>CM029401.1:21224156-22424156 GCA_017139565.1 Luffa aegyptiaca
AAATGGGGCCTAAATTTATCAAATGCAAACACAACAACAAGCATATCTTTTCAGTAGTGGTATAATTTTGCTGAGCACTATCTAGAGTTCTACTTGCATAATATATCCCTAAAGATTTATCACGACGTTGCCCTAAGATAGCTTCTAAAGCATAATCACACACATGATCTCGAATGATTGACTCCAATCAGGTACAACAATGATAGGTGCGGAAATCAACTTTTCTTTAAGCAAATTAAATGCTAGCAAACAATCTTTAGAAAACACAAAAGGAGCATCTTTTTTAAGCAGATTGCACAGGGGTTTAGCAATTTTTGAAAAATCTTTTATAAAACACCTATAAAACCCTACGTGGCCTAAGAAACTACGGACTCCCTTCACATTAATAGGCGGAGGCAACTGCTCAATAGCCGAAATTTTGCCCGATCTACCTCCAAACCTTTTTCAGACACCTTGTGGCCTAAAACTATACCTTCTTTTACCATAAAATGACATTTCTCCCAATTCAGAACAAGGTTAGTTTCCTGGCATCTTTGCAAAACACGAGAGAGATTATGCAAACAATTATCAAATGATGAACTGAAAATAGAAAAATCATCCATAAAAACCTCCATAATCTCTTCTACGAAGTCTAAAAATATGACCATCATGCAACGCTGAAAGGTAGCCGGAGCATTACACAGTCCAAATGGCATACATCGAACGCATAAGTGCCATAAGGACAAGTGAATGTCGTTTTCTCTTGGTCCTCACACACAATCACAATTTGATTATAACTGAGTAACCATCTAGAAAACAATAGTAAGGATATCCGACTAACCTATCTAGCATTTGGTCAATATAAGGGAGGGGGAAATGATCTTTCCTGGTGGCTTTATTTAACTTCCTATAATCAATGCACACTCGCCAACCAGTGACCGTTCTTGTTGAAATTGACTCATCTTTTTCATTTTTAATAACGGTCATCCCTTCTTTCTTAGGCACTACTTGAACAGGACTTATCCAAGGGCTGTCAGATATAACATATATTATTCCTGCATTCAACAATTTTAAACACCTCGGCTTCTACCACTTCCCTTCATTGCTGGATTTAATCTTCTTGGTGTTCTACTGTGGGATTAAAGGTATCTTCCATTATAATTTTATGCATTACAATCGAAGGGCTAATACCTTTAATATCACTAATAGACCATCGCCTAGGGCAGATTTATGTTTCTTCAACACATTCAACAATTTTTTTTCTTCTACTTTATTCAAATCAGCAGATATAATGACAGGAAAAGTAGAAGATTCTCCTAAGAAAGCATAACGTAGGTGAGCAAACAATTGTTTCAAATCAGGGGGAGGGGTGTCAACTTGAGCACAAATATCTAATATTAATTTTTCCTCCTTTCCTAGACCTAAAGGTCTGTCAAGAAGCCAAGGCCAACGTCTCGATGTCGGCCTTTCTGTCAGTGGGCTGAGAAACGGGGCAGCGTCGAGTCGCTTGCTCTTGGGTTTGCCTAAAATTTACAAATTCTAGCTTGTTACCTTTTGACTCCGAAAATTATGTCCAAGCATTCCGGTCGATGCCTTTGGCTTCACGTCATCTCGGGACTCCAAAATAGCTCGAAAACACCTTAAAAATCTCGAGTTAGCGCCAAAATGAAATATAGGCCTAATTGTCCTCTTGTGCTCGAATCCCTGTAAAATAAATACTTAAACCATCAAATGCACACTAATAAGATCGAATTAGAAGTAATAAGATAGCACATTTTCGGTGCTATCACACTCTCAATTAACCGATAGTTTTAATGTGCATCCAATGTACATTAATTATTAACTATAGTATAAATTTAATTAAATTGAATTAATTAATTCTCCAATTAATTAATTCATGAAATAATTAAATATCACATATTTAATTAATTTCATACTTGAATCATATTCAAATAATTCCCTCATAAACTATAGTATGAATATGAATATCATTCACATTAATTTTAACCTATAGTTTTTATATAATCTAATTCATATTTAATATTTGAACTCCTTCAAATATTTAATTCTCTCATTAATTAATTTTGAATCACAACCAAAATTAATTTTATATAATAAAGTTTAATTCAATAATTAAACTTATATTATAATGTATCTCCATACATTATATTAATTGTATCAAATACAATCAACTAAAATTCCCTTAATGAATTTGAACACTTCAAATTCCATTCAAGACTAGTTAACCTCAGAACCCTTTACGAGCTAGCAGGTGGACCTAATGGACCTACGATCAGAAGCTCCAACGATACGACATTAACTGGCTAAACTCATTAACCAATTTAATCAACATTCGTTAACTGTGGGTCACTCCACTAAGATCCATAGCTGCACTCTTCTCACTGTAGAATATTTATGTGTCCACAGATATCGACCATACCGATAAGTCAATCCTTCACGAGTGTTCGTAACGCCAGCTGGGTCAAAGTACCGTTTTACCCTGGGTTACATCTAGATCCTTGAGCACCACTGATCCCTCTAATGAACAACCTGTTTAGGGTCCAACCACTAAACAGAAATTTCTCTCGGGTCAGGAGAGAACAGTGCACTTTAATTCAAGACCCGGAATCAACCGTTAGGAACACACATCTACTTACCCCAATAGAGGAAGGAGTGAATTCCATCTTGTACTGTTATGTTCCCAGCCCCACTCGGTCTTGCCCCTGAAATGGTAGGCTTTTTGAGTCGGCTAACTGGCCACTCTCACCCATACAAATCTAAAGACAATCCCTCCTGAAAAGGGGTTCATAACAGACTTAGGATTCAGATTGAGTTACCTAGGTCATCCTATTGAAACAAAAACCTAAACTGGTCAATGACGTTACATCTAGTGGTTACTATTTCGCGGCCCGGTCTTTATACAATTCATTGCATAGGATACCCCCACTCGCATGTATCCTACATGTATTCTTTGGATCAATGCATTTGTATAGATTACAAAGCAGGTCGTATCTCATAGTGTCACCAGGATAAGGTACCCAACCTTATCTCTATACTATAGACCATTTAGGTTGTTACTTGAATATTGATCCTCGTATGTCCCCACATACTAGTCCAAGTTTCATTTAAACAATCTTGGATCTTAGTTTATTATATTTAAAGTTAATTAATGCAAACTCATTTATCAATAACAAATTACTGAATCTCTTAAATAATGCTTTATTGAGGTTGATTAATTTGTTTCATTTACTTACCTACGAGTTGTAGGGCATAAAACCCAACACAAGCCATATAAGGAAATTAGCCCCAACTGAAGGCAGAATCGTCAAAGTAGCGCACAGAAAGAAATGCGCCCGATATGCTGCCGCAACTGGGCTTTTCGACAGAATACCGAGATTCGCTGGATCTTCATAGAGTCGTCTGAAAATCTCTAATCTGGTATCAAATCTCCGAAGATTGTGGATTCTTACCTTCCAAGGCCTTCTCACAATGATCTCGGCAGCCAACCTCACCTTCCAAGTTCTATAAAAGGGGACCAAGATGCAAGAAGCAAAGGGAGCTCGAAATTTCGTCCTTAGGATAGATTCTTATGTTTTTCTCTTTTCTCATCTTGTAATCACTCTGAGTTCTGGGTCTTTCAACCTTCGTTGGCTCTTCCATTCGAAAGAAAGAAGAAGAGAAAGACTTGTCTCTCCTTGAAAAAGGGCAAGAGCAAGCTAGATAGAGAGGGAGAGTTCCTTAATAAAGTCTTGTCTTTTATTTTCTGCTTTAGATTTCTATTTCCAGCATTCTTTAATTTTATTTTCCTTTATTTAAGTTGTAAGTTATAAGTTTTGTACTCCTTTCATTGAATTAATATGAATTATATTCGTTTTTCCATTTGTTGTTCTTTTTACTTATCGTTTTGCACTTTGTCTTCAATTATGAGCTAAGCTTCTACTTGGGGGGGTTAAAATATGTGGATTCCTTGAGTAGAAGAAAGTCCCGCCTATGCAAAAGCAACTTGCTCCCTCTTAGCATTGTTTATTTTTGTTGAAATTAAAGTTTATTGTTAGCTTAAACTGGTCACTTAGGTTAGCATAGTTTGTATTTAGCTGATGGCCGAAAGGTTGGAGTTAAAGGCGCGGGTTCGCAAACAATAGTGGAAAAGATCCTAGAAATAGGATTTTTCTTCTTGCATCCTAGAAATAGGACTGGAACCACTAGGGTTTTAAGAGTCGTGGAGCATTATTTGCCTAAGTTTCAACTAACCCTAGAAATAGATGTCTAGTTGGCTTAGTCTTCTAAAGGCACCTACAGCGGAGCCGAATAGAAGTTAAACTTAACTCCCAATCTAGTGTCAGGGTAATTACGGACTGAGAGATGTTATCTGCACCATATCTATGTGGGCAACATAGATAGTGTTTCTCAGCCAACTGCAATGCCTGAGTAAATGCGGGCACATAGGTGGGCCCAATCTAATATTTAAAGTTGATGTTATTTGATTTCCCTTGTTTATCTCATAGAGTTTCTACTGTTTTCATTTATTGTCTTATATTTACTTTTGTTCTCAATCGAAACACCATCCAAACTATATTTTTCTGGCTACCATCTCTGTGGTTGCAAATTTAGAGGAGGTTCCCGTTTTTACAGAATCTTGTGTTTACTCAACTAGTCACCATCTCCCTTGGGTACGATATTCGAAAAACTTTCCACTTTATTACGTGATAGTGTTTACTTGCACTCGAGCAGTGTCTTAGCACACGCACCGTCAAGTTTTTGGCGTCGTTGCTGGGGAGATTTTTGTAAAACGGTTGATTAGCACAAACTTTAGTTTCTGTAAAGCAGGAATTGTGATCGGTGTTGGCAGTCAATGCGTCCATTCTTATAGTTAACACATCAATTTTAGTGTTCACTGCAGTCATGGGATCTACCTCGAACCTTCCTCAACTTGTCTTAATTGGGCGCTTCCTCTTGTCATCAGTTGTTCCCCATTCATAATTGTTTCTTCTTATGCAGTCAAGGATTTCATGTGCTTCATCATATGTCTTTCTGAGCAACGCGCCATTGGCCGATGAGTCAACTAGCACTTGGGAGTTTTGTTCAACCCTACATAGAATGTATCTAACTGAATACAGTGGGGCAATGCATGGTGAGGGCATCTCTGTAACGGACCTTTAAATTGTTCCCAAGCGTCACTGAGGGTCTCATCCTCCAACTGGAAAAATGTCATAATCTCCTTTTGCAATCTCGAATTTGCTGTTGGTGGGAAGTATTTTTCTAGAAACTTTTCGACCAAATCATTCAATGTAGCAGCGGAATTTGCTGGTTGCTGGTTTAATCATACCTTCGCAGCATCTCTTAAAGAGTAGGGAGACAAAATCACTTGAAGTTGTTCTGGCAATACTCCTGGAATAATGAACTTGTTGCATATATGGAGAAACGATTTGAGGTGCGAATGTGGATCTTCTGATGCACTTTCTCCAAATTGTCCTGCAACGATTAGCATTTGAAACATAACAAGTTTAAGCTCAAACCTTTTCGTTTCCAGTGTGGGGCGCACAATTCCTAGATTAGAACTGCACATTCCTTGGGCTGCATAATCTCTAATGCCTCTTTCTCGCTTGTTAGCCATCTGAATTGGATTTATGGGAGGATTTTGTGGATTTGGCGCAACCATCTCTTGAGGTTGCTTTGCTATTTGCCTTTTGGCATGTCGATTTCTTCTTAATCTTCTGTGGTAAGTTCTATCAATATTTGGATCTATGATGGTGTCTTTGCGGCAAGCGACACACATACACCTATGCACACCTGAAACAATCCACTCACAACAAGCAACAGAAATAGCACCAAACATAATACAAGTCAAGAAAAAGTGTTAAAAACTTCAGTTGCCTTCCTCGGCAATGGCACCAAAAATTTGGTTCAAATTATAACCGCTTCTAATTATGTTGAATTATCTGAGAATATGTCATTGTTATGCATTAATCCAAGTATAAATTATGCAATACCAAGTAATACCTGGAGTATTCCAGGGTCAGAACACACGAAAGGAGAATGAAGCAAACTAAACACTTTAACTTACAATACTGAAATGCATTTCGCTGAAGATTGAATATTAAAATAAAGGGATGGATCATGCGATAAACAAAAGTAAATAAAAGAGCGGATGCGATGGGATCAAAAACAGAGATTCAAAGGATATCAAGGCATTCACCGCAACTACCACATGCGTTTAGTGACCTCTTTTGCAACACATACAAAGAATGAATAGATACTGATGCCTAAGAGAGAAATAAACATGTGATTCCCTCCCGGTATTACACATGCGTTTGGCGTAGAATTAAGAAGGTTTTTGTTCACTTAATTCATGCGTTAGTGCAGTTTTCTATTTACTTGCAAGTGGCTGAATTATCCCTAAGACAACCTAAACATATTGATGAACTATCTCTTGCGACAACACAATGAAGGATTGGAATTCCTAAAATCCCAGTGGAAGCGTATAAGACCGATTCGTATTTTAATTAAGTTTTCTAAATACCAGTACATTGACAAATCATATAGAACAATTCTATATATAAACTAGGCTAAGCATACATTAGATTTAAATCTAATAAATAAAAGAATGAAATACTTACTTGTTGAAGACTTTCTTCAATGAACTCCCACCAAGAATAATATTATCACAGTAGGGACACTACCATCGAGATCTTCCACTGCTATATCTTGGGGACTAGGAACCAAGTTGTGGGACTTGGTGTTCTTGAATTTTGGGGGAAAAGAAAAAGAATTTCACTAGAATGTTGTGAAATTCCTAGAAAGAAATTTTGCTTGAGAGCAAAGTCTTGTGTTATGAGTTATATCAACTGGGAAGACATTATGTCCTTTATATAAAGTGTCATATCCCTTTCCTATTCATAATAGGTTAGGGATATATTTAATTAATTAATAATTAATTACTCTTCCCAATTCTAATAGGATGGAGATTCATTTAATTAATATTAATTAATTAATTAAATCTAATTTAATTAATTTCATTTAAATCATATTTAAATGAATATCTCCCACATAACCTATAGTTTTTTAATTAATTAAATTAAATTAAATTAAATAATTAATTAATTACTAAATTAATATCTCATATTTAATTTAAGCATACAATTAAATCGTATTTAATTGTATTTCTCTCAATTAATAAAGTTTAATCTTAAATTAAACTTTATATTATAATGTATCACATACATTCTATTAATTGTATCTCATACGATTATCTTGATTTCCCATAATGGATTTTGAACTATTGATGGGACTTGTCGAAGGCCCGAGCCAAATAAATTTATAATCCACGACACTATAACTATTTTGTAGAAATAGTGGTCGGGGTCGAACACAGGGAAGGGAATCTAGCAGATGCAGAATTTTGTGTTCATGCAACAAGGGATTTGAAAAGGTGATGCAGTAAAATAAAACGTTGGATGTAAAAGCGGCATAATAATAAAACATACGATAGAGAGAAATAAGATGGAGATCAATATCAGAAAAAGATTGCTGGATTGGGATTTCTTATGCTTGAATGTTATTTCACTTGGCTTCCTAGTTTTCTCTAAAATTCATTCTATACAGCTTTTATTAGTCCGGTTAGCTTCTTGGTTACTCGGAGGACCCCCTTACACTAACCTGTGTTTAATTAACCAATTAACCTAGAACCCTACAAATTAACATGATCGACCGCCACCCCTCATGCATAAAGTAACAATCATCCGAAACCTCGCCATGACTACTAAACTATGTCTAACTAATCTAAACTAAACAATTTGAAACCTCGCAATTGCCTACTGAAATTAGCCGTTTTAGACTTGTGGGTCCAAAATTGTATTAACTAAATATAAATTGAATTTAAATCTAATCAATTCAACCTTTAACATGCATCTTAGGCCTATCAAGGGTCGTCACTCCGTAGAGATTGTCTTGCCTCGGCCTGGTGGCTATCTAAAAATAACTGATAGAATGCACAAATAGAAATCTCCTAGGATCATCAATCCTAAGAAATTAATCTCATGCATTGGTTTAAACAAGATTACATGTAAAACTCAATAAAAGGCAGCAAGAACATAATGTATAAACCAAGAAAACTCAGCCAAAGATCGATATCATTCAAGCATAATCCCAATCCAACGATACAAATGAGTTTAGCTACTGATAAACAAAGAGAAACTACAAACAAATACGAAAGAATGGATAAATATGACCTAAGAAGGTCTACATAGTAGATGGAAACGAAAAGAGAAGAAATTAATCGAAAAAGGGCCAAAATTCTAACCTAACGGCGGACTAAACCGAAGCCCTATATTTATAGAAAACTTCGCAGCGTCTCGACGCCACAGACTTTTATTCCGTGTCGAAATCGCTTCGGCGTCGAGATACTAGGGGCAGCGTCTCGATGACATCCCTAATTCGAGGGTTACTGTCTTTTTTCTCGATTTTGTCTCGTTATTTCTCGGTACGGGGCTTCAACCTTCGATTCTTGGTGTCATTCTTCAAGCCCGCTTCGACACACTTAGGTCTTTTCACCTCCTCGCAGTCCAAGAACACCGAGCTGGCTCCAAAACTCCATAATTGGCCCGAATTAACACCAATTTTGCATGGTTGGCTCTCGACATTGCCAAAGCTCAAGTACCTGCAAATAAGACAAATAAAACTTAAAATTCTTCTAACAAGTTTAGATTAGAGGTAATGAAATAGGACTATTTTGGTCATATCAACTATTCAAATTTCTTTCAAGACTAATTGTTCCTAATTACCCTTTATGAGCTAGCAAGGGGACCTAATGGACCGACAGATCAAAAGCTCCAATGCTATGAGGTTAAATGACTAAACTCATTAAGCAATATAACCAATGTTCATTTACTGTGGGTCACTCCACTAAAGACCCACAACTACACTCTTCTCACTGCAAAATATTTACGGATATAGACCAATAACGATAAGCCAATCCTTCACGAGTGTTCGTAACGCCAGCTGAATCAAATTACCGTTTTACCCCTAGGCTACCTCTGTCTTCTTAAGTACCACTGATTCCTCTAATGAACAACCCGTTTATGGTCCAACAAGTAAACGAAAGTTCCTCTCAGGTCAAGAGAGGATGGACGCCCTTGTTCAAGACCCGGAATCAGCTCTTAAGAGAACACTCATCTACTTTCCCTAAAGACGGGAAAGAATGAATTCCATCTTGTGTTGTCATGTTCCCAACCCCCACTCGGTCTTATTCTTGAAATGGTAGGCTTATTGAGTCAGTGAATCCCACCACTCTCACCCATACAAATCTAAGGATAATCCCTCATGAAAAGGAGTCCATAACACACACAGGATTAAGATTGAGTTACCTAGGTCATCCTATTGAAATAGAAACCTAACTAGTCAACGGTGTTACATCTAGTGGTTACTATTTCATGGTCTGGTCTTATGCAAACTCATTGCATAGGATACCCTCACTCGCATGTCCACTACATGAACGCGTTGGATCAATGCGTTTGTATCGAATACAAAGTGGGTCGTATCACATACTGTCACTAGGATAAGGTACCCAGCCTTATCCCTATACTATAGACCCTTTAGGTTGTTACTTGAACATTGATCCATGTATGTCTCCACATACAGTTCAAGTTTCATAAACAACCTTGGATGTTTAGTTTATTGGATTTAAGGTTAATTATTCCAAGACTAAGAATAAAAAATTCAATAACTCCTTATTGATTAATTTCAATAACTCTTTATTGATATTAATTAATTTGTTACATTTACTATCCACGAGTTTTAGGGCATAAAACCCAGACTTCATGCAATGCATTATCTTGCTCTACTTAAATATTTCCACAAGCGTTAGCATCCCGGGATTTATCATACTGATACCGCAACCGGCTTGTCAAGTGGGTGTTAGTAATGAAAGAATTAACACATCTAAGCAGAAAGCATTGATATCATTCATTCAAAAGTAACGTATACAAAAAAAAGGGTTCACCGCCGCATGAGTGCCTAGGCTAAGCCTTGATAAAAGAAAATTAATTCATGCTACTAGGGAAATTTATATCGCATAAGATATAAAAATAACAAATGCTTGCGCTGAACAGATCTTCCTCCTGTGATCTCTCTCATCTTCATCCTCTTTTCAACTGAATGAATGGTTGGAATTTATAGGCTGAAGCAGGCTGACTTCTTATAAGGGTAAAAAATAAACCTATTTTACCCTTATATTTTGCTCATTATCTTGTCAAAGTTGTATGTTTTAGATCAAATTTACTATTTTCGAGCTCAAAAAGTGTTAAAGTTGATGAATTAGGGAGATGGGAGTCATGTATGTCAAAATTATGCTTATTTGTGCTTAAAAGGACCCATTTTGATAAGAATTTGACTTAGTTGGTGTTTTGCAGAAAAACAGAGGATATCTGGAATTTTCCAGAAATGCGACCGCATTTCTAGCAAGGAAAAAACCAATGCGACCGCATTTTTGGGTAGATGAAGGCAGTTCCGAGTTTGCTCACCTAATCGGCTGTTTTGACTCCGAAACTGACGGGGCTACCTACCAGCACCATTTTAGGGCTCCTCAACTACTCCCCACACTATATAAGGCCTCGATTCGAAGGGAAATTCAAGCAGAACTCACTTGGAAGAAGAGGGTGGTGACAGAACCCTAATAGACGCCCATGAGTAGGGATGCCCGAGGTCCTTCTTAGAAGACTGAATTCTAACCTTTAGTTAGACATCAAACCCGAGTGTTTGTAGAGATTTTCACCCTATTCTCACTTGTAAAGGAGAGTAGAGTGTCGAGTAAACTCTAGAAGGATTGGATAAAAGAAAAAAAACCCTAGTTTTAGCTACTGCACCTTATTTCCAGCAATTGTTCTTTTCATTATTTTTGTATTTTTACTTCATCATGTCAATGAAAAGTTATTCTTTTGCATCTTATTCCATCATGCATAGCTAAATTCCATTGAGGGGTTCGATATAGTGAATTCCCTTATGGTTTAAATAGCTTGAAAGTGTTTATTTGCTTAAGTTCTATTCATTGCATGTCACTCTTTATTGAATATCATTCTGAATTTTACTGAGTTTAAATTGATCACTTAGACTTTGCATGCTATGTAAGTTTGATCTCGAAAGGGACAAACAATACCGGTTTTCATAAAGGTGATATAGGAGAAATGGTTTGAGAGAATGTAATCGGTGTTATAGGGAAAGGCTGTCTTATAACAACTATAGGGTTATAGATTGCATGCGTGAACTATCTATGTCGGAGTCAAGTCACAGAAATGTGCATAACGATACTCACTTAGCCTTCTAACGGTTCTTGGGAGCAAGGCCAAATAGAAGTTAAATCTGACCCAATGCATGAATAAACTTAGGTTTAATAAGCCATGATTAGAGTTATTTGCCTTAGGGTTGAAACTATATTGAATACCTCTCTTATTTATCATTGTTATTCCTTACCTGTTTATTTTGTTTGTTTTTCAAATCCATCATCAACTATTTCTTTGGTTACCTTATTTAAACAATCTTTGAACAGTTTCTTCTTCAAATATGTGTTTCCAATTTAGACTCTGTGGGATCGATACCTTTGGAATACATCCATAGATTTATTTACTGCATCCGATAGTGTATACTTGCACTAGGTTGGCTGAATTATTCTTAAAATTTATTTACCATCTTTTCCTAACATCCACATTCAGTCCACACACGCATCAAGTTTTTGGCGCCGTTGTCGGGGACTAAAAGTGAAACCAATTTTGTTTATTGAGATTGCGATTCGATTGCAACCGCATTTCTGTCTTGAGAAGATCTCACTTTTATTTGCAATTTCTTTTTGCAGGTTAAGGTTGGTGCATGAGCAAGGGGTGTCAACTCCTTGATATAAATCCTGAGATAGAAAGAACCTTTCGTGGTCGTCGAAAAGAGCAAAGACGAAAGAAGAGGGAACAACAAGAGTTGAGCGCACAGGAACCTGTTGAAGAAGCTTCTTATATACAAGAACTTCCGATGGACCATCCTGGAGTCGATCCTCAAGTTAACCCACAGAATCGTGGAAGGGAGCAGAATGGTGGGAGAATACCTCCAGCACCTCCAGTTCCACCCGTGCCACCACATGAAAATCCAATTTATATTGCTTAAGACCGCAATAGAGCAATAAGGGGACTATGCCTTACCCGTTTTCCAAACTTTGAATCCAGGAATTCTTGAGCCTCTGATAGAAGCTCCACAGTTTGAGCTTAAACCAGTGATGTTTCAAATGCTCAATACCATGGGCCAGTTTTTCGGACTTCCGAGTGAAGATCCACATAAGCATATCAAATTGTTCTTGAGAATTTGTAGTTCTTTTAAAGTAACAGGAGTACCTGAAGATACATTGAAGCTAAAACTTTTTCCTTTCTCATTGCAGGGAGATGCTGAAGCTTGGTTGGACTAATTTCCTCCGAACTCCATCACATCCTGGAATGACTTGGCTGAAAAGTTTCTATAGAAGTTTTTCCCGTCCAATAAGAATGCTAAGTACAGAGCTGAAATCATTTCTTACAGACAATCATATAAGGAGCCTTTAGATGCAGCTTGGGAGAGATTCCAAAGGCTGGTTCGAAAGTGCCCTCATCATGGATTGCCTGCATGTATCATTATTAAGCATTTCTATAGTGGGTTGGATCAAGCTTCAAAACCTCTAGTCAATGCATCTGCGAATGGATCTTTCTTAAAGAAATCTGAAAATGAAGCACATGCCATATTGGACACAATAGCCACAAATAATAGATATTGGGGAGAGACTGAGTCGAACATTTTAAAGAATCCAGTTAAAGCAGTAGAGACGGAGACGAATTCAATCATGCAAGCTCAGATCAAGGCCATTCACAGCATGATGATGGGCATGACCATGGGCAACCAAGCAAACATAGCCCCCGCCAATGCTATCTCTTCTCCCAGTTGTGATATTTGTAGTGTGGAGCATGTCACTGATAACTGTCCACCAGAACTGATGGAATCCATATTCGGCTACATACAACCCAGGGTGGAGACAACATCCGAACTTCTCCTGGGGAGGTCAAGTCAGTGCAAGTAATTAAAGTACGAATCAATTTGGGGAAAGCTTCAACAGGATTCAATTCCCAGCCTACACAGCAGCAGCCGCAGAAGAACTTTCAACCAGTCCAAGTTCAGAATCAAGAGTCAAATCTAGAGGCTCTGATGAAGGAATACATGGCAAGGAATGATGCCACTGTCCGAAATTTGGAAGTGCAAATTGGACAGATAGCTCAAGAAATAAAAAATAGACCACAAGAGACATTGCCCAACAAAATTGAGAACCGTCATTGAGAAGGTAAGGAGCAGTGCAAGGCAGTCACCTTGAGAAGTGGATTAGAGTACGATGGACCAGAATACCCCTTAACTCAAGAAGTAAGGAATATCCCAGAGGAAGTTCCAGAAAAGAAGTCAGAAGTTACCACAGAAGTTTGTCAGAATAAAGAAAATAAAGAAAAGACCAAGGAGCCAGAAGCCTTGGAAGAAAAAATGAAAGTTCAAGTTCAAAGAAAAAGTAGGAAAATGCGACCACAAAACCTAAAAAGTTTATTATTGATCCAGATTACAGGCCACCACCACCTTATCCTCAGAGATTCAAATACGCTTAACAAGATGCACAGTTTAAAAAGTTTCTAGACATTCTAAAGCAACTCCACATCAACATCCCATTGGTGGAAGCGCTTGAACAGATGCCAAACTACGTGAAATTCCTGAACGACGTTCTATAAAAAAAAAGACGATTGGGAGAGTATGAGACAGTTACACTCACAGAATGTTCCAGTGCATTGGTTAAAAATAAGATCCCTCCCAAGTTAAAGGATCCAGGAAGTTTCACTATTCCTTGCTCCATTGGAGGACGGAATGTTGGCAGGGCATTATGCGATCTAGGAGCAAGTATAAATCTGATGCCGTATTCAGTTTTCAAGCAGTTAGGTATAGGAGAAGCCAAACCAACGACTGTCACCTTATAGTTAGGCGACAAGTCACTAACACAACCCATTGGCAAGATTGAGGATGTGTTAGTTAAGGTTGATAAGTTTGTATTCCCAACAGACTATCATATTAGACTGTGAAGCAGATAAAGAAGTGCCAATTATTTTCGGTCGACCATTCTTAACAACTGGTAGGACCTGATTGATGTACAAGAAGAAGAATTGACCATGAGGGTCAATGATCAACAAGTTACCTTCAATGTCATGAACGCGCTGAAATATCCAGGAGATCTTGAAGAATGTTCCGTGATTGATGAGATTGATGAGCTTTCTTTATCCACCTTGCAGGAATTATTAAAAGGAGAAACGCTGGAAGACTTGCTTGAAGATGAAGAAGAAGAGGAAAAAGGTGGGAAAAAGATTGAAGGAATAGAAGAATCAGCCACAAGTGGATCTGCAGTAGCACGGGTAGAAGCATTGAGAGATTCCCTTGAGTCATACCAAGAAGAAATCAAGCCGCTGCAGCCGTCCATGATTAACCCTCCAGATTTAGAACTCAAACGGCTACCAGAACATCGTAAATACAGTTACCTTGGAGAAAACAAAACAATACCAGTTATTATATTAGCTTATCTCAATAATGAAGATGAAATGTCTTTGCTGCAGGTCCTATCTAGTCACAAAAAGGCAATAGGTTGGACAATCGCAGATATTCAAGGAATAAGCCCACCGTTTTGCATGCATAGGATCAACCTTGAAGAAGGTGCCAAGAATTCCATTGAAAGTCAACGAAGGTTGAACCCCATCATGAAGGAAGTCGTCAGAAAAGAGATTCTAAAATGGCTGGACATAGGAGTTATATATCCAATTTCAGACAGTAGATGGATTAGTCTAGTACAATGCGTCCCCAAGAAAGGTGGGATAATGGTAGTGGAGAATGAGAAGAATGAATTGATTCCGATGAGAACAGTAACAGGATGGCGAGTTTGCATATACTATCGCCAACTCAATAAAGTAACCAGGAAGTACCATTTTCCGTTACCATTTATAGATCAAATGTTGGACAGATTAGCAGGAAAAGATTATTACTGTTTCCTTGATGGCTACTCAGGTTATAACTAGATTACGATAGCCCCAGAAGATCAAGAGAAGACCACATTCACATGTCCATACGAGACGTTCGGTTTTCGAAGAATGCCATTTGGACTTTGCAACGCTCCAACCACCTTCCAAAGGTGTATGATGGAAATATTCTCAGATATGGTAGAGCGAACATTGGAAGTCTTTATGGATGACTTCTCCATTTTTGGAGAAACTTTTGCAATTTGTTTACAGAATTTAGATTGCGTATTGGAAAGGTGCGAGGAAACAAACCTGGTATTGAACTGGAAAAAGTGCCATTTCATGGTACGAGAAGGAATAGTCTTTGGACACTGAATTTCTAGAAATGGAATTGGGGTAGACAAGACAAAGATTGAGATCATATCTAAGTTTCCTTTTCTCAAAATAGTTCGAGACATCAGGAGTTTTCTAGGCCACATAGGTTTTTACAGAAGATTTATTAAGGATTTCTCTAAAATTTCTAAACTTTTGTGCAAGTTGCTCGAGGTAGATAGACCTTTTGAATTTGATGAAGATTGAAAGCAAGCTTTTAAAACTTTGAAGAATGCACTCAGTACATCTCCAGTTATAATTGAACCAGATTGGACTCAGTTGTTCGAGCTGATGTGTGATGCTAGTGACTTTGCAGTTGGAGCGGTGTTATGCCAAGAAAGAGGAAAAATTGTGCAACCAATCTATTTTGCAAGCAAGACGCTTAACGAAGCACAGTTGAACTATATGTCACGAAAAAAGAGTTACTTGCAGTAGTATTTGGCTTTGACAAATTTAGATCCTACCTAGTGGGAACTAAAGTCATAGTTCATACTGATCACTCAGCCCTTAAACACTTGTTATCCAAGAAGGATGTTAAACCCCGACTAATCCGTTGGATTTTACTCTTGCAGGAATTTGATATTGAAATCCAGGACAGGAAAGGAACTGAAAATCAAGTGGCAGACCACCTGTCAAGGCTTGGAGAGGAAGCGCAAGTGGAGAAGGGGCTGGATATTCGAGAATCATTTGCAGATGAACAAATTCTGGGCAGTAAGGGCAGTTGAACTTCCATGGTTTCCAGACTATGTGAACTACTTAGTCAGTGGACTAAAGCCTCCAGATGCCACAGCTCAACAACTCAAAAAGTTTCTTAAAGTTGTCAAGGATTATTACTGGGATGAGCCATATCTATACAAGCTAGGCCCAGATCAAATACTTAGACGATGTGTAACAAAAGAAGAGGTACCACTCATATTGGAAGCCTGTCACTCGGCTCCATATGGAGGGCACTTTGCCGGGCTAAAAACTGCAGCCAAAGTCCTTCAATCAGGGTACTTTTGGTTGAGTCTCTTCAAGGATGCACATCTCTTCACTAAGAACTGCGATCAATGTCAAAGAACCGGGAATCTAACAGCTAAGAGTGAAATGCCTCTAAACTTCATACTCGAAGTGGAAATCTTTGATGTATGGGGAATAGATTTCATGGGCCCTTTCCTGCCATCCTTTGGAAATATTTATATTTTGCTTGCAGTTGACTATGTATCGAAGTGGATCGAGGCCATAGCCACATCAACCAATGATGCAAAGGTGGTAAAGAAATTCTTATGAAGAACATTTTCACAAGATACAGAACTCCTCGTTTCATCATAAACGATGAAGGATCACACTTTCTAAACAAGATGATAGCCAACCTGTTTTCCAAAAACAATATCAGGCATAGGGTAGCCACTGCTTACCATCCTCAAATGAATGGACAAGCAGAGCTCTCTAACTGAGAGATCAAAGCAATTTTGGAGAAGACAGTAGACCCTTCTCGAAAGGATTGGTCACTGCGGCTTGACGAGGCATTATGGGCACATAGAACTGCATACAAAGCGCCCTTGGGAATGTCTCCATATCAAATTATATTTGGAAAAGCCTGTCACTTACCACTTGAGTTGGAACACAAAGCTTACTGGGCATTGAAAAAGTTCAATTTCAATCTGGACAAAGCTGGAATCAAGAGGAAGTTACAACTGAATGAATTGGAAGAGCTCCGTCACTTCTCCTATGAGAATGCAAAATTATATAAAGAGATGGTCGAAAGATGGCATGATAGAAGAATACATCCAAAGGAGTTCCATAAAGGCCAGCAGGTGTTGCTCTTTAATTCCAGACTTAAGTTGTTTCCAGGGAAACTGAAATCAAGATGGTCGGGACAATTCAAGATCGTGAGAATCTTTGATTATGGAACTGTAGAGCTGATGGATCATCAAGGAATGCATTTCAAGGTGAATGGACAAAGAATTAAACCCTACTGGGGGGAAGAATCTTGGGGTCGAAGAAACCCTTGTATCTATTATTGATCTGGTATGACTTCTATTTCTGAGAATTTTTTGTACATTATGTGGACTTGTAATAAAGAGGTGGTTGGATCTCAAAGAACTGATTAATTTGGTACTAAATATCGCTGATATGCATTAATCCAAGTATAAATTAAGCATAACCAAGTAGTACCTACAGTATTCTAGGGTCGAATCCACAGGGAAAGAATAGCAAGATTTTTTAATAAACTAACTAATGAACACTCGGACGCATGGTACTAGATGCAAAATTAAACAAGTGAAGTCTACGATATTGAAGGGTACTGTAAAACAAGCTATGCGACAGAAGTACGTAAAAAGTAATTAGATGATAAATGCTATCAAGGCTTTTGCTGCAACAACCTCATGCGTTGACAAATTATTTAGTATCGCACATCCTGTTTGACTTCCAATTAATGCTTAAATGAGAAATAAACATGTGATTATCTTCCAGTACTACACATGCGTTTGGTGTAGAACCAACAACGTTCTGTTCAATTAGTTCATGCGTTAGTGCTATTCTCTAATGACTTGCAAGTGATTATGTTATTCCTAAAACAATCTAAGCATATTCATGAAATATCTCTTGTAGTAGTATTAATTCTAATACAACCTAGACTACATGCAATGCGCTAACTTGCTCTACTTAGATATTTCCACATGCGTTACCTGTCAGGGACTTATCATGCTGCTACCGCATCCGGCTGGCTAGGCGGAAGTTAGTAATGAAAATATTATCGCATCTAAGCAGAAAATATTAATGTTCATTCATTCAAAATGTGACGCATACATAGCAATGTTGTCACTGCATGGGTGCCTAAGCTGATATGGATTCAATCAATAATCCATTGCATGTACCTGAAGGACCAATCACAAGGAGCAAGGCAAGGAAGATACAAGTGGCTTTCACATTGCATGTTCAAAAGCTAGCAAATGCACAACAAGAGGCAAAGAATGTTGAACCCAAATTTTTGTATAATGTTAGTTCAGCAAGTCAAGAAGAGAATGGAGTCAAGATGGCATGGGAAAAATCGTGTAATTTGGAAGATGGCACGGGGGATGAAAAAAGTGTGCAAAATTTGTGAAGAGGTGGTTGTCCAGCTTGTGTTTCTTGGGATTTCGTGATGCCAAACCTTGTCAAACGTTGTCATTATGTGGAGCACCTCCCATAGTAGATATTTAAGACAATTTAAAGCAATTCTATCTTTTTAGTTTTGAGATATGGCTGCTCGTTTGACGTGTAATCAAGTTTTAAGTTCCTAGGTCTTATTTTCTTAATTTTTCATTTAATGACTTTTGAAGACTTTAAAAATGGCTTGTAATGCTCTTGAAAAGACAGATTATCAATATTAAAAAGCGTGTGCTTATTCAACCCTTTGGTGTTGTCTTTTCTTTCAAATCTTGTTTTAGGTTTGATGTTTAACCGATTCATTGGATTAGTTTTGATCAATCTAATTCTGGAGTGAGTCGTCTTAGGATCTAAGAGTGACCATCATAGATTCTAAGTTTGATCTAAGAGTGATTCATCTTCTAACTAAGCTCTTGGTTGGAATCATTCAGTAAGTTAGTCTTATTTGTGTCCGTTTACAAGGATCCTAGAAGGACCTCTAGCTTTGTAAACCTAGCATATTCGGCGCTTATCATTTGGTATCAGAGACTTGGTCAACATCCTTTGGCTGACTCTAGAGGTGAAATATCTTTACTTTCTGTCATATTTTTTTATGAATTTGTATTCTCTTGTCTTGCTCTCGGATCATTAAAAAAAATAAAAGAAAAAAAAATCAGTAGCAAATAAAAAAAAAAGAGAAAAAAAAGAAATCATAAGGAAATAGCTTTTATTCGAAGATACGAGGCACACCAAAAGTTAGTGTCATTATATTGTGTGTTTGTTCAAAGTTTGTAGTTGCTGATCTTAAGGTTGAGTTGCTCGAGTTAGGATGTGAAAACTTGATCATTTTAATTGGTTATATCAAGCTTACGGCAAGATTGCACCAAAATTTAAGCCAACCCTTACATCTTTAACCTAGTACCAAAAGCCTACCTTTGAGTGATAAACACGAGTGTCCTTGAGTGAAATCTTTGTGAGAAGTGTGGAAAGGTCCTTGTTACTAAATACAAAATGTCGCATGATGGAGAAGAAGTTCCAGAAGTGATAGATCCAAATATGCCTATTCTTCAAGCAATTCAAGGTATGTTGGAATTGATGAGGGAAGATAGACAAGAAAGGAGGGCACAACAACAAAGGGAAGTACGAGCATTCCAAGAAGATGAAGGTATGTTTGACTTAGATGCACATGAAAGACAGCTTGGAGGTAGAGGAAATGTGAGAAGGAGAGGAAGAAATAACCTCGCCAATGTGATGCAACCTAGAAGGATGGAATGAGTGTATGAAGATAGAGATGGAGGAGTTAAACTCAAGATTCCACCTTTTATTGGAACGGTGGATTCAGAGACATATTTGCAATGGGAAAGGAAGATAGAGCATGTGTTTGATTGCAACACATTTAGTGAGAATAGGAAGATGAAACTTGCCATTGCTGAATTCACAAACTATGCATCTGAATGGTATCATTATCTCAAGTCCGAGAGAAAGAGGAAAGAGGAGGATCCAATAGAAACTTGGGAAGAACTTAAAGAAGCCATGAGGAAAAGGTTTGTCCTAAAACATTATGAAAGAGTTTTGAAAACTAAATTGCAAGCTTTGAGGCAAGGTACAAAAAGTGTTGCTGAATATTATCGAGAGATGGAGACTTTGATTGGAAGAGCAAAAATTCGAGAAGATGAGGAAGACACCATGTCTAGGTTCCTTGGAGGTTTGAATCAAGAAATTGCTCATCTTGTTGATAGAAATCCACCACCTTATATGAAAGATATGTATCATTATGCTATCAAAATTGAAGCTCAATTGAAGGAAGAAAAGGAGCGTTCGAAGAGGTATGTATCTAAAACTCACACCTTTTCAAATTCTAATACGTGGAACAAGGATGGTTTTGTGAATAGGAATGAATCGATGCAATCAGAGGGGAAATTTGTGGCTGCCAAAAGAGTGGAGGCCGAGAGCTCTAATACTAAGAAGGTTGAAGCTTCAAAGGAGGTAAGGGAGAAGACTAGCTCTATTCAATGTTGAAAGTGCAAAGGGTTTGGACACATGAGCAAAGAATGTGTCAATAAAAGAGTCATGGTGGTAAGAAATGGCGTGATTGATTCGGAAGATGAATGTGAGGAAAATGATGCACAACTTGAGGGAGAATATGAAACACCCGATGACGAGTATATTGAAAAAGGTAACTCCATATCCTTGATTACAAGACGAGTACTTAATGTGCAAATCAAGGAAGAGAAAGTTGAAGATTAAAGGGAAAACTTGTTTCACACAAGATGTTTGATTGAAGGAAGCCCATGCAGCTTGGTGATTGATAGTGGAAGTTGCACAAATGTGGTAAATAGTTTTCTTGTAAGAAGGCTCCAACTTGCTACTCTTCCACATCCGAAACCATATAAACTTCAATGGTTGACAAACAAAGGAGAACTTAAGGTAAACTCCCAAGCTCTCATTTCTTTTACTTTAGGGAGATACAATGATGAAGTTCTTTGTGATGTTGTACCTATGCATGCGGGAGATGTTTTGTTAGGCCGACCTTGGCAATATGATAGAGAGGTTACATATAATGGGCTGTTGAACAAGTATACCTTTACTTTGGACGGGAAGAAATTTACTTTACTTCCATTATCTCCATATGAGGTAGATTGTGATCACTTGAAATTAGAGAAGAAAAGAAAAGAATTTGAAGAAAAAGAGAGGAGAGAAGAAAGTAAGTTAAAAGAAAGAGAGAAGAGTGAAAAAAGAGAGGAAAGTGAGGGGCAAAAGGTGAGTGAAAACCAAGTGGGAAAAAAGAGTGATTTTGAGGAAAAAAGAAAGAATGTGAGTTTGGTTCTATGAAAGGGGGAAGTGAGGAATGTGTTGCTATCTCAAGCACCAAATCTTGTGCTTATGTGCAAAGGAATGTGTTTAGCAACCGAACCAAAATCTGATTATGTTTTGCCAAGTGCTTTTAAGTCTCTTTTGCAAGAATTTAATGACATGTTTCCACATGACGATGCACCTACGAGTTTACCTCCTCTAAGAGGGATTGAACATCAAATTGACTTCATTCCGGGTGCAACTCTTCCAAATATGGCGGCCTATAGGACCAATCCAACCGAGGCCAAGGAAATTCAAAGGCAAGTGGAAGAACTCATGGATAAAGGTTATGTTCGAGAACTTGAGTCCTTGTTCGGTTCTGGTCATTTTGGTACCCAAGAAAGATGGTACATGGAGGATGTGTGTTGATTGTCGAGCTATCAAAAAAATAACGGTAAAGTATCGACATCCTATTCCTCGATTAGATGACATGTTAGATGAATTACATGGTGCTAATCTGTTTTCAAAAATAGATCTTAAAAGTGGTTATCATCAAATTCATATGCATGTAGGAGATGAATGGAAAACGGCTTTCAAAACAAAGTTTGGGCTTTATGAGTGGCTTGTTATGCCATTTGGCCTTACTAATGCACCAAGTACTTTTATGAGGCTCATGAATCATGTTTTGAGGGAATACATTGGAAAATTTGTGGTTGTATACTTTGATGATATCCTTGTTTACTCAAAGGGCTTGAATGATCATATTTTTCATGTTAAGACAGTTTTACTAAAACTTAGAGAAGAGAAGCTTTATGCCAACTTCAAAAAGTGTAGTTTTTGTCTAGACCAAGTCAACTTCCTAGGGTTCATTGTTGGAAAGGATGGAGTGAAAGTTGATGAAGAAAAGGTAAAGGCTATCCGAGAATGGCCAATCCCTACCAATGCATCCAAGGTAAGATCCTTTCATGGTTTGGCTAGTTTCTATAGGAGATTTATTAAAGATTTTAGTAGCATAGCCTCACCATTAACTGAACTTGTGAAAAAGTATATGAAATTTGAATGGAAAGAAAAGCAAGAGAATGCATTCAATGAGCTAAAAGAAAATTTGACCAATGCACCTTGTCTTGCTTTACCTAACTTTGATAAATCTTTTGAGATTGAATGTGATGCAAGTGGGATAGGTATAGGGGCTGTTTTGATGGAGGAAAAACGACCAATAATGTTCTTTAGTGAAAAGCTAAATGGAGCTCAACTCAACTATCTGACTTATGACAAGGAGCTACATGCACTTGTGAGGGCTATGAAAGTTTGGCAACATTACTTATGGCCAAAAGAATTTGTTATCCACACGGATCATGAAAGCTTGAAGCACCTCAAAGGCCAAACGAAGCTTAACAAGAGGCATGCGAAATGGGTGGAATTCATTGAGACATTTCCTTATGTCATCCATTACAAAAAAGGTAAGGACAATGTGGTGGCTGATGCATTATCAAGAAGGTATGCTTTATTCTCATCCCTTAGTGCAAAAGTTCTTGCTTTTAAACAAATGATTAAGCTGTATAAAGTTGAGAAATCTGAATTTTATGAAGTGTATGCACAATGTTTAGGAGGGGAAAATGTACAAGATTATATTGTGTTTGATGGGATGCTTTTTAGGAAGGGTAAGCTTTGTATTCCTAAGTGTTCCATTAGAGAGTTACTTGTGAAGGAGGCTCATGGGGGAGGACTTATGGGACATTTTGGAGAATTTAAAACATATAGCATGTTGTGTGAACATTTTTATTGGCTGAAAATGAGGAAAGATGTGAACAAAGTGTGCAAGCAATGTTTCAAATGTAAGGAGGCTAAGTCTAAGATACAACCACATGGCCTTTACACACCTTTAGATGTTTCTAGTGAACCATGGGTAGACATTAGCATGGATTTTGTTCTAAGATTACCAAAGACTAGAAGACATCATGATAGTATTTTTGTGGTGGTTGATAGGTTTAGTAAGATGGAGCGCATTTCATTCCATGTAACAAAACCGATGATGCTACCAACATAGCTAACCTTTTCTTTAGGGAACTGGTTAGATTGCATGGCATTCCCAAAACTATTGTTAGTGATAGGGATGTTAAATTTTTAAGTCATTTTTGGAAAGTTTTGTGGGGAAAATTGGGAACTAAGCTTCCATTTTCTACAACTTGTCACCCACAAACTGATGGGCAAACTGAGGTGGTTAATAGAACATTGGGGGCCTTGCTTAGGTCACTAATTTCTAAAAATCTTAAGTCTTGGGAAGAGACTCTACCTTTTGTGGAGTTTGCATACAATAGGGCGATTCATAGCACAACTCATTGTTCACCTTTTGAGGTTGTGTACGGTTTTAATCCTTTGACTCCTCTAGATTTATCACCTTTGCCTCCTAATATGTTTACTAGTGATGCAACTTCTTCTAGGGTGGAATACATCAAAACTTTGCACAAAGAAATCAAAGAAAGGATTGAAAAGAATAATCAAAAGCTAGCACTCGCAAGAACCAAGGAAGAAAGGAATTGATTTTTAAACCGGGTGATTGGGTTTGGGTTCATCTAAGAAAGGAAAGGTTTCCAGATCAAAGAAAGTCTAAACTTCAACCAAGGGGAGATGGTCCTTTTCAAGTGCTTGAACGGATCAATAACAATGCATACAAATTAGATCTACGAGGTGAGTACAATGTAAGTTCTACTTTTAATGTGGCTAACTTGACTCCTTTTGATGTAGGCAATGAAGACCTTGATTTGAGGACAAATCCTTTTAAAGAAAGGGGGGATGATATGGATTCAATCAATAATCCATTGCATGTACCTGAAGGACCAATCACAAGGAGCAAGGCAAAGAAGATACAAGAGGCTTTCACATTGCATGTTCAAAAGCTAGCAAATGCATAACAAGAGGAAAAGAATTTTGAACCCAAATTTTTGTATAATGTTAGTTCAGCAAGTCAAGAAGAGAAAGTCAAGATGGCACAGGAAAAATCGTGTAATTTGGAAGATGGCACGGGGGATGAAAAAAATGTGCAGAATTTGTGAAGAGGTGGCTGTCCAGCTTGCATCTCTTGGGATTTCGTGATGTCAAACCTTGTCAAACCTTGTCATTATGAGGAGCGCATCCCATAGTAGATATTTAAGACAATTTAAAGCAATTCTATCTTTTTAGTTTTGAGATATGGCTGCTCGTTTGACGTGCAATCAAGTTTTAAGTTCCTAGGTCTTATTTTCTTAATTTTTCATTTAATGACTTTTGAAGACTTTTGTGTCTTTGGTATTGTGAACGACCATTTGGCCTTTAAAAATGGCTTGTAATGCTCTTGAAAAGATGAATTATAAATATTAAAAAGCTTGTGCTTATTCAACCCTTTGGTGTTGTCTTTTCTTTCAAATCTTGTTTTAGGTTTGATGCTCAACCGATTCATTGGATTAGTTTTGATCAATCTAATTCTGGAGTGAGTCGTCTTAGGATCTAAGAGTGACCATCATAGATTCTAAGTTTGATCTAAGAGTGATTCATCTTCTAACTAACTCTTGGTTGGAATCATTCGGTAAGTTAGTCTTATTTGTGTCCGTTTACAAGGATCCTAGAAGGACCACTAGCTTTGCAAACCTAGCATATTTGGCGTTTATCATAAGCTAAGCCTTGATAAAAGAAATTTAGCTCATGCTAGAAAGGAAAGACGTAATGCAATACATCATATCACAAAAAAAGTAACTGCGTTGGGATAATATATCTTCTTTTCTCTTCTCTTTTTTTTCTCTTCGTTCTCTCTTCATGTTCCGCCGTCCTTCTCTTCGGCAGCTGGGCGGCTTTTATAGGCTGAGGATGCTGACTTCACCAAGAAATTGGCTTGCGTGCCCCAACCTTCTCTTGCCTGTTTGCAAATCAGTCATACGTCAGGGCAACCATCCATCCAGCTATCATCGTTCAAATTATGCTCTGGGATCTGCACCTGCGCTGAAGATAACTTGGGCAAGGAAATATCTATAGAATTCATGTGTTAGTGGGTAAAAATACATAATTTCCTACCGCATTAAGGATACTCATTTAAGGATTTAGTTATCGCAATTCTCAGCGCAACTTTGATCTTTTCGAGCCTTATTTAGCTTAAATTTAGGAGTGAAATGACTTGCTTTTTGCAAGTTATCAAACCCCCAAACTTAAATTATTGCTTGTCCACAAGCATTGCCCTCTATCCAATCTGCGAAAATCACTTAGCTCAACCGATCTGGTCTTAACATCCTAATTTTCCTCAACTTTTACTCCACAACTCAAATAAAGGATTTGGCCTTCAGCTAGATTTCCCTCCTGGCTAAAGATTTCTCTTGCTCAATATACTCTTTCCTACGACAACACAACAAGCTACCTTACTGAATGCTTACGCACAAGGCAATTTTTTTTTAAGTAGAAAGCATTAATTTATCGACATCAAAACACATGCTTTCGTTTTGGCTTACCCACATTCGTGATGAAAGGTATCCAACTACGGGCATTACATTTTTTTACTGCCCTAAACGCTCATGGGATACAAATGCGCTTTCGCGCAGTGGCAAACGATGGGTGTCATGAATGCCCCTGGCTACCAACGCATGGAAACCAGCGGAACGCATATGCTAGAACTGCACTATACTATCGCACCCCCCAACTTAAATTGGACAATGTCCCCATTGTCCCCCAAACTTAAACTGGAATGCGGTGGGTGATGGAGCAGCTTCGGCGCTGCGACAGACATCAGAGCATCCAACACTAAGAAAAAAAATCCTAAGGCAAAAGGGGAAACTAAAAAAAGGGAAATCCTTTTCTTAAACCTACGTCGAAAAAGATACGCGGAAAGATTGAGATGCGAAGAACTAATCCTGAAGAGCTAACGCAGAGGAATTTTGATGGACGAATGCATTTTGCTAAGGCTATGCGAGAGAATGCGATAATGATCCAAAAGAAGTTGTCATTAATGCGACAGAAAATTTTGTATAAGATAATTGCGCATTACAAAAGAGAAAGAAAAATTTAAAAGGACAGAAAAATATTTTTTTTACTCCCGGGGCAGCGATCTGCGCTGTGGTCTAGGTAGCGACGGAGGCATGGATGGGCGCACCTGAGATGGCCCTACGTCGTCTGGTCGTGGTTGCCCTTGGGGTCGAATAAACTGATCTGGCGCAGCAGGCAATCGACCAAATGAGCCTGTCCAGCGCACCAGGAACAGTATCATGGCATTGACGCGCTGGGATAATTCGTGCTGCTGCCAGCGCAGGGGCTCTACAATAGCTTCTAATTGCCGCCGCATTTCTGCAAAGACCTGCTCTTCATCAACATCAATAATCTGCTCGGGGGCAGGATCTGAAGCAGGATCAGCTTGTGGCAGCTGACCAGTGGGCGCGAAAATTGACTCAGAAGGGCGCGGGAGATCTGGGAGTGAGGTCTGCTGGTCGCGGATTTCAACTTGGAGCACGGTCTCCATGCGCACTTCTAGAGGAGTGGGCTGGTGCACGGGCAAGTTCGGGAGCGGCGACAAGGCTTGTTGGTTGAGAGAGCAGATAACAGATTACTCGATCTTTGAGTAATATGAGTGCTCAAGGTGTTGAACGAACTGATCGACGCCAAGGGAACACTCCGAACCAAGCATGCACGGAGCAAGAAGCGTGAGACCCACGGGTTTTTCGTCGGCCATTGAGGAACGGAGAACTGCTATTTCTACATATTCATCCTCGACAATGCCAACTGCTCCAAGGGAGAATCCAAGTGGTTATCGACAAAGAAGACTCACGCCAGCTGATTCTCTCCACGAAACTCAAAAACCCACGGAAAAACCACGTAGGAAGCGCTCTAAGGAGTGGTTCACTATGATCCTTGAGATGGGAGCTAAGAGGCGTGTGACTCTTGAAGAGGAAGCATGATTGTGTGATGCTGAAGAATCCTCCAAAGTGGGGGAAAGCTCTCGGCAAAGGGAGATTTTAACGGGTAACGTCTCCAGACCTTCAACTAACCCAACTTCTTCTTGAAGGGAGAAGCCCTTTGTGACCTACAGTTCAAAGAAGAAAGACTCCAAGAAACCCTAACGTGAGAAGCCCCTGATTATTGAGCCCCTTAAAGTGGCAAGAATGCCAGCGGATGTGTTCGAAGACATGATCCGTTAAGCTGTTGCGCAAGCCCTTATAATTGCTGAAGGTTACAGGGTTGAACAAGATGCACTTCAAGAAATAAGGGCTGAAAAAGAAAGGGAATTTCAAAGTATGCGGGCTGAAGATGAGTTAGCCAGAAAAAGAGATGTGGAGGATGAGAGAGAAAGGAAAAAAGCTGAGAAAAAGAGAGAAGAAGAAAGACAAGAGGTCGAGAGGGCCATTCAGGCTAAAAAAGAGAGAAAAGAAGATGAGGAACTCATGAGATTGGCTGCTGAACTTCAACTCCTTGAGGAAGAAAAAGAAAGATGAGAGATCCTTAGAGACGAAGAAGAACGAAGAAAAGAGGCTGAGGATTTTCTTCCAGCCTTTGAGCCACTGCACAAGGCTCAAAGTGAAGCCGAACAACTGCAAGAAGTTGAAGAAGAGGCCCCTGAAGGGCCAAGAGAAGAAAATTCAGAAAAAGAAAAAGAGGAAGAAAGTGAAGGCCAGAATGCGACTACATTTGGGCCGCATTCTGAGGAAGGCCAAGAAAAGGCCATTGAAGAGCAACAAGCTGATGAGGCCTTCGATCCTTTGTTCGAGTATGATGTTAGGGGACCCTCACCAGCTGCTGAAAGCACATCTTCAGGTGAGAAAAAGGAGGAAGAGGAAATTGAAGAAGAAGAGGCCGATACCTCTAGTGATAGTGAAATCGAGTCAGATTCTGAAATCAAGGAATTGGATGATGACCAAATTCCTATTTTTGTAGATTTGAGGAAGAAAAGAAGAAGAGAACTGAGAGCCGAAAGGAGGACAAAGAATAAAAATGACCCCATTTTTGCCAAGAGGCCGAGGACAAGGTCCATGGACGCCTCTCCAATGCCTCCTACAGCCACCTCACCCGTCAAGCCAAAAATCAAATCGCCTAAAGCTCCATCACTAAAGAATTTGTTCCCTGAAGTCTTCAAGGATGCTAATTTTCAGGAGAAGATAAAGATTATGAGAAAAAGAGACTTCTTGAATGAGAAAGGATTCTCAAGTAGAGTAGGGACTTTGCCAGACTTTGTAACCAAGGTTATTACACAATATAAATGGTAAGAATTCTGCGCTTACCCTTAAGAGGCCTCGGTGCCTCTAGTTCGAGAGTTCTATGCTGGATTGAGGGAGGAGAGCATGAGCATGGCGGTGGTGAGGGGGAAAATGGTAACTTTCTTTGTAGTTGACATCAACAGGGTACATCGGATCAAAGCTCCTTTGCATCCGAGAGGGAACGATGCCATCAGGAACCTTTGGAAAATGGTGACCAGAAAGGGAGTTTAGTGGAATGAGTCTCAGACCAAGGTGAAGACACTAATGCCAAGTGATTTAAAGCCAGAACCGGTAGTGTGGCTTCACTTCATCAAAAATAGGTTGGTGCCCACAACCCACGATAGTACCATTTCAGTAGAGAGGGTTATGCTTCTCTACAACATCATGAAGGGGTTGAAGATCAATATAGGGAGCATCATCAGAGAGGAGATACTTTCATGTGGAAGGAAGAGAGCTGGGAAATTGTTCTTATGGTCCCTCATAACCCAACTGTGTTAGAGGGTGAAAATTGTTCCTGGAAAAGATGAGGAACGCCACTTTTTCAGGCCCACTATCGACTTGCCTCTGATAGGGAAGCTTCAACAGAACAATGCGCAGAGAAAGGATAAGGCTTCCACATCCAAGGCTACTCCATCTCCAGGGCTGACTCCTGCTTCACCTCCATAACACACTCTTGTTTCAGGACCTATACCATCATCAGAGGCCTTTGCATTTGCCTTTCGAAAGCTGGACCGGATTGAAGACAAGCTAAAAACATATTGGGTCTATGCAAAGGAAAGAGATGAAGCAATTAGAGAGTTCTATCTCTCTATCGCCCCAAACATCACTCCTGTTTTCCCTGACTTCCCTCAAGCCCTGCTGCCTCAAGAAGAAAAAGAATCTGAAGATGAAGATGAAGGTGAAGATGAAAAAGATGAAGAGAATTCCTCGGATGAGGAATAGGGGAGTTTTAAATGTTTAGTTAGTTGTTAGTTATGTTTCTAGGTTAGTTTTAAGATAGCTTGCTGTTAGAATAGTTTAGAATAACTTGGGTTTTTAAGCTTTTCTGAAAAAAATCTGCTTGTTGTTTTTTGGCTAAAACTGTGAAAATTTTTTAAAAACATCATTTTAGAAAAATATGTTTTCATTTGAGTTTTCTTTTAAGTTCTTGATGATAATAACTAGAGCATATTTCTATCTCAAAAAGTGTCACCGTCACAACCTATTTGTTTCTTAGTCATAGGCTTTCCACTAGTCTTTTTCTTTACAAAATTTTCTTAAGTCTAAACTTCCTCATGTTTAATCTTTCTAACACACTAGGAGAGTTTAGCCTTGATGTTTTGAAAGAACAAAAGCCTAATGTCAAGCCCATGCCTTTAAAACAAAAGTCAATGAGGCCATTGTCAATCTTAAGTTTCGGGGGGGGGGGGGGGGTGCTTTACTTTGTGTATACGTGTATTCTTTATAAATTTGTGCTGCTGAAAAAAGAAATATGTGCTCAGTATATATCATCTGAAGAAAAAAAAACCCGAGAGTTACTCCTCCTTCCTAGAGTTTACTGAGTAATCAAGGGCATTCATGACACCCATGGTTTGCCACTGCATGAAAGGTTTACTTAGGGAAGTGAGTATTAGTTCGAGTTTATGATCTTTGCTCGTAGCTAGATATCTTCACCAAAAAGTGTCGATAAGCTAGAACGAAGGTAAAGGAGACAACAAGGATTCTCTTGGGAGAAAAAGAAGTTGAATAAAAAAAGCACCAGCAGTCAAATAAGTTTGGGGGAGATAGAAAAGGTCTAGTAAACTCATGTATGCTCAAGGAACCTCAAAGATTAGTTTTTCTTAACTGAAAGGAAACTTTCTAGAAAACGATCTTGAGAAACATGTTTACTTGATTCCATATGGTTTATTCATGACATTTTCATTTGCAATTAAGTTAGATCCTAGTACCATGATTGGCAATTACATATGATCTATAACATTTGGATTTGCAATTATTATTGAGCTCTCACATTTTGATTGACAATTAAAATTGATCTCTAACACTCCGATTGGCTATTGCTTGAGGACAAGCAATGAGTTAAGTTTAGGGGTATGATAAGGGTAAAATTTACCCTTATATGTAGCTCATTATCTTGTCAAAGTTGTATGTTTTAGATCAAATTTACTATTTTCGAACTCAAAAAGTGTTAAAGTTGATGAATTAGGAGATGAGAGTCATGTATGTCAAAATTATGCTTATTTGTGCTTAACAGGACCCATTTTGATAAGAATTTGACTTAGTTTGGTGTTTTGCAGAAAAACAGAGGATATCTGGAATTTTTCAGAAATGCGACCGCATTTCTAACAAGGCAAAAACCAAATGCGACCGCATTTCTGGGTAGATGAAGGCAGTTCTGAGTCCGTCGCAGGTCATTTTGAACGAGTTTTTTGCACACCTAATCGGCTGTTTTGACTCCGAAACTGACTAGGCTACCTACCAGCACCATTTTCGTGGCTCCTCAACTACTCCCCACACTATATAAGGCCTCGATTCGAAGGGAAATTCAAGCAGAACTCACTGGGAAGAAGAGGGTGGTGACAGAACCCTAGTAGACACCCACGAGTAGGGATGCCCGAGGTCCTTCTTAGAAGACTGAATTCTAACCTTTAGTTAGACATCAAACCCGAGTGTTTGTAGAGATTTTCACCTTATTCCCACTTGTAAAGGAGAGTAGAGTTTTGAGCGAACTCTAGAAGGATTGGATAAAAGAAAAAAAAACCCTAGTTTTAGCTACTGCACCTTATTTCTAGCAATTGTTCTTTTAATTATTTCTGTATTTTTACTTCATCATGTCAATGAAAAGTTATTCTTTTGCATCTTATTCCATCATGCGTTGCTAAATTCCATTGAGGGGTTCGATATAGTGAATTCCCTTATGGTTTAAATAGATTGAAAGTGTTTATTTGCTTAAGTTCTATTCATCGCATGTCACTCTTTATTGAATATCATTCTAAATCTTGCTGAGTTTAAATTGATCACTTAGACTTTGCATGCTATGTGAGTTTGATCTCGAAAGGGACAAACAATACTGGTTTTCATAAAGGTGATATAAGAGAAATGGCTTGAGAGAGTGTATTCGGTGTTATAGGGAAAGGCTGCCTTATAACAACTATAGGGTTATAGATTGCATGCGTGAACTATCTATGTCGGAGTCGAGTCACAGAAATGTGCATAACGGTACTCGCTTAGCCTTCTAACGGTTCTTGGGAGCAAGGCCAAATAGAAGTTAAATCTGACCCAATGCATGAATAGACTTAGGTTTAATAAGCCATGATTAGAGTTATTTGCCTTAGGGTTGAAGCCATATTGAATACCTCGCTTATTTATCATTGTTATTCTTTACCTGTTTATTTTGTTTGTTTTTCAAAATCCATCATCAACTATTTCTTTGGTTACCTTATTTAAGCAATCTTTGAACAGATTCTCCTTCAAATCTGTGTTTCCAATTTAGTCTCTGTGGGATCGATACCTTTGGAATACTTCCAGAGATTTTATTACTGCATGCGATAGTGTATACTTGCACTAGGTTGGTTGAATTATTCTTAATCTTTATTTACCATCTTTTCCTAACATCCACATTCAGTCCACACATGCATCAACTTCACCAAGCAACTAGCTTGTGTGTTCCATTTCTCTTTATGCCAGCTCACAACTCTGCCACTTGTCAGCACCAGCCTTGGACAGCTCGCATTTGTACTTCTTCAGGTGATCGTTCCAGCGCCTCCAATAAAAGATAAATTGGGTAAGATAAACATCTACATTATATGCGTTAGTCGTAAAATTATCGCATTATCACGCTGCATCATGGATTTACACATTGAAAGCATAACTATTGCAATTCTCTTATTTTATGCATTGAACTGACACATCTCATATCTTTTCGAGCCTCTTTTAATTTAAATTTACATGAGAAATAACTTGCTTTTTACAAGTTATCACTAATTGAGAGATTAAACAGATTTTAGAAAAAACGGTTAACATCAATAGGAAGGATTGGACCCTTAAATTGGATGATGCTCTTTGGGCTTATCGTACTGCTTTTAAAACTCCTATTGGTATGTCACCATATCAATTAGTGTTTGGGAAAGTTTGTCATTTACCTGTTGGATTAGAGCATATAACATACTAGGCCATAAAAAAATTGAATTTTAATATGGCTAAGGTAGGGGAACAATGATTACTCCAACTCAATGAGATGGAGGAATTTCGTTCTCAAGCGTATGAGAATGCAAAATTATACAAGGAACGGACTACACGATGGGACGATCAACGAATTCAGAAAAGATATTTTATACCCTATGCAACAAGTTCTTTTAATTAATTCACATTTGCGTTTGTTTCAAGGTAAATTTAAGTCTCGATGGTTAGGTCCTTTTCTAATCAAATAGGTGTTTCCACACGGAGCGGTTAAGTTGCAAGTTAATGTTGGAAGGTCCTTTAAAGTGAATGGGTAGTGCTTAAAACACTATTTTGGTTCGGAGGAGCGAAAAGCTGAACATCAAGCTTAACAAGCCAAATTAGTCTCAATCAGCTTGTTGAGCTAACGACGTTAAATAAAGTGCTTTTAGGAGGAACCCAATTTGAAATTTCTTTTTAATTTCCTTAGTTGTTTTTATTTTCCTCTTTCTCACTTTCTTTTTCTTTGTTTTGTAGGTCAAATTTAATTAGAAAGAAAGAAAGAAAAAAAAGAAAGAAAAAAGAAAGCGTAAGTTGGGTGAAAACCCGAGATGATAGCGTAGAGACGTTGCCTCTCAGCGTCTCGACACTGTCGCGATTATGGAATTAAATTTCCAGAATCGCGATTGAAAGGTGGGGGGTAGTATCTTCTTGTGTCCTAACAAGTTTTCCCCCCAAATCCTTTCTTTTCTACTCCGCTTTCTTTCGATTCTCACCCTATTTCTCTCAAATTGATCACATCACTCACGGGTTTCCTCATTTTCTTCCCTTTTCTTCAAGATTTCTCGCAGTAAACAATGGGTTTTCTGCATTTTTGTGTTTTTGGGCAATTCCTTCAGCGATTCAGCCGTGGGGGTGCACATTTTTGTTATTACTCTGATTTCCAACTAGGTTTTTGAGATTTTGTTTCTTGTATCTAGGATTTGAGGCATGGGCAGCCATATTTAGGCTCTATTGAAGTTAATGCCTTATTATTGTGCTACTGAAATCGTGCTTGGACGAGTTATTGGCTGTTGTTTTAGATCCACCTGTTTCATTTTGGCTTTATCTTTGGAAGTTTTAGAACTTTTAGCACAAGTTGATTGTTGGGTTAGGGCTCTGTTTTTGTGTTTGGACTGATTTGAGCCCCTCTGTGTGAATTGTGCCTCATTGTTTGGTTATTGCTACTGTTTTTGTATTGATTATTTATATTTGTGGCGGACGGGCTTAGTTTGGTGTAGTGGATTGCATTTCTTTGAAGTTTGGAGGTTGTTTCTTATTGTTGGGGTTGTTTTCTATTGAGATTGGTGTCTTGAGTAAAGTTTCCTTTCCCAAACAACCATGAGTAAACGTTTTAGAAAGGCCACCGCTTCATCCACCTCTTCCACTCCTTTTGATAGACATAGGTTCATTAGATAAGAAGCTGCAAAGACCTTCGATGCCTATGTTGTGCAGCTTAATATTATTCATGAGAGAGGTTTGTCCCCCGACCCTTCGTTTCAGCCCGCCATAGTCCATAGCATTGTGGAGCAGGGTTGGGAGAGATTAGTTAGTCATCCTGAGGCAGCAGTTTTCCCCGTCGTTCAAGAGTTCTATACTAATATGCTTGAGGGTTCCTCTTCCTCATTTGTTAGGGGGCATGGCATACGTTTCGATTATGCCAACATAAACTATTTCTATTGTTGGGTTTTATGCCCTAAAACTCGTAGATAGTGAATGTAAACAAATTGTATACTTGTTTCAATAAAGTGTTATTGAGTTTCTACAATAAAGTGTTATTTTTAAGTATTGCACAATATGATCCAAATCCAATAAACTAAGATCCAAGGTTGTTTGTATGTAACTTGAACTAGTATGTGGGGACATACGGGGATCGATGTTCAAATAACAACCTAAAAGGTCTATAGTATAGGGATAAGGCTGAGTACCTTATCTTGGTAACACTATGTGATATGACCTGCTTTGTATTTGATACAGTCGTATTGATCCAAAGCGTCCATGTACTCATGCGAGCAGGGGTATCCTATGCAATGAGTTTGCATAAGACCGAACCACGAACTTGTCAACCACTAGTTGTAACACTGTTAACTAGTTAGGTTACTGTTTCAATAGGATGACCTAGGTAACTCAGTCTTAATCCTGAGCGTGTCATGAACTCCTTCTCATGAGGGATTGTCTTTTGATTAGCATGGGTGAGAGTGGCCTATACGCCGACTCAATATGCCTTCCTTTTGGGGGACAAGACTGAGTGGGAGGCTGGGGACATGACAACAGAAGAAGGAATTCACTCCTTCCCACTTTTATGAGAAGTAGATGAGTGTTTCCTTACGTAGTGACTCCGGGACTTGAACAAAGGGATCTCGCCCTCTCACTGTCCCAAGAGGGACTTTTTGTTTAATGGTTAGACCATAAACAGGTTTTTCATTAGAGGAGCGTTGGTACTTAAGGAGACAGATGTAACACAGGGGTAAAACGGTAATTTGACCCAACTGTGGTTACGGATACTGGTGAAGGATTGACTTACCGATATAGGTCTACATTCGTGGACACAAAAACGCTCTACAGTGAGAAGAGTTCAACTGTGGGTCTTTAGTGGAATGACCCACAGTTAATGAATATTGGTTAACCTGATTAATGAGTTTAGTCGGTTAACTTCATATCATTGGAGCTTCTGATCTGTAGGTCCATTAGGTCCCCCTGCTAGCTCGTAAAGTATAATTAGGAACAGATTTATCTTGAAAAAGAATTTGAATTCTTCAAATTCGTTATGGGAATCAAATTAATTGTATGAGATATAATTAATATAATGTATGGTGATACATTATAATATAATATTTAATTTGTGATTAAACTTTATTAATTGAGAGAATTATATATTTGAAAGAGTTCAAATGTATGACAAATTAAGTATATGATATTTAATTAGTAGATGAATTAAATAATTATGAATTAATTAATTATTGAATTTAGTCTAATTAACTGTGATTTAATTAAACTATAGTATATGAGAGAAATAAATATTTGAAGAAGTTCAAATATTAATATGAATTTGATTCATATTAAATTTATAGGATATAAGAGAACTTGAATGAGTTCAAATTTTAATATGAATTTAATTCGTATATATAGAATTAATTAATTGAACGTCTGAAATTAAATATATGATATTTAATTGGAAATTAATTAATTAACAGAAGGCATAAAATTAAATATATGATATTTAATTAGGTAATTAATTAATTATAGAATTAATTAATTGAACAATTAATCATTCATGGAAATGATTAATCACTTATGGAAGTAATTAATTATTTAGGAAATAATTAATCAATTATGGAAATGATTAATCACTTATGGAAGTAATTAATCATTTATGGAAATAATTAATCAATTATGGAATTGATCAATTATGAAAATGATTAATTATAGAAATGATTAATCAATTATGGAACTAATTGATTATTTGTGAATATTCTATTCATGGTCTTTTTCCTATAAATAGAACACTAAACCAAGGGTTTAAGTGATACACATTACACAACCATAAGGCCACAAGAATGCACTCTTGCATCCTCCCTAGTCACACTCTCATATTCTCTCAACCAAGAACACAAAGAGGAACTTTTTCCTCTTGTGTTTTTCCCATTCAAGATTGGGTAGTCTCACAACTACGTTCCTAATCTCAGAGTTATAGCGGGGAAGATTAATTGGTGGTGTCCCAATTGCTGACGCTTGGTCCCTATGAAATCAAGAAAGGCGTTCTTGATATTTCAGAGATGACAACGACGGTATGTATGCTTCTCTCTATTAGATTTAGATCTAATAATTTTTGTATGCTTAGCCTTAAGTTTCTATAGAATATGTTCTGTAAACTTTTCCCAATATAATGGTATTTTAGATAAACAAAATTAACTATGAATCGGTCTCAATTCGCTTCCTCTAACGGAATTAGAGAATTTCAATCCTACATTTATGGCCTGTACAGCTTTGATAGGGATGACTATAAACGACTATGGGGCTCGGGCACCCCTCATTGATCACTGCCTTGTGTCGGGATGCAGGTGTCTTATGGGATCCTTAGGAGGAGTTGGTCGATCCGGGTGCGATCATTGACAAGAATTTCATCACCAGATACTGGGAACCAGTACCACCTGCTCCCCAGCCAACTCTGCCCGTGCTTGAGCATCACGAGCAGGAGGCTGCACCTCCATCGGTAGAGGAACAGATGCAACAGATGCACCTCAATATCCATCATCTTACCAAGGGTCAGCAGCGCCTTTTCACGGAGTTCCAGCACCAGCAGCTTCGGAAGCGACGCCATTTTCTATACACTACGAGTCTACTTGCCTATTCTTCTCAGTGTCAGATCGCATCCAGCACTGGACAGTCGTACTCGCCTCCTCCATTGCCCTATAATCACCTGAGGATGAGGAGTGATGCGCCATCTACCCTGTTTTTGCACCGTTGTTTCTTTCCCTCATTTTTCTTATTTTTCGATGTATTTGTGCTCTTTATCTGTATCATAGTTCTTATTTTCTTACATTGAGGACAATGTAACTTTAAGTTTGGGGGTGGATTCTTATTTTTTCTGGCCTGTAATTAACTTTAAATTTTACATTTTGACCATTTTTTAGATGTATTTGTTTTTTTCTAATTATCTTTTGATTTAAGTGTGATGTGGGGCTGAATGTTTTATGTTAGTATAATTCTTTTTTAGAGTTGTTGCTATGATTATGATAGCCTATGAGGATACCCAATTTAAGAAAATAGGTGAGTTGCTTTTGTTTTGTAATCAAAGACAGAACTCAAGATATTCCATTTTTTTTTAATTTCTAGCACCGTTTAAGCACGTAGTCTCCTATCTTTAGTTTTGCAAGCTTAGAATAGGGTTATGCGATCTAGGCCGTGTTGTCACCTCGAAAGGTTTTAGGGACTAGTTTGATGGTTAATTTGCATGATAGTTAGTAATGTTACACTTAGGAGAAAATTATGTCTTTCATTTCCTAATCTGCATGTTGTGATCAAAGAAAAAGAATGTTAATGAAAAACAAATGATGAAAAAATGAGCATAGTGAATGAAATTAAATTAAGGTAAAAAAGAGCTACCTCTGCTGTGATCAGTTAGGGTCGTCTATGAGTAAGAATACCATGGATAGGGACTCTTGCAGTGTATGTGTGAAAGCTAGTGGCCACCACTAAAGAAAAATAAATAAATCGAAAAAAAGTTCAAAGTTTGGGGGTGGTTTACCCCTTTTAGGCACCCTAGTGGCATATTACCATCTTGAGTGTGAAGATGCTTGATAATTGGAACTTAGGGCCAGAGTAGCGAAAAACGAGCAAATAGTTGCATAAATTGATCTGGGATTAAAAGATTAGGATAGGGAGGACTAGTCACACACACATTGATAGGACCAAATTAGTCCTATTTATTTGTTATTAATCTGAGCCTGTTAGTGTCCACTTTATGGTTTATTTGTCTTTTTTGTAGACTATTTGTGCATTGAAGGCATCAGGGACGAATCAAAAAAATTGGAGCTAATTTGGAAGGTTTAGAGGGTTTTCGAACTACCTTGAAGTCTAAGGATCTTAAGGAGATGAGAAGGTCGTGAGGATCGTGACGAGTCCGAAGAATGGTTCCAAGGAGTCAAAAGTTCGAGTCCCAAACCAAGCAAGCAACAAAGAAGACCAAATAAAAGGAAGAAGCACGCTGGAAAGAGGCCAAGCGTTGAGACGCTGGCCCGTTCCCGAACCCTAGGTCCAGACGACATGGCGTCTCGACGCCATGACTATTTCCTTTATAAATACCCTCGTTTTATTCCGTCGTTTAGGTTAGAAATTTGTAATTTTTTGTCCCATTTATGGTTCTTCTCTGTCTTCAACGTTCAGACCTCTATATTGTATGTTTTCTAGTTGAATTCTCTTGTATTTCTTCATTATATTAAAGCATAGGGTCGCGGGTTTTAGTCCGCTTTACCGCCGTCTAAACTCGTTGGCGCCGATTGGATGATTCTTGGGTTATAGAATGTGTTTCTTTGTGAGTTTTATGTTCTGATTTGCATCTTTTAATTTACTTTGCTATTGTATTTTGGATTCGGTTTGTAGAATAAGCATGCGCAGTAGGTTATATTGACGCCCTAACTCGCAGCTCGTATGTTTATTATATGCTAATGCTTGTAGTGCATAGATTGATTAATGGGCACAGGTCCCAAGAGCAGTTATGTGACTTTGTTGCTCTGCATGATAGGTCTAGAATCCAAAACAGCGTTAGAAGTAATCTAGGCCTAATTATTTCTAATGTCCGAATCAATCCACTAGACTTAAGGCAATTGGTTAATTGTTTGATTTGATGGCTTAGTCGAATTAATTAGTTAATCAATTACGTTCTAATTCGATGGACGGTGTATGATCATATTAGATGGCTTAGGTGGGCTTAGGGTCTCTTCTGGGTTCAGATTAGATCGATTGGGCAATTAAGCAATGTGAATTTAGCCTTTAATAGGTAGGAATACGATGATCAAAGCAAACCATCCAACCCCAAGAATCTCCCTAATAGGCGTCGCTAGTTTAATTAATTGTCTTGCCAATTTATGTTTCCTTCAATTTAGTTTCCTGTCTTTTAATTTTTGTCATTTAAATTCTCACATTTTAATTCCTTGCATGTTAATTTCACCTCCTATACAATCCCCCCCTTTTACTGCTTTTAAACTCAAAGTAAATAGGAAATAAATAACCAACTGCCACTCCCGGTAATAGACCCCGACCACTACTACTGCAAGTAGTTTAGTGTACGTGGACTATAAATTTTATTTGATACGACCCTCAACAAGTCGTCCTATCACACATGTAAGAGAGGAAAGAAATAAATGAGCTTTATCTTGATGAATGTTTATGATCATTATTGTTTTATTGTGATTTGTTTGTGTTTTTATATTTCTGAGGCAAGAGTCATGAGCAACATCCCTTGATTATTTTAGCTTGATAGACTGTTTTAATTCTTACTTTGCTCAAGACTAGCAAATGCCTAAGGTTGGGGGTGTTTGATAGCTCAATTTATGAGTAATATTTTATATTATTTTAGTGTTAGTCTTGATAATTATTTGACAAATTTTACGTCTATTTTTAAATTCTTTGTAGGAATTAAGCATTTTGATGGAAATTGAAGTTTTGGAAGAAAATTGATGATTTGTAAGCAAATGAAATAATTGAAAGTGAAGAAATGAAGAAAAGAAGACAATTCCAAGCCATAAAACCCGAGAGGTCAGCGTTGAGACGCTGCCTTTGGGCGTCTCAGTGCTGCCGCGAAGCAGTAGGCGCGTGTTTGAGGTAGCGTCAAGATGCTACTCCCTCAGTGTCTCGACGCTACAAGTTTTTCCCTTTTCTGTTTAGGACGCACACGAGATAGCGTCGAGACGTTGTCTTCAGCGTCTGGACGTTGTGACTGGGATTTTGAAAGCTATAAATAGAACACGATTCGACTGAGAAGGGGGAGGGCTTTTTGGGAGAGAAAATACGCCTATCCTTGAGAAAACTGGACCAAAGGAGATGAGGAGAATTCGGGAGCTGATTTTTAGAGCAAGGAAGGTGGATATCGTGACAGGGACGGGGGATCTTCACGACATAAACTGTTTTTTTCTCTTCTATTCTTTATTCTTGGACTATCATGTGATAGGATTATATTTATGCTTTGCTTGTATTATTGAGACCATGAGTAGCTAATTTCATCATATCTTAGGGATTTGATGTAGTCATTAGTTTGTATGGATTAAATATGATTGTTTGTAACGATTTCATTTATGCAATTGTGAACTTAATGCTTTTAATCCCTTGATCACGGATTGAATGTTGTATGGTCTGAATTAGATGCTCGAGAGAGGGTAATTTAGATTAGATTTATCAATTGCATGGCGTCGAGAGAGATACCGTTTCTGCCGACGCCATCTTGACGGCGTCGAGAGAGAGTTATCCCACCATGTTTCTCCCGACGTGATTTTTTCGGCGTCGGGAGAAATAGGTTCTCGCGACGCTATCTGCTGGCGTCGAGAAAGAGTTCGTCGGCAGAACCACTTTTTCTTGTAGTGTTTAGAATTGCTTGGGAAATCGTATAAAGAATTGAACTTTCATGCTTAAGCTTCTTATTGAAATTAGATAGGGATATCAATTTCTCAATTTAGCTTAAAGGGTTAACTGTGCTCAGGAGAGACAGTTGATAATTAGAAATTCTGGATTTATGAAATTATTACATGTTCAATCTTAATCAATCAATAGATTAATTCATACATCTAATTGGTGAAATCACTTCCTTAAGGCTTTACTCCACTGAGTTTTCATACCTTTATTTGTTTTGAATAATTTTGGATTAAGTCACTCTTTGATCGATTATTTTATCTAAATAAAATTGGGCGGATACACTTATGGTAATTAAGTAAAGTAGAAAACCAATCTAGAGGACGATACTTGATTTTGATCACTATATTAAAACTTGACCAGTACAGTTGCGGTGAACAATTTATGACATATATTCTCGACCAAAAAGTTAGAGATTTTATCCAAATGTCCCCACTCCCAGCGATACCTAGCTTTCATATATTTGTTCCAATAGACATTTATTCATAAGGAAATGAACATAACACATACTCATATAATATCTATATTAAATCGTTTATTTTTTAAAAAGTAAATAATAATAGCTAAAATATTTTTTATGCAAAGTTAAAGGGAATTTAAAATGGAATAAGCAAAACAAATTTAGGGAAAATTTCTAGTTATTCCTCTTCATTGTGTGCTTGGATTGACATCATTAAAAATCTTTTGGGATCTATGAAATAAAATAAAAATATCACTTATGTCCGAAAATTGTGAAGAAAAGAAGTAAGTAGTACGACTATGTAGTATTATAATTTTTTTTTTTTTTTTTTGAGAACTCAATGATTAAGTAGTATTTGAATGTAAACATCTCTGCTATATATAAAAGGGACTTAGAGTGGAGAATTTTTACATTCCCTTATTGCCCCTAATATTTTAAATAATGACTACTTTGCCCTTTTATTCTAATTAATGATAATGATATTTATATTCGATCTGTTAACTTTTCTCTAGACTTGATTCTATTTAAACTCTTCTTCTCAAATCCGTCCATGTCTTCATCAATTTCTCAGAAAATTTTTGGATCCTCTAATCGGCGTCCATGGCGTGGCCGTTCGGTTCCGTCGCCCAAATGTTGTTGTTTCTTTCTGCTTTCCTTCTTGCCGGCCGACTGAGGAGTGGCGAGGCCGCTTCGTTTAAGTTCAGTATTATTACCATCTATTTTCGGATTCGGTTAAGGGGATTCTCGACTCTGATCGATTTCCGGATTCGATTAAGGGGATTCTCGACTCTGAAGGTTTACCGGAGAAACACAGCCCTGGATATTGCGTAGTTCACGACCGGCGATTGGCCTCCAGTAACGGTGATACGCCACTGATGATGCTGATGTTCGTATATGGCAATGAGACCTACAACATCGCCAGTTTAGGATTTCTGTTTTTGAGAAAATTTTATATTATGTATATAAAAGTGGGATTGTATTCCTTAATTTTGTTATTATGGTGGATCTCATTTTCTCTCTATCGCAACAATCATCGGATAGAGTCAAAATTTCTGGGTCTCTGCTCATTGTTCAATCTTTCTTTCTGGGCGCCACTTGTGATGTTTGCACTTATTGAGTTATTTCCTTTGTCACAGGATTTTGTATATACGTCTATATTAGGAAACGTTTGTATATCTTATGAACATGATAAGTTTTGAATTTTCGTACAGTTGTAGTACTTGGCTTGCATAGAAACTGATTACTATTGTTGATGCCAAAATCTGGACAGAGGTCTCACCTGACCTTCACGTGACACCAATAGTGAATTTGTAGAAACTGGGGAAGACGTGACCTGCAAGACCAGCAAAAACCACTGCACACCGGCGTGGTGTAGGCCACACCGCCTCCGATGCCTAAGTCAGAAAACCGAGGAGAAGCTATAGATAGTAAAGGGAACAGTCAGGAGTAGAGTTTTTCGAACCCTTCTTCTGTGATGAAGAGGGGTTTTTATACCTGTTTGTCCTCCTAGGGTTTTTAGGAATCCGGAGGTGTTTCGGGGCAAACCAGGTGGAACCGGGGCGATTCGGGGCATCAGGGACTGAAAAGAGGCCACCGGGCTCGGCCTGCGCAAGCGGGCCAAATGGTCGGCCTCGGCCTTTTGCCGAGGCCGACCATTATGCTCGGCCTCGGGAAAAGGCCGAGGCCGACCATATGGGTCGGGCCATGTCGGCCCGACCCTTTGGTTCGTTCTTCCTCTGGGTCGGTCTTTTGGTCCTACCTCTCTTCGATTGTCCTCGTCAGCTCCTTGCGCGCCCGTGTGGTCCAAAATTACCTATAACAACTATCAATTATTTGCTTTTTTTCTACCAAAGGAAATGAGTTTGAGGACTATTTTCTAAAACGTGAACTACTCATGGAAATCTATGAGAAAGGCTTTGAAAGACCATCCCCTATTCAAGAAGAAAGTATTCCAATTGCTTTAACTGGTAGTGATATTCAAGGTTTGTTTTTGACCAGTCATTATCAATCTTTTGTTATGTTTAAAACAAATCCATTCTTTAAATTCCAAATTGGTGAGATTGTTTTTTCTAAATAGCATGATTTCAATCCCAGACATTCTCCATGCAATTTAGTTCAACCCAAAATTTCTCATTGGTCAAGAAATTCTACACAATAACTTTCTAGCTGGGATACCCACTTCTTCCACTAGAGCATTAATGCTGGCCCGTGGTCACAAAGCTGGTGTTCATGTTGAATCTCATACTTGAGGCCTTCTGGATATATCCAAGACATGAAAGCAATATCTGCTTAATGTCCCAAAAAAAGCGTCACTTGCGAGTTGTAAATTCATGAGATAGATTCTATTCTTTCCCACTGTAAACCCTTCCCCAAAACTAGCTTCTTGAGTTCTATGCATCCAACTACTTGGTATGTCCACCCTCAGAATAAAAAGAAATGGTGAAGGCTGTTATCTGTACCTATGCTTGTCCTTAATTTTGAATATTACTTTATATTATTTATCCAATATTAGTAATTGCTGGTGCGAAGTGCTTTCATTCTTCCGTTGATGAGTTTGACTCTAACAATTCATATATTGGCTGTCTCCGGTGAGTTTTTCAAGCCTTTTAATGTGAGCTACGACCATAGTGCTTTGATGAAAAATGCCGCAAGGAAGGTGGGGCGGATGTCATTCAAAGTGTGTTTTGGAATGGTCATGAACCAACGAAGGGACAGGTTCAGTAAATTTTGCTTGATAACTTGAATATATTTACATTTTTTTCCATTTCAATATAACTTTGATCGGAGATTTTGGATTTCAAGGTTTTTTTTTAGCTCAAACTGCAACTTGCAAGTTGACTTGAGTTGGGTGAATTAGCCTAGATTTGAAGAATAATAAAATTTCATGGTTTTTGATCATCATTCTTGCTTCCCTTTTTAAATTTTTATGAATCTATTTTTGGTGTTTGATTTCTATTCATTTTTCTATTTCATTTGGGTTTCTTGAATTTAGGTTTATTGGTTTTGGTTAGATTGTTGTTGTACTGAGACCCTTCTATATTTTTATTTGATATTGAAGTCATTTCAAAATATTAAAATATAGGTCATTACAGATATGATTGAAAGATAAGATTGATAAATTAAATTTCAAATTTATAGATACATACTTTCAAACCCAACTTTTCAAAAATACATCCTTTCGAATTTATACAAACACATTTTTTCATAAAATAAATATAGCTAATTCGATTTTAAAATGATTGGTAAATTAAATTTAAAATTCAACATCTTGTATCCATTTGGATTCAGTTATATTTTCAACAAAATTAATTATTTAAAATTACACTAAAGTCAATACATTATAAGTTTTCTTTATCCATATTATAAATTATATATTTGTTTAACTGTTTTTAATTATTAAAAAAAAAAACCTTAGAATTGAAATAAAAATGTATTTTTTTCTTTCATCTGATGTACATCTAAATATAGGAACAAAGATTGATTCAAAATTATATATATATATATATATATAGGAACAAAGAAAACGTAAAAATCACGTGGTCCAACAAAAAGTTAAGAAATTGTTCAAAGTCATCAGAATTTTATTTAAAATATCATATCTTTTTTTTCTTCCCTCTTTTGTTTGTAGAATTCTAATAAATTTTTATTTTGTCCTTCAATCTTTACTGACGGGATGCAACTCTTCGAGTTGAGGTATCTATTGAGAAAATAGTTGAATAATTGTGATTTATGCTCGAGGGACCTGACTATTTGGGTGGAGGTGGTTACACATTGAATCAACATGTCCATTCACCTACAGGTATGATTCAAACCATAGAGTTGTGCATGAAATGTTGTTTATAAAGAGATTCTTCTATATAATCAAAGTTCGGTTTGTTAAATATTTTTTATTTCTTTCTTTTTTTCTAGAAATCAATTTATTCGAAGAACACCAAAGAATTACCTGTGAAGTAAATAAACCATCTTATTATGTCATTTCTTTTTATCGATTTCAATTTACAATTTTTACTCCACTTATGTTATCTATTTTAATTTTAATCATCCATGTGTTCATTTTCATTTTTATATATTTAAATTCTTTTTAATTTCATGAGACTATAGAGGAAAAGGTTTACTTCCCTCTTTTACCTTTACAATTTTAACAAATTCCTATTTTGTCCTTCAATCTTTGCTGACAATACACTACTCTTCGAGTTGAGCCGTCCATTGAGAGAATAATATAATAGTTGCAATTTATGCTAGATGGACACAGTTGTTCAAGTGGAGGTTGGTAAACATCGAATTGACGCATTCATTCACATAGGTGCGAACCAAATTGTAGATGTAAAACATCATGATCAAATGGTGGAGATGTGTCTAAGATGTTGTTTATCAAAGCGATTCTCCTATGATCAAGGTATATTTATTAAGTAGTTATTTTTTTTCTTTTTTTTTTTTTCTGGAATTATCCATGAGGTAATAAAATATCTTATTATGCCACTTTTTTTACCAATATCAATTTCAATTACATTATATATTTTTTAATTTTAATCATTATTTTTTTCTTTATCATTTTTATCTTTTTCATTACTTTTTGATTTCATGTCAAATATTTACTATTTAAATTCAACAAAAGATATTTTTCATTCAAAATTTAAATTTCACCACATGTAATGTATTTCATATTCATTCCAAGTTAACTTACAACAAGATATATATATATATAGTTTTTTTTTTCACTTTGTTTTTTAACTTTTAATTAAGACAATAACCTTTCACGTGCATTGCACGTATCGTTTAACTAGTCTATTAAAAAGGGGGAAAAGATCAAAACCAATGGCCATACGAGTGAAATAGTTTGGGATTGTTTGAGATTTTAAAAAAGTTCTTGTCAAATGTTTTTTTTTCTTTTTTTTTTTTAAATGTTGTAATAGGAAGTAAATTAGTGTTTGCTAAATTTCATACTTGAATGTGGAAAAGTATACTAAAATGAATTTTTTCTTAAGTTTTGGGACGGATTTTGGTAATGATATAGAAAATCCATGTTTGTTTCACTTGATGATTAGTTTTTAAAAGCCACGTAATTATTATCGATAAAAATATCAACCATGAATTATTTTAAGTTGTTTTTTTTTTTTTTAACAATATGTTGTGGTTATCAGTACAATCTTATGCCAGTTGAGCTAGGTTCTTGTTGGCGTTTTAATTATTTTAAGTTATTATTTATTTATTAACAAATTATCTATTATAAATATTTTAATTAAATCTTATAATTGAAATTATCTTTTCCATAAACAAAACCAATAATAAAACAAACACAAATATTTAAATCTCATATATTAATTAATAAAACAAACACAAATATATTAATTATTAATTATATATCTATCTAAATACAAATATTTATTATCATAGACTTTAAATCTAAAATTTTTAACTCCCAGATATTTAACCTTAGTCATCCAAACCGACCATAAAAATAAGTTAGAAGGAGTGTCAATTTAGTTAAGAAGTCAATCTTTTTTTTTTTTTTTTTTTTTTTTTTTTTTTTTTTTTTTTTTTTTTTTTTTTTTTTTTTTTTGGGGTTAGGAAGTCAATCTTAAAAGGCACTCTTAACTGGATTTTACAAATTAACGTAATTGAAAAGGTGATTCTATTTAAATTAATTTATAATTAGTTTTAGCTAACAATTAAAAGTTCCTCAATCAGTTTTCAGGCCTCAATGTTCGACAATGATTTTGTCTTACATTTCATATTATTAAAAATTAAGAATGTTCACAGCACTTTTTATTTTGTATCAACACATTTGAAGTTTTAAATGCATCTCAACAACTTAAATTAATTTTTGACATTAAAAAACAAAAAGAAAAAAAAAAGTAGATTTACAAGAAATATATATATAATTAATTATTTAAAATTATTATTTGGTCATTTCAATTTTCAACATGAAAGATTATAAAAAGGAAAATTTTAAAAGTTTGTGAGAATGAGACATAAATTTTTTATTGAGTGAGAATGAGACATCAAAATTTTTTATTGACAAGATTTTAATTTATAAATGATTGTAATAGAAAAAAACAATTTCATTTAAATTAATATTAAATTAAATTTTCCAAACACTAATTGGAAAGAGATTTTGGAATATCAAAACCACCCTCATTTTAAAATGGTGATGTTCGACAAAAGTAAGTGATTTTAGAAGAATCCAAAATTACTTCAAGTGATTCCCGTCAATCATTTGATCAAAGGTGATTTTCAAATAACTTTTGATAAGTGATTGTGAGACATTTTGCTTTAAAAATGTTCAATATTTCAACTTAAAACAATCTCCTCTTTCTCTTTATTTTGTTTTCAAATTATGTGAAAATTTAACTTTATTCCTTTCTACATTCTTGTCTCTTTCTATCTTTATTTATCTTTAATTTTTCTTCCCTCTCTAACGTTCTTATAATTTTTTTAGTACATCAAAATTTGGGGTGGAGGATTCGAATCTCTGACCTTTTGGTCGAGAGTACATGTCAATTACCACTGAGCTATGCTCACGTTTTCTCATGTTTATCCTCTCCAATACATTTTAAAATTTTCTAACTTTTTTATCTCTAAAATTTTTGTTCCACTCTTGATTTTTAGTTTTTGTGTCTCTCTTCCTCTCTCTTTTGTTAACTTTTTTCATCAGAAAATTTTTGTCCCTCCGTATCTCTAACTTGTTTTTCAACTTTTTTAGCTCTATTTTTTCTCTCTTAAATTTGTATTTCCCTCCGAGTTTTTTCCTCTCTCTATAACTTTTGTTATCAACATCTTTTTTTTTTCTCTCAAATACAATGTCCTCTTTAGTAATTTGATTATTCAAAAATCACTTTTGAAAATAAAAAACTTAATTCTAAAGTTACTCCCAAACATATCCTAAATCATTCCAAATTACTTTTGATTATATGAAAATCATTTTAAAAAGAGTAAAACCAAATATTGAAATAATTATTTGAAAATCAATTTCAATAAATTACTTATAAACAAATCATTTTTGCTAAAATCAATATCTCTAAAATCACCCCAAACATACCCTAAGAACGATTAAAATTCTATCGTAATCACTTGTATGGTATGCAATTAAATCATCAAGGTATGTTTGGAAGTTATTTTGAAATAATTAAAATTTACTTTTGTCATATACAAAATCATTTTGAAACATGCATTTAATAATTCAAAATCGATTTAGATGGTATGAAAATCACATTTACAAATGTAAAACCAAGTATTAAGGACATGTTTGGGAGTGATCTTTGAGATGACCAAAAATACTTTTGTCAAACCATTTTAGTGATTTTTAAGGGAAGAAAAATGATTTTAGAATCCCAAACCTGTACTAAACTGATATTGAAGGCATGTTTTAGATTGTTTTATTTTTTTAAATGCAACAAAAAGTGGATTTAAGTGTTTTAAAATTATTCTCAAACATGTCCTCCACTTCAAACCAACTCTACCTATTTAGACCAATAATCTCTCTTCCAAATTGAATATATGATTATTGAAACTTTTAATGTTGTATTTTTAACCGACCAAATAAAAGGAAAAAAAGAAAGAGAAAGTAAAAAAACAAAGAATTGTGGGGAGAGACATAGGACATTAAATAAAGGGTCATGACATTAAACTTAGGGGCATTATTACTGTTAGGTAAAAGGAAGGCTAATAATTGTTGGCGAAAACTGGCAACATCTGACATGCCTCCATACAGTTGCTTTCCCATGTCCTCCGCACGTGCCATCTTCAATTCTCCTCATTTTTCTGTCCTTGCTCTCCAACACATTTCGATTGCGACCCTTCCGATGAGGCGTGTAAGAAATCAATTGATTTGGGTTTGGTTCTCTTTCAAAAAATTATTTCCTCAATTTAGAACTTCAAAATCCCAATCTTTTGTTCGGTTTAAAAAAAAAAAAAAAAATAGAACAAAATTGAAACACCTCAAAAAATTAAAAGTTCCTACCAGTCCACCCGAAAACCCTAATTCAACTTTTCTACTCTAGTGGTCTTTTTTCCTCTCAATTAGCCACATTTTCTTTTCTCTTTCAATCTCACATTTTTTTCTTCTCTCACAAAGCAATCTCAATCATCTATTTTTCCTCATGTTTTCCCTCTCCCCTCTCTCTCCATCTCATGTTTTTTCTTCTCCTCCCCTTTCTCAATCTCACGTTTCTCCCTTCCAACCCATGACAATAGCAACACACTTTGCTTCCTATTGTAGTGACTGTCGCAACGTCATCGTGACGTAGAGCAGCCAACGCACGTCATTCTTTAAGGGTCTCTTCCGAGATGAGAGATTTGGAATCGCCACTAATCATCGTGTGGTGTGATTGGTTACCCATCTTAATTTAAAAAAAAAAAATCGATCTTAGAAAATCAGAAATTAAGTTTGGGAGTCGATTGAGTATAGGAAAAGTGTTAGCACCCCTACAAAACCTATTTTAAAAACGGTTACCACATTTTGACTTAAAATTATCCTTTTATCTTATCATAAAATGGTCGTTTATTTTAAAGAAAGAAAAATAACTAAATGACAAATGTCCCACTTGATCTTACCTTAACTTTAAAAATTAAAGTAAGGGAATGATATGGTGAGTGGAGTTATTCTCAATAATTTCCTAACATATTGAAATTTTATTTTAATTAAAAGAAAATCGATCACTTTAAGAATTTCAGAAAATTCATTATCTCAACTTTGTCATAGATTTTAATTATTGTCTCATGTCTATTATTTCACATTTTAGATATAAAATGTGAATTAAGTGGTATATGACACCATTCAATGAAAAAAATAGAAATCTGTTTCTTAATTATATTTTCTAACGCAATTATCCAATTAAAAATTCATTAGAATATTTCAAATTTAAAATTAGGATAATTGTAATGGGTAGCAATTTGTGTTTTCCTATTTGCAAATATAGCAAAATTGAAAAAAAAACAAATATGACAAATATATTAATTGATTTTTTATTATTCCCGTTTTGTCCTTTATACTATCAACGATAGTCACTAATAGAAGACTATCAGTGATAGTCATCAATAGAAGTCTATCAGTGACTATCAGAGATAAAATTCTATTTGTGATAGTCATTGATAAACTAATATCATTTATTAGAATTTTATTTATTTTTTGTCATGACCACCGATGAAAAATGCAAATGAAGGAATCCAAATGAAAAGAAAATGAAATGCTCAAATTGAACTAATTTTTCTGTATTAAAATCTATCAATTGTTGGGTTTTATGTCCTAAAACTCGTGGATAGTAAATGTAACAGAGTTAATTATAATCAATAAAGAGTTATTGAGGTTATTCAATAAATGGTTATTGAATGATTGTTTAAACTATGCATTAATTAACCCAAATCCAATAAACTAGATCCCATGGTTATATAATGAACACTTAAACTTTATGTGTAGACATAACAGCGGATCAAGTTTAAGTAATAGCAAAAACGCTCTATAGTATAGAGATAAGGTTGGGTATCTTATCCTGGGGACACTTTGTGACGCGACCCACATTGTATTTAATACAAACGATGTGAGTGGGGGCGTCCTATACAATGAGTTTGCATAAGACCAAGACCGAGAAATAAGTCACTTTCACTTTATAACGCCGTTTACTGTGAAACTGACTATTTCATGCGATGACCTAGGTAGCTCGATCTTAATTCTAAGCTAACTATTAACACCTGTTTATTCGGGACTATCCTTTGATTTGCATGGGTGAGAGTGGTCCATCATTGTCGACTCAATAAGCCTACCACTTTGGAGATAAGACTGGGTAGATAGCTGGGGACATAGTCTTGCAAGATGGAATTCACTCCTACTTGCTTGTAGGTATAGTAGAGGTTGTTCCCTTAAGTGTTGACTCAGAGTCTTGAACAAAGGCGCACCGTCCTTGTCCTGGCACGAAAGGATTTTTTGTTTGATGGTTGGACCATAAACAAATTGTTCATTAGAGGATCAGTGGAATTTAAGGAACAAAATGTAGTTTCAGGGGTAAAACGGATTTTTGACCCGCTGCAGTTATGAACAACCTGTGAAGGGTCGACTTACTAATTATGGTTGTATCCAGTGGACAGAAATATATCTACAGTGAGGGGAGTGCAGCTACGGACTATAGTGGAGTGTCCTGTTAGTTAAACGAAGGTTGGTTAACTAGGTTAATGAGTTTAACCAGTTATCTCGGATCGTTGGAGCTCATGATCTGTAGGTCCATTAGGCCCCCCTGTTAGCTCATACAGACTAAAGCTTAGAATAATGTGATGAAACAGTTTGAAACGTTCAAATTCGATTTATGGAGTTAACGTTAAGTATATGCGATATATTTGACGTAACAGTTCAATTATGAATTAAGCTATTTTTGAGAGAGTTTAAAATATTTAAATATAATTTAAATATTACAAACATGTATTTGATACATATTTTGATTTGAATTTGAATAGTGATTCATATTCGGAAAAACGGTTTTAGGAGAGATTAGGAATGGTGCATAAAATTAATTTAATATTTGATATTAAATTAATATAATTAATTAAAAGTGGTTAATTAATTAGGTTAATTTTATTTAAAGTTAATTATGTGAATTGATTTTAATATAGAATTAATTTGGATTTGAGAAATTCATTTTAATTACAAAATTGATTTTATATTTTAATTTTGATTAAAATATTTCAAGAGGCAAAAACCTTTGTGATGACACCTCCCTTGTGAGTAATCTAAATCCCTCATAGTTGTCTTCTTTGCATCAATTGATGCTTTTTTTTTTTTTTTTTTTCGTCTTTAAAAGGGGAAGAAGAAAAGCTGAAAAGGGGCTAATCATCTGGTGGAAGATGCTGAATAATTTCTCTCAAAACCATGATTTTTTCTCTCAACCAAAAGCATGAGTTTTCAAGCTTCTCTCCCAAAATTCCATCAATTATGTTCCTACAAGCCCGTTCTAAGGCTGGAGAATATGGGGAAGATAGTCCACGACGTGTTTGTGATGGAAAACAGCCCACAGAGTACTTCAATTTAGAGCTACAAAGATGAGCTTACTGGTACTCTGTTTTTCCGTTCATTTTACAGCATGCTTTGTATCAAGAAATTTAATGAAATTAAACACCTAAGATCGTGAATCGCTTCCGCTCAAGTGATCTACACTCCTTCATCAATGACTATAACATATATAATTCTACTTGTATTAAAGTCTATCGGTGATTATCACTGATAGGTATTGAAAGCCTATCAGTTGAGTTCAGTGATAGACTTTAATCACTGATAATTGCAATTATAATTAAAGCCTATCGGCAATAGGTTTCTATCACTAATCGATTTCACTCGTAGTAATAGTCTATCAACTAAACATTAGTAATGCTCAAACTGAACTAATTTTTTTTTTTTTTATTGAAGTCTATCAATGACTATCACAAATAGAATTCTATTTGCATTGAGTCTATCGTTGATAGTCACTAAAAAACTTTAATACAAACATAATTATGTAAGTGATTATCATTGATGGACTTCAATACATATAAAATTCTATCATCAATGAGTCTATCAATGACAGTCATTGGTAGACTTCTATTATTTAATAGATTATTTAATTTGATTGGTGATAGTCTCTAATAGATTTCAATACCTCAATACAGGTAGGATTCTATCAAATAATAGAAAGAGTCTACTAGTGACTATAGACTTCAATAAAAATAGAATTCTATTTATGATAGTTATTGATATCACTGATTTATAAGTGACTATCAGTGGTGGAAAGAGTCTATTTTGCTATTTGTATAAGCGACATAAAGATTTATATTAGTTGTATAAAAGTATGTATATATTTGATGAATTTGAATATAATGTAATATGGATTAAGTTGATACATGCTACTATACGAGAATATCTTAGTAATGTTGGTTTTGAGAAGTGAGCTCATGCACATTCTAGCTAGGAAAAAAATCAAGATATAAAATGAAAACGTTAATATGTAATTAGATACTCAAATTAAACTAAAATTTATGTCATAGTCATTGATAGACTTCAATACAAATAGAATTCTATTAGTGATAATCACTGATATCATTGATGTATCACTGACAGTCACTGATAGACTTCTATTAGTGACTGTCACTGATAGACTTCTATCAAAGATAGCATGTTTTATGGGCTTTTTAGTCATTTACACGGGCTGGTTATTAGGGTTTGCTATATTTACAAATAGTTTTCGATTTTGCTTTATTTGCAATCATTTTGACTATTTTGCTATATGTGCAAGCGCCCCTCAAAATTAAAACCAACCGAAGAAAAGTTAAAAATTATTTAGAAATTTGAACTAAACTCAAATTGAAATTCAATCGAAAATCACAGTTTAAAAGTCATTTTGAAATTCATTTGGGCATTTTAAATTTGAACCATTTAAAAGAAAATTGAAATTCAAATTAAAATTCTAAATTAAAACTGAATTGAAATTGATTTGGAGATTTGAATGTAAAATCTGATTTGGAAGAAAAATTGAAATGTTAATGCCAAAGTAAAACTATTTTGAAATTGATTTGAAAAATCCAATCTAAAATAAAATTGAAGTTGAATTCAATAATTCCAAATTAATATCGAATTAAAATTGATTTAAAAAAATTCTAAATTAAGATCAAATTGAAATTGATTTCAAAACACTTTGGCTAGTTAAGCTTTATTCTAATTTCCAGGCAGGGTGTTCCCTTTTGGTCAGCTTAAGTACGTTCATTGGAAAAATTAGTCTAAAATTTTCATAATCAACTAATCTTTTTTAACTTTTCAAAATATTAAATAACCATACAAAATAAATAAAAAGAGAAAAAATGATCTAAACTCCAGCTAAAAAACACACATTTTGATTTTTTTTTATTTATTGAAATTTGATTTGACCTTTTAAGCTAAGAGAGGGAAACCATTTTTTTTAAAAAAAAAAAAAAAAAAAAAGAAGGAACAAAATCAAACCAGACCAAATACGGTGCCTACAGTTTATCCCCATTGTGTATCCTTGAAGATCTGAAAGGATAGAAAAAGGAAAAAGACAAAGTATTGGGAAAGCAGAGATTTGTTCATTAAAAATGAAAAGGCTTACGCAAAGGAAATGAACCTAACTCGACCAGGCTTCGATCTCTGATCTGATATTGGGTTAAATTTAACCAAAAGGAAATAAATATGAACCTGAATCTGACCAGGCTTTGACCTTTAATCAAGTATAAGATATGATTTAACCAAAAGAAAAGGAAAATGAACCTGACTCTTGTCAGACTTTAACATCTAATCAAGGGTAGAGTTCGATTTAACCAAAAGAAAAGGATATGGACCTAGCTTTGACCAAGAGCTTCAACCTCTAATCAAGGATAGGATTCGATTTAACAAAAAGAAAATGAAATAGACAGACAAGGCTTCGACATTTGATTAAGGATAGAGTTTGATTTAACCAAAAGAAAAGGAAATGAACCTGACTCAGACTAGGCTTCCATCTCTTATCAAGGATAGAGTTCGATTTAACCAAAAGAAAAGCAAATGGACTTGACTCTGACAAGGTTTGGACCTCTAATCAAGGATAGGGTTTTATTTAACCAAAGAGAAAAGTGAAATGGATCTAGCTTGATGATGCGTACAAAAAGCGCACGGGTCAAGTAATATAGTGATTTTGAGTATAAGAGTATCGTCTCCACAGGGATTGGATTTATTCAATTAATTTCTGCGATTACTATTGCTTTTCTTTATTTTGAGAACAAAATCTAATGTCGAAAAGATAAAATAAAAAGCTAATCTAGAAAGCAAAAGATAAATGGAGACATAATTTGGAGGGATAATTCTAGGGTATTGATTTCATTAATTGGACCTTTAATTGCTTAATCAATTAGATAATTCGAACTAATTAGACATTCAATTCATAAGTCTAGAAGCCTAATATCAAGGACTCTCCTGTCGGTCTCTGATAGCATACAATTATGCTATCTATTTCCTAGTTATTTTAGCTAGTTTTGTGCGTTAATTGTGAGCTTTAATGTCTTTTTATGTTGAAATTGTAGAAATCCAAGCTGGCAAAGCAAAACCGAGAATTTTTACTCAAAAGTGGATCAAATTCGAGACTTTGGACCATAAATGAAGAAAATTAAAGAATACAATTGAAGAAGAGACCCAAAAGCCTAAGAGAATGAAGAAATGAGGGCCAAATGCGCGTCCAAAGAGGTTTCTAGAAGGCCCAGCGTCGAGACTCAGTCCTTAGAGCGTCGAGACGCTGGTTGGATTAAGTGACAAGAAAGTGGTGTCACAGCGTCGTGATGCTGTTCGACGTAGGCAACAAGACACCTTCGTTTCTCCTCCTATAAATAGGCCTCTTCTCATTGGTGAAAGACATTCCAATTTGGGGGGTTCTCCCCTAGCTCAATAGAGAGTAGAAATGAGAGAAAAAGGGTGGAAGTGATCGGGATTCCAAGGCTCGAGAATCGAGATGATCGTGATGGGAGCTTTGGATCAACACACAACGATTATTTCTTGTTGATATCTTTGTAATTTCATATTATAATTGAGTTAGGATTATGGATCAAGATTGCTGGGCTAAAATTATTCCCATTTGTGAGTAGATCTTGAAACCTAGGGTTGTTAATTTAGCTAATTGGATTATGTAGCTTAATTACTTGGTTGTTGTAATGAATTTCCTCATATTTCATCTATGCAATTTATGCTTAATGCTTATAATCCCTTGATCACAGATTGATTGATTTGTTGGTCTAAATTGATACTCGACAGAGAGAAGTTAGATTAGATCCCAATTGCATGGCTAACAATTACTTGGAACACGAAAGTGAAAAAGAATTGTTAGAAGTTTATGATGAAGTTGCTTAATGCCATACTATAATTAACTAAGGAAATGGACACATAAATTAGTTATGTTAGTATGTGATGTGGAGGAACTTGAGAAAGAAATCCACTTAAATTACTTCTAGATTTATGAAATTGAAGATTAGTAATTACATGTATTCATTTAATTGAGCTGTAAATCCAAAAAGCTAATTGACACCCTAGGTTGAGCTGCCCTTGATAGGAAATTTCCAATTATTTGCAAGTTTCTTTTCTACTTGTCAATTTCTTTAATTTTGACTTAATCATTTGAGTTGAAATTCTAAATAAAATTGAGCATGATAGTTCTTGGTAATTAATGGACTTAATTCAAATTCCCTGAAGATTCGATACTCGGTCATACCTACCGTTTTATATTACTTGCGGCCCGTGCACTTTGCGGTCATCAAGTTTTTGGCGCCGTTGCCAGGGAATTTGATATTTTTCCATTGATATTAAGAATTAAGTGTTTGATTTTAATTTAGAAATTTCTTTTTAGCATTTTAATTCTAATTTTTTGAGAAGTGTGGCAAAAATTGAGAAGTTATAAGGTGTTTAATTTGTTCTTGGAGAATTTATTTAATCATGGCAAATCAAGAAGACAAGGCAATTCGAGATTACTTCTTGCCATAATTACCGTTGAACTACTCTAGGATAGCATTTGAGCCAATTGCTGCTGAGCATTTTTGAGCTAAAGGCTAGTCTCATTCAAATGGTCCGAGAGAATGCTTTCAAAGGACATCCATCATAAGATCCACACAGTCATCTGTGATCATTTTTGGATATCGTGGAATGGTAAAGATCGGTGGAGTTAGTCCTGACACTATTCACTTGCAATTATTTCCTTTCTCTTTGCAAGATAGGGCTAGAGATTGGTTAGATTCATTAACTCCAAACAGTATCTTAAATTGGAATGAATTGGTTAAGGCTTTTCTTACAAAATTTTTCCCATTAGCTAAAATTACAAAGCTCAGAACTCAAATTGGTATGTTTAAACAAATGGAGGATGAGCAACTGTATGAGGCATGGGAGCGTTATAAGGACATGTTAAGGAAATGCCCACAACATAGGTACCGTGACTGGCTTCAGGAGTAGCTCTTCTATAATGGTTTAAAACGGGACTCTAAAACAATTCTTGACACTGCGGCTGGAGGAAACTTTTTAGCCAAAACTGTCAAGGATGCTCGAGCTTTAGTAGAAGAGTTGGCTTTGACAAGTTATCAATGGCCATCTGAGCAATCAGAGTCCAAACAAGAGGGGGACCATGTGAAACCGATGAGGTGAGTTCTTTAAAATTTCAAGTCGAAGCTCTAACAAAGGCCTTGAACAAACTCTCAAGATCAAAGATTCCAAGTTCGTCTAAAGATTGCAATGAAAAATCTCAACTGAAGTCCCAACCTGAAGAAATTGTTCATCAAGAGAAGAAAAATCTGTTGGAAGACATGTTAGGAAAGTTCATTGATGAGACTAGGAATTTGTTAATTAATGTACAAGAAGCAGTGTCTACGATGCAAGCAAGAGTAGAGAGACAAGGTATTGTCATTAGTAGAATGGAAGCAAAGATCGATCGAATGACAATTTTCATGGACCAAATTCAGCAAGGAAACTTCTCTAATGTCTTCGCTATAGACCCACAAGAGCTTTGCCTTGCCATATCATTGAGAAGTGGAAAGCAATTGAAAGAAGTAGAAAGAAAGGAAGTTAAGAAGTTGATAGCGCAATTTATTGAGCTATATTTTATACTATTTTAGTGTTAATCTTGGGTATTATTTGGCCAATTTTATGTCTATTTGGTTTAATTTTGTAGGAATCAAACATTTCGATGGAGATTGATGTTTTTGAAGAATACCAGTGATTTAGGAGCTAAAGAATTAAATTGAGTGAAGAAAGGAGCAAAGAAAGATAAGGTTCAAGGCCTCCATACAATAGGGCAGCGTCAAGACGCTATCTTTGGAGCGTCTCAACGCTGGCCCCATCTTCAGAAGGCGCGTATTCGAGGTAGCGTTCCACAGCCTCTCGACGTTGCGGCATTTTTCGGAAATAATTAGGGCACTCATCGCGACAGCGTCGCGACGCTGTGTCCTTAGCGTCACGACACTGTCGCGGCAGAATGAGCAGTATAAATTGAAAATGATGCAGTCTGTTAGGGGAGCTTCTTTGGAGAGAAAAACACGATTTTGGAGAGCACAAACTGGACAGAACGCAGAGGAGATCGAGGGGAGCTTAATTTCGGAGCTTGGTTCATGAGGATCGTGACGGGAACGCGCGAGAATCACGGCTAGCGAGTTTAATCTTTCTCTCTTGTTTCTTATACTGATTTTATCATGTTTGGGACTGATTTTGCTTGTAATTTTGAGACCATGAGTAGCTAAATTTCGTTTCTTAGGGGCTTGATGTAGCCATTAGATTGTGTGGATTAATTTAAGGATTTTTTAGGACGTTTCGTAACATGTTTTATTTATGCAATTGAATGCTTAATGTTTATAATCTCTTGATCACAGATTGTATGTTATTTATTCTGAACTAATTGCTCGGGAGACGGTAGTTTAGATTAGATTATCAATTGCATGACTTAGGTGATTCTATAATCGGGAGATTTGGGATTGCTTGAGAAACCATTAGAAGGATTGCTCTTTAATACTTATGCTTGTTGTTGAAATTAGATAGGGATATCAATTTCTTAATTTGCATAAAGAATTAATTGTACTCAGGAGAGGCTTTTAATAATCAATAATCCTTGGTTTATGAAATTGTTACGTGTTCGTTCATTTTTAATCTTTGAATTAATTCATGCATCTAATAGGTGAAATCAATTCCCTAAGGTTTTTCTCCATTAAGTTTCCACCCTTTTTATCGCTTTGAGTAGTTTTTCATTAATTTGCATCTTTATCGATTATTTTCTCTAAATAAAATTGGGCGAATATACCTTTACTAATTAGGTGAACTAGAAAACCAATTCAGAGGACAACATTCGATTTTAAATCACTATATTATAACTTGGGCCCATACACTTGCGGTTAGCAATTTGCGCATTAGAAGTCTAGCACTAGGAAGATACTGGATGAGGATGATGATCAAAACACAATAGAGGAAGAAATAGCACAACCAGTGCCAGATAAGTCTTCTGATTCTATTCCTTTAGTTCTTAATCAAATTCCTTATCCTCAAAGATTTCAAAAGAAAAAGTTGGATGCTGAGTTTTCTAAATTTCTTGATATTTTTAAACAATTTCACATTAACATTCCTTTTGTTGATGCTTTAGAACAGATGTCACACTATGCCAAATTCATGAAGGAGATTTTATCAAAGAAGAGGAAGTTCGAGTATCATGAAACAGTGAATATGACTACCGAGTGTAGTGCCATAATTCAGAAACATCTACCACCGAAATTGAAAGATCTAGGGAGTTTTACTCTTCCTCGTATTATCGATAGTTTGTTTATGAAGAAAGCTTCATGTGACTTAGGGGCGAGTATTAACTTGATGCCTTTTAGTGTATACAGGAAACTTGGTTTCGGAGAATTGAAGTCAACCACCATTGCTCTGCAGTTACCAGATCGTTCGATGACATACCCATAAGGTATACTAGAGGATGTTTTAGTTAATGTTGACAAGTTCATTTTTCCTGCAGACTTTGTAGTACTAGACATGATGAAGAGCCCGAAGTTCCTATCATTCTTGGGAGACCATTTCTAGCAACCGTTCGTGCTTTGATAGAGGTACAAAAAGGAACCCTGTCTCTCAAAGTGGAGGACGATGAGGTAGTGTTCAACATTTTTAAAGCTTTAAAACACCCAGAAGAGGTCAGTTCATGCTTTACAATTGATTCAGTGGACACTATTATTGATGCATGTATAGAGTCAGAGGCTCCTGTTGATCTTTATGGAATAAGCATGTCTGACGTATTTGGAGATGAAGTAATAAATGTTAATCAGGATTATGCTAATAGATCTTCAGGTCTAGGAGGAGAGGATAAATTAACACTAGATGTTTGTGCTCAGATTGACACCCCTCCACCTGATTTGAAACAATTACCTGCTCACCTACATTATACTTTCTTAGGAGAATTTTCTACTTTTCTTGTTATTATTTCTGCTAGTTTAAATAAAGTAGAAGATAAAAAGTTGTTGGATGTTCTGAGAAAACATAAATCAACCCTTAGATGGTCTATTAGTGATATTAAAGGTATTAGCCCTTCAATTGTAATGCATAAAATCTTAATGGAAGATACCTTTAATCCCACAGTGGTACACCAAAGATGACTAAATCCAGCAATGAAGGAAGTGGTAAAAGCTGAGGTGTTAAAATTACTAAATGTAGGAATAATCTATGTTATAATTGGCAACCCTTGGGTGAGTCCTGTTCAAGTAGTACCTAAGAAATGAGGGGTGATTATCATTAAAAACGAAAAAGATGAATCAATTTCGACAAGAACGGTCACTGGTTGGCGTGTGTGCATTGACTATGGGAAATTAAATAAATCCACTAGGAAAGATCATTTTCCTCTCCCTTTTATTGACCAAATGCTAGATAGGCTAGCCGGATATCCTTACTATTGTTTTCTGGATGGCTACTCGGGCTATAATCAAATTGCGATTGCGCATGAGGACCAGGAGAAAACGACATTCACGTGTCCGTATGGCACTTATGCGTTTCAACGTATGCCATTTGGACTGTGTAATGCTCCGGCTACCTTTAAGCGTTGCATGATGGCCATATTTTCAGACTTTGTAGAGAAGATTATGGAGGTTTTTATGGACGATTTTTCTGTTTTCGGTTCATCATTTTATTATTGTTTGCATAATCTCTCGTGTTTTACAAAGATGCCAGGAAACTAACCTTGTCAAATTGGGAGAAATTTCATTTTATGGTAAAAGAAGGTATAGTTTTGGGCCACAAAGTGTCTGAAAAGGTTTGGAGGTAGATCGGGAAAAAAATCTTTACTATTGAGCAACTGTGAAGGGAGTTCGTAGTTTCTTAGGCCACACAGGGTTTTATAGGCATTTTATAAAAGATTTTTCAAAAATCACTAAACCCCTGTGCAATCTGCTTGAAAATGATGCTCCTTTTGTGTTTTCTAAAGATTGTTTGCTAGCATTTAATTTACTAAAGGAAAAGTTGATTTCCACACCCATCATTGTTGTGCCTAATTGGAGTCAGCTATTTGAAATCATGTGTGATGCTAGTGACTATGCTTTAGGAGCTGTTTTAGGGCAACATCGTGATAAATTCTTTCGGGCTATATATTACGCAAGTAGAACTCTAGATAGTGCTCAGCCGATTTACACACTACTGAAAAAGAGATGCTTGTTGTTGTCTTTGCATTTGATAAATTTAGGCCCTATTTGCTTGGTATAAAGGTAATAGTTCATTCTAACCACACTGCTGTTCGGTATCTGAATTTGATTATGAGATCAAGGACAGAAAAGGTTGTGCGAATGTGGTCGCAGACCACTTGTCTAGGATAGAGCATGAAAAAAATATCACGACCTTTTCCTATTAAAGAAGCTTTTCCAGACGAAAGGTTATATGCAGTAAAAACTTCTTTTCCTTGGTATGTTGACTTTGTGAACTTTCTTGCAGGAGAAGAAATGCCACCTGACTTAAATACCCAGAAAAGAAAGAAGTTTTTGCATGATGTGAAGTCCTACCTGTGGAATGGCCCTTTTCTCTTTAAGGTATGTTCCGATCAAATTATTCGAAGATGCATTCCAGCAGAGGAAGCAGGTAAGATTTTACATGACTGTCATGCCTCTCCTTATGGTGGTCACTTTGGTCCGACTCGAACTGCAGCAAAGGTACTTCAATCTGGTTTTTATTGGCCTACTTTGTTTAAAGATTGTTATACCTTTGTAAAAACATGTGATAGATGCCAGATGACAGGTAACATTTCTAGACGCCTTGAAATGCCCCTGACCTCTATTCTTGAAGTTGAGCTTTTTGATGTGTGGGGCATAGATTTTATGGGCCCTTTCCCCTCTTCCAATGGATATTCGTATATTCTTGTTGTTGTTGATTATGTATCTAACTGGGTAGAGGCGATAGCTACTAAGACCAATGATGCACGTGTTGTGTTGCGTTTTTTGCATAAGAACATTTTCACTAGATTCGGCACACCACAGACTATAATTAATGATGAAGGGTCTCATTTCTGTAATAAATTATTTGAAGTAATGCTTAGAAAATATGGTGTCAAGCATAAAACTTCTTTAGCTTATCATCCCCAAACTAACGGTCAAACTGAGATTTCTAATAGGGAGATAAAGCAAATCATGGAGAAAACAGTTTGCATCAATAGAAAATATTGGGCATACAAGTTGGATGATGCTTTGTGGGCCTATCGAACAACTTTCAAAACTCCGATCGGTACTTCTGATAGCGGGCATAAATGTCGCTATTTTAGTCCTAAAATATTAAGCTTTTTAGCGCTTTAATTGTGTTTTTATTGAAGAAATTTAATATATCTTGTTAATTGGTCTTTAGGAGCAAAATTATGGATTTTGGTGAAAAAAATACCCAAAAGAAGCCATTCAAGCCCAAATTCCATACATGGGTCAAGGGGGAGTCCAAAGAAGTCAACCATGAGAAAGAGGTCCAAAAAGAATTAAAGTTGGCCCAAGAATTGAAGCCCAAAACGCGCCTAAAAGTTCTGGAATTCACCTAGCGTCGAGACCCTGTAGGGACAGTGTCTAGTGCCCATTTTTACCATCAATCATCATTTCCTTCATTCATTCCCTTCTTTCCTTGGCTCCTTTGGAGCCTCTCTCAAGGCTTTCTAGCCTTTTTGAGAGTTCTTTTAGTGGGAAAATTTTGGGGAGTTTTGGGAGCGCTGTAAGAGGCTCAAGGTGTGCTCAGAGGGACTCTAAGCGCTAGCGACGGGGTCTTCGACAGTCAATTCGTTCCCTTTTATTGTGCTCATATTTATGCTTTCCATTGTAAATTTTGTGAATATTTTAGCTATGTATAGCTAAACCCCAATTTGGGGTCTTGAAATGAAATTATAGTTAAATGTTGTTATAATTGCCTATCTCTTGCCCTTTTCACTTATTATTTGTATGGATGCTCGTAATGCTGTATGCAATCTGGCCAGTTGTGTATTGATATTATTCTTAATGGAGACTTGAAGGAGAGAAATTATGATAGATCATAATCCATGCGACTAGTTTAATTGCCCGTAGTGACAACGGGATTAGTTGATTAAACTTAGATTCCTAAAATGAATCAGAGCGTAATAATTAACGAAATTTAATGGCGCTAAGGACACTTAGGTTGTTAAAATGGATTAATTACAATTAGGGGAGACCGACAGGAGAACCTATGTGATTAACGGAGATTCTAGGAGTATAATTAGTTGGGCAATGAGATAGGATAATTGTAATAATTATTTAGCTATTAATTGAGTTTCAAGACCCCACTTCCCATTTAAAAAGCTCTTTCTCCACATCTTTTTTTCGTGATTGATCAATTTGATTTCCTTAATCGCTTTAATTTTTAAATTCATTTTAATTGCATGCTTTGGTCCCTAAATATTAATTTTCCTTAGTACCTTTAGTGTTCAAGGAATTTTTGCTTTGCTTAATTTTCGCTTCGCCTCCCTGTGGATTCAATACTCGGAATATTTCCGTTTTATATTACTTGCGGCCCGTGCACTTGCGGTATTAGTAGCAGTGTGGTCCGAGCAACAACTTCCCCATATCGATTGGTGTACGGTAAGGCCTGTCATCTTCCTGTAGAGTTAGAGCACAAAGCATACTAGACTATCAAGAAATTGAACCTCGACGCACAGAAGGCTGGTGGACATCGACTTTTGCAACTTAATGAGCTAGAAGAATTCAGAAGCCAGGCTTATGAGAACGCTAAGCTCTATAAAGAAAGAACGGCCAGATGGCATGATCATTTAATTCAAAAACGTTCTTTTGTGCCTAGACAACAGGTTCTTATTTTTAATTCTCGTTTGCGTTTGTTCCAAAGAAAATTGAAGTCAAGGTGGTCAGGCCTATTCATAGTCAAGGAAGTGTCTCCTTATGGTTCAATTGAGCTAATGGATAGCAGTGGTTTGACCTTTAAAGTCAATGTTCAACGTGTGAAACACTATTGTGGATTCGAAGAACGGAAAGTAGAAAAAATGATTCTAACGGATCCTAGATGACTAAGCCCCGTCTAGCTCAGGACGTTAAACAAGCGCTTCTTGGGAGGCAACCCAAGCCTTTAAAGTTTTTGTAGTTTTCATTTAGTTATTATGTGTTGTTTCTTATGCTCCCGTATGATCAATCCTTGTGCAGGAAGTTCGTGAGTTCATGCCTAGCTTCTCATTCTCTCTCTGGTCGATAATTCTAAGACGATACAGATTCCCTCGCATTTTTCAGGGTAGTCTCGATCTCTCTCTATTTGATTAAATGTTCATACATTGGGGACAATGTATATTTTAAGTTTGGGGGAGAGGATATAGGTTTTGCTTTGGTTTTGCGTTGGTAATGCATGTTAGGGGTGTAAATTTCTCGGGTCAGGTCGGTTATACAGATAAACTGACCCGACCCGAAACGAGTCAGCGCCGTCCCGGGTCGGTTTGGGTCAGTTTCTTCTTCTTCTTTCTGCAGTTCGAAATAACAATGGCCTACTTCTAAAAAAAAAAAATAGAGAGGACGAAGACGAAGACGAAATCTGCAGTTCGATTTCGACTGCAAAGAAGACGAAGACAAAGATGAAGACGGCACAGCTCGGTTCGACTTCAACTTCGGCAAAAACCCATGAGAGGACGAGGCGATGGCGGCGGCGACTTAAACCAGACGCTTTGACTTCGTCGAAAACCCACTGCGATGGCGGCGGCGACAGACGCTTCGACTCGAACGACTAAAGTACATTACAGTTAAACTTCGATTCTTTCTTCTTCTCCCTTCTTCGGCAAAAACCCACGAGAGAGGAGGCTCGAATCGAACGACTGAAACTAAACCCTAGATTAGAAATCTGAATCGAAGTAAACCAACGCGTTTTACTTTTTCTTTTTTTTTTACGAAGAATGAAACGTGTGCGATGTGGTTTTGGGCAAAGAAGGGAACCGAACCGAACCCCATCGGTTCGGTTTGGTTCGGTCAGCATTAAACTTGGAACCCGAACCAGACCGATTCGGTTTGGTTCGGTTTAGTTCCTTTCACCCTTTATGCATGGGATGATTGAAATGCATGTTGATGATGATGACGTCTAATGATTTGCTTTTAGCCATGACTTACTCTTATTGTTGCAAACTTTAAAGCATGTCTAAATTCTAGAAAATGAAAAAATTTTCTTCGATTCCTTTGCAATTATGAAAATTCACTTGTTTTATTATGATTTTGAAAGCCTAGATGAAATTTATATGCTTTTGAAGTTCGTTGTCACTACGATAGGTGTAAAGTTTGTCTAGATAGCTTTCTTGCATAATAGTAAGTAATGTTGAGCTCTGGGAAAAGAAATGCTTTGATTTGGCCAAAAAAAAAGCTATTTAATCAGTATTTCAGCTTTTTAGACCCTTGGAGCATTTAGAAGAAATCTTGGAGATTGTAAAAATGAATTGGCCCAAATTTGAAGAAATGTGCAAGAAGATCAAAAGCTTGGGTCAAGAGATGAAGCCCAATGATGTAGATTTTCTTTACTACAAGTGTACGAGTCAAGTTTTAATATAGTGCGTTCGTGATTAAACGAGTGTCGTCCTCTAGATTGGGTTTCTAGCAGAATTGATTACCGTGAATACTTTTGTCCAAATTTTTTTTAGGGATTTAAACTTAGTGATGAAAAAATATCAAAACACAAAAGCTAAAAATGTGGAATTCAAATGGAGAAAACTCTTAGGGAATTGATTTCATCTATTGGGGTTGTGAATTAATTACACGGATGAATGAACATGGAAAGACTCATAAATCAAGGATTAACAATAATCATATTTATCTCTCCCGAGCATAAATAATTCGCAAGCATGCTATGAACTCAATATTCCTATCTAAATTCATTAACATGCAAGGTTTAATTTCTAATCCTTTTAACGATTTCTAAGACTATCCTAAATCTCCCGATCTTAGGATTATCCTAGTTATGCAATTCAAGATCTAAACTAAACCCCCTCTCCCGAGCAAGATTTAGAGGACACACCCAATAACTCATGGCCAGTAAATTAAAGGCATTGAGCATAAAAATTGCATAAATGAGTTCAAAGTAGTCAAACATCCATAAATTAAATCGCAATGCCCAAAGGGCTACATCAATCCCTAAGAAAACAAGTCTAGCTACTCATACATGGAGTTACGATGTAAGCTAAACATGAAAAAGCTATAAAAACAACTAAAGTAAGGGAAGAAAAGAGGTAAAAACGTTATTGTCGCTGAAACCGCACGTCACAATCTCCACGAGCTAAGACTTGAATCCCGCTCCTCCACTTTGCTTCAGCTCCCACAGAAGGTCTCTAATCGATTTTAGGGCTAAAATTATACCAAATGAAGTCTCCCAATCCATAGAAAATCGTTTTCCCTTTGTACTGAAATTGTCGACAGCGTCTTGACGTTGTGCTCTTTACCGCCCAATTCTGTTTAGGAAATTTTGCAACGTCAAGACGCCAAGATGGCAGTGTCGAGATGCTAGCTTTCGGGTTTGCCTCAAAGCCTCCAACTTTGATCCTTTTTCGTTTCCTTCGCTCTTCTTTAAGTTTCGAGCACCCGATCAACTCCAATATCTCTAATTCATTCCAAAACTGAAATTCCTACCAAATAGACATAAAGTGCATAATTTGGCTAAATAGTACTCAAAGACTAACTATAATTAACCGGGAAAAGTAGTTCGTTATGCGCGCTATCAAACATCCCAAAATTTAGGCTTTTGCTAGTCCTCGAGCAAACTAAAAATCAAGCATAGGTTGTAAATAGATGCAAAAAACATAACTCAATCCTCAAGGCTCACAAGTCAAAATTTAGTTCAGTTTGAGCATTACTAATGTTTATGTGACGCCCCATGCATCTTTGGCGTATTTAGATTCCATGTAAATAGTTGATGTGGACTTTTCCTAACCGCAAGCGCACGGGTCAAGTAATAATAAAGAGTTCGTATAAACGAGTGTCGTCCTCTGGATTGGATTTTTAAGCAAATCAAGTATTGTGAATTATCTTGCCCAATTTTATTTAGGGATCAAAAAGTGATGAATGAATGATAAGAAAACCGAATCAAAGCAAGTAAAAAGTGTGGAATTTCAATTGGGAAAACTACTTAGGGAATTGATTTCGCCGATTTAGTTTAGGATTGATTTTAAGGAATAAGTTATTATGCACAATGAAATTATGAGCCAAAGACCCTTTAATCACAACTACCTCTCCCGAGTATAATTGATTCACATGCAAATTAACCAACTTGATATCCCTATCTAAGTTTATTAATCATGCAAGGCAATGAGATCTTTTAACCAATTCTAAAGTTAATCTAAAACCGTCACGAATTAGAAACTAAACTTTAGTCATGCAATCTTGAGTAAGTCTAAATCAAATCCCCTCTCCCGAGCTAGATTCGAAACTTAAATCATCCAACTAATGGCCAATTAATTGAAAGCATTAAATCAAGATTACAAACATAATAACATTGCACAACTTAAACCATAAATCAATCCATAAACACAATCAACTACATCAATCCCTAAGCTTACAAGTTTAGCTACTCATGATCAAAATTACAAGCTCAACTAAACATGTAAAAGCCATCAAAATCTAACTAAAGTGAGGGAAAGAAGAATTAAACTCGTTGTAGGCCGAGACCGAACGTCCCCGTCACGATCCCCACGAACAATGAGTTGATTTCCGAATTTTCCCCCTTGCTTCAGCCTTGAATTCCTCTGTTTTGCCTCTGTTTACGGCTCTAAGAAGTCCCAAAATTGGCTCCCCCAAAACCTAGCCGAAAAGAAGCTTATATTCTGTTTTTTCGTCATAGCGTCGAGACGCTGCCTTCAAAACGCGCGTTTCAGTAAGCGAAATAACACAGCGTCGAGACGCTAAGGTCGCAGCGTCGAGACGCTGTGACCTTTTTGCGCCTATTCAGATATGGAATGTGAGCGTCGAGACGCTCAAGAGCTAGCGTCTCGACGCTAGCCTGCTGTTGACCGAAATTTGACTTTTTTTCCTCTTCAAATCTTTTCAATCCTTTGCCTCTTTTCACGTCCCGAGCACCCGATTAACTCTAATATTGCGCTAAAGCTCCAATCAACCATTTCCTACAAAATAAACAATAAAGTGCAATAAAATGGCCGATAATCATCAAAGACTAGCTAAATTAAATAAGTAAAGATAGCTAGCTATGCTCGCTATCAAATACCCCCAAACTTAAGCTTTTGCTAGTCCTCGAGCAAACTACAAATCAAACACACAGTAGAAAAATGGATGCAATAATCATAACTCAATCCTCAAGGCTCAAAAGTCAATAGTCAAGCAAGCAAGAGACATGCACATAAGGACCAATGAGGGAGACAAATTAAAATTTTTCCAAAATTAACTTGCACAAGCGAGATCTAACTCAACAAGATCAGACTCTACTAGCCCGGGATTGGATTATTAAACTCTCAGCTCATCTTCCCTCTACACTGGCACTAAGGTTTCACTAATGAGTTAATGAAACAAATTAGTTTGTTTTCCTCCCAACTTAGGTGCTTATAATTAAAAATTAAATTAAGCAAGTATATGTGGCACTAGCTTTCACACACCCATTGCAGGGACCCTTAACCTGAGTTTTCTCTGGTTGGCCTAACTGATCACAACAGGGGTAGCTCTTTTTGCCTTAATCTTTATTAACCATTGCATATTGTGCGCATAAGTCATGACTTTTTTCTTTTTTTTCAACAATAACAACAAGAATGATTTTTCTTTCATGATCATGATAAGCAGGTATTCTTTTCTTTTCTCCTAAGCAAGATCAAACATGCTAATTTGCAAAAAATTAACTCTTTAGCTCTACCCTACACCTATCGAGGTGACAACAAGCATATGAACCCAATAATTCGCTCCTAAGCATTCAAATCCAAATCTAGCCAAGACAAATACTCTACTCATGCAAGCCATCTCCTAGAAAAATTTTAAAAAGTCTCCCTTTTTGGGCACTCATGCTTACAACTCATCGCAAGCTTGAAAATTGACAAGAAAGCCTATCCTAGGACATCATAATCATGCAGAAATAGCATCCACAAAACAACCATATGCTTAATTCAAAGAAAGCTCAACACTATAGCCCGAACTCAGATGCTCAAGGGCTCCACAAACATGCTAATCCACCCCCAAACTTAAAACATGCATTGTCCTCAATGTATAAAGAAAATAAGGCATAAACAAGCATGAGAACAATAAAATAATGAAAGGAGTGAACAATACTGGCCTGGAATAATGATGACTTCTTGACTGAAAGCTTGGAATCTTGAAAGCTTGAAAGCAAAGGAGAGAAAGAAAACAAGACCTACAAAACAAAAACAAACAATAAATTAAAAACAAAGAAGAAAACACACTAAACTTACTTGGGTTGCCTCCCATAAGCGCTTGTTTAACGTCATTAGCTCGACGTGTTTGTCCAGTCTGTCAAGGCACATAAAAATTCTCGTATTTCTTTGGGCCCTTCTTCCTTGAATCAATATAACCAACGATTGCTAGTAAACTTACTAGCTTCTCATGGGCCCCTGAAACAGAATTATTTTTGGTATTTTTGGATAAAAGAAGCATAAAATGAGAAATATCAAAATAAAGAGACTCTGACTCTAAAACTGACTCGTGAAAATAGAAAAAAGAACAATCAAAATCTACAAAGGATGGAGAAGATAAAACCGACGAAGGTTTTTCAACCTCAAACTCTACCTCCTGAACTTCCTCTAACACTACAAGCGCATTTTCTTTTTTCTCCTCACAACCATGTTCTTGAAAGGTGCTCCAACTCTCCAATTCGTCCCCATTATTCATGCAACTCACCCCTAACTGCTCATCCTCATCAAGATCGAAATAACTACGCTCATGAATGAGTGCCAATGAATCATCTACCACATGACTCACTAGACAACTTATGGAAGTGGATCTCACCTCACTAACTTCCTGTGGAGCTTGAAGTCCTCTTATGATTTCATCAATTTTTAGACTCCTCGCTCTAGACTCCTCAATATAATTTTGAACTATGCTTTCCAAGGAAGAATTTTCATTTAAAGGGGTATAACTTGAAGATGAAAAATTGAAATATGGTGTTGAATAAAAAGCCATTCACATCAATTAAAGCAACAATGATAATTAGGCTTTCAATCAAACAATAACCCAACAAGAACAAATGACAAAGACTCAAACAAAAAAAACCTAATATGGAAAAAAATATCTAATTTAAATATGGAAAATATAATCTAGAAAAAGAAAGAAAATAACCTAAAATGGAATGCAAAAATAAATATGGCAAAACACAAATAAGGAAACTAACAAAAAAAAAAAAAAAAAAACTAATCTAAAAAGGAATAACAAGAAACAAATAAGGAAAAGATTACACAACTAAAAGAAAAACTAAAACTAGATAGCAAAATTGGAAGGAAAAAACAAATAAGGAAAAAATAATGCAAACAACCTAAAAAAAGTAAAAATACACCCTAAATTAAGATGAAGCAATTTTTTCACAATATCAATCTAGCTAAATGTGCCAATCCCCGGCAACGGCGCCAAAAACTTGATGTGGACTTTTCCTAACCGCAAGCGCACGGGTCAAGTAATAATAAAGAGTTCGTATAAACGAGTGTCGTCCTCTGGATTGGATTTTTAAGCAAATCAAGTATTGTGAATTATCTTGCCCAATTTTATTTAGGGATCAAAAAGTGATGAATGAATGATAAGAAAACCGAGTCAAAGCAAGTAAAAAGTGTGGAATTTCAATTGGGAAAACTACTTAGGGAATTGATTTCGCCGATTTAGTTTAGGATTGATTTTAAGGAATAAGTTATTATGCACAATGAAATTATGAGCCAAAGACCCTTTAATCACAACTACCTCTCCCGAGTATAATTGATTCACATGCAAATTAACCAACTTGATATCCCTATCTAAGTTTATTAATCATGCAAGGCAATGAGATCTTTTAACCAATTCTAAAGTTAATCTAAAACCGTCACGAATTAGAAACTAAACTTTAGTCATGCAATCTTGAGTAAGTCTAAATCAAATCCCCTCTCCCGAGCTAGATTCGAAACTTAAATCATCCAACTAATGGCCAATTAATTGAAAGCATTAAATCAAGATTACAAACATAATAACATTGCACAACTTAAACCATAAATCAATCCATAAACACAATCAACTACATCAATCCCTAAGCTTACAAGTTTAGCTACTCATGATCAAAATTACAAGCTCAACTAAACATGTAAAAGCCATCAAAATCTAACTAAAGTGAGGGAAAGAAGAATTAAACTCGTTGTAGGCCGAGACCGAACATCCCCGTCACGATCCCCACGAACAATGAGTTGATTTCCGAATTTTCCCCCTTGCTTCAGCCTTGAATTCCTCTGTTTTGCCTCTGTTTACGGCTCTAAGAAGTCCCAAAATTGGCTCCCCCAAAACCTAGCCGAAAAGAAGCTTATATTCTGTTTTTTCGTCATAGCGTCGAGACGCTGTCAATACAGCGTCTCGACGCTGCCTTCAAAACGCGCGTTTCAGTAAGCGAAATAACACAGGGTCGAGACGCTGTGACCTTTTTGCGCCTATTCAGATATGGAATGTGAGCGTCAAGACGCTCAAGAGCTAGCGTCTCGACGCTAGCCTGCTGTTGACCGAAATTTGACTTTTTTTCCTCTTCAAATCTTTTCAATCCTTTGCCTCTTTTCACGTCCCGAGCACCCGATTAACTCTAATATTGCGCTAAAGCTCCAATCAACCATTTCCTACAAAATAAACAATAAAGTGCAATAAAATGGCCGATAATCATCAAAGACTAGCTAAATTAAATAAGTAAAGATAGCTAGCTATGCTCGCTATCAATAGTCGAAAGAAATGTAATTTTTATTTTCGCTTTTATGATGGAACTATTAATTATAAACCAAGGTGTTTGGGAAATTCATTTTTGGAATTAAGCATTAAAATTAAATTAATTCTCTCCCCTAAAGCTGGTTATTTTTTTTAGTCCACGTTGGTTAAAGGGTTGGTGGAAGAATTAAGAATTTTACGCTAAATAAAGGGTTTTAGTTGAGAAAATCCTATTCTTGGCTTTTTGGTTGTTAAAGAAAAAGAAAAGAAATCAAGAAAAAGAAAAGAAGCCCTAAGTTTTTTCATCTCATCTCTCTTTTCGTGATAGCCGCCAGACCCCCCTTTTTGTCGTGTAACCCTGCTGCCTGGTTGCTAGCGCCTCGTCGGAGTTTAGCCGTCGCCTGGTTCGCCGTCCAGCTCGAGCGTCGCCTTCCGTCGAGCACCATCGCGTTTCTCTCTCCACGCATCCTTCTGCCCGTGAATTTGAGGTTCGCGAGCTATCTCTCTCCCTCTCGTGCTATTTTGGCCTCGTTTCTCTCCCTCTCATGTGTTGTCGTGAACCCGTCCAGCCGCCGCCGCTGCTATCTGAAGCAGATGTGTCGTCGCCCTTCGCGTGAGTCTCTCTCTCTCCATCCGTGGGTTTGTGGTCTCGGATCTCTCTCTCTCTCCTTCTGTCAAGCAGCTCGTCGCCGCCCTCCCTTTCGAATCGTCACCGGCGATCTCTTGGAGGAATCGATGTAAGTCCTTTTCCTTTTGGTTTCATTGGTTTTGGAATTTCGAAATGAGTCTAAATCTTTGATTTGCAGCACCGTCAAAGGGTTTGTTTGGGATCAAATTCGCTCTGTTTGGTTGACCCACGCAAGAATCCAATGGTTTTGGTTAGTGAGTCTGCTATCCAGTCCCGTCTTTGCTCCATTCTTGGGCGTTTTCGGTGTCACTTAGCGAATCCGGTAAGTCTAGGCACTTACCCATGCTTGGTGGGTGCTAGAATTAATTTACCCATTCCCTTTGTGTGCTAAAAATTGAGTTTGGTGTTGAATTTCTATTATGCGGCGCCGTCTAAGTGATCAATTGGGTTCAAATCGTTGTAAGCTCGAATACCCACTGCCTAAGTGTTCTTTGGTGTGTTGTCCTGGACTAGCAAAACCCGTTTCAGCGTGGTTTGAGTCCGTTGGGTGAGTAACCTTACTGTTGATGGTCTATTTCTAGTTGTTTTTAGTCTAGAAGCATGCTAGGTCATTACCCATTAACTGCTTTAGTCTTGTTAGTGTTGCCTAGCCCCTGTAGCTTCTTAAAATTTGAAATGTGTCTTTTTACTTGTTGTCCAGCGGCTGAAAAGCCTTAATTCTGGTCATTCAGCTGCTGGGTTTTATGCTCTAAAACTCGTAGATAGTAAATGTAACATTTGACTTGCTTCAATGAAGTATTATTTCTATATATTTGTTTTGCCTAAATATAACCACAAATCCAATAAACTAAGAACCCATGGCTATATTATGTATACTTAAAGTTTATGTGTGACATAAGTATGGATCAAGTTCAAGTAAATAGCCTAAACGATCTATAGTATATGGATAAGGTTGGGTACCTTAATCCTGGGGACACTATTGGCGCGACTCGCTTTGTTCCTTAAAGACAGACGATGTGATCCTAATCGTTCATGTATAAGACATGTGAGTGAGGGCATCCTATGCAAAGAGTTTGCATAAAGATCGGACCAGGAGATAAGTCACTTTCACTTTACAACACCGTCTACTGTTGAAACTGAACATCTCATACATATAACCTAGGTAACTCGATCTTAATCCTGAGCTAACTATGAACTCATGTTTATTTAGGATTGTCCTTTGATTTGCATGGGTGAGAGTGGCCAAACATCGCCGACTCAATAAGCCTACCATTTTGGAGATAAGACTAAATGGATAGCTGGGGACATAGCTTTGCAAGATGGAATTCACTGCTACCCGTTTTAGGGTTAGTAAAGGTTGTTCTCTTAAGTGCTGACTCCGAGTCTTGAACAAAAGGGCCCTGCCCTCTCATAACCTTGAGAGGGACTTGGTTCAATGATTGTATCGCGAACTAGTTGTTCATTAGAGGATCAGTGGAACTTAAGGAAACAAGATGTAACTATAGGGGTAAAACGAACATTTGACCTAGCTCTAGTTACGAACAACCGGTGAAGGGTTGACTTACTAATCATGGCTATCTAAAGTGGACAAGAAATATATCCACAGTGAGGGCAGTGCAGCTACGGGCTATAGTGGAGTGTCCAGGAAGCTAACAAACGATGAATGACTAGATTAATGAGATTAACCGGTTATCATCATTTCGTTGGAGCCCATGATGTGTAGGTCCATTAGATCCCTCTACTAGCTCAATAGGAATGAAACTTGGAACAATATGATAGGTTAATATTTGAAACGTTCAAATTTGGAAAAGGATACAAAAGTTGCTTATATACGATATTTAACGACATATTAAGCTTAATTATGAATTAAACTTAAAATGAGAGTTATATATTTAAATATGATTTAAATATTAAACATGTGAATAGGGATTCATGTTCGAGAAAATTCGTTGGGAGAAAGAAACCAAGATTGCACAAATGGTATTAATTTAATATGAGATATTAAATTAGATAATTTTATTTTAATTAAATAAATGATATTTAAATTAAAATAAAAATAAAAACAAAAGAAAGTGGGATCATTCAGAATTTTATTTGCAAATTTTGATTTTAAAAGAAATTCAAAAGTTAGCAAATTTTGGAGGTGGTGCTTAATTACTAATCACTTGTAATTAGCCTTATTGCACCACCTAATCTTGTGACTCAAAATGATCCCTATTTGTTGTCAATTTTTTGTGCAATTCTTGTGCATGATTTTTCTCTATATATAGAGGATGAGCTGATGAGAATGAGTGGATTTCTTCAACCTAAAATGCTGCCAAAATTCTCCTAAGAACTTCCATGTTCATACTCTCAAGCTTGCTTATACCCATAAGCTTTCCTTTCAGATTCTATCAATTGAGGATCTCACAATCCGTTCCAAGGCCTGAGGATAGTAGAGAAGATCCAAGTGGTTGTCCAAAAGTCGTTCGTGTGAATTATAAAGCAACGGATTATACGAATTGGGAGCTCCAAGAGGTAGGTACCTTATTACTCTATTTTTGTTCTTATGGACAACATGTCTTCTAGGATCAAATTGATGAAATTGTGTGCCTAAGATCCAAAATTGCTTCCGCTTGTGTGATATTAACACCTACATCAGCAAGTACCCATTGCCCGTTGTGCCTTAGACGTGGTTACCCATGGTTTAAAGGTGTTGGGCTTTCAACTTGGGGAACTTTGAGTTGCTGTCCAACAAGAAGATAGTCCAATCTTAGTTGAATTAGGCCTTTTAAGCATGTTTAAAGTGTCTATAAGTTGGTTCTAATTCAGTAGAAGTTGTCCTTGTTATTTAGGAGCTTTCTTGGACTGCTTGGATTGTTAAGGTTGCCTTAAAAGCTCAATAGGTAAGTAGTTTCTACTTGTCGGGTTGTGTTTGATTGCCTGAAGCATGCTTGTATGTTTACTTGTTTTACCGTTATACTTGTGCGAAGCTTGATCTGCCACGTTGTTAATTGTTGAATTGGTTGAGATGAACATGACTCATTGTGTTAAGCTTAAATGAGATGTTTGAGTCAAAGCATGACCTATTGTGCCTATAGCATGTTGTGTTGCGAGCATGTTTTGTGTTGTTTAAGCATGATGAGATTTCGTGTTAAGCATGTTTAGTTAAGCTAGCATGTTGTCACCGGATGTGTAGCATGGGTCTAGTGGTTGCGTTACATGGCGCATAATTCATGTGTAGGTGTGTAGCGTGGCGCATAATTCACGTGTTAGTTTTGCGTTACATGGCGCGTAATGCACGTGTTTGGTTTTTCGCAGCATGGCGCGTAATGCATTCGTTTGTTTAGCGTAGCATGACGCGTAATGCATGTGTTTATTGTGTAGCATGACGCGAAAATCATGTGGGTTAGTTTGCCCAGCATGGTACGTAATTCATGCGTTAGGTGCGGAACATGACGTGTAAATCAGGTGATGTCTAGTAGGGTGTGTGCATAGTGTGGGAAGCATATGCATGGTGGTTTTACTGCTTTCTAAGCATCTTGATTGTTTATGGCTTTTTAAGCATGATGGTTGCATGTGAGAAGCATATTGATTGACATTGGTTGTTGTTTGTGACCTAACAAGTGTGAGATGCTTACCAGTACTGTGGATTGTACTGATACCCCCTCCCTATCTTCCCCCAACATTTTAGATGTTCCAGGTTTGGAGGATAAGTTAGACCATGGTGGTGAGGAAGAGGAGAACTACGAGGAGGAATCCAAGAGTGTTGAGTTTTCCTTTGTTTATGATTGAATAGGCTAGAGTTGAATTGGTTTAATTGTTGTTTCTGTTATGGTGAGAGATTCACCTGAGATGTTGATAGCGCACATAGCGAGCTATTTTTCCCTATTCATTTGAGTCAGTATTTGAGATTAAATTGGCAAAAATTATGCTAATGTTCTATTTGTAGGAATTAATTATTGCAGCTAAATCAAGAAAATGGAGTTGATCGGGTGTTCGACACGCTAAAAGAGGCCAAAGAAACGAAAATGAATCAATTCTGAAGCCTGTCAAAAGTGGAAGATTTGAGGCTCAGCGTCTCGACGTTGAATTGGGAGAGTCTCAACGCTGCAATTTTTCCTAATCTGATTAGAGTGGCAAAGGCGACAACGTCGAGATGCTGCCAAGATTTTCCTTATTCAGATTGAGCGACAAGCAACAGTGTCGCGACACTGTCCATAGCGTCTTGACGCTGTCGACAGATTCTTACAAATAGAAAGCGATTTGCTACGACCAAAGGGAGTCCATTTGATGCAATTTTAGCCCTAAATTCGACTAGAGACCTTTTGTGGGAGCTGAAGAAAAGTGGTGGAGCGAGATTCAAGGCTTAGCTCGTGGAGATTGTGACAGGGACGTGAAGTTTCGACGACAAAGTGTTTTATCTCTTTTCTCTCCTTTCTTTAGTTGTTTTTAATGGTTTTTTCATACTTAGCTAGGTTTGATTTCTTAGGGATTGATGTAGCCCTTTGGGCGTTGTAGGATTAATTGATGGGTGTTTAATGTTTTGAACTTATTTATGTAATTTACGTCTCTAATGCTTTTAATTCACTGGCCATGAGTTAATAGATGCTATCTCTAATTCCTGCTCTGGAGAGGGGACTTAGTTTAGATAAATATATTGGATAACTACAATAATCTTGGGATCGAGAGATTTAGGATAGTTGTAGAAATTGTTAATAGGATTCAATATACACCATGCATGTGAATGAATGTAGATATGGATATCAGATTAGTCATATGTGCGAGAATTATTTATGCTTGGTAGAGATAAATATGAGAATAGAAAATCCTAGATTTATGAGTCATTGCATGTCATATATCCATTAATTAATTCACAACCCCAATAGGTGAAAACAATTCCCTAAGAGTTTTCATCATTTGAATTCCACATTTTTTATCTTTGTGTCTTGATTTCTTTCATCCTCACTAAGTTTTAATCCCTAGATAAAATTGGACAAGATTAATTGCGGTAATTAATTTGATTAAAAACCCAATCCAGAGGACGACACTCGTTAACACGAAAATCACTATATTAAAACTTGACCTGTGCGCTTGCGGTAAGAAAAATCCACATCAAGTTTTTGGCGCCGTTGCCGGTGATTGGCATAGTTAATCAAATTGATATTGTGAACAAATTGTACGGTCTTAATTTAGGGTGTATTTTTACTTTTAGGTAGATTGCATTTTTTCCTTATTTGCTTTCTTTCCATATTTAGTTTTTCCCTTTTGTGTTTTTGTTTCCATAGTTGTAATTTTCCTCTTTAGTACTTTCTTTTTTTCTTTTTTGTTGATTTTTCCTTATTTGTTAGTTTCCTTAATTTTTTTTTTGCTTTATTTTTTTTTTTTGCATTCCCAATTTGTTAGTCTTTTCATTTTCTAGAATATATTTTCCTTATTTAGTTTTAGTTGTTTCTTTTTCTATTTTCTTTCCTTATTTGTTTCCTTTATTCTTGTGTTCGTTCCTTTTGTAGGTTAGGTTAGATCGTGTATGCGAAAGGATAGAGATTTGGCCTTAGTACATTTGGACCCTGAAATTGAGAGGACAATTAGTAGGATTCGAAGGGAAACCAAAGAATCTATCCGAATGGCCGATCCAAATCCTCAAGAGGAGCCCAAGCCCATCAGAGACTATTTTCAGCCCGTGTTCCAAGGGCAACAGTCGGGGATTGTCAATGCCCCAATTAATGCCAACAATTTTAAGCTGAAAACTGGTCTTATTCAAATGGCTGAGATTGCGCTTACAAAGGATCACCCACAGAGGATCCAAATTCTCACTTGAAATCCTTTCTAGATATCTGTGGGATGGTAAAAATTAACGGAGTTACTGAGGATGTTATTCGCTTACGACTTTTCCCTTTCTCTTTGTAGGATAAAGCTCATGATTGGTTGCAGTCTATTCCACCTGGGAGCATTACCACCTGAGATGCTTTGGTCCAGGAATTTTTAAAGAAAAATTTCTCTCCTGCTAAGACGGTCAAGCTGAGGACCGAAATTAGGACGTTCCAGCAGCAGTTTGATGAGCAGCTGTTCGAGGCATGAGAGCGTTACAAAGAGTTGCTGAGGAACTGTCCTGAGCATGGATATCCCGACTGGTTCTAAATCCAACTCTTTTACAATGGTTTAAATCCCAGTACTAAAACCATTGTTGATGCAGCTGCAGGTGGGACTCCGTTGTCCAAGACCGTGGAGAATTCACGTACTTTGTTGGAAGATATGGCCACCAACAACTATCAATGACCATCTGAGCGGTCTACACCAAAAAAGGTTGCAGTTGGAGTATTTGAGATCGATAATGTAAGTGCCCTCCAAGCTCAAATGTCATCCCTTGCTAATGCTTTCTTGAAGTTTTCAAGTATAGGGAGTGCTCAATCTATCAAGTCAGCAGTTGCCATTGCATCTCAGTCTTAGGAGGAGACTATAGAACAGGTTCAGTATGTTTCAAATTCCAATTTTAGGGGATATAATAATTCTACACCTACGCATTATCACCCTAACAATAGGAACCATGAAAACTTCTCGTATGCTAATAATAAAATCGTTTTAAATCCTCCTAGCTTTGCCCCTCAAAAGCAAGAAAATAAACAATCTTTAGAGGATCATGTTGGAGCTTTTATTGCAGAATCAAGCAACAGGACAAACAAGCTGGAGGAGGCAGTGATTTCTATTAACACCACAGTGACTGGCCACCGTGCAACGATAAAAAACATTGAGACTCAGCTGGGACAATTGGTGAGTGTTATCAACACAATGTAAAATGGTAAGGCCCCAGCTGAGCAGGAGAGATCCCAGATGGAGTACTGCAAAGCCATCACTGTGCATTAGGAAGAGGAAATTCAAGAAGCTAAGGAGTAGGAAACTACTGAACCAGAAGGCACCACTGGAGAAGATGAAGAGGATTCATCCTCAAACGAAGCTGAAAAGCTTAATTCTGACCCTTTTATTCCTTCTCTCACTGTTTTAGTTCCAAAGCCTAAGAAAAAGAGAAAAAAGAATTGTGCAGCCCAATTTAAGAAATTTCTTGATATTTTTATTAGTTTAAATATTAATCTACCATTTGCAGAGGCCTTGGAATAGATGGCTAGCTATGTAAAGTTCATGAAGGAATGGCTATCCTAGAAGAAAAAGGAGAAAAGATTGGAGATAGTGTACCTAGCATCTACATGCAGTGTTTGCCTTTAATAGAAAGTGCCAGACAAATTAGCTTATCCAGGGAATTTTTCTGTTCCTTGTGGTTTTGGTACTTATTCCTATAGAGCATTGTGTGATTTAGGTGCTAGTATTAATATCATGCTGATAAGGGTAAAAAAATACCTATTTTACCCTTATATTTAGCTCATTTTCTTGTCAAAAGTTACATGTTTAGATCAATTTTACTATTCTCGAGCTCTAAATATGTTAAAGTTGATGAATTAGGGAGTTGAAAGTCACATTTGTCAAAATATGCTTATTTGTGCTTAAAAAGACTCAAATTGATATGAATTTGACTCAATTTGGCGTTGTGCAGAAAAACAGAAGGAATCTGGAAAAAACCCATAAATGCAACCGCATTTCTGGGAAGGCAAAAATGAAATGCGACCACATTTCTGGGCAGACAGAGGCCGTTACGAGTCCATTGCGGGTTGTTTTGAACGAGACTTTTGCACACCTAACCGACCATTTTGACCCCGAAAATGACTGGGCTACCTACCAGCACCTATTCCGTGGCATATCAACCACTCCCCACACGATATAAGCTCGTGATTCGAAGAGAAATTCAAGCAGAACTCACTGGGAAGAAGAGGGTGGTGATAGAACCCTAGTAGACCCCATAAATGCAACCGCATTTCTGGGAAGGCAAAAATGAAATGTGATCGCATTTCTGGGCAGACAGAGGCCGTTCCGAGTCCGTTGCGGGTCGTTTTGAACGAGACTTTTGAGCACCTAACCGGCCGTTTTGACACCGAAAATGACTGGGCTACCTACCAGCACCTATTCCGTGGCATATCAACAACTCCCCACACTATATAAGCTCGTGATTCGAAGAGAAATTCAAGCAGAACTCACTGGGAAGAAGAGGGTGGTGATAGAACCCTAGTAGACTCCCATGAGTAGGGATGCCCGAGGTCCTTCTTAGATGACTAAATTCTAACCTTAGTTAGACATCAAACCTTAGTGCTTGTAGGGATTTTCACCGTATTCCCATTTGTAAAGGAGAGTAGAGTGTCGAGCGAACTCTAGAATGATTGGATAAAAGAAAAAACCCTAGTTTTAGCTACTGCACCTTATTTCCAGCACTTGTTACTTTTCATTTATTTGTATTGTTTACTCTTTATTTCAATGGAAAGTTATTCTCTTGCATCTTATTCCACCATGCGTAGCTAAATCTCGTTGAGGGGTTCAATACAGTGAATTCCCTTATGGTTCAATAGCTTGAAAATGTTTATTTGCTTAAGTTTTATTCAATGCATGTCATTCTTTATTGATTATCATTTTGAATCTTGCTGAGTTTAAATTGATCACTTAGACTTTGCATGCCATGTGAGTTTGATCTCGAAAGGGACGAACAATACCGGTTCTCATAAAGGTGATATAGGAGAAAAGGCTCGAAAGAGGGTATTCTGTGTTATAGGGTGAGGCTGCCTAAGGCACCCTATAACAACTATAGGGTTATAGATTGCATTCGTAAATTATCTATGTCGGAGTCGAGTCACAGACATGTGCATAACTGTACTCGCTTAGCCTTCAACAGTTCTTGGGAGCAAGGCCAAATAGAAGTTAAATTTGACCAAATGCATTGAATAGACTTAGGTTGAATAAACTATGATTAGAGTTATTTGCCTTTGGGATGAAACTATATTGAACACCTCGTTTTATTTATCATTGTTATCTTATACTTGTTTATTTTATTTATCTTCCAAAAATTATCATCAACTATTTCTTTGGTTACCTATTATAAGCAATCTTTGAGTAGTTTCTTTCTCAAATCTGTGTTTCCAATTTAGTCCTCGTGGGATCGATACCCTTGGAATACTTCCAAGGTTTTTTTATTACTACGTGCGACAGTGTATACTTGCACTAAGGTTGGCTGAATTTATCATTATTATTATTCATCATCTTTTGCTCACATCCACCTTTCATCCTGACATCGCACCAAGTTTTTGGCGCCGTTGCCGGGGACCAAAAGTGAAACCAGTTTTGTTTATTTGAGATTGCGATTCGATTGCGACCGCAATTTCTGTCTCAAGGGGAATTTGACTTTGATTTGCAATTTTTCTCTTGCAGATTAAGGTTAGTGCATGAACAAGGGGTGTCCACTCTTGATATCGATCCTGAGATAGAAAGAACCTTTCGTCGTCGTAGGAAAGAGCAAAGACGAAAGAGAAGGGAACAACAAGAGTTGAGCGCACAGGAACCTCTAGAAGAAGCTTCTTATATACAAGAGTTTTCGATGGACCAACCTGGAGTCGATCCTCAAGTTTACCAACAGAACCGTGGAAGGGAGCTAAATGGTGGGAGAATCCCTCCAGCACCTCCAGTTCCACCGGTGCCACCACATGAAAATCCAATTTACATTACTGAAGACCGCAATAGAGCAATTAGGGACTTTGCTTTACCCGTTTTTCAGACTTTAAATCCAGGAATCTTGGAGCCATCCATAGAAGCTCCACAGTTTGAGCTGAAACCAGTGATGTTTCAAACGTTAAATACCATGGGCCAATTTTCTGGACTTCCAAATGAAGATCCACATAAACACATCAAACTATTTTTGAGAATTTGTAGTTCTTTTAAAGTTACAGGAGTGCCTGAAGATACTTTGAAGCTAAAACTTTTTCCATTTTCTTTATAGGGAGATGTTGAAGCTTGGCTGGACTCATTCCCTCCAAACTCCATCACTTCTTGGAACGACTGGGCTAAAAAGTTTTTAGAGAAGTTTTTTCGGGAGAGATTCCAAAGGCTGGTTCGGAAGTGTCCACATCACGGATTGCCTACTTGCATCATCTTAGAGCATTTTTACAGCAGATTGGATCAAGCTTCGAAAGCTCTTGCCAATGCATCTGCAAATGGATCTTTCTTAAGGAAGTCTACAAATGAAGCTCATGCTATTTTGGACACCATAACCACAAACAATAGACACTGGGGAGAAACTGAGCCAACAACAATTTTGAAGAATCCAGCTAAAGCAATAGAGACAGAGGCTAATTCTATAATGCAAGCTCAAATCAAGGCTATCCATGGCATGATGATGGGCATGACTATGGGCAACCAAGCGAACATAGCCCTTGCCAATGCTATTTCTTCTCTCTGCTGTGAAATTTGTGATGAGGAACACATTGCTAATAACTGTCCACTAAATCCCACATCTGTCTTTTATGTAGGTCAGCAAGGAGCCCAGAACAGATGGAATACTCGGCTACGTACAACCCAGGTTGGAGACAGCATCCAAACTTCTCTTGGGGAGGACAAGCCAGTGCAAGTAATACAGGAACAAATCAGTTCAGGAAACCTCCTACACAACAACAGGCACAAACGAACTTCCAATCAGTCCAAGTGCAGAATCAAGAGTCAAATCTAGAGGCTCTTATGAAAGAATACATGGCAAGAAATGATGCTGCGGTCAGGAATTTGGAAGTACAGACTGCACAGATCGCTCAAGAAATTAAAAATAGACCACAAGGGACATTGCCCAGCAAGACTGAGAACCCTCAGCGAGAAGGAAAAGAGCAGTGCAAGGCAGTTACCTTGAGAAGTGGACTAGAGTATGGTGATCCAAAATACCTCGTGAATCAAGAAGTAACGAATATCCCAGAAGAAGCTCAAGAAAAGTTTTCAAAAAAGAAGTCAGAAGTTACCTCGAAAGTTATATAGAATAAAGAAAATGAAGAAAAGACCAAGGAGCATGAAGCCTTGGAAGAAAAAAAATGAAAATTCAAGTTTAGAGAAAAAACAGGGGAATGCGACCGCAAAACCTAAAAAGTTTGTTATAGATCTAGAATGTAGACCACGACCTCCATACCCTGAAAGATTTAAATATGCTTCACAGGATGCACAGTATAAATTTTTTTTAGATGTTTTAAAGCAGCTTCATATTAATATTCCATTGGTAGAAGCACTTGAACAGATGCCTACTTACGTGAAGTTCCTGAAGGACATTCTATCCAAGAAAAGAAGATTGGGAGAATATGAAACAGTTGCACTTACTGAATACTCTAGTTTTCTGGTCAAAAATGAGATCCCTCCCAAGATGAAAGATCCAAGAAGTTTCACCATTCCATGCTCCATTGGAGGAAGGAATGTAGGCAGGGCATTATGTGATCTAGGAGCGAGTATAAACCTGATGCCATACTCAGTTTTTCAGCAGTTGAGGATAGGTGAAGCAAGACCAACAACTGTAACTTTACAGTTAGCTGACAGATCACTAACACAACCCATTGGAAAAATCGAAGATGTGCTAGTCAAGGTTGATAAATTCTTATTCCTAGCAGATTTCATCATTCTGGATTATGAAGCAGATAAAGAAGTGCCAATTATTTTAGGACGACCATTCTTAGCAACTGGCAGGACCTTAATTGATGTTCAGAAAGGAGAGTTGACCATGAGGGTCAATGACCAACAAGTCACTTTCAATGTGATGAAAGCAATGAAACATCTAGGATATCTTGAGGAATGCGCTATGATTGAAGAGATTGATGACCTTTCTGTATCTGCTTTGCAGGGAATATTAAAGGGAGAACCACTGAAAGGAAACGAGCTTGAAAAGGAGGAACAAAAAGCAAAAGGTGGGAAAAAGATTGAAAGGGTAGAAGAACCACCACAAATGGTTCTGCATTAGCAAGGATAGAAGTGAAGGTGTTCATATAACACATGCGGAAGCAATTTTAGGATCGGAGGCACTTAACTACATCAATTTTAGAAAATGAAAGCATGCTGTCCAAATACCGTTAACAGAGAGCATAATTTGTACCAACCTTTTGGAGACCGATTGAACAACTCCTTTTGATTCCTTTGATCATGAGCGGTGTGTGGACCACCTCTAGTGTCTTCCCTACTATTCTTCGGGCCAAGAACGACTTGTGGGAGTTTATAGAGATAGCGAATGGGAAGGGAATGCTTGAAGGTTGAAGCACTTGAGAGAGATGTGGAGATGAGTGTGTTTGAGAGTAAATTCCAGCAGCATAACAGTATGGAAAATCACTCTCTTCGCCTTTAATCTGATTCAAACTCTACTTATAGAGATATTCCTTGCAAGGAAAGACCTCAAGATGCAAGACACATGGTGGTAATGCAAGCCAAAGTGGATTCTAGGTGTTAAAGTCACAACACATGCAACAAGTGCATGGATGTGTTGTATTCCACTTTGTATCAACATGCAAGAGTGGAAATCCATCTAAATCCACTAAGTTTGATCCTCAATCAGATTTTGCTTGCATTCTAATTCAAATTCCAATTCCAAATTGAAATTGATTTCATGGCAATTAATTAGAAACACTTCCAATTAATTTGTTATGGTTAATCCAATTAATCATTGTCACCTTGTGCAATCTAATTATATATGATTCCTAATTCATATATAGTATTTAAAACACTTTTAAATACATAATCTCTCATTTTCAAATCTAATTCATAATTAAATATTGTGTCAAACATAATTTACGAAAATACCCTTTTTCCCGATTTTGAACAATTCAAAGAATCCTATCTTATTGTTCTAGGCTTTATTCCGATATGAGCTAGTAGAGGGACCTAATGGACCTATAGATCATGGGCTCCAACAATTCGAGGCTAACTGACTAATCTGATTAACCAAGCTTAACCAACATTCGTTAACTGTCGGGACGCTCCACTATAGCCCAGTAGTTGCACTCCCCTCACTATAGATATATTTTCGTCCACTTGATTTAACCATGTTCAGTAAGTCGATCCTTCACTGGTTGTTCGCAGCTATAGCTAGGTCAAAAAGTCCGTTTTACCCCTATAGTACTTCTAGTTCCTTAAGTCCCACTGATCCTCTAATGAAAAATTGGTTTATGGTCCAACCAATAAACCGAGTCCCTCTCGGGCCAATGAGAGGGCGGGATCCCTTTGTTCAAGCCCCGGAGTCAGCACTTAAGGGAACAACCTCTCTACTATCCCTAATTCGGGTAGGAGTGAATTCCTTCTCGCAGTACTATGTCCCCAGCTATCTACCTGTTCCTATCCCTGAAATGGGAGGCTTATTGAGTCGGCAATACTGAGCCACTCTCACCTATGCAGATCTAAGGATAAGCCCGAATAAACAGGAGTTCATAGTTAGCTCAGTATTAAGATCGAGTTACCTAGGTCATCACATGAAATAGTCAATCTCGTCAGTAAGCGGTGTTAGAAAGCGAGAGTGACTTATTTCTCGGTCCTGGTCTTATGAAAACTCATTGCATAGGACGCCCCCACTCGCATGTCCCTACATGGATGATTTAGGATCACATCGTCTGTACCATCTACAAAGTGGGTCGCGTCTCATAGTGTCCCCAGAATAAGGTACCCAGCCCTATCCCTATACTATAGACCGTTTTGGCTATTACTCGAGCTTGATCCACTTTATGTCTCTACATAAAGCTCAAGTGTTTATCCTATAGACATGGATCTTAGTTTATTGGATTTGGGTTATCTAATGTGCAATTTACTTATTCAATAATGACTTTACTGAATGAATCTCGATAACGCCTTTATCGGACAAGTATATAATTTTGTTTAACATTCACTATCTACGAGTTTTAGGGCACCAATCCCAACAATCTCCCACTTGAACTAAAACTCTAGTTCAGTGGGATGTACTATAATCCATAACAGCAGTGGGTGTATAAAATACATGTATATTACATAAAACGTATTACAATGTACAAATACAATAAACAAAGGCATCAGATACCGGTTACAATTCTCCCACTTGCCCTAGATTATTTTCCATACATATCTCGCAGACCTAGACCTTCTAGATGACTCTCGAACACTTTAGTCGTGAGAGCCTTCGTGAATGGATCAGCTATATTGTGCTCCGATGCTATCTTTGTGACGATCACGTCTCCTCGGTGCACAATCTCCCGATGAGATGATATTTTCTTTCGATGTGATTGCCTCTCTTATTGCTGCGAGGTTGCAACTGCGCCGCTATTATCACAATACAAGGTGATAGGCAGATGCATATTCGGAATGACTTCCAAGTCAGTCAGGAACTTCCTCAGCCATACTGCCTCTTTTGCTGCTTCGCAAGCGGCTACATATTCGGCCTCCATGGTCGAGTCTGCAATGCATCCTTGCTTGATGCTACGCCATACTATTGCTCCTCCATTCAGAGTGAATACTGACCCCGATGTAGATTTACTCGAATCTTTATCGGTTTTAAAGTCAGAATCAGTGTATCCTATAAGGATCAAATCCTTGGAACCATACACGAGCACATAGTCTCTCGTTCTCCTTAGATACTTGAGGATATTTTTAACGGCTGTCCAGTGATCGAATCCTGGATTGGATTGATATCTACTGACAATCCCTACTGCATAACAAATGTCAAGCCTTGTACACAACATGACATACATTAGGCTGCCAACTGCAGAGGCATAGGGAATTCGTCTCATGTCCTCAACTTCTTGAGGTGTCTGAGGACACTGTTCCTTAGAAAAATTAATTTTGTGCCTGAAAGGTAATAGTCCCTTCTTGGAATTTTGCATTTTATATCTAACTAACAATTTGTCGATATAAGATGCTTGAGACAGGGCTAGCGTTTTGTTCTTTCGGTCTCGAACAATTTGGATCCCTAGAACATATTGTGTCTCACCCAAATCTTTCATTTGGAATTGAGTTGCTAGCCATAGTTTAATGTCTGTGAGATAACCTACATCATTCCCGATGAGTAGGATATCATCCACATACAGTACTAAGAAAGCTACGGAGTTGTTGATGATCCTTTTGTAAACACAAGGCTCATCAACGTTTTATTCAAAGCCATAAGATTTGATTGCAGTATCAAATCTCATGTTCTAGGATCTAGACGCTTGTTTTAACCCATAAATGGATCGTTTAAGCTTGCAAACTTTTTTCTCTTGATCTTGAGCCATGAACCCCTATGGCTGAGACATGTAGATACTTTCTTCAAGATTGTCGTTCAGAAAGGCAGTCTTGATATCCATTTGCCATATTTCATAATCGTAAAACGTGGCAATGGATAAAAGTATCCGAATCGACTTCAACATGGCAACAGGGGAGAAGGTTTCCTCATAGTCAATCCCCTCCTACAGGGTAAAACCCTTTGCCACAAGTCGTGCCTTAAAGGTCTGTACCTTTCCAGCAGCGTCTCGTTTTCTCTTGTAGATCCATTTGTGCCCTATGGGTCTAACCCCTTCAAGTTGATCTACAAGATCCCATACTGAATTAAAATGCATGGACTCGATTTCCAAGTCCATGGCTTTAATCCACTCGTCTTTGTCAACTTCATCCATTGCCTGTTTAAAGGTTAATGGATGCTCGATCCCATCATCAGGTATGACAACTGGAGTTTTAGTTAAACCCAAATAGCGATCAGGCTGTCTAACAACCCTCTCACTACGTCGAGGTTTTCTTATTTCTTGAGAAGGATGTGATTGACTCGAGGTGCCAGCATCGTCAACAACTCTTGTTGATGTTTCTGTAGCTTCGTTAGATAGTTCACTTAAAACGACTTTACTTCGTGGCTTGTGGTCTCTGAAGTGGTCTTCTTCTAGGAATGTAGCATTTGTCGATACAAGTACTTTATTTTCCTCTGGATCGAAGAAGTATCCATCTCTCGTTTCTTTGGGATAGCCTACAAATAGGCAAAATTTAGAACGAGGTTCTAATTTCTTTGGGTTTGCCTCTAGCACGTATGTAGGGCATCCCCAAATTCTTAAATGTCGTAAACTAGCTTTACGTCCTTTCCAGAGCTCAAACGGTGTTTCAGAAACACTCTTTGAGGGAACTACATTCAAAATATAAACTGCAGTCTCTACTGCATAACCCCAAAACGAGTTAGGAAACTGAGCATAACTCATCATCGAACGAACCATGTCCAACAAGGTTCTATTTCTCCTTTCCGATACACCGTTTTACTGAGGTGTACTAGGGGCTGAGAGTTGGGACGTAATTCCATGTTCTATCAAATAGTCTTGAAAACTTGAGTCCATATACTCTCCACCTCGACCGGATCGAAGTGTTTTTATCGTCTTACCTAATAGGTTCTCAACCTCGGCCTTGTACTCCTTGAACTATTCAAAAGCTTCAGACTTATGATGCATCAGGTAGAGATAGTCATACCTCGAATAATCATCAATGAAACTGATGAAATAGTCGTACCCTCCTCGAGCTCTGATGTTCATTGGTCCACAGAGGTCCGAATGTATGAGCTCTAGGGGCTCTTTGGCACGATAACCTTTTTCGGTAAAAGGTCGTTTTGTCATCTTGCCCTCAAGGCATGACTCACAAGGAGGTAACGAGTCGTCTTCTAACTTGTTTAGAAGTCCACTTCTGACCAATCTCCCAATCCTATTAAGGTTGATATGGCCTAACCTCAAGTGCCAGAGATAGGTATCTTGAGAAACTCTTCATTTTTTAGGTTGAGTTTCAGCAGTTTTAAACATCTCGTGATTTAAAATAGCTTTAGACTCAATTGGTCTTAAAACATTCAATTTATTCTCCATCTTTGCAGAGCAAACATCAATACCTCTTTTAGTTATGAAGGCTTCATTAACAGAAAAAGAAATTGAATAACCTTGTTCAATTAAACAAGATAGAGAAATAAAATTTCTTTTAATTTTCGGAACTATGTATACATTATCTAATATCATGTAACGTTCCTTGGTGAAGAAAAATTTTATGTCTCCCACTGCAATAGCCGAGATGACTTCTCCTGTTCCGACTTTAAGAGTCATCTCTCCAGCTCTTAGCTATTGCTAGGAACTCATTCCTTGAAATGAAGAACATACGTGATTAGTGGCACCTGAATCGAGTATCCAGGCAGAATCGTCGTTTTCCACTAAACACATTTCCAAGACTAATAAATCATATTTAGAGTCATGGATCGTGTTTTTCTTGGCTAAGTAGTTAGTAGGAGGACATTCCTTAGTAGAGACCAAACCTAAATTGTTTGCCACGTGTTTAGCGTTCAAGTTAGTATTCTTAGTCGTATGTACTAAACCGTTTAATTTGGCATTTGACAAAGCACATACGTTTTTCGACATATTGCTGAAACAAACAAATTAATTCGTATTAAAAACTTGCACTAAACCCATTATACATATTATCCAATCAGATTTAGCAAAAGCAATCATCGACCCATATATACAATTGATTTATTTTGCAGCGATACTTCAGGGGTTTAGAATAACTGCTACCGTAGGGCAGTCAGCTACTCTTCCTCTGAATCGAGACAATCTCAGCCAAATACTATTACCAGAATAACTCTTACTCCAATAGTTATTAGCTAACGTTAATTTGGTCAAGACAATCTTGTAAGTGTTACCCATCATTTTCAGATCGCAGAGGACGACCCTAACAATGCCACCGTAGGGAAGAGCTAATGTTGGGAATGGCCCTAGGAAACCCTATCCATTTCTGGAGTTTGCGTTGTTCCGAATCCCATGCACAAGCCCTCCGTAGGGTGATCGCTCCCAGGGCGACTCGTAGGCAGCGCATGGGAATCTCACGGTGCAACCTAATGGTGGAGACCGTAGGATACGTTTGACACGTTTTCCTTCACCCACTTACTATGAACACTTTTCCCATTCACCTTGATATTAACCCATGCAAACACCATCCGTAGGGGGACGCTCCCAGGGCGCCTCGAGGCCAAGCATAGATCTCACGGTGTGAACACAGGGGAACGTGAGAGTAGAAACTTAATATGAATATTTTGTTTCTATACTTTTCCTCCCACTAAAGTGTCCTAAGGATTTATGGTCTATTACTTAGGTAAATTCCGGCTAAATGAATCTATCTAAGTCTATGCCTTAGTAAACAAGGTCTTTACACTAAATGTCTAGGTGAATTAAACTCTTTTAATAACCTAGTGACATTGCATGCTTAGTAAGACTATGGTTAATTCAACTCAGGTTCCAGACCATTTGCCGGGAGAGTTCCCTTATAACCAAGGTCTTATGTCCTACTTACTCGAATTTTAAAACTATTTAAAAATCTAAGTAAGACATATTTCTAATCCTATTAGAAAAGGTGATCTTAGGTCTATTTCATTTTAAACCATTTAAAATATGACAAGATCCTAAGATCCTATGTTAGCATGCAACTCTTTGTTATAGATTTTACGGTTTCTATTCATTAACATTTATAACTCTTATAACTTTTAATGAATTAGCCCTATAAGAAGCTTTCTAATGGTGATTTAAAGCATATAACAATCAATCATTCAAGTTATAAATAAAGCACCATTAAGAAACATCCTATGTCTAGGTGTGTGTAACCCTTTATACTACGATGTCTAGGTGATAACACTTTAAAACCTCACATCGCTCACGTGCATGCTCATAAATCTGGGTTAACTTTAACTCAAGAACCGACTCGATGCCCAGGTAGGAGGTGTTCCGTAAACCGTCAACTTAAATACCTCCAGCCTTAGACAGCATCTTGTCGGGTGAGTTCTCTTGTAACCTTTGTTTTACAAGCTTATCGACCTATTTGAATCTAATTGAAATGGATCGAAAGAAAAAAAAATTGGATTCAAATTAACCGTAAGTGAGCATGCACTTAATCTTTGTTATAGATTTTAGATTTCTAAGTGATTTATAACAATTATAAATCTAATCTATAACAAGCTTTCAATTTGAATATAACACTTATAATCAAACTAAAGAAATTTTATGCTTCATGCTTGGTTAATTTTATCTATTAATAAATATAACTATTATATCAATTAATCAAATTTGAAATTAACCATTCAAGCATGAATCTCCCTAATTAATACAACATTTATATTAATTAAACATGAAATATCCATCATGCATTAGAAATTATTAATAACTCTTATAATAATTAAAACAATGCATGATCATGCTTTCCTACGGTGGGATTTTAAATCTAAATGGCATACATTATGCACATAAAATACTATTTAATTAAAACATACATTCAATAATGCATAATTAATTAAATTAACTGAAGTGAATTGGTTTTGGGATTTTTAATCAAGCAAAAACAAAAACTAAAATTATTACAATAATAATTTCAAATAGGGCTTGGACCGCTCCCGAACCATTCGAACCGACCCGAACGACCCTTGGATTGCTTGAACCGGACCATTTTGCCTTTCAGTGAAGAACACACGTGGGCTGGAACTAAAAAACAGCATGCTGGAATTTTCGGCCAACAGCAAACAGTCTCCGAATTTCTTCAAATTGACGGTCTAAATGGACTCTATTGACTCTCAAATTTTACAGACTTCATATGAACACATTAATGCCCATAAAAATGTAGGAAATTACAATTAATTCCAACGAATTGCACGAGAATTAAACTCAATCCCAAAACCAATTTTCTTTAGTTTCAACACAGTTTCATCATATGAAAAGCTACCCACCAAGCTAAAATTAATGCATGTTACGTGCCTTAATCATGCTCTGATACCAATTGAAGGTGTTCATATAACACATGCGGAAGCAATTTTAGGATCGGAGGCACTTAACTACATCAATTTTAGAAAATGAAAGCATGCTGTCCAAATACCGTTAGCAGAGAGCAGAATTTGTACCAACCTTTTGGAGACCAATTCAACAACTCCTGTTGATTCCTTTGATCACGAACGGTTTCTGGACCACCTCTAGTGTTTTCCCTACTATTCTCCGGGCCAAGAACGACTTGTGGGAGTCTATAGAGATAGGGAATGGGAAGGGAATGCTTGAAGGTTGAAGCACTTGAGAGAGATGTGGAGATGAGTGTGTTTGAGATTAAATTCCAGCAACATAACAGTATAGAAAATCACTCTCTTGGCCTTGAATCTGATTCAAACTCTACTTATAGAGATATTCCATGCAAGGAAAGACCTCAAGATGCAAGACACATGGTGGTAATGCAAGCCAAAGTGGATTCTAGGTGTTGAAGTCACAACACATGCAACAAGTGCATGGATGTGTTGTATTCCACTTTGTATCAACATGCAAGAGTGGAAATCCATCTAAATCCACTAAGTTTTATCCTCAATCAGATTTTGCTTGCATTCTAATTCAAATTCCAATTCCAAATTGAAATTGATTTCATGGCAATTAATTAGAAACACTTCCAATTAATTTGTTATGGTTAATCCAATTAATCATTGTCACCTTGTGCAATCTAATTATATATGATTCCTAATTCATATATAGTATTTAAAACACTTTTAAATACATAATCTCTCATTTTCCAATTTAATTCATAATTAAATATTGTGTCAAACACAATTTACGAAAATGCCTTTTTTCCCGATTTTGAACAATTCAAAGAATCCTCCCTTATTGTTCTAGGCTCTATTCCGATATGAGCTAGTAGGGGGACCTAATGGACCTATAGGTCATGGGCTCCAACGATTCGAGGCTAACCGACTAATCTCATTAACCAAGCTTAACCAACATTCGTTAACTACCGGGACACTCCACTATAGCCCGATAGTTGCACTCCCCTCACTATAGATGTATTTTCGTCCACTTGATTTAACCATGTTCAGTAAGTCGATCCTTCACTGGTTGTTCGCAGCTATAGCTAGGTCAAAAAGTCCGTTTTACCCCTATAGTACTTCTAGTTCCTTAAGTCCCACTGATCCTCTGATTAACAATTGGTTTATGGTCCAACAAATAAACCGAGTCCCTCTCGGGCCAATGAGAGGGCGGGATCCCTTTGTTCAAGCCCCGGAGTCAGCACTTAAGGAAACAACCTCTCTACTATCCCTAATTCGGGTAGGAGTGAATTCCTTCTCGCAGTACTATGTCCCCAACTATATACCCTTTCCTATCCCTGAAATGGGAGGCTTATTGAGTCGGCGATACTAAGCCACTCTCACCTATGCAGATCTAAGGATAAGCCCGAATAAACAGGAGTTCATAGTTAGCTCAGGATTAAGATCGAGTTACATAGGTCATCACATGAAATAGGAAAACTCGTCAGTAAACGGTGTTAGAAAGCGAGAGTGACTTATTTCTCGATCCTTGTCTTATGCAAACTCATTGCATAGGACGCCCCCACTCGCATGTCCCTACATGGATGATTTAGGATCACATCGTCTGTACTATCTACAAAGTGGGCCGCATCTCATAGTGTCCCCAGAATAAGGTACCTAACCCTTCCCTATACTATAGACTGTTTTGGCTATTACTCGAGCTTGATCCATTTTTATGTCTCTACATAAAGCTCAAGTGTTTATCCTATAGCCATGGATCTTAGTTTATTGGATTTGGGTTATTTAATGTGCAATTTACTTATTCAGTAATGACTTTACTGAATGAATCTCGATAACGCCTTTATCGGACAAGTATATAATTTTGTTTAACATTCACTATCTACGAGTTTTAGGGCACCAATCCCAACAAGAAGCGCTGAGGGATTCCTCGGAATCAAACCAGGAAGAAGTCAAGCCGCTGCAGCCATTTATGATCAACCCTCTGAATCTAGAACTCAAACCTCTACTAGAGCATCTTAAATATAGTTTTCTTGGAGAAAACAAAACACTACTAGTTATTATATCAGTCTATCTTACTGACAAGGATGAAATCTCTTTGCTGCAGGTCCTCTCTTGTCATAAAAAGGCAATAGGATGGACAATTCCAGACATTCAAGGAATGAACCCCTCATTCTGCATGCATATGATCAACCTTGAAAAAGGAGCCAAGAATTCCATTGAAAGTCAGCGGAGTAAATCCCATTATGAAAGAAGTTGTCAGGAAAGAGATTTTAAAATGGCTGGACACAGGAGTCATCTATCCAATTTCAGATAGTAGTTGGGTCAGCCCAGTACAATGCGTCCCAAAAAAAGGTGGGATAACTGTAGTGGAGAACGAGAGAAACGAACTGATTCCGACAAGGACAGTCACAGGATGGCGGGTCTATTGGGTTTTTATGTCCTAAAACTCGTAGATAGTGAATGTAAACAAATTGTATACTTGTTTCAATAAAGTGTTATTGAGTTTCTACAATAAAGTGTTATTGTTAAATATTGCACAATTTGACCCAAATCCAATAAACTAAGATCCACGGTTGTTTGTATGTAACTTGAACTAGTATGTGGGGACATACGGGGATTGATGTTCGAGTAACAACCTAAAAGGTCTATAGTACAAGGATAAGGTTGGGTACCTTATCCTGGTAACACTATGAGATACGACCCGCTTTGTATTTGATACAGACGTATTGATCCAAAGCGTCCATGTAGTAGACATGCAAACGGGGGTATCCTATGTAATGAGTTTGCATAAGACCGGACCATGAAATAGTAAACCACTAGATATAACACCGTTAACTAGTTAGGTTACTATTTCAATAGGATGACCTAGGTAACTCTGTCTTAATCCTGAGTGTGTCATGAACTCCTTCTCATGAGGGATTGTCCTTTGATTAGTATGGGTGAGAGTGGCCAATATGCTGACTTAATATGCCTTCCTTTTTGGGGACAAGACCGAGTGGGAGGCTAGGGACATGACAACACAAGAAGGAATTCACTCCTTCCCACTTTCTAGGAGAAGTAGATGAATGTTCCCTTAACTGGTGACTCCGGGACTTGAACAAAGGGATCCCGCCCTCTCACTGGCCCGAGAGGGACTTTCTGTTTATTGGTTAGACCATAAACAGGTTGTTCATTAGAGGAGCACTGGTACTTAAGGAGACAGATGTAACACAGGGGTAAAACGGTAATTTGACCCAGCTGTAGTTACTGACACTCGTGAAGGATTGACTTACAGGTATAGGTCTATATCCGTGGACACAGAAGTGTTCTACAGTGAGAAGAGTTCAGTTGTGGGTCTTTAGTGGAATGACTCACATTTAATGAATATTGGTTAACCTGATTAATGAGTTTAGTCAGTTAACCTCATATCATTGGAGCTTTTGATCTGTAGGTCCATTAGGTCCCCCTGCTAGCTCGTAAAGAGTAATTAGGAACAATTATATCTTCACAGAATTTGAATAGTTCAAATTCATATTGGGAATTAAGTTAATTGTATGAGATACAAATTAATATAATGTATAGTGATGCATAAAAATATAAAGTCTAATTTGAGATTAAACTTTATTATATTGAGAGATTGATATATTTGAAAGAGTTCAAATATATGTCTAATTAAATATATAGTATTTAATTAGAAGATGAATTAATTAATTATTCATTTTAGTTTAAGTTAAATGAGATTTATTCAAACTATAGTCTATGAGAGAAATAAATATTTGAAGAAGTTCAAATATTAATATGAATTTGATTCATATTAAATTTATAGGATATAAGAGAATTTGAAGGAGTTCAAATTTTAATATGAATTTGATTCATATTATAGAACTAATTAATTGAAGGCCTAAAATTAAATATATGATATTTAATTGGGTAATTAATTAATTAACTAATAGAAGGCCTGAAATTAAATATATGTTATTTAATTAGTGATTAATTAATTAAAGAATTAATTAATTGGAAATTAATCAATTATGGAAATGATTAATCACTTATGGAAGTAATTAATCATTTATGGAAATGATTTAATCACTTATGGAAGTGATCAATCATTTATGGAAAAGATTAATCAATTATGGAATTGATTGGTCATGAAATTGATTAATTATGGAAAAGATTAAATCAGTTATGGAAATAATTGATTTTAAATGAATATTTTATTCATGGTCTTTCTCCTATAAATATAACACTAAACCTAGGGTTTAGGTACTACAACATAAGGCCACAAGAATGCACTCTTGCATTCTCTCTAGCCTCCCTCTCATATTCTCTCAACCCAAGAACTCTAGGGAGAATTTTCTCTTTAGAGTTTTTCCCATTAAAGATTAGGTAGTCCCACAACTACGTTCCTAATCTCAGAGTCATAGCGGGGAAGATCAATTGGTGGTGTCCCAATTGTTGACGCTTGGTCCAAAATCAAGAAAGGTGTCCGTTGAAGTATTCAGAGTCGTTAACGACAGTATGTTTGCTTTTCCCCTTTAGATTTAGATCTAATAATTTTTGTATGCTTAGCCTTAAGTTTGTGTAGAATTTGTTCTATGTTTTTTTTTTTTGCCAATGTAATAGTATTTTTGGATAAACAAAATTAACTACGAATCGGTCCCAATTACGCTCCCGCTTTAACGGAATTGGGGAATTCCAAATCCTTTCAGGGTCTGCCTAGACTATCGCCACCTCAATAAAGTAACCAGGAAAGACCACTTCTCGTTGCCATTTATAGATCAAATGCTGGACAGACTTGCAGGGCATGACTATTACCGTTTTTTAGACGGTTACTTAGGTTACAATCAGATAACAATAGCCCCCGAAGACCAGTAGAAGACTACGTTCATATGTCCGTACGGGACATTCGCCTTTCAAAGAATGCCATTTGGATTATGCAATGCACCAACCACCTTTCAATGGTGTATGATGGCTATATTCTCCGATATGGTAGAACGAACCTTGGAAGTGCTTATTGATGACTTCTCTGTCTTCGGAGAAACGTTTGTAGTGTGTTTACAGAATTTAGACCAAGTGATGGAAAGATGTGAAGAAACAAACTTGGTACTGAACTGGGAAAAGTGTCATTTCATGGTACGTGAAGGCATAGTCCTTGGACACCGAATTTCCATAAATGGAATCGAGGTAGACAATGCGAAGATTGAGATCATATCCAAATTGCCCTTCCAAAAACAGTTCGAGATATCAAAAGCTTTCTAGGTCACGCACGTTTTTACAGAAGATTCATTAAAGATTTCTCTAAAATTTCCAAACCATTGTGCAGGTTACTTGAAGTAGATAGACCATTCGAATTAAATGAAGATTGCAAGCAAGCTTTCGAGACTTTAAAGAATGCACTCAGCACATTGCCGATCATGATTGAACCTAATTGGACCCAACAATTTGAGTTGATGTGCGATGCTAGCGATTTTGCAGTTGGTGCAGTCCTGTGTCATAAAAGAGGAAAAATAGTGCAACCTATTTACTTTGCAAGCAAAATGCTCAATGAGGCTCAGTTGAACTATACTGTCACAGAGAAGGAATTACTTGCAGTAGTATTTGGTTTTGACAAATTTAGATCCTACTTAGTGTGAACTAAAGTCATAGTTCATACTGACCATTCAGCTCTCAAACATTTGCTTTCTAAAAAGGATGTCAAGCCCCGATTAATAAGTTGGATTTTGCATTTGTAGGAGTTTGACATTGAAATCCAGGACAAAAAAGGAACCGAGAATCAGGTAGCATACCACCTATCAAGACTTGGAGATGAAGCACAAATAGAGAAAGAGCTAGATATTCAAGAATCGTTTGCGGATGAGAAAATTCTTGCAATAAGGGCTGTTAAACTTCCATGGTATGCAGATTATGTAAATTACTTAGTCAGTGGACTAAAACCACCGGAAGCAACCTCTCAACAGCTTAAGAAGTTTTTGAAAGATGTCAAGGACTACTACTGGGACGAGCCATACTTGTACAAGCTAGGGTCAGATCAAATACTAAGACGGTGCGTAACAGAAGAAGAGATACCACTCATATTGGAAGCCTGTCATGCAGCTCCATCTGGAGTACATTTTGTTGGACTAAAGACAGCAGCCAAAGTCCTCCAATCCGGATACTTTTGGCCAAGCCTCTTCAAAGATGCACACCTCTTCACAAAAAACTGCGATCAATGTCAAAGGACAGGGAATCTGACAACCAAGAGCGAAATGCCTCTAAATTTCATACTCGAAGTGGAAATCTTCGACGTATGGGGGATAGACTTTATGGGCCCATTCTCGTCGTCCTTTGGGAACATTTACATTTTGCTTGCAGTTGACTACGTATTGAAATGGAATGAGGCCATAGCTACAACAACAAATGATGCAAAAGTGGTGAAGAAATTTTTCATGAAGAATATTTTCACAAGATACGGAACCCCTCATTTCATCATAAGTGATGAAGGATCTCACTTCTTAAACAAGATGATAGCCAACTTATTTTCCAAGTACAATATCAAACATAAAGGAGCTACTGCGTATCATCCTCAAACGAATGTTCAAGCAGAACTTTCTAATAGGAGATCAAAGCTATTTTGGAAAAGACAGTGGACCCGTCCCGAAAGGATTGGTCATTACGCTTGACGAGGCGTTATGGGCCCACAGAACTTCATACAAGGCACCCTTAGGAATGTCTCCGTATCGACTCATATGTGGAAAAGCCTGTCACTTACCACTCGAGTTAGAACACCAAGCTTATTGGGCATTGAAATAGTTTAATTTCAACATGGACAAAGCCGAAATCAAGAGAAAATTACAACATAATGAACTGGAAGAACTCCAACATTTCTCCTATGAGAATGCAAAACTGTACAATGAGAAGGTCAAGCGATGACATGATAGAAGAATACATCCAAATGAGTTCTACAAGGGTCAGAAAGTGTTATTTTTTAATTCCAGACTCAAGTTATTTTCGAGAAAACTAAAGTCAAGATGGTCGGGACCATTTGAGATCGAAGAATATTTGACTATGGAACCATAGAGCTGATGGACGATCAAGGCATGCATTTTAAAGTGAATGGACAAAGAATCAAACCCTACTAGGGGAGGGGCTTTGAAGTCGAAGAAGCCTTTGTGGCTGTGATTGATTTGGTATGATTACTATTCTTGAAACAATTTTTGTACATTATGCGGATCTATAATAAACAAATGATACAAATAAAAATAAAATAGATAGGAATACAAAATATATGGACAAGAGTAAAAACTTTGTCTAGGAAAAGGTACTTAAGTTGACCGTAGGGAACACCTTTTCCTGGGAATTTACCTAGGAGTTTGAAAAGTCCAAGTTATTTTGTATCCATCTATCTAAAGAAAAAGAAATGAATAAACCATGTTTTAGCATGTGAATTTTCTAACAAGTTTGTGATTGTTTCAGCAAATAAAAGAAAGAAAGAAAAACTAAGGAAAATGAAAGAAGTTAGAAAAAAAAATAAAAAAGGCAGACAGCTGGGGAAAATGCGATCGCATTTCTCCCCAGTGTATTTGGAAATGCGACCGCATTTTCCAAAAGTCAGAGGGCAGTGACGTCATTTAAATGACTGTCACGTGACCTAATTTGAGGAACCTATACATAGCTGACTTAATTGTTTTCCTTCATCACCAACTACTTAGACTTTCGGTATTCAAGTCAAGCTCACAAAACTCTCCATCTTCACTCTCTTGAAACCAAAACCCACAAACAAGAATGATGAAGAACACACCGAAATCATCCTCATCTTGCAAGATCACTCGATCTCAAAGTGATCAACGTGCCCAGAATGTTGAACCAAGTGCTTGTCGCCAAGAAGAGCAGCCCGAAGCCACCATGCACGCCATGAGAGGAGCGAAACCCACGGGTTTCTCGTCGGCGATTGTGGACCAAGGAACCACCACTCAAACTCCTTCTTCCTCGACAATGTCGGCCACCTCGAGGGAGAATCCTAGTAGTTCTCGTCCAAGAAGGTCCACCCGCACTGATTCCCTCCACAAAAGCCAAAAACCCGCAGGCCAACTGTTGAGGAAACGTTTGAGGGAATGGTGTGCGATGATTAGGGAGATGGAAGGCCAAAGGCGTGCGACTCTTGAACAAGAAGTCTGTTCGCGCGTTGCTGAAGAATCTGCCAAAGTTTGAGAAAGCTCTCGGTAAGGAGAGACTCCAACATGTAAGATTTCTAACCCTTCAACTAACTCGTCATCTTCTTGCAGGGATAGGCCTTTTGTTACTTACAGTGTAAGAAAGAAGGATTCAAAGAAGGCTGCACCTGAAAAGTCGCTTATCATCGAGCCCCTTAAAGTGGCTAGAATGTCGCCGGATGTGTTTACAGACATGATCCGACAGGCCATTGCACAAGCCCTCATTATTGTTAAAGGTTATAGGGTTGAGCAAGATGCACTGAGGGAGATACGGGCTGAAAGAGAGATGGAAAATCAGAGTATGAGGGAGGAAGATGAATTTGCAAGAAAGAGGGACTTAGAAAAAGAAAGGGAAGCTGAAAGAAAGAATGAAGAAGAAAATCAAGAGGTCGAGAGGGCCATTGAAGCGAAAAAAGAGAGAAAACAAGATGAAGAACTCAAGAGAGTGGCTACTGAACTTCGCCTCCTTGAGGAAGAAAAACGAAAAAGAGAAATTTTGAGAGAAGAAGAAAAAAGAAGAAAAGAGGCTGAAGATTTTCTTGCAACCTTTGAGCCATTGCACAAGGCTCAAAGTGAGGCTGATCTACTGCAAGAAAGAGAAGAAGTGGTCCTTGAGGGGCCAAGTGAAGAAAATCCAGAAAAAGAAGAAGAAAAAGAGGAAGAGAATGAAGGCTAGAATGCGACCGCATTTGGGCCGCATTCTGAAGAAGGCCACGAGAAGGCCAATGAAGAACAGCAGGCTAATGAAGCTTTGGATCCTCTGTTTGAATATGATGTGAGAGGACCTCCACCAGCTGCTGATAGTACCTCTTCAGGAGAGAAGAAGGATGAAGAGGAAATTAAAAATGAAGAGGCCGAGACCTCTAGTGATTCAGAGACTGAATAAGATTCAGAGAGATCAAGGAATTGGACGATGATCAAGTGCCAATTTCTATAGCATTGAGAAAGAAGAGAAAAGAGAATTGAGGGTCGAGAGGACCAAGAACATAATGACCCCATATTTGCCAAGAGGCCGAGGACAAGGTCCATGGACGCCACTCCTACAGCTCCTCCAACCGTCTCACCTGTCCAGCCGAAAGCCAAATCACCCAAAGCTCCAAAGAATCTGTTTCCTGAAGACTTTAGGGATGTTAATTTTAGGAGAAAACGGAGATTATGAGAAAAAGAGACTTCCTGAACGAGAAGGGATTCTCTAACAGAGTTGGAATACTGCCAGAATTTGTGACCAAAGTCATCGCACAGTACAAATGGCAGGAGTTCTATGCTCACCCTCAGGATGCCGTGGTGCCTTTAGTTCGAGAATTCTACGCTAGACTGAGGGAAGAGAGCATGAGCATGGCAGTGGTGAGAGGTAAAATGGTTAGTTTCTCTTATGTTGACATTAACAGGGTGTACAGGATCAAAGCACCCTTGCATCCAAGACGGAATGATGTCATTAAGAACCCCTCGGCCAAACAAATGAAAGAAGCACTAAAATTAGTGGGCAACAAGGGAGTTCAATGGATGGAATCCCAAACTAAGGTGAAGACATTAGTGCCCAGCGATCTCAAGCCAGAATCGACAGTGTGGCTTCACTTTATCAAGAACAGGTTGATGCCAACAACCCACGATAGCACCATCTCAATAGAGAGAGTTATGCTCCTCTACAGTATCATGAAGGGGTTGGAGATCAACATTGGGAGCATCATCAGGGAGGAGATCCGTTTGTCTGGAAGGATGAAAGCAGGGAAGCTTTTCTTTGGGTCACTAATCACCCAGCTGTGCCAGAGGGTAAAGATAGTTCCTGGGAAGGATGAAGAGTGCCACTTCTTCAAGCCTACCATCGATTTACCTCTGATTAGGAAGCTCCAACAGAACAATGCCCAAAGGAAGGACAAGGCTTCCACATCTCAAGCCACTTCACCACCAAGGCTGACACCAGTTTCACCTCCTCAGCATACTCCATTTTGTGGGTCCACACCATCATTAGAGGCCCTTGCATTCGCCTTCCGACACCTAGACCGAATTGAAGACAAGCTGAAGGCTTACTGGGTTTATGCCAAGGAGAGAGATGAAGCCATTAGAGAGTTCTACCTCTCTATCGCCTCGAGTATTGCTCCTGTCTTTCCTGACTTCCCTCAATCGTTGTTGCCCCAAGAAGAAAAAGAATCTGATGAAGATGAATAAAAAGATGAAGATGAAAGAGAGAGTTCCTCAAACGAGGAATAGGGGAGTTTTCTGATCCCCTTTTACTTGCTGTTTTTTGTATTTAGATAGTTGCTGTGTTTTTTTTTTAGTTTTAGCATGCTTTGTTCTGTTTTTAATTGTTTAGTTGTTGTTTTGATTGCTTTAAATAATTTGTTTGATGTTAGTTATGTTCATAGGGTAGTTTTAAATAGCTTGCTGTTAGAATAGCTTAGATAAACTTGGGTGTTTTCAATCTTTTCTTAAGAATCTGCTTGCTGTTTTTGTGCCTAAACCTATGAAATCTCTTTGAAAAAAAATCAACTTTATGAAAAAAAAAAAATTGCTTGAAAAATGTTTTGGAAAAACATGCTTTCATTTGAGTTTTCTTTTAAGCCTTTGATGATGATAACTAAAGCTTAGTTCTATCTCAAAAAGTGCCACCGTCACAATCGAATTGTTTTCTAGTCATAGGCTTTCCATTAGTCTTTTTCTTTACAGAATTTTCTTAAGTCTAAACTTCCTCGTGTTTAACATTTCTAACACACTAGGAGAGTTTAGCCTTGATGTTTTGAAAAATAAAAAGCCTCATGTTAAGCCCATGCCTAAAAAACAAAGTCAATGAGAACATTGCCTATCTTAAGTTTGGGGGGGTGCTTTACTTTACTTTGCATATATATATATTTTGTAAATTTGTACTGCTGGAAAAGAAGTATATGCTCAGTATATATCATCCAAAAAAAAAAAAAAGAAAAATCTAGAGCTACTCCTCCTTCCTAGAGTTTACTGAGTAACCTGGGGCATTCATGACACTCATGGTTTGCCACTACATGAAAGGTTTACTTAGGGAAGTGAGTACTAATCCAAGCTTGTGAACTTTGCTCGTAGCTAGATATCTTCACCATAAAGTGTCGATAAGCTAGAACGAAGGTAAAGATGACAGCAAGGATACTCTTGGGAGAAAAATAAGTTGAAGAAAATGAGCACCAGCAGTCAAATAAGTTTGGGGGAGATAGAAAAAGGTCTAGTAACTCATGTATGCTCAAGGAACCTCAAGTCTTGTTTTTCTTAACTAAAATGACTACACTAGGCTCAATGAGTAGTAGTTAGGTAGTTTAAACACATTGGTTAGGATGGACTAGGGAGAGTTTTGCTTTGAAAAAGAACAATAGAAATCTTCATGCCTAGGAAACTTAGACGTTGTGACTGGCACTACAGTAGAACCTTCTCCTGAAAGGCAAACTTTTTAGAAAACATTCTTGAAAAACATGTTTACTTGATTCCATGTCTTTTTCATTTGCAATTAAAATTGATGCTAGTACCATGATTGATAATAACATATGATCCATGACATTTTGGTTTGCAATTATTATTGAGCTCACATTTTGATTGGCAATTAAAAAGTTGATCTCTAATATTCTGATTGGCTATTGCTTGAGGACAAGCAATGAGATAAGTTTGGGGGTATGATAAGGGTAAAAAATATACCTATTTTACCCTTATATTTAGCTCATTTTCTTGTCAAAACTTGCATGTTTAGATCAATTTTCCAATTCCCGAGCTCTAAATATGTTAAAGTTGATGAATTAGGGATTTGAGAGTCACATTTTTCAAAATATGCTTATTTGTGCTTAAAAATACTCAATTTGATATGAATTTGACTCAATTTGGTGTTGTGTAGAAAAACAGAAGGAATCTGGAAAAACCCAGAAATGCGACTGTTCTCACGTAACTTCAAGGATGGAGACACATGGAATAAACAATATATTGTATTGATGTTTGTATGCATGTGGGTGTACAATCTCTAACTTTAATCCTCTGATTCCCTCTCTTGTGTGTGATTGTGTTTCACTTGAGGGCTGTAGCGCCTGATCTCGAGTCTGAAGCTTCAATGGATTCTTGGAGCTTGAAGTCTTCCAGTCTTGAAGGAGTCTTCAGTTTTCAAGAGGTGTTGACGTCTTGAAGAGTCTTTGATCTTGAAGCAGTGTTGAAATCTTGAAGAGTGTTTAGTCTTCAAGAAGTGTTGATGTCCTGAAGAGTCTTTGATCTTCAAGGAGTGTTGAAATCTTGAAGAGTGTTTGGTCTTCAAGAAGTGTTGATGTCCTGAACAGTCTTTGGTCTCCAAGGAGTGTTGAAGTCTTGAAGAGTGTTTGGTCTTCAAGAAGTGTTCAACACTTGAACTTATGAATTGCATAGAGTCTTCGGTCTTCAGACTTGGTGGAGTCTCTCTGAATTCTCTAGTTTTGCTTGAGAGCTTTAAATTTCTGAACTCATGTCTTTATGAAAGTCTAGAATTTCTGAACCCTTGTCTTTGTAAGAGTCTAGAATTTCTGAACTCTTGTCTTTGTGAGAGTCTAGAATTTCTGAACCCTTGAAATGGAAGAGAATCTCTCTATTTATAGAGTTCTCGCTGGATGGGCCCTGGTGACTTTTGGGCCTAACAACTTGGACTTGGGCTTTATTGGTCTTGGATTCGACTATTTGGTCTTGGGTTTGGTTTATATTTGACCCAAATATTTAAAGACCGAAATTTGATCCAATTAATTATTTTGTTAATTAATTGGTCAAATTAATTAATTTGATCAAAATAATTTATTTTCTAATTAATTGATCAAATAGAAATTTGGCTCTTTAAATTTATAATTGGCCAACTTTGTCTTCAAATTAAATTTGGGACACATGTCAATTTATAATTTGTCCCAAGTTTAATTATTTGTAATTTCGTCATTAATTTTAAATAATGACGTGGCAATTTGTGATTGGACAAAATTTCTCCTTCAACAAATGTCCCATTTTTGAGATTTAGGCACAAGTTATGTGGGAGTGAATCTCGAAAAAGATATTTTGGAATAAAAATGCAAGGTATTTGTTCTTGATTTTGACTCCATTTGGTGTGTCAATTTAAGGAAAATATGAATTTTGGTCAATTTTTTTTTTTTATTTGACACACTCTTATCGCCAATTAATCAAAATTTGAAGTTTGGTCAAAATTTTGATTTTCCTTATTTGGCAGCAAACTTTGATTTGAACTTAAGTTTGAGATAAAATTTTGATTATGCCCAAACTTTAATCTAAGTAAATTTAAGACTGCATCCAAAATTTTGTGGGAATTTGGAATAAAATTTTCATATGGAACTTAGAAAATTTGATTTGGGATGAAAGTTTAATTATATTTAAATTCAGTTTAATTCAATCTAGATCAATTTAGGAGTCTATCCAATCAATTTGAATTTATCTCCCAATTTGATTTAAATCAAATCTCATACTTTGGATTAAAATTTGAAACAAAATCCCCAAATTTTTATCTTTCAATTTGATTTAAATCAAATATCATATCTTTGGGTTAAAATTTGAACCCATCCCAAAATTGGTGAAGATTGTCGTTGGAGATAAGATTTGTCTATTTGAATCCAAATTTTCCCTTCTATAAATAGGGTTGAATCTCAGTAGGGGAGAGCACACATCAATTGCAAAAAGCATTCAAGAAAGGATTCAAGTAGGAATCTTTCCTCTCCCTTTACTTTTCATTCATTCTACCTTTCTTTTTTTTAGTTTTTCTCTTTTTTTTTTTTAATTTTCGTTTTTTCTTTTTTTTTTTTTTTAATTTTCGTTTTTTTTTTTTAGATTCTTCCTTCTCTTTTTTTTGAACTCACAACACTTTGCCTATATTTCAATTACAAGCACAGTACTTTCATCCACCATCCAAAAGGTAAGTAAGTACGTAGGTAAGTGATTTTTTTTTAAATGTTCATACTCTTGTTGCCTTCAATTTGCAGGTACAACGTCTTTCGACATTAATCCAAGGACATATGACGTCTTTGGAATTTTGTTGCTACGACGCTCTCCGGCCCAAGGACACATGATGTCACTCCCACTTGGGCTCCTTTTCTGCTGCAACGTCTTCCAGTATGAGTAAAAGGACAATTGACGTCTTTGGACTTTTGTTGCTACGACGTTTCCCGACCCAAGGACCATGAAATAGTCAACCATTAGTTGTAACATCGTTAACTAGTTAGGTTACTGTTTCAATAGGATGACCTAGGTAACTCAGTCTTAATCCTGAGTGTGTCATGAACTCCTTCTCACAAGGGATTTTCCTTTGATTAGTATGGGTGAGAGTGGCCTGCACGCCGACTCAATAAGCCTACCTTCTTGGGGACAAGACCGAATGGGGGGCTGGGGACATGACAACACAAGAAGGAATTCACTCCTTCCCGCTTCTAGGAGAAGTAGATGAGTGTTCCCTTAAGTGGTGACTCCGGGACTTGAACAAAGGGATCCCGCCCTCTCACTGGCCCGAGAGGGACTTTCTGTTTAATGGTTGGACCATAAACAGGTTGTTCATTAGAGGAGCGCTGGTACTTAAGGAGACAGATGTAACACAAGGGTAAAACGGTAATTTGACCCAGCTGTGATTACGGACACTTGTGAAGGATTGACTTACCGGCATAGGTCTATATCCGTGGACACAGAAATGTTCTACAGTGAGAAGAGCTCAGCTGTGGGTCTTTAGTGGAATGACCCACAATTAATGAATATTGGTTAACCTGATTAATGAGTTTAATCGGTTAACCTCATATCATTAGAGCTTTTGATCTGTAGGTCCATTAGGTCCCCCTGCTAGCTCGTAAAGAGTAATTAGGAACAATTATCTTGAGAGAATTTGAATAGTTCAAATTCATATTGGGAATTAAGTTAATTGTATGAGATACAAATTAATATAATGTATAATGATACATTAAAATGTAAAGTCTAATTTGGAATTAAACTTTATTATTATTAGAGAAATAAATATTTGAAGAAGTTCAAATATTAATATGAATTTGATTCATATTATATTTATAGGATATAAGAGAATTGGAAGGAGTTCCAATTTTAATATGAATTTGATTCATATTATAGAATTCATTAATTAAAGGCTTGAAATTAAATATATGATATTTAATTGGGTAATTAATTAATTAACTAATAGAAGGTCTGAAATTAAATATATGATATTTAATTGGTGATTAATTAATTTAAAGAATTAATTAATTTGAAATTAATCAATTATGAAAATGATTAATCACTTATGGAAGTAATTAATCATTTATGGAAATGATTTAATCACTTATGGAAGTGATCAATCATTTGTAGAAAAGATTAATCAATTATGGAATTGATTGGTTATGAAATTGATTGATTATGGAAAAGATTAAATCAGTTATGGAAATAATTGATTTTAAATGAATATTTTATTCATGGTCTTTCTCCTATAAATGGAACACTAACCCTAGGATTTAGGCACCACAACATATGGCCACCATAAGGCCCTCTCATATTCTCTCAACTCAAGAACTCTAGGGAGAATTTTGTCTCTATAGTTTTTCCCATTCAAGATTAGGTAGTCCCACAACTACGTTCCTAATCTCAGAGTTATAGCGGGGAAGATCAAATGGTGGTGTCCCAATTGTTGACGCTTTGTCCAAAATCAAGAAAGGCGTTGTTGAAGTATTCAGAGTCGTTAACGTCGGTATGTTTGCTTCTCCCCTTTAGATTTAGATCTAATAATTTTTGTATGCTTAACCTTAAGTTTGTATAGAATTTGTTCTATGTTTTTTGCCAATATAATAGTATTTTTGGATAAACAAAATTAACTACGAATCGGTCCCAATTACGCTTCCGCTTTATCGGAATTAGGGAATTCCAAATCCTTACAATTGGTATCAGAGCCGATCGTAGATTTAATTTCGTTTCTCTAAAATTAGCATTGGTTCAATGGTGGGTTTTTTAATTCCATATATGTGATATTGTTTTAATTTACAAAATTGATTATTTAGGCATATTTGTTGGCATTAGATTTATATATTTTTTATTTTATTAGATCAATTGTAAATGCCAAAAAGGAAAATATTTGAAGACGAAGATATGTCTTGGATTTAAATTATTGTAATTTAAATTGCTTTCAATTTCTTAGGATATACCAAATATGCCGGTCAATTTTGGTAGTTTTAGTTTAATTATGCATGTGATGTATGTATTAAATTAATTGATTGTTGCATAAAGTATGTCATTTAGCTTAAAATCCCACCATAGGTTAAGCATATTCATGCATATTTATTATTATAAATGTTATAATGTATGAAATATGTATGAATTTTATTTTCATGAGTATTTAATATAAATTGTTATGATTAAATGGATGAAAATTGAGAAGCATTGAGCATGAAATTACTTTAGTAAAGAATATAAAGAGTTATATTTATGAAAGTAATTTATATGCTTATTTATTTTCATGAGCTATTAATATAAAGTGTTATGTTAATGTATGAAAATGTGAATGCTTATTTTTATTTCTTGGGTAATTAATTTAAGAGTTAGATTAATTAAACAAAATTAATTTGCATTGAGCATGAAATTACTTTAGTTTAAAAATATAAGAGTTATATTTATATTAGTAATTTACATGCTTAATTTTCATGAGCTATTAATATAAATGTTATGTTAATGTATGAAAATGGTAATGCTTAATTTTAATTTTCTTGTATAATTAATTTAAGAGTTTAATTAATTAAAGGAAATTAAAATTGCATTGAGCATGACATTACATTAGCTTAATATAAATGTTATATTATTTAATGTTATGAATGCTATTGTGTGGTACTAAATTAATTAGAATATTGATTGTTAATTTATTCACCATAGTAGCATGTTATAGGGTTAATTCATTAAAATTGATAATAGTTATAAAATTAATGAATAGAAACCGTTAACCTATAACAAAGAATTGCATGCAAACATAGGATCTTAGGATAAATGAATTAATTTTAAAATGTTTAAAATTAATTAGATCTAAGATCACATTTCTAATAGGATTAGAATTATTCTTACTTAGAATTAAAATTAGTTTTAATTGACAAAGTAAGAAAAACATTACTATGATTATAAGGGAACTCCACCAGTTAAGTTCTGTCTAAGGCTGGGGGTATTTAAGTTGACGGTTTACGGAACACCTCCTACCTGGGAACTGACCCGGAATATCGGAGTTGAATTAATCATAGTTAAATGTTAGCATGCAATGTCACTAGGTTTGTTAAAAGTATTTAATACACCTAGATCTTTAGAGTAAAGACCTTACATTACTGTGGTTATAAGGCAACTCTCTCGGTAAAGTTCTGTCTAAGGCTGGGGGTACTTAAGATGACGGTTTACGGAACACCTCCTACCTGGGAACTGACCCGAACCTTGAGTTGAATTAACCATAGTAATGTTGACTTGCAATGTTGGGTTTATTAAAAGAAGTTTAATTCACCTAAAACATTGCGGTTGAATCCTTTCCATAATTGTTATAATAGGATTAAACTTTGATAGATTGACTTAGCCGAATTTTATCTAAGTTAAACAACCCTAAATTAAGCTTAGGACATTTTCAGTGGGACGAAAATTACAAAACGAGATTTAAATCAAGTTTTGCTCCTACGTCCCTATATTCACAACGTGAGGTTCATGCTCGGCTTCGAGTCGCCTTAGGAGCGGCCTCCCTTCGGAAAGTGTTTGCATGAATCAATAACAAGGTGAATGGGAAAAATGTCTAGAGTAAGTGGGAGCGGGACACGTGTCAACGTATCCCTCGGTCTCCGCCCCTAGTTCACACCGTGAGAGTCCTATGATCCGCCTGCAGGTTGTCCTGGCGCAACCATCCCTTCGGAGGGCCTGATCATAGGATTCGGAACATCGTGAACTCCTGAATAGGATAGGAACTCTTAGGCTAATTACCAACAGTTGTCTTTCCCTTCGGTAGCCTGTTGGTGCGTGCCTCTGAGATCTGAAAGTGGGAGGGTTACACTTACAGGGATGAGTTAAATGTGTTAACTAACCCTTGACCGAACAACGGTAACTAAACGCTAACGGAATATGAGTTATTCTGGTGTTAGAGTTTGGTTGAGATTGTCTCAATTCAGAGGAGGAGTAGCTGACCACCCTTCGGTGGCTGTTGTTCTAAACCTTTGAAGTATCATTGCAAAAACTAAATCAATAGTTTTATAGGGTTTCTTTGATTGCTTATTTGTTTTTGCAGAATTTGATTGGATTATTTGTGATGGGTTAGTGCAAATAATAATACAAGTAATTTGTTACTTCAGCAATTATATAATAATTTTATATGTATTGTCTTACGTAATTTTTATAAATAATGGTAATACAACAAGCTTAAACGACAAATTGTGGTAAATAAGTCTAGGATTATTCTTAACTGAGGAATGTCCTCATGCCCCATATGTTTAATTCATTAAGAATTGTTCTTGGTGAATATGACATAGAACCCTGCTTAGCAAAAAGAGAACTTGTTCAAGACCGTAATTTTCATTTACTTGTCTTGAAAACGTGATTAGTGAAGAATAGTGATTCTCTCTGAATACTTGATTCAGGAGCCACAAATCACGTGTGTTCTTCTTTTAAACGAATAAGTTCCTGGCAACAACTTGCTGCTTGTGTAATAACTCTCAAAGTTAGAATTAGAGAGGTTATTTTGGCTATAGCAGTGGGGAACATTAAGTTATTTTTCTCAGTGGGAGAAAATACATACTATTAAATAATGTGTATGTAAGATCAAAATAAATTTGATTTCTGTATCTTATTTGCTGGAACAATGTTACTCTTTACCTTTCTCTGCTAACGCAGTTTTGTTTCAAGAAAGGGAGTTGACATTTGTTTAGCTTTACTGGAAAGTAACCTAAATGTTTTAAGACTAATCAAGAGTAAAGCAGTCATGAACACTGGGTTGTTTAAGACTGCTACTACTCAATATGAAAAGAGGCAAAGAATTTCTCCTAAAGGAAAATACCTTTCTTTGGTTTTAAGGTAGACCATATTAATCTCAATTTGATTGGGAGATTGGTCAAGAGTGAACTGCTAAGCGAGTTAGAAGATGACTCTCTACTACCTTGTAAGTCATGCCTTATGGGCAATATGACTAATAAGTCTTTTACTGGAAAAGATCTAAGAGCCAAAGAGCCATTGGAGCTTGTACATTTAGATCCTTGTGGTTCAATATGTTAAAGCAGTGGGAGGGCATGAATAATTCATCTATATTATAGATAATTATTCAAGGTATGGGTATCCCAACCTAATGCAACTTAAGTCTAAAGCTCTTGAGAAATTCAAAGGGGCTTGGGACTAAAGTTGAAAACTTGTAAGGTGAGATGATAAAAACACTTCGATCTGATCGAGGTGTAGAGTATGTGGGACTTGAGATTCCAAGACTGAACATGGAATTACATCCCAACTCTCAACCCCTGGAAACACCTTAGGAGAACAGTGTATCAGATAGGAGAAATGGAACCCTAATGGATATGGTTCAATTCATTATGAGCTATGCTCATTTGCCTGACTCATTTTGGGGTCATGCAGTGTTGACTGCAGTGTGTATTTTGAACAACGTTCCATCAAAAATGTTTTTGAAACATCTTTTGATTTGTGGATAAGGCGTAAAAGTGGTTTACGTTATTTTTGGGGACATTGTTCAAAAGTATACCTATTCGTAGGCTGCCCCATGGAAACGAGAGATGTGGATACTTCTTCAATCCACAAGAGAATAAATAATTTGTACTGACAAATGCTACATTCTCAGAAGAAGACCACATGAGAAATAATAAGCCACAAAGTAAGGTCGTTTTAAGTAAATTAACTGATGAAGCTACAAAGATATCAACAAAAGTTGTTGATAAGTCAACAAAGGTTGTTGATGATGTTGAACCTTTAACAAGAGTTGTTGATAGGGTCAATACAATTGGTTAGTTACATCTATCTCAAGAGTTGAGAATGCCTCGATGTAGTGGGAGAGTTGTTCTACAACCTGACCGTTACATGGGCTTAACAGAAGCCCAAATCATCATACCTGATGATGGCATTGAGGATCCATTGTCTTAAAGCAGGGCAATGAATGATGTTAACTAGGACCAGTGGATTAAAGTCATGCACCTGGAAATGAAATCTATGTGTTTCAATTCTATCTGGGACCTTGTAGATCAACCTTATGGGGTAAAACCTATAGGTTGCAAATGGATCTACAAGAGAAAACGAGACGTTAAGAGTATCTACATGTCTCAACCAGAATGGTTCATCAAGATCAAAAGCAAAAGGGTTTGCAAGCTTAAGTGATCCATTAATGGATTGACCTAAGCAATTCGATCTTGGAATATAAGATTTGATACTGTGATCAAATCTTTTGGCTTTGATAAGAACATTGATGAATCTTGTCTTAACAAGAATATCGTCAATAGTTCAGTAGCTTTATTAGTGTTATAAATGATTGATATCCTAATCATTGGGAATGATGAAGGTTATCTTACTGACTAGTAAAAGGAGCTAGCAGCTCAATTTCCAAATGAAAATTTGGGAGAAGCTGAGTTTGTTCTTAGGATCCAAATTGTTAGGAACCTTAAGAACAAAAAGCTAGTCTTGTCTCAAATATCTTATATCTACAAAATGTTAGTTAGATATAAGATGCAGAATTCCAATAAGGGTTCTCTACCTTTCAGACATGGAATTCTTTTGTCTAAGAAATTGTTTCCTAAGACACCTCAAGAGGTTGATGGCATGAGATGAATGCCCTATGCAGTAGGGATTGTCAGTAAGTATCAATCTAATCAAAATTTGATCACTGGAAAACCGTTAAGAATATCCTCAAGTGTCTGAGGAGAAAGAGGAACTATATGCTTGTGTATGAAACTAAGGATTTGATCCTTACAGGATACACTGACACGGATTTTAAGACTAATAAGGATTTGAGGAAATCTACATCAGTATCTGTGGTCACTCTTTACGATGGAGTTATAGTATGACATAGTTACAGTCTTGACCGTATAGGCCAAAAACATAGCTGCTTGTGAAGCAGCGATAGAGACTGTATGACTTAGGAAGTTCTTGATTGATTTGGAATGTGTTCCAAATGTGAACTTCCCCATCACACTTTATAGTGATGTAGTGGTGTTGTGGCAAATTCAAAAGAACATCGCAGCCCAAGACAAACAGGCACATTAAATTGAATGAAATATTGCTGATTCATTTACAAAGACTCTCTCGGCTAAAGTGTTTGAGGGTCATCTAGAAGGTCTAGATCTACGAGTAATGTACAAAGATGAAATCTAGGGCAAATGGGAGAAATGTAATGGGTATAGTGAGACCATTATGTAATGGGTATAGTGATGCCCTAGTTTATTGTATTTGTACATTGTATATGTTTTATACATGTATATTATACACCCGCTACTGTATAAATTATTGTACATCCCACTAAACTAGAGTTTTAGTTCAAGTGGGAGTTTGTTGGGTTTTATGCCCTAAAACTCGTAGATAGTGAATGTAAGCAAATTGTATACTTGTTTTCAATAAAGTGTTATTGAGTTTCTACAATAAAGTGTTATTGTTAAATATTGCACAATTTGACCCAAATCCAATAAACTAAGATCCAAGGTTGTTTACATGTGACTTGAACTAGTATGTGGGGACATACGAGGATCGATGTTCAAGTAACAACCTAAAAGGTCTATAGTACAGGGATAAGGCTGGGTACCTGATAGCGAGCAGAAATGTCGCTATTTTAGTCCCAATTTATTAGGCTTTTCTGTGCTTTAATCGTGCTTTTAATGAAAATATTTAATGAATTCCGTTATTTGGTCCCTAGGAGCGAAGTTGGTGATTTTGGGAGAAAAAGTGCAAAAAATGAAGCAAATGAAGCCCAAATCCAAGCTTGATCAAAAGGGGACCCAAAGAAGACACTCATGAAAAAAATGCCCAAAAGAAATGAAGAAGAAGGCCCAAAAATCAGCCCAAAAAGAAGCTGAAAAATCTGGAATTTTAGGGCAGCGTCGAGACGCTATGTAAGCAGCGTCGCGACGCTACCCTTTTCGTGTTGCCCAAGCCGCGTGCGTTGCAGCGTCGCGACGCTGTGCAATGTAGCGTCGCGACGCTACCCCCAATCCGGGCCTATAAAAAGGCACCCTTGGGTGCCTCATTTACCATCAATCAATTCATTCTTCAATCTATTCTTTCCTTCCTTTGGCTCCTTTGGAGCCTCTCTCAAGGCTTTCTAGCCTTTTTGAGAGAATTCTTTAGTGGGAAATATTTGGGGAATTTTGGGGAGCATCTTAGGAAGCTCAAAGGAGTGTTCGGCGGAGCTCTGAGCGCCAAGCGAAGGGGTTTTTCGACGGTCAATTCCTTTCCTTTTATGCTCTTAAATTATGCTTTCTATTGTAAATGTTGTGGATATTTTAGCTATGTATAGCTAAACCCCAATTTGGGGTCTTGAAATGAAATTATAGTTGAAATGTTGTTATAATTACCTGTCTCTTGCCCTTTTTCCTATTTATTTGTATGGATGTGCTTAATGCTTTATTCAATCTGGCCAATTGTGTAATGATTCGATTCTTAATGGAGACTCGACGGAGAGAAGTTAGGATAGATCATAATCCATGCAACTAGTTTAATTGCCCGTCGTGACACCGGGATTAGTTGATTAAACTGAGATTCCTAAAATGAATCAGAGCGTAATAATTAATGATTTTTAATGGCGCTAAGGACACTTAGGTTGTTAAAATGAATTAATTACAATTAGGGGAAACCGACAGGAGAACCTATGTGATTAACGGAGATTCTAGGAGTATAATTAGTTGGGCAATGAGATAGGATAATTATAACAATTGATTAGCTCATAATTGATTTTCAAGACCCCTCTTCCCATTAAAAGAAATCTCTTTCTCCATATTTTTTTATTTGATTGATCAAATTATTTTCCTGCTTTGAATTTTAAATTTCTCTTATTTGCATGGGTTGTTCCCTAAATATTATTTTGCCTAAGTACTTTTAGTGCTCAAGAGATTTTTTGCTTAATTTTCGCTTCGCTTCCCTGTGGATTCGATACTCGGTATTACTACCGTTTTATATTACTTGCGGCCCGTGCACTTTGCGGTCCATCAAGTTTTTGGCGCCGTTGCCGGGGAAGCTTGATTTTTAAGCAAATTAATTTTTCTTGACATCGAAAAGAAAGGGATAAATAGTAATTTAGGTGTAAATATTTTTCTTTTATTATTTTGTGAATATCATTTGTTTTTGTTTTATTTTGTTTGGTTCTCTTGATTGATTGGGAGTATTGTATGCGAAGGAACAAGGTGGTTAATTTGTTTCCGTTAGATCTTGAAATTGACAGGACTCTTAGATTCATTCGAAGAGAGAAAAGATTAGCAGAAGCAATGGCCCACCAAGAGGAAGCTCCCAAGGCAATTAGAGATTTCTTACAGCCAGTTCTCCCCACCGAGAATTCTGGGATTGTCTACGCCCCAATCCAAGCTACAAATTTTGAGTTAAAGACGGGATTGATTCAGATGGCGCGCGATAACTCGTTTAAGGGACACCCTTCTGAGGACCCACACTCACATCTGCGATCATTTCTGGAAATTTGTGGGACGGTGAAGATGAACGGAGTTTCGGCCGACGCTATCAGATTGAGGTTATTTCCATTCTCTCTACAGGATAAAGCAAAGGATTGGCTCGAATCAGTCGAGACGGGCAGCATAAGTACATGGGATGAGCTTGCCCAGGCTTTTCTGACAAAATTTTTCCCGCCTGCCAAGACTACCAAGCTCCGGACTGAAATCGGAACATTTAGGCAGCTTGACGAGGAGCAGTTGTACGAGGCGTGGGAAAGATACAAAGAAATGCTTAGGCGGTGCCCCCAACACGGATATCCTGATTGGCTTCAAGTACAGTTATTTTATAATGGATTGAATCCCTCCACGAAGACAGTCCTAGACACATCAGCAGGAGGAAGTTTTCTTTCAAAAACAGTGACAGAAGCCAAAGATCTGCTTGAGGAAATGGCGGCAACCAGTTATCAATGGCCAACCGAGAGGGGAGCAATTTCAAAGAAGGCTGGATTATATGAATTGGATGAGTCAAGTTCACTGAAGGCACAGCTGGCATCTCTGACCAATGCGCTGAACAAGTTGACTTCGTCTGAGGTGGTCAAGTCCATTTCCACCTTAGCTGAAGGTCATTCAAAGAAGGAAGGTCAAGATGTGGAAGAAGTCCAATACGTAGGAAATAGACCATTTACGCAAGGAATACCGAACTTCTACCACCCCAGTCTACGCAATCACGAGAACTTCTCATACTCAAATACAAAGAATGTCTTGCAGCCACCGCCAGGTTTTGCATCATCTAGTGTGCCTGAAAAGAAGAATAACCTGGAGGAGTTGGTGGCTATGTTTGTAAAGGAACAGAAAGTTTTGAACGTCAATCTCCAGACAGCAGTCAATAACCACGACACAGCTCTGAAAAACATGGAAGTTCAAATAGGACAGATCGCTTCAGCAGTGAATGCACTTCAAAAGGGAAAATTTCCAAGCGACACTGAGCCTAACCCAAGAGAGCAGTGCAAGATGGTGACACTGAGAAGTGGTAGACAGCTGGAGAACAGTTCAGAAAAGAAGAAGGAAGAAGAAAAGAGAAGGGATGAAGATGAAAGGGCTGAGGCACAAAAAGCCTCCTCTGAAAGGTCCCAACATCCTCCTGACTCTATTGACTTAAATTGTGATTTTTCTAACAATTTTGCAGGTAGAAAAGAAGATAAAAAGCAGGATGGGAGGCACAACAAGAAACTATACGAGGAAGAAGTGGTCCCATGCAACCACCATGACAAAGGCTCGCACATCAGCCCGCCCAGGCGAAGGGGCGAATGTCCAACCTTTGACTACAGGGAGTTACCTTTTCCTCAGCGCTTTAAGAATGTTAAATTAGATGAGCAGTTTCAAAAATTTCTAGAAATGTTTAAGAAATTATCTGTGAATATTCCCTTAGTAGATGCCTTGTATAACATGCCTAATTATGGGAAATTCATGAAAGAAATGCTTTCTAGAAAGAAAAGTCTGAAAAAAGAAATTTTTAAATTGTCTGAGAGTAGCAGTACCATAGTATCTGGGAAGATGCCTTCTAAACAAAAAGATCCAGGGAGTTTTACTGTTCCCTGCACCATAGGAGAAGCAACTTTCGATAGGGCCTTATGTGATTTAGGAGCAAGTATAAACTTGATGCCCTATTCTGTTTACAGGAGGATTGGTTTAACAGGTATGAAGGACACCGACGTCACTCTCCAGCTTGCTGACAGATCAATTACCCAACCAATGGGTGTTGTGGAGGACGTATTGGTGAAGGTCAACAAGTTTATCTTCCCCGTAGATTTTGTGGTACTAGACATGAAGGAGGACAAGGAGGTGCCCATTATTCTAGGCAGACCTTTCCTAGCTACAGGTAAAGCTGAGATCAGTGTCCACACAGGTAAGCTTACCTTGAACATTGATGATGAAAAAGTTGTGTTTAGTATTTTTGGACAAGATGAGTCTGTATGTAGTTTGCATACATGTTTTTCTATTGGTCCTGAATACTTGACTGACGATGATGAGGAGGTAGAGTTTAATCTTGGCTTAGGCTTAGGAGAAGTGCCTATGGATGATGAGGATTTTGATCACAATGCATATTTGAATAATCCTCTGTTTGAGAATGATTTAGAACTGCCTGACTTTGAAAATGAATTAGACTTGCCTGCTTGTGACAATGAAAGATCTGCAGTTGATGATTTACCTTCCTTTGAGAATGAATTAGATTTTCCTGAAATGGATAATTTTGATGATGATATAGAGTTGCCTGACATTGAGGATGAACATGAAATGCATAAAAAAGATTACTTGGTAGATAATTTTGAGTCTGATCGTGATTACACTGAATCTATTGAGTCTGATCTTGACATTCCTGAATGCATGAACCCTGATAATGTTAATACCTTTGATTCGTGTCCTGATGATGTATATAGCATAGAAACTGACCCAGAGGAACTCGAATCTGTGCATAGTATAGAATCTGACCCTGAAGAGCTTGAATTCTTTAATTCTGATTGTGAGTCATGTGATAGCCTAGTTGAATCATTTTTTAATACTGAGTCTGAGGAATCTGAGGAGCATGTAAATGTTTTTTCTGATGAATGGTCTGGCATGATTGATAGGCCATCTTTAGATCCTAGACCGGTAGATATTATAACGCTTGATGACTCTGTTAACAATTGCTTTGTGAATAGAGACTTAGAAAAGAGATTTGATGCTGTTACATATTTTCTGCAATGTTATTATGATAATCTCTTTAGTGATGATGGGCCAGGGGAAAGTTTTTTTTCTCCCCTGTTTGCGGTATGCAACTCGGTGCGTGATTTTTTGCAGGGCCCGGAGGATGATGAAAATTTTTATTTCGAGCCTCCGTAAGCGTGCCGAGCCTCGTCTAGCTAAAGACGTTAAAGAAAGCGCTGCTTGGGAGGCAACCCAAGGATTAAAGTTTAGATAGTTGTTTTTGCGGTAAATAATTTTCTTTGCTTCGTGATCCAATTTTGTTTTGCAGGATCACCTTAAGCAAATCCCAAAATTCCAAGAATCCCATTTTTCTGGATCGAAAAGAAGAGGATAAAGCGCTCCTAGCTCAGGGAAGTCTCAGTATCCCTCTATTTGCTTTACTGTCTTAAAAAACATTGGGGACAATGTTTAGTTTAAGTTTGGGGGGGAGGCTTCCGCTGTGTTGAGCATATTTGAATTCTTTTGGATGCATTAATAGATAGCCATGATAGCCAAGGATGTGATTTTAGAAATTTTGGGAGAAAATAGTTTATATGTTGTGGAATCTGGGAGCACGGCAGAAATTATGAAATTTTAAAATTTTTTGATACTTAGTTTTGATGTCTAAAGCATGCAATAGCCTTATCTAATGACGTCTTTGAAAATCTAGATTCTTACTATGATTTTTAAAGTTTGTTGTCACCCCGATAGGCTTAGTTTCTAATATTAGGAAGTTCATGCTTCATTGTTCTAAAGAGCTAGGTAGAAAAAAATGTTATGCCTGCTGAGAGAAAAGCAAAAGCAACAAAAGAAAATGAGAGAAAAGAAAAATTTATTGAAAAAAGAAAATTTTTGCTTGCACAAAAGAAAAAGCCTAGGGGTAAAAAGAGCTACCTGCGGTGTGTTCAGTTAGGCCAACCAGAGAATAAAATTCGGGTTGCGGTGCTTGCTTATTCCACTTGCATGTTTTCCATTCTATCTTAAGAATTCCAAAATCATTGAGGCTTGAGCGATTCTATTTCATGCATCTTTAGAATTTATTTTGCTCGGGACTAGCAAAAGCTTAAGTTTGGGGGTGTGATAGCGAGCAGAAATGTCGCTATTTTAGTCCCAATTTATTAGGCTTTTCTGTGCTTTAATCGTGTTTTTAATGAAAATATTTAATGAATTCCGTTATTTGGTCCCTAGGAGCGAAGTTGGTGATTTTGGGAGAAAAAGTGCAAAAAATGAACAAATGAAGCCCAAATCCAAGCTTGATCAAAAGGGGACCCAAAGAAGACACTCATGAAAAAAATGCCCAAAAGAAATGAAGAAGAAGGCCCAAAAATCAGCCCAAAAAGAAGCTGAAAAATCTGGAATTTTAGGGCAGCGTCGAGACGCTATGTAAGCAGCGTCGCGACGCTACCCTTTTCGTGTTGCCCAAGCCGCGTGCGTTGCAGCGTCGCGACGCTGTGCAATGTAGCGTCGCGACGCTACCCCCAATCCGGGCCTATAAAAAGGCACCCTTGGGTGCCTCATTTACCATCAATCAATTCATTCTTCAATCCATTCTTTCCTTCCTTTGGCTCCTTTGGAGCCTCTCTCAAGGCTTTCTAGCCTTTTTGAGAGAATTCTTTAGTGGGAAATATTTGGGGAATTTTGGGGAGCATCTTAGGAAGCTCAAAGGAGTGTTCGGCGGAGCTCTGAGCGCCAAGCGAAGGGGTTTTTCGACGGTCAATTCCTTTCCTTTTATGCTCTTAAATTATGCTTTCTATTGTAAATGTTGTGGATATTTTAGCTATGTATAGCTAAACCCCAATTTGGGGTCTTGAAATGAAATTATAGTTGAAATGTTGTTATAATTACCTGTCTCTTGCCCTTTTTCCTAATTATTTGTATGGATGTGCTTAATGCTTTATTCAATCTGGCCAATTGTGTAATGATTCGATTCTTAATGGAGACTCGACGGAGAGAAGTTAGGATAGATCATAATCCATGCAACTAGTTTAATTGCCCGTCGTGACACCGGGATTAGTTGATTAAACTGCGATTCCTAAAATGAATCAGAGCGTAATAATTAATGATTTTTAATGGCGCTAAGGACACTTAGGTTGTTAAAATGAATTAATTACAATTAGGGGAAACCGACAGGAGAACCTATGTGATTAACGGAGATTCTAGGAGTATAATTAGTTGGGCAATGAGATAGGATAATTATAACAATTGATTAGCTCATAATTGATTTTCAAGACCCCTCTTCCCATTAAAAGAAATCTCTTTCTCCATATTTTTTTATTTGATTGATCAAATTATTTTCCTGCTTTGAATTTTAAATTTCTCTTATTTGCATGGGTTGTTCCCTAAATATTATTTTGCCTAAGTACTTTTAGTGCTCAAGAGATTTTTTGCTTAATTTTCGCTTCGCTTCCCTGTGGATTCGATACTCGGTATTACTACCGTTTTATATTACTTGCGGCCCGTGCACTTTGCGGTCATCAGTACCTTATCCTGGTAACACTATGTGATACGGCCTGCTTTGTATTCGATACAGACGTATTGATCCAAGGCGTCCATGTAGGAGACATGCGAGCGGGGGTATCCTATGCAATGAGTTTGCATAAGACCGGACCATGAAATAGTCAACCATTAGTTGTAACATCGTTAACTAGTTAGGTTACTGTTTCAATAGGATGACCTAGGTAACTCAGTCTTAATCCTGAGTGTGTCATGAACTCCTTCTCACGAGGGATTGTCCTTTGATTAGTATGGGTGAGAGTGGCCTGCACGCCGACTCAATAAGCCTACCTTCTTGGGGACAAGACCAAATGAGGGGCTGGGGACATGACAACACAAGAAGGAATTCACTCCTTCCCGCTTCTAGGAGAAGTAGATGAGTTTTCCCTTAAGTGGTGACTCCGGGACTTGAACAAAGGGATCCCGCCCTCTCACTGGCCCGAGAGGGACTTTCTGTTTAATGGTTGGACCATAAACAGGTTGTTCATTAGAGGAGCGCTGGTACTTAAGGACACAGATGTAACACAGGGGTAAAACGGTAATTTGACCCAGCTGTGATTACAGACACTTGTGAAGGATTGACTTACCGGCATAGGTCTATATCCGTGGACACAGAAATGTTCTACAGTGAGAAGAGTTCAGTTGTGGGTCTTTAGTGGAATGACCCACAGTTAATGAATATTGGTTAACCTGATTAATGAATTTAATCGGTTAACCTCATATCATTGGAGCTTCTGATCTGTAGGTCCATTAGGTCCCCCTGCTAGCTCGTAAAGAGTAATTAGGAACAATTATCTTGAGAGAATTTGAATAGTTCAAATTCATATTGGGAATTAAGTTAATTGTATGAGATACAAATTAATATAATGTATAATGATACATTAAAATGTAAAGTCTAATTTGGAATTAAACTTTATTATTATGAGAGAAATAAATATTTGAAGAAGTTCAAATATTAATATGAATTTGATTCATATTATATTTATAGGATATAAGAGAATTGGAAGGAGTTCCAATTTTAATATGAATTTGATTCATATTATATAATTAATTAATTAAAGGCCTGAAAGTAAATATATGATATTTAATTGGGTAATTAATTAATTAACTAATAGAAGGTCTGAAATTAAATATATGATATTTAATTGGTGATTAATTAATGTAAAGAATTAATTAATTAAAAATTAATCAATTATGAAAATGATTAATCACTTATGGAAGTAATTAATCATTTATGGAAATGATTTAATCACTTATGAAAGTGATCAATCATTTGTAGAAAAGATTAATCAATTATGGAATTGATTGGTTGATTGATTATGGAAAAGATTAAATCAGTTATGGAAATAATTGATTTTAAATGAATATTTTATTCATGGTCTTTCTCCTATAAATAGAACACTAACCCTAGGGTTTAGGCACCACAACATATGGCCACCATAAGGCCCTCTCATATTCTCTCAACTCAAGAACTCTAGGGAGAATTTTGTCTCTATAGTTTTTCCCATTCAAGATTAGGTAGTCCCACAACTACATTCCTAATCTCAGAGTTTTAGCGGGGAAGATCAAATGGTGGTGTCCCAATTGTTGACGCTTTGTCCAAAATCAAGAAATGCGTTGTTGAAGTATTCAGAGTCGTCAACGTCGGTATGTTTGCTTCTCCCCTTTAGATTTAGATCTAATAATTTTTGTATGCTTAACCTTAAGTTTGTATAGAATTTGTTCTATGTTTTTTGCCAATGTAATAGTATTTTTGGATAAACAAAATTAACTACGAATCGGTCCCAATTACGCTTCCGCTTTATCGGAATTAGGGAATTCCAAATCCTTACAGTTCCTCGGCCCAAGGACACATGATGTCACTCCCACTTGGCCTCCTTTATTGTTGCAACGTCTTCCAGCATAAGTACAAGGACAATTGACGTCTTTGGACTTTTGTTGCTATGACGTTCCCTGGCCCAAGGACACATGATGTCACTCCCACTTAGGCTCCTTTACTGCTGCAAAGTCTTCCAGCATAAGTACAGGGACAATTGATGTCTTTGGACTTTTGTTGCTATGACGTTCCCCGACCCATGGACACATGATGTCCCTCCCACTTGGGCTCCTTTACTGCTGCAACGTCTTTCAGCATATGTACAAGGACAATTGACGTCTTTTGGACTTCTGTTGTTACGACGTCCCTCGGCCCAAGGACACATGATGTCATTCCCACTTATGATGTCATTCCCACTTGGGCTCCTTTCCTGCTGCAACATCTTTCAGCATTAGTACAAGGACTTATGACGTCTTTGGACTTTTGTTGTTACTTCGTCCCTCGGTCCAAGGACACATGGTGTCATTCCCACTTGGGCTCCTTTACTACTTCAACGCTAGAACCTTCGAACTTGTTGAAGGAACAGCGATGCAATGCAGTGTAAGAGGAAGGACCTTCGAACAACATAGCGTGAGAACCTTCGAATTTAGAGAAGGAACAACGACGAAGCAACATGAGAACCTTCGAACTTGGAGAGAAGGAACAAGGAACTACAAGAGGAAGGAACTGCAGCGAAGCAACGTGAGGAAACAGAATCAGCGTTAGAACCTTCAGAGGAGCAGACACAGCGTTAGAACCTTCGGAGGAAGGAACTGTAGCGAAGCAACGTGAGGAAGAAGCAGCGTGAGAACCTTCGAACTTGGAGGAAAACGCTGCATAAGAACCCCTTCGAACTTGGAGGAAGGAACTGCAGCGACGCAGCGTGAGAACTTTCGAACTTGGAAGAAAGAACTGTTGCAGGAGGATGACGTGAGAACCTTCGAACTTGGAGGAAGGAACAGCATCGCAGCGAGAAAACCTTCGAACTTGGAGAGAAGGAACAAGGAGCTGCAGGGGGAAAGAATTGCAACGAAGCAACGTGAGGAAGCAGAAGCAGCGTTAGAACCTTCGGAGGAAGGAACTGTAGCGAAGCAACGTGAGGAAGAAGCAGCGTGAGAACCTTCGAACTTGGAGGTAGGCGCTACATGAGAACCCCTTCTAACTTGGAGGAAGGAACTGCAGCGAAGCAGCGTGAGAACCTTCGAACTTGGAAGAATGAACTGTTGCAGGAGGACGACGTGAGAACCTTCGAACTTGGAGGAAGGAACTGTTGCAGGAGGAAGGAACTGCAGCGAAGTAGCGTGAGAGCCCCTTCGAACTTGGAGGAAGGAATTGCAGCGAAGCAGCGTGAGAACCTTCGAACTTGGAGAGAAGGAACTGCAGCGAAGCAACGTGAGAACCTTCGAACTTGGAGAAGGAACTGCAGCGAAGCAACGTAAAAAACACGTGCAAACCTTCGGACTTGGAGAAGGAGCAGCGAAGCAGCGTGGCATGAGAACCTTCGAACTTGGAGAAGTAAGCAGCGCAACGTCAGAACCTTCGAACTTGGTGAAGGAAGCAGCGCAACGTCAGAACCTTCGAACTTGGAGAAGGAAGGAGCACAATAGCTCAATGTGAGAACCTTCGAACTTGAAGAAGGAAGTAGAGCAGCAACGCAAGCCGAGAACCTTCGAACTTGGAGAAGAAGCAACGCAGGAGCGTGCATCGGAGAACCTTCAAACTTGAGGAAGAGGGAACAACGAACTTAGGGTGAGTGGAACATCGAACTTGAGGCGAGCGAGACATCAAATTTGGAGGAATGAAGTCTTCTTTTATTCATCCAACTCATAGTTTCACATTCATAACGGTGCACAACTTCCATTTGCTGTGTTGCCCCGACTAGTGATGAATTTTCTCAATTTATATTGTCATGCTTCAATATTTGTTGCACTTTCTTTTTGATTTGTAGAGACTGAACTTAAAGTTTTTTTTAAGCTCCCTACGTACTCTTGAGGAATAGGGATCAAGTCATAACGTAGTTCATAATTTTTTGCACTCACCTTTTAAGCTCCTGTGGGCTAGGAGCATCATGCAGTTTAGACTCTTACGATAAGGAGCTTTTACATTTTAAAAGCCCTTATCTTTATCATGGTCTTGATCAGAGCCTTCACTTGTAGGATTAGTTAGGATAATGAGTTTTGGCTTCACCTTTAAGGAACCTTCTATATTTATGAGAACAGAGAATTTCCTTTTCATACGTGACGGGACAATACTTTGAAGCTTCTTGTCACTGCTTACTTCATCGAACAGTTTGACCTCTAAGTTATCCATTTTTCTTTGAGGTTGATCGTCTGTTACTTTGAGGCGATCAAAGACAGATGTTGAAGATCGACTTTTCTTCGATGTGGAGACACTTAGCCATTGGAAAGCTGAAGGTCGAGTGAAGGTGGACGCCAAACATTGATTTTCTTCTTTTGTCGCGACCATACTCATTCCTTGGAATACCGAAGGATGAGTAGTTGAAGGCTTGATGCGATTGAAGACGGAAGTACTTTGTTCACCATTCTTGGAATTGTCAACTTCTTCTACGTCGATGCAGTAGGAAGTTGCAAAGTTTTTTTTTTTCCTTTTTGTGGAAAGTTGTTGAGGTTGAGAAAATTTTTTACTTCTCTTCCTCTTGGGTTGAAGTTTCTTAGGATCCTTCTTTCCTTGATGTTTGCTCTTTCCTTTGATTGTAGCAAGATTTGATTGAGCTACTTCATCAAGGTCGAGCTCAATTTTTCCTTCCTTGGCTAGCTTTAGAATTAAGTCCTTTCGGACGAAACATCTTTCCACTGGATGACCAACAACTCAATGATACTTGCAATACTTGGGATCATCAACTTTCTCCATCTCTTCCAGTCGATTACACTTAGGTAGTTCTATCAGTTGCGCTTCCAGCAGTTGTTCCAACATGTCAGGGATGTCAGAATCAGGAAAAGGATAGATTTTCTTCTGTTTTTCCTTTAAAGTTAAGCGACGTGTTCCATTTTCTTGTCTCTTTTCTTTTGAAGATGACTTGAGAAGAATTGTGTTTACAACCATAGATTCTTCTGTAGTCGCTTCGGTGTCCTTTCCTTCTATCATCAAGTTAGGAAGTAGAAGGTCTTGGTTTTCTCGACTAGCAATACTTAACTCCATATCGTGGGCGCGAGTTGCTAATTCTTCAAAGGTGCGAGGCTTTATACCTTTAAGAATGTAGAGGAGTTCCCAATGCATACCTTGAATGCACATTTCAACGGCAGAGAGTTCAGTGAGGCGATCTTTGCAATCTAGACTCATGGCTCTCCAACGATTTATGTAGTTAACAACGAGTTCACCTTTTCGTTGTTTAGTGTTGGTAAGCTCAAACATGCTAACGGTTCGTCTAGTGTTGTAGAAGCGATTCAAAAATTCTTTTTCGCATTCCCTCCAACTGTCTATTGACTCAGGTTCTAGATCAGTGTACCAGTCAAAAGCATTTCCCTTAAGTGTTCGAACGAACTGCTTGTTTAGGATTGCCCTTTCCATCAAACTGCTGAAATTTTGGTGGCTGATACCTGATTGACATTCTCAAGTTATCAATCCTCTTAGTATAAGGTTTGGAATGCAAGAGGAAATCTTGAGTAGGTCCACCATACTGAGCTCTGATACAGTTTGTGATCATATCTTGGAGCTGTTGGATGGATAGTGAAGCGACCGAAGCAGAACACTGTGGCTGATCATCTTGCACTGTAGTCTTTCCTTTGTCATGATTTTTTATGACTTGGGTTTGACTTGATTCGGCGATATGTTGGTTCTCAATTTGGCTCTTTAGTTGCGCGTGATGCGCAAATTGCTTACCGCAAGTGTACGGGTCAAGTAATAATATAGTGTTTTCGTGATTAAATGAGTGTCGTCCTCTGGATTGGTTTTCTAGCAAATTAAGTATCGTGAATACTTTTGTACAATTTTATTTAGGGAGCAAAACTCAATGATAAAGATAAAAGTAAAGACTAAAAGCATAAAAATAAAAGTGGAGACTCAAATGGAAAGACTCTTAGGGAATTGATTTCATTGATTAAGATTGAGGATTGATTAATAGGAATGAATTGACCGTGCAATTATTCTACAAGCCAAGGAAACTTTTATCACGATTACCTCTCCCGAGTATAATTGATTCTCATGCATATAAACTAACTTGATATCCCTATCTAAGTTCATTAACATGCAAGGCATTATTCGGTTCGGTCCTTGTTACGCTTCTAAAGATATTCCAAATCCCGTCACAAACTTAGAATTTCTACTCTAGTCATGCAATTAAACAAAGTAAGTCTTAGGCCAAATCCTCCCTCCCGAGTTAGATTCAACACTTAAATCATTCAATTAGTGATCAAGTAATTGAAAGCATTACACATAAAATTGCATGCATAAAATAAGAACACATTCATACCCAAAATTCAATCCAACAATTTAAGCAACTACATCAAACCCTAAGACAAACAACTAGCAATTCATAGTCTTTAAACCACAAACACTAATTGAAAGAAAAGCCATAAAAACTACAAGAGTTAAGGGAAAGAGAAAGGAAAACTCGAATCCGCCGACACCGCACGTCCCCGTCACGATCTCCACGTCTTCTCGCTTGATTCCCGCTCCTTGGCCTTGCCTTTAGCTCCCACAAAAGGTCTCTAGTCGAAATTAGGGCTAAAATCTAACCAATTGGACTCCCTTTGTCCGTAGCTGAAAAGAGGAACTTATAAAAAATCTGTCGATAGCGTCGAGACGCTATGGACAGCGTCGCGACGCTGTCGCGATACCGCGAATCTGGAAAATTTGTCGAGAGCGTCGCGACGCTATGATTTATTTATTTATTTTATTTATTTTTTTTTTTTAAATCAGCTGGGCTGAATTTGACTTCTTCCAACTTGATCCTTTTTCGATCTTTTAGCCCTTTTTCATGTCCCGAACACGCAATTAGCTCAAATATTTATTTCCTACAAAAACAACACAAAAACGCATCATTTTGGCCAATAAATTATAAAAGACTAGATAAATTAATTAGGGAAAACTAGCTAGCTATGCTCGCTATCAAACACCCCCAAACTTAAGCTTTTGCTAGTCCTCGAGCAAACTAAAAATCAAGCATACAATAGAAGAATGGATGCAACAAACATAACTCAATCCTCAAGGCTCAAAAGTCAATAATCAAGCAATCAAGAGACATGCACATAAAGACCAATGAGGGAGACAAATCAAAAGTTTTCCAAAATTAGCTTGCACAAGCGAGATCTAACTTAACGAGATCAGACTCTACTAGCCCGGGATTGGATTACTAAACTCTCAACTCATCTTCCCTCTACACTGGCACTAAGGATTCACTAACGAGTCAATGGAACAAATTAGTTTGTTTTCCTCCATACTTAGGTGCTTGTAATTAACAATTAAATTAAGCATGTATATGTGGCACTAGCTTTCACACACCTGTTGCAGGGACCCTTAACCTGAGTTTTCTCTGGTTGGCCTAACTGATCACAACAGGGGTAGCTCTTTTTGCCTAAATCTTTATTACTCATTGCAAGCTGTGCACAAGCCATGGCATAATTTTTTTTCTCAACAGTAACAACAAGAATGATTTTTCTTTATGAACATGATAAGCATATATTCTTTTCTTTCTTCCTAAGCAAGATCAAACATGCTAATTTGCAAAAAATTAACTCTTTAGCTCTTCCCTACACCTATCGAGGTGACAACAAGCATATGAACCTAATAATTCGCTCCTAAGCATTCAAATCCAAATCTAGCCAAGACAAATACTCTACTCATGCAAGACATCTCCTAGAAAAAGTTAAAAAAAATCTCCCTTTTTGGGCACTCATGCTTACAACTCATCGAAAGCTTAAAGATTGACAAGAAAGCCTATCCTAGGAAATCATAGTCATGCAAAAATAGCATCCAGAAAACAACCATATGCTCAATTCAAAGAAAGCTCAAAACTATAGCCCGAACTCAGATGCTCAAGGGCTCCACAAACATGCTATTCCACCCCCAAACTTAAAGCATGCATTGTCCTCAATGTATAACGAAAATAAGGCATAATCAAGCATGAGAACAAATAAAGAATGGAAGGGGTGAACAATACTGCCCTGGAATGATGACCTTTCATGATTGCTAGCAAAGTCAAGAGCCCGGGAACTCCTACAAAACAAAAACAACAACAACATAAAAACAAAGAAAGAGAAAAAAAAATAACTTGGGTTGCCTCCCATAAGCGCTTGTTTATCGTCTTTAGCTCGACGTGCTCGTGTAATCTGTCAAGGCACATAAAAATTCTCGTATTTCTTCGGGCCCTTCTTCCTTGAATCAATAAAACACACGATCGCTAACAAGCTTACTAGCTTCTCATGGGCCCCTGAAACAGAACTATTTTTGGAATTTTTGATTAAAATAAGCATCAAAGGAGAAAGATCAAAATAAAGAGACTCTGACTCTAAAACTAACTCGTGAGAATAGAAAAAAGAACAATCATATTCAACAAAGGATAAAGAAGATAAAACAGACGAAGGTTGATCAACCTCAAACTCTACCTCCTGAACTTCCTCTGTCACTGCAAGCTCATTTTCTTTTTCTTCCTCACAAACGTGTTCTTGAAAGGTGCTACAACTCTCCAATTCTTCCCCACTATTAATGCAACTCACCCCTAACTGCTCATCCTTAGCAAGATCGAAAGAATTAAGCTCATGAATGGGTGCCAATGAATCACCGGCCACATGACTCAATAGACATCCTATGGAAGTGGATCCCACCTCACTAACTTCCTTTGGGGTCTGAAGTCCTTTTATAATTTCATCAAATTTTAGACTCCTCGCTCTAGACTCCGCAATATAATTTTGAACTATGCTTTCTAAGGAAGAATTTTCTTTTAAAGGGGTAAAACTTGAAGATGAAAAATTGGAATATGGAGTTGAATAAAAAGCCATTCAAATCAATTAAAACAACAATGAATATTAGGCTTCCAATTAAATAATAACCCAACAAGAACAAAGGACTAAGACTCAAACAAATAAGGAAAAGAAATCAAAAAGGAAAAAGAACAAATAAGGAAAAGATAATTAAGGGAAAAAACAACTAAGGAAAAAATCAAACAAATAAGGAAAGAATTAAAAAAGAAAAATGCTTGATCTAAATAAGGAAAATATAATCTACAAAAGGAAAAGATAAACAAATAAGGAATGCAAAAACAAATATGGAAAAAACAAATAAGGAAACTAGCAAATAAGGAAAAACTATACTAAAAAGGAAAAAACTAAAAAGAAAAATTCTATCTAAGGAAAATTCAAACAAATATGGACAAATCTAAATATGGAAAACAAAACAACAAAGGAAAAAAAAATGCAATCTACCTAAAAATAAAACTAACAAAAATAACAAAAAAATAAAATAAAATACACCCTAAACTAAGACCGGACAATTTTTCTACGATATTAAAATTGACTAAATATGCCAATCCCCGGCAACGGCGCCAAAAACTTGATGCGCAATTTGCTTACCGCAAGTGTACGGGTCAAGTAATAATATAGTGTTTTCGTGATTAAACGAGTGTCGTCCTCTGGATTGGTTTTCTAGCAAATTAAGTATCGTGAATACTTTTGTACAATTTTATTTAGGGAGCAAAACTCAATGATAAAGATAAAAGTAAAGACTAAAAGCATAAAAATAAAAGTGGAGACTCAAATGGAAAGACTCTTAGGGAATTGATTTCATTGATTAAGATTGAGGATTGATTAATAGGAATGAATTGACCGTGCAATTATTCTACAAGCCAAGGAAACTTTTATCACGATTACCTCTCCCGAGTATAATTGATTCTCATGCATATAAACTAACTTGATATCCCTATCTAAGTTCATTAACATGCAAGGCATTATTCGGTTCGGTCCTTGTTACGCTTCTAAAGATATTCCAAATCCCGTCACAAACTTAGAATTTCTACTCTAGTCATGCAATTAAACAAAGTAAGTCTTAGGCCAAATCCTCCCTCCTGAGTTAGATTCAACACTTAAATCATTCAATTAGTGATCAAGTAATTGAAAGCATTACACATAAAATTGCATGCATAAAATAAGAACACATTCATACCCAAAATTCAATCCAACAATTTAAGCAACTACATCAAACCCTAAGACAAACAACTAGCAATTCATAGTCTTTAAACCACAAACACTAATTGAAAGAAAAGCCATAAAAACTACAAGAGTTAAGGGAAAGAGAAAGGAAAACTCGAATCCGCCGACACCGCACGTCCCCGTCACGATCTCCACGTCTTCTCGCTTGATTCCCGCTCCTTGGCCTTGCCTTTAGCTCCCACAAAAGGTCTCTAGTCGAAATTAGGGCTAAAATCTAACCAATTGGACTCCCTTTGTCCGTAGCTGAAAAGAGGAACTTATAAAAAATCTGTCGATAGCGTCGAGACGCTATGGACAGCGTCGCGACGCTGTCGCGATACCGCGAATCTGGAAAATTTGTCGAGAGCGTCGCGACGCTATGATTTATTTATTTATTTTATTTATTTTTTTTTTTTAAATCAGCTGGGCTGAATTTGACTTCTTCCAACTTGATCCTTTTTCGATCTTTTAGCCCTTTTTCATGTCCCGAACACGCAATTAGCTCAAATATTTATTTCCTACAAAAACAACACAAAAACGCATCATTTTGGCCAATAAATTATAAAAGACTAGATAAATTAATTAGGGAAAACTAGCTAGCTATGCTCGCTATCAAACACCCCCAAACTTAAGCTTTTGCTAGTCCTCGAGCAAACTAAAAATCAAGCATACAATAGAAGAATGGATGCAACAAACATAACTCAATCCTCAAGGCTCAAAAGTCAATAATCAAGCAATCAAGAGACATGCACATAAAGACCAATGAGGGAGACAAATCAAAAGTTTTCCAAAATTAGCTTGCACAAGCGAGATCTAACTTAACGAGATCAGACTCTACTAGCCCGGGATTGGATTACTAAACTCTCAACTCATCTTCCCTCTACACTGGCACTAAGGATTCACTAACGAGTCAATGGAACAAATTAGTTTGTTTTCCTCCATACTTAGGTGCTTGTAATTAACAATTAAATTAAGCATGTATATGTGGCACTAGCTTTCACACACCTGTTGCAGGGACCCTTAACCTGAGTTTTCTCTGGTTGGCCTAACTGATCACAACAGGGGTAGCTCTTTTTGCCTAAATCTTTATTACTCATTGCAAGCTGTGCACAAGCCATGGCATAATTTTTTTTCTCAACAGTAACAACAAGAATGATTTTTCTTTATGAACATGATAAGCATATATTCTTTTCTTTCTTCCTAAGCAAGATCAAACATGCTAATTTGCAAAAAATTAACTCTTTAGCTCTTCCCTACACCTATCGAGGTGACAACAAGCATATGAACCTAATAATTCGCTCCTAAGCATTCAAATCCAAATCTAGCCAAGACAAATACTCTACTCATGCAAGACATCTCCTAGAAAAAGTTAAAAAAAATCTCCCTTTTTGGGCACTCATGCTTACAACTCATCGAAAGCTTAAAGATTGACAAGAAAGCCTATCCTAGGAAATCATAGTCATGCAAAAATAGCATCCAGAAAACAACCATATGCTCAATTCAAAGAAAGCTCAAAACTATAGCCCGAACTCAGATGCTCAAGGGCTCCACAAACATGCTATTCCACCCCCAAACTTAAAGCATGCATTGTCCTCAATGTATAACGAAAATAAGGCATAATCAAGCATGAGAACAAATAAAGAATGGAAGGGGTGAACAATACTGCCCTGGAATGATGACCTTTCATGATTGCTAGCAAAGTCAAGAGCCCGGGAACTCCTACAAAACAAAAACAACAACAACATAAAAACAAAGAAAGAGAAAAAAAAATAACTTGGGTTGCCTCCCATAAGCGCTTGTTTATCGTCTTTAGCTCGACGTGCTCGTGTAATCTGTCAAGGCACATAAAAATTCTCGTATTTCTTCGGGCCCTTCTTCCTTGAATCAATAAAACACACGATCGCTAACAAGCTTACTAGCTTCTCATGGGCCCCTGAAACAGAACTATTTTTGGAATTTTTGATTAAAATAAGCATCAAAGGAGAAATATCAAAATAAAGAGACTCTGACTCTAAAACTAACTCGTGAGAATAGAAAAAAGAACAATCATATTCAACAAAGGATAAAGAAGATAAAACAGACGAAGGTTGATCAACCTCAAACTCTACCTCCTGAACTTCCTCTGTCACTGCAAGCTCATTTTCTTTTTCTTCCTCACAAACGTGTTCTTGAAAGGTGCTACAACTCTCCAATTCTTCCCCACTATTAATGCAACTCACCCCTAACTGCTCATCCTTAGCAAGATCGAAAGAATTAAGCTCATGAATGGGTGCCAATGAATCACCGGCCACATGACTCAATAGACATCCTATGGAAGTGGATCCCACCTCACTAACTTCCTTTGGGGTCTGAAGTCCTTTTATAATTTCATCAAATTTTAGACTCCTCGCTCTAGACTCCGCAATATAATTTTGAACTATGCTTTCTAAGGAAGAATTTTCTTTTAAAGGGGTAAAACTTGAAGATGAAAAATTGGAATATGGAGTTGAATAAAAAGCCATTCAAATCAATTAAAACAACAATGAATATTAGGCTTCCAATTAAATAATAACCCAACAAGAACAAAGGACTAAGACTCAAACAAATAAGGAAAAGAAATCAAAAAGGAAAAAGAACAAATAAGGAAAAGATAATTAAGGGAAAAAACAACTAAGGAAAAAATCAAACAAATAAGGAAAGAATTAAAAAGAAAAATGCTTGATCTAAATAAGGAAAATATAATCTACAAAAGGAAAAGATAAACAAATAAGGAATGCAAAAACAAATATGGAAAAAACAAATAAGGAAACTAGCAAATAAGGAAAAACTATACTAAAAAGGAAAAAACTAAAAAGAAAAATTCTATCTAAGGAAAATTCAAACAAATATGGACAAATCTAAATATGGAAAACAAAACAACAAAGGAAAAAAAAATGCAATCTACCTAAAAATAAAACTAACAAAAATAACAAAAAAATAAAATAAAATACACCCTAAACTAAGACCGGACAATTTTTCTACGATATTAAAATTGACTAAATATGCCAATCCCCGGCAACGGCGCCAAAAACTTGATGCGCAATTTGCTTACCGCAAGTGTACGGGTCAAGTAATAATATAGTGTTTTCGTGATTAAACGAGTGTCGTCCTCTGGATTGGTTTTCTAGCAAATTAAGTATCGTGAATACTTTTGTACAATTTTATTTAGGGAGCAAAACTCAATGATAAAGATAAAAGTAAAGACTAAAAGCATAAAAATAAAAGTGGAGACTCAAATGGAAAGACTCTTAGGGAATTGATTTCATTGATTAAGATTGAGGATTGATTAATAGGAATGAATTGACCGTGCAATTATTCTACAAGCCAAGGAAACTTTTATCACGATTACCTCTCCCGAGTATAATTGATTCTCATGCATATAAACTAACTTGATATCCCTATCTAAGTTCATTAACATGCAAGGCATTATTCGGTTCGGTCCTTGTTACGCTTCTAAAGATATTCCAAATCCCGTCACAAACTTAGAATTTCTACTCTAGTCATGCAATTAAACAAAGTAAGTCTTAGGCCAAATCCTCCCTCCCGAGTTAGATTCAACACTTAAATCATTCAATTAGTGATCAAGTAATTGAAAGCATTACACATAAAATTGCATGCATAAAATAAGAACACATTCATACCCAAAATTCAATCCAACAATTTAAGCAACTACATCAAACCCTAAGACAAACAACTAGCAATTCATAGTCTTTAAACCACAAACACTAATTGAAAGAAAAGCCATAAAAACTACAAGAGTTAAGGGAAAGAGAAAGGAAAACTCGAATTCGCCGACACCGCACGTCCCCGTCACGATCTCCACGTCTTCTCGCTTGATTCCCGCTCCTTGGCCTTGCCTTTAGCTCCCACAAAAGGTCTCTAGTCGAAATTAGGGCTAAAATCTAACCAATTGGACTCCCTTTGTCCGTAGCTGAAAAGAGGAATTTATAAAAAATCTGTCGATAGCGTCGAGACGCTATGGACAGCGTCGCGACGCTGTCGCGATACCGCGAATCTGGAAAACTTGTCGAGAGCGTCGCGACGCTGGTCCTAGCGTCGCGACGCTATGATTTTTTTTTTTTTTTTTTTTTTTTTTTTAAATCAGCTGGGCTGAATTTGACTTCTTCCAACTTGATCCTTTTTCGATCTTTTAGCCCTTTTTCATGTCCCGAACAAGCAATTAGCTCAAATATTTATTTCCTACAAAAACAACACAAAACGCATCATTTTGGCCAATAAATTATAAAAGACTAGATAAATTAATTAGGGAAAACTAGCTAGCTATGCTCGCTATCAGCGCGTTTTGAGAATCTTTTTCTTCAATCGCCTTCATCAAGGTGTTGATGTGTTCCTACATCTCAACCATTCTTTCTTTCATAGTTCTTGTCGCAGCCATCATGACAGTCACTACGTCAAAATAAGGTTCAAACAAAGGGTTATACTTAACAAGAAACTTGTCATTAGTATATGTCCCCTGCAAGGTTGTTTCTTAGCCTGCAACGATAGAAGCTTTATCTTCTTGCAACGTCAGATCATTGAAGCAACAATGAGCAGTAGAACTCATGTAAGACTTGTTCATGACAGCGACCATTGAAGAAGTCTTGAACGACATGTTTACACTTGTGTTTTCAGATAAGAGAGAGAGCTGAGAGGTAGAGATGGTCCCACTGGGCGTGCCAATTTGTTCACACGTAACTTCAAGGATGGAGACACGTGGAATAAACAATATATTGTATTGATGTTTATATACGTGTGGGTGTACAATGTCTAACTTTAATCCTCTGATTCTCTCTCTTGTGTGTGATTGTGTTTCACTCGAGGGCTGTAGCGCTTGATCTCGAGTCTGAAGCTTCAATGGATTCTTGGAGCTTGAAGTCTTCCAGTCTTGAAGGAGTCTTCAGTCTTCAAGAGGTGTTGACGTCCTGAAGAGTCTTTGATCTTCAAGGAGTGTTGAAATCTTGAAGAGTGTTTAGTCTTCAAGAAGTGTTGATGTCCTTAAGAGTCTTTGATCTTCAAAGGAGTGTTGAAGTCTTGAAAAGTGTTTGGTCTTCAAGAAGTGTTCAACACTTGAACTTATGAATTGTAGAGAGTCTTCGGTCTTTAGACTTGGTGGAGTCTCTCTGAATTCTCTAGTTCTGCTTGAGAGCTTTAAATTTCTGAACTCTTGTCTTTGTGAGAGTTTAGAATTTCTGAACTCTTGTCTTTGTGAGAGTCTAGAATTTCTGAACCCTTGTCTTTGTGAGAGTCTAGAATTTCTCAAACCTTAAAATGGAGGAAAACCCCTCTATTTATAGAGTTCTCGCTGGATGGGCCCTGGTGACTTTTAGGCCTAACAACTTGGACTTGGGTTTTATTGGTGTTGGATTCGAATATTTGGTCTTGGGTCTGGGTTATATTTGACCCAAAACCATATGACCCAAATATTTGAAAGACCCAAATTTGATCCAATTAATTATTTTGTTAATTAATTTGTCAAATTAATTAATTTGATCAAAATAATTTATTTTCTAATTAATTGATCAAATAGAAATTTGACTCTTTAAATTTATAATTGGCCAACTTTGTCTTTGTTCACACGTAACTTCAAGGATGGAGACAAGTGGAATAAACAATATATTGTATTGATGTTTGTATGCGTGTGGTGTTGGGTTTTATGTCCTAAAACTCGTAGATAGTAAATGTACATTTGACCTAACATTAATAAAAATGATGTATTATTCAATGTTTGTATTATATCTTGTCTTATCAACCCTAATCCAACAAATTAAACATCCAAGGCTAATAGAATGAGGCTTGAACTAGTATGTAGGGACATACGGGGATCAATGTTCAAGTTTTAGCCTAAAGGGTCTGTAGTATAAGGATAAGGCTGGGTACCTAGTAACTTATCCTGGTGACACTATGGATACGGCCCGCTTTGTATTTTGATACAAACGCAATGATCCAACGCGTTCGTGTAGTTGACATGCGAGTGGGGGTATCCTGTTGTCGGGTTCCTAGAGTGAGTAAAAATATATGGTATAAAAGGACTCTAGAACTCTGTGCAAGTATACATAGTCCGCAGCAAGTAATAAGTATTATCAATCCAAGGCCTGAATTAGCTTCCACTTTATCTATCTTGTGTAACTCTTTAATGGTTTCAAAGATGGTAAAAATGATTGGTTTTTATAAGAATAATGCTGAAGAAAAATAAATGACAGAACAAAGAATAAACAAATAGGCAGACAGATTAGAAACAGGCGCTGGTCAGGATTTAGTAATTGTTTTAAAAGATGCTCTAACAATATTATTGATCATGCAAACTCTCGCAGTATTATTAGCGGATTCCTCCCGGAACGTCGGATTTTTTGGAATGTGTTTCAACCCCAATGAAGTACGACCGATCAAGCACTAGGCAACTGGCTACCCCTAGCTCTGTCACTAGCGTTCACCAATACACAATGATCGTAGTGTGATTAATCGCCACACACTCTCTAAATCATCCCTGAAACTAGAGAGAGGTATTCATACCGGCTGGCCAAGCGGGCATAAAATAGAAATGAACACAACAATTAACCAAGATGCAGTAATCAATTTATATTACTAAAGTTAAGCACGGCAATCACATTGTTCCTAACCAACGCCTAAGCTACTTAGTTCATAATATGCATGGAAACACACGTTACAATCTGAGTAGGCACGTCCATAATTACAAGATAATAAAAGGAAATATTAATCTCCTTGATCAGCTTGCAACGACGGTCTTCTAGGTGGTCTCCAATCTCTCTCCTCTATTCGGCTCCCAAAGGTGGAAGGAACTTCCCAAGAATGGAATGTTTTCTCCCAAAAGTGGAATGAATTTGACTTGAGACGGCTCCTCCTTTTATAGAGTGATAGCAAGCCCTAATTAGGTCAATCTAGACACGTGGATGGCTCTCCTTGCTCCTTTATCCCGAGATTAACTTAACAGAATTCAGTTCATTAAATTGGCTAACGAGCTGTGACGTGGCAGTTTTGCTCCCAGCTTTGCTGCAGCACAAAATTTGCTCCCTCAAGTCGCCCAGCAACAGATTCTGCACAAAATGTTTTCCAAAGCTTCCATTCTTCCAAATGGGTTAAAACATGTAATATATATCTAAAACCAACCCTATTAAGCACAAAAGACACACAAATCAATATAGAAATGAGGCCTAAATAACTACCTTTTGGGCAGTTATCACACCCCCAAACTTGAACTATTGCGCGTCCCGAGCAATACTAACCAACCTTCCCTTCAAGAATTCAAAACGTTAGACAAAGCACAGCTTAATCAAACCAGACAATCCAACACTACCTTCAACCTTTACCTGAGCACTCTGCAAAACCAAGCTCTGCTGCAGCAAAATAATTCTTCCGACATGGACAAATAATCACCACTTTTAACTCAATTCTAAGAACTTGCCACAGCTTAGCTCTATTATCAGACATATCAAAACACATTTTTAAGGGGTTTATATTTTCTGTTTTTCAGACTTAAAGCAGCCCTACAGTCATAAGCTCTTAAGCATGGGATGACCCACTTTATGGTGCAGTATACCCTTGCCTCAAACTCATCACCAACTAGGCTAAATGCTCTTTGTAAAGCTCAAAAATCCTTAGTTATTCTATCTCTTGCCCCTCAGAATGGCGACATTTTATGATGAAGCTCACCTAAGTTCTGGGAGACAGAAAACTACTGGACTATCATTCATCCTTCAAAACTTTTGCTCCATGAATTTTTTTCAGCAAAATTTTCAACAACCACTTTTTTCAGCAAATAATTTTTCATTATTTTTCACATTTCCTAGGTTACCTTTTGACGCGAAGACAAACTGTGGGTATCACAAATGTCCCCGGTTACTCAATAACCTAACAAATTATTTAATGAAGGAGAGGAATGCTCGAGCAAAATAATTGGAGTAGCAAAAAGTCCCCCAAACTTGAATTATTCATTGTCCCCAATGAATCATTAAAATTTTAAATGACACCCCCAAACTTAAAGTTTTCTATCTGAATTTTAAAACTAAGCGTGGGACTAGACCTAAGCTTAAAGCGGATCACATAAGTCAACACTACCTCCAGAATTTTCTTTGCCGCAGCAACGACCAGGCCAGAGAAAATGCTCAAGCAAAAGGTTTCTGGAGATCAGAATACCTTGATCTAATTAAGCTTAGCCAGTCCAAGCTTCAAAAATTCAGAAGAAATTAGTTAAGTTAGATTTACTCAGTGCTTATGGAACAGGAATAACTTCGGAAATTTCATTAAAACAAAGAGAAAGGAATTACAAAAGCAGATATATTTTTGTAGAAGCAGAAACATTAAAAAGAAACAAGCAAACATATTAGCCAACGGGGTCAGATATGCGCGAGCAACCAAAAATGGAAAAACAAAAGTAATGCTCGCTCAAAATCATCACATTAGTCAGTCTTCCTGACCCTGCTCTTCATCATCCTCCTCTTCTCTTTCAACAGGTGGGGGTGGCATCCAAGGGTTCAACAGATCCTCAGGGAATGCTGGAAGGGCTGGATACGGCTTGGAAAAATTCTTTTGCAGCGCCTTCTTCAGATTGGCATCACGATTTCTAACATAGTTCCAGAAGGTTAAAGCTTGCCTCTCGGCAAACTCTTGCCTGCTGGCTGAAAGTGCCAGTTGTTCTAAAACCGTGTTGATGCCGTAGATAAGCCCACCTTGACGTGCCTCCTGCGTACGCTGAAGCCGCGCCAAGTTAGGCGTATCTATAATTCCCTTGTCAAACAGGATAACATCTCCCTCATCCACTGGAACCCCTGCTCTTCTGCAAAGCATCGTGATTGTGTTCGGAAAGAACAGTTTCCCCACTTTCTTTTTCCAACAACCAGAAATCTCATTAACAATCATCTTCCCTACATCAATGCTAAGAGACCGCAAAATCGTGAAAGCCAGAAGAACCCGTTCCCTCGAGACCGTCGAGTCATGAGTCGTTGGAAGCATCCTCTGTCTGATAAATCCCATCCACGTGTTCGCTTCCCTCTTCAGATAAGCGGACTGAAATGTCCTTTTCCCTGTCTTGGACAGCTGCCACTGTGCCCCTTCAACACCCACCTCCCGCACAACATCACTTAACTGCTCATTAGATGGCGCTACAGCCATCTCATTATAAGCTGCATGGGGGAAATTCTGAAGGTTATACAGTGCATTGATAGCACTAGGACTCCAGTCTACCTCGACTCCTCGAACAATCACCTGGAAACCATCTTCTCTATCAATATTAGCATAAAATTCACGCACCACCTGTGCGTTTACAGACTCAGGCTTCGCACAAAACAATTCCCAGCCATGGTCTGCAATGCCGGTGCTCAGAAAATGTGGAAGATTACCGCTAAATCCTCTTTCAAACAGGAAGTCTCTTTTCAGCAGCTCAGCGTATTTTGCTCTGGCAAAATTGTTGATGAAGCGACCATGTTCTTCTATTTCATCAGGTTCCTCCGATGCTTCAGCAACACTTTTGCCCTTTTCCGCCTTCGCTTGAGCAACCGCTCTTCCTCAGCCTTTTTCTCTGCCTCTTCTCTTGCTCTTTCCTCGGCTTCCTTCTTCTCACGCTCTACTCTCTCTGCATTCTCTCTTTCAGAATCCATGGTTGGAGGCGAAGGAGTATCAGTTCGGACAACCCTAACGCGGCCTGCTTTCCTCTTAACGCGGCGACGTTTCGGTGCTTCTGGCATGATCACCTCCACTCGAGCCTCCTGCACTGGCTCATTATCCGTTACCTGAACATCTTCTGCCTGTTGCTCTTGCACATCCTCGGCCTGCTTTTCTTGAACTTCTTCTGAAATTTCTTCTCGAACTTCCTCTGTTTGCTCCTCTTGAACTTTTTCTGTATCCGCGACTCTCTGCTCATCCTCCTCTGGGTTCTGTACATCAGGTTCTTGCGAGTCTCCTTCTTCTACTGTGGCAGCAACAACTTCTGTTGCCTTTTCTTGTTCCTCAGCCCTCTGTTGTCGTCTTCGTCTCTTGGCTTCTTTCTCCTCTGGTGTTTTTTTCTTCTTCGCCTTTACCTTCTGCACCTCAGGGGTAACAGGTACCTCTTCCTCCTCATTCTCTCTTTCTTTCCTCGCTCTTGTTTTTGCCATGAAGGACTCAAGGGTTTAACAGAGAAAGAAAGCGAAAACGAAAGCAAAAGATCGAAGCAAGAAGATGAAGTAAGAGAAACGTACCGAGGGTTGTCAATAAATAAGGCTTCAGCAAAATAAAATCCTAACAGAAAGATCTTGCTTTCATTAAATTGAAATTACCGTTTTAAATCGCATGCAACCGGTAGAATTAAACCATCCAACGGTAAAATCTGGAATTCAAACGCCCATGGTAAATAATTATGCGTTGTCAAATAGCCAGACCGTTGGATCATTCCTGCATGACACGTGGCAGCATCCATGCAATCTACCTGCCCATAGAAAATTCAAAATCGAACGGTAAAAATAATTACTCCAACAAACCCCTTCTTATTCGGACGATTCACTTCAGCCATAACTTTGCCGCAACAACTTTCTGAACCTGAAGAGTCCTGGATACGTAATTCGAATTTCAAAGCAGGAAAATCAAATCTTTTAAATTCAAATTTAAATTTAACCGATCAAATCAAATCTAATCCCCTTTTTTTTTTTTTTTATTTGAAGCCGAATTAATTAGAGGAAAATCTTTATTAAACCTACACTAATTAAAATGTAAATCTAAACTAAAATCTAATAAAACCGAATCTAAGATAATTCAATTAAATAAATAAACTGAAAATAAAATCCAACAAAATCAAATAAAATTTAAATAGACATAGATAAAATCTAAAATAAATTCTACGGAATTAAAAATAACAACAGACTGAAAATAAATCATTAAACGAACTAAATCTAGAATACTCGAAATTAAAAATAAATTAGCGAAAAATAAAAATAAAACAAACTCTGGGAGCTCAAAATATTGCTTTGTAAAATGCTCCCGCAAACATCTTGCTCTCTCAATCATCAACCAACTTTAGGGAAGGATATTTCATCTGGAACTCCTCTCCCCAATAATGTTTGACACGCTGTCCATTCACTTTGAACATTCTCCCATCCTTCTCGTCTTGCAAAGTAACTGCTCCATGGGGGAAAACCTCAATCACCACAAACGGACCTGACCATTTGGACTTTAGTTTCCCAGGAAACAATTTCAATCTCGAATTATAAAGCAAAACTTTTTGACCTTTGACAAACTCTTTAGGCTTAATTTTCTTGTCATGCCACAACTTAGTCTTTTCTTTATACATTTTCGCATTCTCATAAGAAAATTGGCGAAATTCCTCCAATTCGTTAAGCTGTAGCATTCTCATTGCTCCTGCACGTCTCAGATCAAAGTTTAATTTTTTCAAAGCCCAAAACGTTTTATGCTCTAGCTCTAATGGTAAATGACAAGCTTTCCCATATACTAAATGATAGGGAGACATACCTAGAGGAGTCTTATAGGCTGTCCTATAAGCCCAAAGAGCCTCATCCAACCTAAAAGACCAATCCTTTCTAGATGGATGGACTACTTTTTCTAGAATTGATTTAATTTCCCTATTACTTATTTCAGCCTGACCATTAGCCTGTGGGTGATAGGGGGTAGCTATCCTATGCTTGATTCCATACTTAGCTAAAAGCTTAGTTAAGATATTATTAACAAAATGTGTCCCCTCATCACTTATTAGAGCTCTAGGTGTTCCAAACCGCGCAAAAATGTGCGATTGGAGAAACCTTGAAACCGTCTTGGCATCACTCTGATGGCATGCAATGGCCTCCACCCACTTGGACACGTAATCCACTGCCAATAAGATGAAAACATTGCCATTAGAAGGGGGAAATGGCCCCATAAAATCAATACCCCACACGTCGAATAACTCCACTCCAAAATGTAAGTAAGAGGCATTTCATCTCTAGGCTCTAAGTTTCCTCTCCTTTGGCAAGCATCACATTGCTTGTAGAACCAATGGGCATCCTTAAACAAGGTAGGCCAGAAGAATCCACAATGCAAAATCCTCATAGCTGTCCTCTGACCGCTGAAATGGCCTCCATACGGCGAAGAGTGACATTGCTCCAGGATTTCCTTTGCTTCATCACCTGAAACACACCTACGAATAATACCGTCAGAGCATTGCTTATACATGAATGGCTCATCCCAATAGAAAAATTTTGCATCATGCTTAAACTTTTTCTTCTGCCTCCAATCCATGTCAATAGGAGTGACTCCTTTTACCAAAAAGTTGGCAATATCAGCATACAAAGGGATCTCCTTTACTACCTTTACCTCAACAGCGAAAAGCTGTTCATCTAGAAAAGAACTGGAAATGGCAGATTGCTCCAGCAAAGATGATGATGGATCAAGACGAGAGAAATGATCTGCAATGACATTCTCTGATCCCTTCTTATCCTTTATCTCTAAGTCGAACTCCTGCAATAATAAAACCCAACGAATTAGTCTAGGCTTTGCATCTTTCTTTGACATTAAATACCTTATTGCTGCATGATCCGTGAACACCGTGACTTTGGATCCAACCAAATATGGCCGGAATTTCTCAAAGGCAAACACAACAGCTAACAACTCCTTTTCAGTAGTTGTGTAGTTGACTTGTGCCTCATTTAAAATCCTGCTTGCATAATATATAGGATGGATAAATTTGCCCTGCTTCTGCCCCAGCATAGCACCTACCGCAGCATCACTCGCATCGCACATTACCTCAAATGGTAAATTCCAATTAGGTGCACAAAGAATGGGTGCTGAGATTAAAGCAGCCTTCAATGTCTCAAAAGCCTTCCTACAATCTGCATTAAAGTCAAAAACATGATCAGTGCACAATAAGTTACAAAGAGGTTTACTGATTTTGGAAAAATCCTTTATGAACCTTCTGTAAAATCCCGCATGACCTAAAAAACTCCGAATCCCCTTCACTGAATTCGGTGGTTCTAATCTCTCAATAACCTCAACTTTTGCTCTATCAACTTCTAGACCATTCTTAGAAATCCTATGACCTAACACTATGCCCTCCTTCACCATGAAGTGGCATTTCTCCCAATTAAGAACTAGATGGGTATCCTCACATCTTTTTAACACCTGACCTAAATTATCTAAACAACTCTGAAAAGACCTTCCAAAAACTGAAAAATCGTCCATGAATACCTCAACAGTGGACTCAATCATATCAGAAAAAATTGCTAACATACACCGCTGAAATGTTGCTGGAGCATTGCAAAGGCCCAAAGGCATTCGCCTGAAAGCAAACGTCCCATAAGGGCAGGTGAAAGTGGTTTTTTCCTGATCCTCAGGGGCAATAGTAATCTGGTTATACCCAGAATAACCATCCAATAAACAGTAGTAGGCCTGACCAGCCAACCTATCCAACATCTGGTCAATAAATTGCAGAGGGAAGTGGTCCTTACGGGTGGCTTTATTAAGCCTCCTGTAATCCATGCAAACCCTCCAACCAGTTACTGTCCTAGTTGGGATCAACTCATTGTCTTTATTGCTCACCATAGTGACACGTCCTTTCTTAGGAACACATTGGATAGGGCTCACCCAATTGCTGTCTGCAATTGGATAAATGATGCCAACATCCATCCATTTAATCACCTCCTTTTTAACCACTTCTTTCATTGCAGGGTTAAGCCTTCTTTGTTGCTCAATACTCCTAAAGGATCCCTCCTCTAGAGTGATTTTGTGCATACAAAAAGATGGGCTAATCCCCTGAATGTCAGCCAATGTCCAACCAATAGCCTTGCGGTATTGCTGTAGCAATTTTATTAAGGCCTCCTCATGATCCGGCATTAAATCTGATGCAACAATAATGGGCAACGTCTCACCTTCCCCAAGATACACATACTTTAGATGATCCGGCAAGGGCTTCAAATCTAAAGTAGGTGCCTCAATCAGGGATGGCTTAATCGGGGGAGCCTTTCTTTGATCTAAATCTAAAGACTCAAAAACATCCTCACACCTAAACAATTCTTTTTCATTTTTTCTTTCTAAAACCTCTAAATCTTCTATACTAACCTCTCCATGATTTTCCAAATGTTTATTTGTCGAATCCTGTACTGCTCTCTCAACAATTGTGCTCTCCAGAATCCTAATGAAAGAGAAATCTTCCATCTCGTCTGGATACTTCATGGCTTTAAACACATTAAATTTTACTTCCTCATTACAGACCCTCATTGTTAATTCCACTTTTTGAACATCTATTAACGCCCTACCAGTAGCCAAAAATGGACGACCTAGAATAATTGGGACATCTTTGTCAGCCTCATAGTCTAAAATAATAAAATCAACAGGAAATATGAATTTATCCACTTTCACTAAGACATCCTCAATTTTCCCCTCTGGATATGTGATAGACCTATCAGCTACTTGGAGTGTAACTGTGGTAGGTCTAGCTTCACCAATACCTAACTTTCGATAGACCGAAAGAGGCATAAGGTTAATGCTTGCACCTAAATCACAGAGTGCTCTACCTAACTCTTTTCCACCTATAGACACAGGTATAGTAAATGATCCTGGATCCTTAGCCTTGGTTGGTAGCCCATTTTTAAGAATAGCACTACATTCCTCAGTGAGAGATACAGTTTCAAACTCACCTAACCTCTTCTTTTAGTTAAAATATCCTTAAGAAATTTAGCATAATTAGGCATTTGCTCTATAGCTTCTACTAAGGGGATATTTATATGCAATTGCTTAAGAATTTCTAAAAACTTTTTAAATTGACCATCCTGATTCTTAGGCCTTTGCCTCTGTGGAAAAGGTAGAGGTGGTACATAAGGTTGAAGGGAATAAAAGTCCCCACGCAGCGGAAGCGCATCGATTGGACCTTACGCCGTATATTAATTAACATTAAAATACCGTTACGATAACTCAAACAAAACTTTAAACAACCTTTAAAGCCGCTGTAAAATTGGTTTAAACATGCTAAAATAAATCTAAATTTATTTTTAATACTTTTCTAAAGAAAAGAGGAAGAACCGTTTCAAACCTTCGTTGAAGACTTGACCGTTCTTCGCCAACGACGCTCCATGAACGAAAACGCAGCAGCCGCCTTTGTTTTTCTTCGCTGGAAATTTCTTCTTTGATTGACACAATCACCACAGAGGTTACACCGGTATGTCTCTAAGTCTAGGAGGCAAAAGACTTGTGGGAGTCTTTCTCGAAGAGGGAGGCTAGAGAGAATTCTAGGTCTTGTCTTTGAGAGTCTAAGAGCAAGAGCAAGAGTGTCAAGTCATGACCAATTAGGTCTAGTGTTCTATTTATAGAAGAGAGGCCATGAATAAAATATTCAATTAAATCAATCTTTTCCAAAATTGATTCAATCTTATTCCTTAATTAATCAATCATGATCAATCAATTCCCTAATTGATTAATCTTTTCCATAAATGACTAATTACTTCCATAAGTGATTAGATCATTCCCATAAATGATTAATCACTTCCTTAAGTGATTAATTATTTACATAATTGATTAATTCATGGTTAATGAATTCTTTAATTAATTAACCACCAATTAAATATCACATATTTAATTTCCGGCCTTGAATTAATTAATTTTGCCCAAACACATTTTAGGACTTAAATTAATTAATTCATTATTTGAACTCTTTCAATCTTCCATAAATCTATATTTGAACTTCTTCAAATATTTAATTTCTCTCATAATAATATATCAATATATATTATATTTGTTTCCCTTAGTAAATTGAACATTTTCAATTTACATTTATTACTTAGTTGCCTCAAATTACTTTATGAGCTACCAGTGGGATCTAATGGACCTGCAGATCAGAAGGTCCAACGATGTGAGATTAATTGGTCAAACTCATTAACCACATTAATCAATATTCGTTAACTGTGTGTTCATTCCACTATAGACTCACAGTTGCACTCTTCTCACTGCAGACATATTTTCTGTGTCCACGGATATAGACCAATATCGACTAGTTAGTCCTTCACGAGTGTCCGTAACACCAGCTGGGTCAAATTACCGTTTTACCCCTGGGTTACTTCTATTTCCTTAAGTACCAATTCTCCTCTAATGAACAACCTGTTTGTGGTCCAACCATTAAACAGAAAACCCTCTCGTGCCATTGAGAGGGTAGGGCCCTTTGTTCAAGACTCGGAGTAACCACTTAAGGGAACACTCATCTGCTTCCCTAAAGTCGGGAAGGAGTGAATTCCATCTTGTACAATTATGTTCCCAGCTCCCCATTCGGTCTTGTCCCCAAAGTGGTAGGCTTATTGAGTCGGCGTATTGGCCACTCTCACCCATACAAATCAAAGGACAATCTCTCATGAGCAGGAGTCCATAATCAACTCAGGATTAAGACTAAGTTGTCTAGGTCGTCCTAGTGAAATAGAAAACCAACTAGTTAACGGTGTTATAACCGGTGGTTACTATTTCGCGGTCCGGTCTTATGCAAACTCATTGCATAGGATACCCCCACTCGCATGTCTCCTACACGAACGCGTTGGATCGCAGCGTTTGTATCAAATACAAAGTGAGCCGTATCCATAGTGTCACCAGGATAAGGCACCCAGTCTTATCCCTATACTATAGACCCTTTAGGCTGTTTCTTGAACAATGATCCCATATGTCGCTACATATAGTTCAAGACTCATATTACAGCCTTGGATGTCTAGTTTATTGGATTAGGGTTATTATTAGGCAAAGACAAATATAAAATAACTAATAACAATTAATGGAAAAATATATCAATATTATTTCATTAATATCCAGTCAACAGTTACATTCACTATCTACGAGTTTTAGGGCATAAAACCCAACAAACTCCCACTTGAACTAAAACACTAGTTAGTGGGATGTAAATGCAATAATCTAAAGCTGGAAATGTCATGTATATAATACAATGAACTAGCGCATCCTTATACCCATTATACATTTCTCCCACTTGCCCTAGATTAGATGACATACATATCTCGTAGACCTAGACCCTCTAGATGACCCTCAAACACTTTAGCCGTGAGAGCCTTCGTAAATGGATCAGCGATGTTGTGCTCTGAGGCGATCTTAGTGACGATCACATCTCCTCTTTGCACAATCTCCCGTATCAGGTGATACTTCCTCTCGATGTGTTTACCTCGTTTGTGGCTTCGAGGTTCTTTTGAGTTGGCTACAGCCCCACTGTTGTCACAGTATAGTGTTATGGGCACGTTCATATTCGGAACCACTTCCAAATCAGTCAAGAACTTTCTGAGCCATACTGCCTCCTTAGCTGCTTCGCAAGCTGCTACATACTCAGCCTCCATGGTTGAGTCTGCTATGCATACTTGTTTGATGCTTCTCCACACTACTGCTCCTCCATTGAGGGTGAATACTGACCCCGATGTGGATTTCCTTGAATCCTTATCAGCTTGAAAGTCAGAGTCAGTGTATCCAGTAAGAATCAAATCCTTAGCTCCATACACAAGCATGTAGTCCCTCGTTCTCCGAAGATACTTGAGGATATTCTTAACCGCTCCCCAGTGGTCCAACCCTGGATTAGACTGATACCTACTGACTACTCCCACTGCATAACATATGTCAGGCCTAGTGCAGAGCATAGCATACATTAAGCTGCCCACAGCTGAGGCGTAGGGAATGTGTCTCATGTTCTCAACTTCTTGAGGTGTCTTAGGAGATTGTTCCTTAGACAGGTGTACCCCATGTCTGAAGGGTAGTAGTCCCTTCTTGGAGTTTTGCATCGAATATCGAGACAACATCTTGTCAACATACGTTGCTTGAGACAGAGCTAGCGTTTTGTTCTTACGATCCCTAATGATTTGGATTCCCAGAACGTATTGAGCCTCTCCCAGATCTTTCATTTGGAATTGGACTGCTAGCCATTTTTTAATGTCAGTGAGGTATCCTACATCATTCCCAATGAGTAGGATATCATCTACATAAAGTATTAGAAAAGCTACTTTCCTTTTGTTGACTTTCTTGTATACGCAAGGCTCATCAACGTTTTGGTCAAAGCCAAAAGATTTGATTGCAGTATCAAATCTAATGTTCCATGATCTGGACGCTTGCTTCAATCCATAAATGGATCGATTGAGCTTACAAACCTTTTGTTCCTGACCTTGGGCTATGAACCCTTCGGGTTGAGACATGAAGATATTCTCTTCAAGATTACCATTCAGAAAGGCAGTCTTGACGTCCATTTGCCATATTTCATAGTCATAATATGTGGCTATGGATAAGAGAATTCTTATGGACTTTAACATGGCTACAGGAGAAAAGGTTTCCTCATAGTCAACCCCTTCCTTTTGGGTATAACCCTTTGCCACTAGTCTAGCTTTGAAGGTCTGTACCTTTCCAGCTGCATCTCTTTTTCTCTTATAGATCCATTTGCACCCTATGGGTTTTACCCCATTTGGTAGATTTGTAAGTTCCCATACAGAATTGGAGTACATAGACTCCATTTCCAGGTTCATGGCTTTGACCCAGTCATCCTTATCTTCGTCATTCATTCCTGTCGATAGGACAATGGATCCTCAATGCCATCATTAGGTATGACAACCTGAGTTTCAGTTAAACCCAAGTAGCGGTCAGGTTGAAATACAACCCTCCCACTGCGTCGAGGCATTCCCAACGTTTGAGATGGACGGGATGGATCTGAAGAACTAGTTCCTTCATCAACCCTTGTTGAAGGTCCAACTTCATCAACAACTCTTGATGATTCTTCAGTAGCTTCTCCTAATATTATTTTGCTGCGTGGTTTATGATCTCTCATGTGGTCTTCCTCTAAGAAAGTGGCGTTTGTCGATACAATCACCTTATTTTCTTGTGGGTCGTAGAAATAACCACCTCTCGTTTCTTTAGGGTAACCAACAAATTGGCACAGTTTTGAACGAGGTTCCAGTTTCTTAGGATTTGTCACAAGCACGTGTGCTGGACAACCCCAGATGCGAAAGTGATGCAAACTAGGTTTACGCCCCTTCCATAATTCGAAAGGTGTTTCAGAAACACTTTTCGAGGGAACATTGTTCAAGATGTATACTGCAGTCTCCACTGCATACCCCCAAAACGAGCTAGGCAATTGAGCATAGCTCATCATTGATCGAACCATGTCTAACAAGGTTCTATTTCTCCTTTCTGACACACCATTCTGCTGAGGTGTACCAGGGGCTGAGAGTTGAGATTGGATTCCATGTTCTATCATATAATCCTGGAATCTTTGATCCATATACTCCCCTCCTCGATAAGATCGAAGTACTTTAATAGATTTACCTAATAGGTTTTCAACTTCAGCCTTAAACTCCTTAAACTTTTCAAGGGCTTCAGACTTATGTCCCATTAGGTACAAGTAACCATATCTTGAATAATCATCTATAAATGAGATGAAATATTCGTACCCTCCTCGAGTTTTTACATTCATTGGACCACATAGATCCGAATGTATTAACTCTAATGGTTCTTTGGCTCTGTAACCTTTTCCAGTAAAAGGTCTCTTTGTCATTTTTCCCTCGAGACAAGATTCACAAGGTGGTAGTGAATCATCTTCTAACTTACTTAGAAGTCCATTCTTTACCAAACGACCGATCCTATCGATGTTTATATGACCAAGTCTAAGATGCCAAAGATGAGTGTTGTTACTTGATGGAGAAATCTTTTGCCTTTTACTTTGAGTTTCAGCAGTTTTAAATAATTCGTGATTTAAAAGTGCTTTGTTTTCGGTTGGTCTTAAAACATACAAGTTATTTTCCAATTTGGCTGAACAAATAAGTACACCATTTTTATAAATGAACGCTTCATTCATATCAAAAGTAACTGTATACGATTGTTCAATCAAACATGAAATAGAAATTAAGTTCCTCTTAATCTTGGGAACGATTAACAAACTTTCTAAAAGTAAGAATCTATTTCTAAAAAATAACTTCGCAGCTCCCACTGCTTTAGCTGAAATGACTTCTCCAGTTCCGACCCTGAGTGTCATTTCCCCATCGTTTAACTGCCGAAAGGAACTATTTTCCTGAAAAGAAGAGCAAACATGATTAGTTGCTCCTGAATCAAGTATCCAGGTTAACTCATCATGTTCTACCAGGCATGTTTCTAAAACAAGTAAATCAAATTTACCTTCCTTTTCCTTCTTTTTCTCAGCAAGGTACTTTGGGCAGTTTCTCTTCCAATGTCCATCTACATTGCAGTGGAAACACTTGCCCTTGTCTGCCATAGCTTTGGCTTTTCCCTTGCTTTTAGCAGCAGTATTGGGAGCTTTCCCCTTGTTTCCTTTCTTCTTCTTAGTTTTCTTTGAAGAAGTGGCTACAGATTTAGTTCCAGAGGATGAACCCTTCTCGAACTTTCTTTTAGAGTGAACAACGTTTGCCTCTCCTTCTATCTGTCCCTTGTTCTTAAGAAGAGACTGATAGAGTTGTAGCTCATTCAGGAGGCTAGTCAGGTTGAATGTTATTTTATTCATCATTGCATTGCTTCGAAACTGCAGAAAACTCTTCGGAAGAGATTCTAAGATGAATGCAACCTGACTACGCTCATCTATGACCGCCCCGTTTGCTTCTGCCACGTTGAATTGGACCATCATATCCAGGACATGCTCCCGAACAGACGTGCCCTCTTTCATGCGACAGCTATAAACGTATTTGAGAGCGTCATGGTGGAGTTGGTAGGACGGTTGTCCAAACATCTCCTGGAGAGAGTTCATAATCTCCCTCGCTGTTACCATGCCCTCATGCCTTTTAGCCAAAACTTCAGATAAGCTGGCTAGGATATAGACGCGAGTCTTATCATTGGCCTTTGTCCAGCGGTCATAAGCATCCTTAACTGCTTGGGATGCATTACGAGCAGGGGCTGGAGGACAATCCTCCGTTAAGACGAACCGCAGATCATCGACAACAAGAATCGTATTCAGGTTCGACTTCCACGTAGCATAATTTTCGCCGGTTAATTTCTCATTTTTAAGCAGAGAGACAATTGAGGAAGACATTGCTGAAATTTCAACAAACAATGACCGTATTAGTTATCTTTGCCTTAACCCATCATACAAGCAAACAATTGCACACAATCCAATCAATTTAGCAAAACAGACAATCACAGAACCCTAAAACTATTGATTTAGTTTTGCAACGACGTTTCAGAGGTTTAGAATATCAGCCACCGAAGGGTGATCAGGCACTCCTCCTTTGAAATGAGACACTTCTCAGCTAATTCTAATTCCAGAATAACTCATATTCCTATAGACATTAGCCACCGTTGTTCGGTCAAGGATTTGTTAACACTTTTAACTCATCCTCGTAAGTGTAACCCTCCCACTTTCAGATCTCAGAGGCACGCACCAACAGGCTACCGAAGGGAAAGACAACTGTTGGTGATTAGCCTAAGAGCTCATATCCTTTTCAGGAGTTCACGGTGTTCCGAATCCTATGACCAGGCCCTCCGAAGGGATGGTTGCGCAAGGACAACCTGCAGGCAGATCATAGGACTCTCACGGTGTGAACTATGGGCGGAGACCGAGGGATACGTTGACACGTGTCCCGCTCCCACTTACTCTAGACATTTTTCCCATTCTCCTTGATATTGATCCATGCAAACACTTTCCGAAGGGAGGCCGCTCCTAAGGCGACTCGAAGCCGAGCATGAATCTCACGTTGTGAATATAGGGACATAGGAGCAAAACTTGATTTAAATCTCGTTTTGTAACTTTCCTCCCACTGAAAATGTCCTAAGGTTAATATAGGGTTGTTTAACTTAGATAGTATTCGGCTAAGTCAATCTAAGTCTGATCCTATTACAACAATTATGGAAAGGATTCAACTGCAATCTTTTGGGTGAATTAAACTTCTTTTAATAAACCCAACATTGCTAGTCAACATTACTATGGTTAATTCAACTCAATGTTCGGGTCAGTTCCCAGGTAGGAGGTGTTCCGTAAACCGTCAACTTAAATACCCCCAACCTTAGACAGAACTTTACCGAGAGAGTTCCCTTATAACCTCAGTAATGTAGGGTCTTTACTCTAAAGATCTAGGTGCATTAAACACTTTTAATAAACCTAGTGACATTGCATGCTAACATTTAACTATGATTAATTCAACTCCGGTATTCCAGGTCAGTTACCAGGTAGGAGGTGTTCCGTAAACCGTCAACTTAAATACCCCCAGCCTTAGACAGAACATTACCGGTGGAGTTCCCTTATAATCACAGCAATGATTTTCCTACTTAGTCAATTAAAACTATTTTTAATTCTAAGTAAGAAAAGATTCTAATCCTATTAGAAACTGATCTAGGTCTAATTAATTTTAAACAATTTAAAATTAATCCAATTTATCCTATGATCTTATGTTTGCATGCAAATCTAGATTATAGATTGACGGTTTCTAATCATTAATATTAAAGAACTATTTCAAATTTTAATGATTAATCCTATAATCAAGAATCTAGGGTTTAATTCATTTAACAATCTCATTCAAATTAAAAAATTAAACCACACTTATTGCATGAATAATATAACTATTATATTATTAACTATGAATGTTTCATGCTTCATGCAATATTGATTTTCAATTATAAGCCAATCAAGAAAATCAATCAAGCATGCTTCATTCATTACATTAAACATAACTATTTATATTTAATTTAAGTAATGACATGCATCATGCTTTCCAAATTTTTCATATAATCAATATACACTTATATTTAAAAATATGAAAACAATTCCATGCATTCAAACATACATTATAACTATTTATAATATATAAAAAATGCATGAGCATGTTTATAACCTAAGGTGGGATTAATTATTCTATATGACATCCATAAAGCATATAAATAGCAATTGAACCGGTTAATTTTGGCCCCTAGGATAAAATAATGCATTAAATTACATTAATTTAGCTAAATTCTATCCTAAAATCCTTGTACAGCTCCGGAATCTTGTCTAGTCATCACGAACCGGCCCGAACCACCTCGAACCGGCCTCCAAAATCACGAACAATACCAAAAGTTGGCTGAACCGGACCAAATAGGTCCCAGCCCAGCCGAACCGGTCTGAACCGGACCGCCCACAGCTTGAACCGCGCCTGTTGAAACCCTAATGCGCGCCTCCATCGTGACAGCGTCGAGACGCTGTGTTGATAGCGTCCCGATGCTTCAAGCTTTCCATATCTGGCGCCTGCGGTATCGAGACAGCGTCGAGACACTGTTGAGGTAGCGTCCCGACGCTGTTGCGTCTGGACGCAGAATCTGGGCGGCAGCAGCATCGATTCTCCGATTTTGGCCCCGATTTCAGCGGCGATTGCTCCGTTTTTCATCTCATCAAAACTTATTCTAGACCCGGACTTACATAGGACTCGATTTTACATAATATACCCGAAACACCGGGCCTTACATGATCAAAATCACATAAAAATAAAATCTATGGCCATAAAATTAACCTAAACAGTTCAACGCAAACCGAACATACATCATGCATAAATCCCACGTATTAGAGCCTATCGCAACTTTTAATATTAATTAATAGGGACAGCGATGGCTCTGATACCGATTGAAGGGAATAAAAGTCCCCACGCAGCGGAAGCGCATCGATTGGACCTTACGCCGTATATTAATTAACATTAAAATACCGTTACGATAACTCAAACAAAACTTTAAACAACCTTTAAAGCCGCTGTAAAATTGGTTTAAACATGCTAAAATAAATCTAAATTTATTTTTAATACTTTTCTAAAGAAAAGAGGAAGAACCGTTTCAAACCTTCGTTGAAGACTTGACCGTTCTTCGCCAACGACGCTCCACGAACGAAAACGCAGCAGCCGCCTTTGTTTTTCTTCGCTGGAAATTTCTTCTTTGATTGACACAATCACCACAGAGGTTACACCGGTATGTCTCTAAGTCTAGGAGGCAAAAGACTTGTGGGAGTCTTTCTCGAAGAGGGAGGCTAGAGAGAATTCTAGGTCTTGTCTTTGAGAGTCTAAGAGCAAGAGCAAGAGTGTCAAGTCATGACCAATTAGGTCTAGTGTTCTATTTATAGAAAAGAGGCCATGAATAAAATATTCAATTAAATCAATCTTTTCCAAAATTGATTCAATCTTATTCCTTAATTAATCAATCATGATCAATCAATTCCCTAATTGATTAATCTTTTCCATAAATGACTAATTACTTCCATAAGTGATTAGATCATTCCCATAAATGATTAATCACTTCCTTAAGTGATTAATTATTTACATAATTGATTAATTCATGGTTAATGAATTCTTTAATTAATTAACCACCAATTAAATATCACATATTTAATTTCCGGCCTTGAATTAATTAATTTTGCCCAAACACATTTTAGGACTTAAATTAATTAATTCATTATTTGAACTCTTTCAATCTTCCATAAATCTATATTTGAACTTCTTCAAATATTTAATTTCTCTCATAATAATATATCAATATATATTATATTTGTTTCCCTTAGTAAATTGAACATTTTCAATTTACATTTATTACTTAGTTGCCTCAAATTACATTATGAGCTACCAGTGGGACCTAATGGACCTGCAGATCAGAAGCTCCAACGATGTGAGATTAATTGGTCAAACTCATTAACCACATTAATCAATATTCGTTAACTGTGTGTTCATTCCACTATAGACTCACAGTTGCACTCTTCTCACTGCAGACATATTTTCTGTGTCCACGGATATAGACCAATATCGACTTGTTAGTCCTTCACGAGTGTCCGTAACACCAGCTGGGTCAAATTACCGTTTTACCCCTGGGTTACTTCTATTTCCTTAAGTACCAATTCTCCTCTAATGAACAACCTGTTTGTGGTCCAACCATTAAACAGAAAACCCTCTCGTGCCATTGAGAGGGTAGGGCCCTTTGTTCAAGACTCGGAGTAACCACTTAAGGGAACACTCATCTGCTTCCCTAAAGTCGGGAAGGAGTGAATTCCATCTTGTACAATTATGTTCCCAGCTCCCCATTCGGTCTTGTCCCCAAAGTGGTAGGCTTATTGAGTTGGCGTATTGGCCACTCTCACCCATACAAATCAAAGGACAATCTCTCATGAGCAGGAGTCCATAATCAACTCAGGATTAAGACTAAGTTGTCTAGGTCGTCCTAGTGAAATAGAAAACCAACTAGTTAACGGTGTTATAACCGGTGGTTACTATTTCGCGGTCCAGTCTTATGCAAACTCATTGCATAGGATACCCCCACTCGCATGTCTCCTACACGAACGCGTTGGATCGCAGCGTTTGTATCAAATACAAAGTGAGCCGTATCCATAGTGTCACCAGGATAAGGCACCCAGTCTTATCCCTATACTATAGACCCTTTAGGCTGTTTCTTGAACAATGATCCCATATGTCGCTACATATAGTTCAAGACTCATATTACAGCCTTGGATGTCTAGTTTATTGGATTAGGGTTATTATTAGGCAAAGACAAATATAAAATAACTAATAACAATTAATGGAAAAATATATCAATATTATTTCATTAATATCCGGTCAACAGTTACATTCACTATCTACGAGTTTTAGGGCATAAAACCCAACAAAGGTGGGGGCGGCACATAAGGTGGTTCCACATCTGGATCAGAACCAGATGCTCCAGCATCTTTATTGCTGCCTCCAGCACCCTGACCAGTCTCCAACTCTTTCTCAGCAACAACATTTCTATCACAATTATTATCTATATCCTGGGTTTTACTAGGCTCTTTTCTTTCTTCTAGTGGCTTACCACTCCTAAGAGTCACTGCCTTTACCTGCTCCTTACCTTCCCTTCTAGGGTGTTCAGTATCTGATGGAAGTTTCCCTTGAGGCCTTGCCTTCAGCTCATTAGCTAGCTGACCCACTTGCAATTCCAGGGCTCTCATTGAAGCTTGATTACTTTGTATTGCGGCGTCTGTACGAGCCATAAATTCTTTCATCATTGCCTCAAGAGAATTCCCCGAATTTTGCTGGGGTAAAGCCTACTTATTTTGCTGGGGCAATACCTGCGCTTTAGCAAATCCCGGTTGGTTCACCTTTTGCTGTGTTTGCACATTACTCCCTTGTCCTCCCCACGCGAAGTTGGGGTGGTTGCGCCAACCTGGATTATAAAAGTTAGAATAAGGGTTATTCCTCTGATTACCTACAAAAAACACAGAAGCTGGATTGCTGGGGCAAAACTCGTAGTTGTGGTTTTCACCACAATAGACACAAGCTTCCTCTGCAACTTGGTTCACCACTGCAGCAGGCTCCACAACTGGCGGCTGCTGATGACTAATCACTGTCACATTCTTAAGAGCGTTAGCAATCATTGCAAGATCAGCCCTCATGGTGGACACACCATCAACTTCTAATACACTCTTAACCTTTTTATTTGTGCCTCTAACATCCGACCACTGACAACTATTAGTAGATATTCTTTCTAAAATTTCATAGGCTTCGTTAAAAGTTTTTGCCAACAGGGCCCCTCCAGCCGAAGCATCAACCATACCTTGAGTTACCGCGTTCAATCCATTGTAAAATGTTTCCATTTGAATACAATGTGGTAAGCCATGGTGGGGACACTTTCGCAAAAGCTCCTTAAACCTCTCCCAAGCCTCACTAAAAGTCTCATCTTCAAGTTGCCTAAACCCTACTATTTCACTCCTTAATTTAGCATTTCTATTAGGTGGGAAATATTTACTCAAAAAAATTTCAGCTAACTCATCCCATGTCCTAATTGATCCTGGAGTAAAAGAATTTAACCACGCCTTCGCTCCATCCCTAAGAGAATACGGGAACAAAGTTAATCTAAGAGCATCTCTAGGCACTCCTTGAATTACAAAAGAATCACTAACTCCTAGAAAAGACTTAAGATGTAAATGAGGGTCTTCAGATGACAAACCATGGAACTGCCCCACGGTTTGCAACATCTGAAACATTACCGGTTTCATTTCAAAATTTGCCGCTTGAATTTGAGGACGTGCAATCCCTGGATTCAACTCATCAAACATTGGAAAAGCATAAGCTCGAATGGCTCTGGTCCTATCGTTCGCTACCAAGATAGGATTCTCAGCCTAATTATTTTGCTGCTCATTTTGCTCCAGCGGCGGGTTTTGCTGCAGCACACGATTCTGCTGGGGGTTCGCTGGATCTTCAGGACCCTGTGGTAGATGCGGCACGTCAGCCATTTGATTTTGCTGTCTACGCTGCTCTCTCCTTCTTATCCTGAATGTCCTCTCGATTTCTGGATCAAGCTCGAACCTCACCCCAGGCGGATCGCTCATGCACCAAACTCACGCCTGCAAAAACAAAAGAAACAATCAAAAAATTCTAGCACCAAACCACTAAAACACATACACAAAACAGATCAGATAAAAACTTATTCAAGTCCCCGGCAACGGCGCCAAAAACTTGTCGGGTTCCTAGAGTGAGTAAAAATATATGGTATAAAAGGACTCTAGAACTCTGTGCAAGTATACACAGTCCGCAGCAAGTAATAAGTATTATCAATCCAAGGCCTGAATTAGCTTCCACTTTATCTATCTTGTGTAACTCTTTAATGGTTTCAAAGATGGTAAAAATGATTGGTTTTTATAAGAATAATGTTGAAGCAAAATAAATGACAGAACAAAGAATAAACAAATAGGCAGACAGATTAGAAACAGGCGCTGGTCAGGATTTAGTAATTGTTTTAAAAGATGCTCTAGCAATATTATTGATCATGCAAACTCTCGCAGTATTATTAGCGGATTCCTCCCGGAACTCCGGATTTTTTGGAATGTGTTTCAACCCCAATGAAGTACGACCGATCAAGCACTAGGCAACTGGCTATCCCTAGCTCAGTCACTGGCGTTCACCAATACACAATGATCGTAGTGTGATTAATCGCCACACACTCTCTAAATCATCCCTGAAACTAGAGAGAGGTATTCATACCGGCTGGCCAAGCGGGCATAAAATAGAAATGAACACAACAATTAACCAAGATGCAGTAATCAATTTATATTACTAAAGTTAAGCACGGCAATCACATTGTTCCTAACCAACGCCTAAGCTACTTAGTTCATAATATGCATGGAAACACACGTTACAATCTGAGTAGGCACGTCCATAATTACAAGATAATAAAATGAAATATTAATCTCCTTGATCAGCTTGCAACGACGGTCTTCTAGGTGGTCTCCAATCTCTCTCCTCTATTCGGCTCCCAAAGGTGGAAGGAACTTCCCAAGAATGGAATGTTTTCTCCCAAAAGTGGAATGAATTTGACTTGAGACGGCTCCTCCTTTTATAGAGTGATAGCAAGCCCTAATTAGGTCAATCTAGACACGTGGATGGCTCTCCTTGCTCCTTTATCCCGAGATTAACTTAACAGAATTCAGTTCATTAAATTGGCTAACGAGCTGTGACGTGGCAGTTTTGCTCCCAGCTTTGCTGCAGCACAAAATTTGCTCCCTCAAGTCGCCCAGCAACAGATTCTGCACAAAATGATTTCCAAAGCTTCCATTCTTCCAAATGGGTTAAAACATGTAATATATATCTAAAACCAACCCTATTAAGCACAAAAGACACACAAATCAATATAGAAATGAGGCCTAAATAACTACCTTTTGGGCAGTTATCACCTGTGCAATGAGTTTGCACAAAGACCGGATCGCGAAATAGTTAACCACTAACTGTAACACCGTTAGTTAGCTCGGTTTTTATTTCACTAGGAAGACCTAGGCAACTTGGGCTTAATCCTGAGTGGATTATGGACTCCTGTCCATGAGGCATTAAGCCTACCATTTTGGGGACAAGACCGAGTGGGGAGCTGGGAACATAGTCTTACAAGATGGAATTCACTCCTTCCCATCTTTAGGGTAAGTAGAGGTGTGTTCCCTTAAGTGGTGTCTCCGGGTCTTGAACAATGGGCCCTACCCTCTCTATGGCACGAGAGGGACTTCTGTTTGTTGGTTGGACCTCAAACAGGTTGTTCATTAGAGGAGCACTGGTACTTAAGGATGAAGAGTTAGCCTAGGGGTAAAACGGTAATTTGACCTAGCTGGGGTACGAACACGCGTGAAGGGCTAACTTGCTGTTGATGGTCGATATCCATTGACACAGAAATATGTCTGCAGTGAGAAGAGTGCAGTTGTGGTTCTATAGTGGAGTGAATCATAGTTAACGAATATTGATTAACTTGGTTAATGAGTTTAGCCAATTAATCTCATATCATTGGAGCTTCTGATCTGTAGGTCCATTAGGTTCCACCGGTAGCTCACTAGGGGCGTTGAGGTAAAATTCTAACGGGGAATGGAACATTCAAAGGTGTTCGAATGTTAAGTTTAAAATATGAATTGGATTCATATTAAAACTATAGGTTATAATTAATGCACATTGGATGTACATTAAAACTATAGTTTATGAGAGAGATATATAATTAAGTATGTGATATTTAATTATAATATTAATTAATTGATGAATTAATTAATATTTTAGTTTTAATTTAATTTAATTAAATTTGATTTAATTGCATTACATTAAAACTATAGGTTAAGTGGGATGTTTACATAAATGTGATTTATGTAAATTTATATTAAGATTATTATTTGTTTAATAATTAATTAAAAATTCTATCAGTTATTTGTAACTGATATGAATTTGTCCTCCCACTATCCTAGGGTTTTGCATGTTGAAGAGGAAAAATAGGGAGGGAGTTGGTTTTTTACGATAGCTCTCTCCTTGGTTTAGTGGGTGGCTGGCATTCTCTCAACGGGTACTCTTAGCATCTCTCTAATCTCTCTGCATATTTTCTCTCAAGCAAATACAGAGAAAAACCCTTCCAAAACTCCCAAAATTTTCTTGGTTCCCACAAACCGCTCAACTCCATTCTCTAGGAGAATACGGATGTTACCTTTTGGTGGTGTTCGTGAGGGATTTAGCGAAAAAGGAGACAATTTTGCTGCTGGAATTTTCTGCAATTCAAAGGGGATTAGGCGAATCGATCAAGAACTTCATCTACGGTAGGTTATTCTTGATCTAGGATCAATAGGATCCAATCTAGATTAGATCTAGAGGATATTAGTTCCTGTTTTAGCATGTTTTATATGTTTTTACAGCATGATTCATTTGTAATTTATGCTATGAATGTTTTTGCTATCCGTATTGGTTTTTCCATTGAAATAAAATACAGTGTGGTATGATCTTTATTCCGCTGCGCTAGGGCTTTAATCCCTGCATGTGGGTGTACAATCTCTAACTTTAATCCTCTGATTCTCTCTCTTGTGTGTGATTGTGTTTCACTCGAGGGCTGTAGCGCTTGATCTCGAGTCTGAAGCTTCAATGGATTCTTGGAGCTTGAAGTCTTCCAGTCTTGAAGGAGTCTTTAGTCTTCAAGAGGTGTTGACGTCCTTAAGAATCTTTGATCTTCAAGGAGTGTTGAAATCTTGAAGAGTGTTTGGTCTTCAAGAAGTGTTGATGTCCTGAAGAGTCTTTGATCTTCAAGGAGTGTTGAAATCTTGAAGAGTGTTTGGTCTTCAAGAAGTGTTGATATCCTGAAGAGTCTTTGGTCTTCAAGGAGTGTTGAAGTCTTGAAGAGTGTTTGGTCTTCAAGCAGTGTTCAACACTTGAACTTATGAATTGCAGAGAGTCTTCAGTTTTTAGACTTGGTGGAGTCTCTCTGAATTCTCTGGTTATGCTTGAGAGCTTTAAATTTCTGAACTCTTGTCTGTGTGAGAGTCTAGAATTTCTGAACCCTTGAAATGGAGGAGAACCCCTCTATTTATAGAGTTCTCGCTGGACGGGCCCTGGTGACTTTTGGGCCTAACAACTTGGACTTGGGCTTTATTGGTTTTGGATTCGACTATTTAGTCTTGGGTCTGGTTTATATTTGACCCAAAACCATATGTCCTAGATATTTAAAAGACCCAAATTTGATCCAATTAATTATTTTGTTAATTAAATGGTCAAATTAATTAATTTGATCAAAATAATTTATTTTCTAATTAATTGATCAAATAGAAATTTGGCTCTTTAAATTTATAATTGGCCAACTTTGTCTTCAAATTAAATTTGGGACACATGTTAATTTATAATTGGTCCCAAATTTAATTATTTGTAATTTCGTCATTAATTTTAAATAATGACGTGGCGATTTGTGTTTAGAAAAAATTTCTCCTTCAACAGCAACTGCATTTCTGGGCAGACAGAGGTCGTTCCGAGTCCGTCGCAGGTTGTTTTGAACAAGACTTTTGCGCACCTAACCAGCCGTTTTGACCCCGAAATTGACTGGCTACCTACCGGCACCTATTTCGTGGCTCCTCAACCAATCCCTACACTATATAAGCTCATGATTCGAAGAGAAATTCAAGCAGAACTCACTTGGAAGAAGAGGGGGTGGTGATAGAACCCTAGTAGACACCCATGAGTAGGGATGCCCGAGGTCTTTCTTAGATGACTAAATTCAATAATTAATTAATTCACAATTAATTAATTAATTTACTAATTAAATATCATATACTTGTTTAGCCACATATTTGAACTCCTTCAAATATATTATTCTCTCAATATAATAAAATTTAATCTCAAATTAAACTTTATATTATAATGTATCACAATACATTATATTAATTGTATCTCATACAATTAACTTGATTCCCAAGATAAATTTGAACTATTCAAATTCTTTCAAGATAAATTGCTCTCAATTACTCTTTACGAGCTAGCAGGAGGACCTAATGGACCTACAGATCAGAAGCTCCAATGATATGAGGTTAACTAACTAAACTCATTAATCGAGTTAACCAATATTCATTAATTGTGGGTCACTCCACTAAAGACCCACAACTGCACTCTTCTCACTGTAGAATATTTGTGTGTCCACGGATATTGACCAATAATGGTAAGTCAATCCTTCATGAGTGTTCGTAACTACAGCTGGGTCAAATTATCGTTTTACCCCTGAGTTACCTCTGGCTCCTTAAGTACCAGTGCTCCTTGTTGGGCTCCTAAACTGAGTAAAATTATGATCTGAAAAGACTCTAGAATTCCTGTGCAAGTATACACAGTCTGCAACAAGTAATAAGTATTTGTCAATCCAAGGCCTGAACTAGCTTCCACTCTATCTATTTTGTATGAATCTTTTAATGGTTTCAAGGTAATAAAAAATGATTGGGTTTTATAAGAATTATGCTGAAGCAAAGTAAATGACAGAACAACAAGTAAACAAATAGGCAGACAGATTAGAGGCAGGCGCTGGTTAGGTTTAGTAATTGTTTTAAAAGATGCTCTAGCAATATTATTGATCATGCAAACTCTCGCAGTATTATTAGTGGATTCCTCCCGGAACTCCGAAACTTTTGGAATGTGTTTCAACCCCAATGAAGTGCGACCGATCAAGCACTAGGCAACTGGCTATCCCTAGCTCAGTCACTGGCGTTCACCAATACACAATGATCATAGTGTGGATAATTGCCACACACTCTCTAAATCATCCCTGAAACTAGAGAGAGGTATTCACACCGGCTGGCCAGGCGGGCATAAAATAAGAATAAGCACAACAATTAACCAAGATGCAATAATCAATAAATATTATTAGAGATGAAGCACGGCAACTACATATTCCTTAACCAACGCCTAAAGCTACTTAGTTCATAATAAGCATGGAAACACGAATTACAATCTGAGTAGGCGTGTCCATAGTCACAAGATAATAAAGAAAATAATAATCTCCTTAATCAGCTTGCGGTTGATGGTGTTCTTGGTAATCTCCAATCTCTCTATATTACTCGGCTTCCAAGGAAAGTTGGAATGCGTTTGACTTGGGCGGCTATCTCCTTTTATAGAGGTGGTAGGAGGCTTGAATTAGGTCAACTTGGACACGTGTAGGGCTCTCCTTGCTCCTTTATCCCGAAAATAACTCAACAGAAGTCGGTTTACTAAATTGGATAACGAGCTATGACGTGGCAGTTCTGCTTCCGGGTTTGCTCCAGCATAAAATTCGCTCCATCAAGTCGCCCAGCAACAGATTCTGCACAAAACGATTTCCAAAGCTTCCATTCTTCCAAATGGGTTAAAACATGTAATACATATCTAAAATCAACCCCATTAAGCACAAAAGACACACAAATCAATATAGAAATGAGGCCTAAATAACTACCTTTTGGGCAGTTATCACACCCCCAAACTTGAACTATTGCGCGTCCCGAGCAATACTAACCAACCTTCCCTTCAAGAATTCAAAACATTAGACAAAACACAGCTTAATCAAACCAGACAATCCAACACTACCTTCAACCTTTACCTGAGCACTCTGCAAAACCAAGCTCTGCTGCAGCAAAATAATTCCTCCAGCATGGACAAATAATCACCACTTCAAACTTAATTCTAAGAACTTACCACAGCTTAGCTTTATTATCAGACATATCAAAACACATTTTCAAGGGGTTTATATTTTTGTTTTTTTTCAGACTTAAAGCAGCCCTACAGCCATAAGCTCTTAAGCACGGGATGACCCACTTTATGGTGCAGTATACCCTTGCCTCAAACTCATCACCCACTAGGCTAAATACTCATTATAAAGCTCAAAAATCCTTAGTCATTCTATCTCTTGCCCCTCAGAATGGCGACATTTTATGATGAAGCACACCTAAGTTCTGGGAGACAGAAAACTGCTGGACTATCATTCATCCTTCAAAACTTTTGCTCCATGAATTTTCTCAGCAAAATTTTCAACAATCACTTTTTTCAGCAAATAATTTTTCATCATTTTTCACATTTCCTAGGTTACCTTTTGACGCGAAGACCAACTGTGGGTATCACAAATGTCCCCGGTTACTCAATAACCTAACAAATTATTTAATGAAGGAGAGGAATGCTCGAGCAAAATAATTGGAGTAGCAAAAAGTCCCCCAAACTTGAATTATTCATTGTCCCCAATGAATCATTAATTTTAAATGACACCCCCAAACTTAAATTTTTCTATCTGAATTTCAAAACTAAGCGCGGGATTAGACCTAAGCTTAAAGTGGATCATATAAGTCAACACTACCTCCAGAATTTTCTTTGCCGCAGCAACGACCAGGTCAGAAAAAATGCTCAAGCAAAAGGTTTCTGGAGATCAGAATACCTTGATCTAATTAAGCTTAGCCAGTCCAAGCTTCAAAAATTCAGAAGAAAATTAGTTAAGTCAGAGTTACTCAGTGCTCATAGAACAGAAACATCTAGGAAATTTCATTAAAAACATGAAAAGAAATTACATAAGCAGAGATATATTTTTCCTTTTTTTTTCAAAACAAAAAGAAACAAGCAAACAGAACAGTAAACAGGGTCAAACATGCGCGAGCAAACAAAAAGATAGGAACAAAAGAAATGCTCGCTGAAGATCATCTCATCCATCAATCTTCCTGACCCTGCTCTTCATCATCTTCCTCTCGTTCAACAGGTGGGGGTGGGATCCAGGGGTTCAGTAGGTCCTCAGGGAATACGGGTAAGGCCGGGTATGGTTCGGAAAAATTTGATTGCAAGGCCACCCTTAAGGCGGCATCCCTTCTCTTTACATAGTCCCAGAAAGTTTGAAACTTCCTTTCAGCGAATTCCATTCTGCTGGAATGCAGTTGCAACAGTTCCTGAATTTGTTGGATGCCGCACACCAAACCCCCTTGGCGTGCTTCCTGCGTTCTCTGAAGCCTAGCCAAATTTGGCGTATCAATTATTCCCTTATCTGGTAATATCATATCATCCTCACTCTCTGGCACCCCTGCCCTTCGGCATAGCATCGTGATAGTGTTGGGGAAAAACAGCTTCCCCACCTTTTTCCGCCAGCAGTCAAGAATCTCAAACGAAATTATTTTTCCTACATCAATACTCATTGAACGAAGAATAGCAAAGGCAAGCAATACCCTGTCCCGAGATACTGTGGAGTCATGCGTAGTTGGTAGTAAGCGCAACTTAATAAAACCCATCTAGGTGTTGGCCTCGCTTTTCAAATAAGCTGCCTGAAATGTGCGCTTCCGCGTCTGCGACAACCTCCATTGGGCCCCCTCAATGCCAACCTCTCGGACAGCCGTACTTAACTGATCGTTAGATGGGGCAACCACCATCTCATTGAAGACTGCATGCGAAAAATCCTGAAGATCAAACAATTCATTAACAGCTTCTGGGCTCCAATCAACTGGGACTCCTCGAACTATAACCTGAAATTCTTCCTTATCGTCAAGATTTGCGTAAAATTCCCGAACAAAGTTGGAATTCACAGGCTCTGGTTTCGCACAAAATTGGCTCCAGCCGAGGTTTTCTATTCCAGTCTTCAAGAACCGTGGCAACTCATTGCCAAATCCTCGCTCGAACAGAAAGTCCCGTTTCAGCATCTCCTGGTATTTTGCTCGAGCAAGGTTGTTGACGAAGCGAATAAAAGGTAACCCTTGTGCCTCAACCTCGTCAGCCGCACCTGATGCCTTGGCAATACCTTTGCCCTTTGTCTTCTCTTCGCTTGCGCAAAATCTCTTCCTCAGCCTTCTTTGCTTCTTCTCGCACTTTTTCCTCAGCTTCTTTTTTCTCTCTTTCCTCTCGCTCTGCCTTCTCTTTCTCAGAATCCGACGATGGTGGTGATGGGGTATCAGTCCGAATCACCTGAACGCGCCCAGCCTTCCGCTTGATGTGGCGGCGCTTTGGTGGTTCAGGCATTATGACCTCAACATGGGCCTCCTGCACCGTTTCCTGTTCATCCCCTTCCTCAGGCACAACCGCGGCCTGTTCGTCTCGAACTTCTTCAGCTTGTGTTTCTTGATTCTTCTCAACATTCTCCTTTTGCACCGAATCTTGGACTATCGGTTCTACCTCAGGATTCTGAATCCCTTCCGTATCTGGGTCATTCACTGGTCCTTCTTGGATAGCTTCTTGCTCCGCAGCCCTCTGCTACCTTCTTCTCCGTTTAGCTTCTTTCTCTTCTGGCGTTTTCTTCTTCTTGGTTTTAGCTTTCTGAACTTCAGGGGTAACGGGCACCTCCTCCTCCTCACTTTCTCTTTCTTTCCTTGCTCGTGTTTTTGCCATGAAGGATTCAAGGATTTTTCCAGAGAATGAAAGGGAAAAAGAAAGAATGCAGAAAGATTGAAACAAGAAGACGAAATGAGAAGAAACTCACCAATGTCTGTGAATAAATAAGGCTCCAGCAAAATGCAGTCTCAACCGAAAGGATTTGCTCTGCATTAAATAATATTACCGTTTTAATCGCATGCAACCGGAAAATTTGAAACCAACAATGGTAAAATCGTGAAGTTCAATCGCCCACGGTAAATCACTATGCGCTGTCCACTATCAAAGCCCTTGGATGATTGCTGCGTGACACGTGGCTTCATCAGATGACGCTTGCAAATTTATCTGCGAAAATTCAAAGAAAATCCCAACGGTAAAAATAATAAATTCTCAACGAAATCCCTTCTAATTCGGATGATTCTGCTCCAGCCATAACTTTGCCGCAACAACCTTCTGACCCTGAAGAATCTTAGATACAGAATTTTAAATTTCAAAATAGGAAAATCAAATCTTTCAAATTCAAATTTAAATTAGCCAATTCAACTCAAATCTAATTCTTTTTCAAGCGAAGTCGAATAAATTAGAGAAAATCTTTATTAATTTAAACTAGAATTCAAATAACTGAAAATAAAATCTAGATAAAATCTAATCTAACTAATTCAAAGATAATTCAAAGATAATTTAAATAAATAACCCGAAAATAAAATAAAATCAAATTAAAAAATGAAATAGATAAAATCTAAACTACCAAAAAAAAAAAAAAATACTTAAAGATAAAATCTAGTAAACCATGCAACATTTAACCTAATCGAAAATAAATCAGCGAAAAATAAAATCAATACAAACTCTGGGAGCTCAAAATTTTGCTCTTGTGAAATGCTCCCGTAAAAATCCTGCTCTCTCAATCATCAACCAACTTTAGGGAAGGATATTTCATCTGGAACTCCTCTCCCCAATAATGTTTGACACGCTGTCCATTCACTTTGAACATTCTCCCATCCTTCTCGTCTTGCAAAGTCACTGCTCCATGGGGGAAAACCTCAATCACCACAAACGGACCTGACCACTTGGACTTTAGTTTCCCAGGAAACAATTTTAATCAAGAATTATAAAGAGAAACTTTTTGACCTTTGCCAAATTCTTTAGGCCTAATTTTCTTGTCATGCCACAACTTAGTCTTTTCTTTATATATTCTCGCATTCTCATAAGAAAATTGGCGAAATTCTTCCAATTCGTTAAGCTGCAGCATTCGCATTGCTCCTGCACTACTCAGATCAAAATTTAACTTTTTCAAAGCCCAAAACGTTTTATGCTCCAGCTCTAATGGTAAATGACAAGCTTTCCCATATACTAACCGATAGGGAGACATACCTAGAGGAGTCTTATAGGCTGTCCTATAAGCCCAAAGAGCCTCATCCAACCTAAAAGATCAATCCTTTCTAGATGGATGGACTACTTTTTCTAAAATTGATTTAATTTCCCTATTACTTATTTCAGCTTGACCATTAGCCTGTGGGTGATAGGGGGTAGCTATCCTATGCTTGATTCCATACTTAGCTAAAAGCTTAGTTAAGATATTATTAACAAAATGTGTACCCTCATCACTTATTAGAGCTCTAGGTGTCCCAAACCGCGCAAAAATGTGCGATTGGAGAAACCTTGAAACCGTCTTGGCATCACTCTGATGGCATGCAATGGCTTCCACCCACTTGGACACGTAATCTACTGCCAATAAGATAAAAACATTGCCATTAGAAGGGGGAAATGGCCCCATAAAATCAATACCCCATACATCGAATAATTCCACTTCTAAAATGTAAGTAAGAGGCATTTCATCTCTGGGCCCCAAGCTTCCTCTCCTTTGACAAGCATCACATTGCTTGTAGAACCAATGAGCATCCTTAAACAAGGTTGGCCAGAAGAATCCACAATGCAGAATCCTCATAGCTGTCCTCTGTCCGCTGAAATGGCCTCCATACGGCGAAGAGTGACATTGCTCCAGGATTTCCTTTGCTTCAGCACCTGAAACACACCTACGAATAATACCGTCAGAGCATTGCTTATACATAAATGGCTCATCCCAATAGAAAAATTTTGCATCATGCTTAAACTTTTTCTTCTGTCTCCAATCCATGTCAATAGGGGTGACTCCCTTCACTAAAAAGTTGGCAATATCAGCATACCAAGGGACATCCCTGACTACCTTTACCTGAACAGCAAAAAGCTGTTCATCTGGAAAAGAATCGGAAATGGCAGATTGCTCCAGCAAAGATGATGATGGATCAAGACGAGACAAATGATCTGCAATGACATTCTCTGATCCCTTCTTATCCTTTATCTCCAAGTTGAACTCCTGCAATAATAAAACCCAACGAATTAGTCTAGGCTTTGCATCTTTCTTTGACATTAAATACCTTATTGCTGCATGATCCGTGAACACCGTGACTTTGGATCCAACCAAATATGGCCGGAATTTCTCAAAGTAAAACACAACAGCTAACAACTCCTTTTTCAGTAGTTGTGTAGTTGACTTGTGCCTCATTTAAAATCTTGCTTGCATAATATATAGGATGGATAAATTTGCCCTGCTTTTGCCCCAGCATAGAACCTACTGCAGCATCACTCGCATCGCACATTACCTCAAACTGTAAATTCCAATTAGGTGCACAAAGAATGGGTGCTGAGATTAAAGCAGCCTTCAATGTCTCAAAAGCCTTCCTACACTCTGCATCAAAGTCAAAAACATGATCAGTGCACAATAAGTTACAAAGAGGTTTACTGATTTTGGAAAAATCCTTTATGAACCTTCTATAAAATCCAGCATGTCCTAAAAAACTCCGAATCCCCTTCACTGAATTCGGTGGTTCTAATCTCTCAATAACCTCAACTTTCGCTCTATCAACTTCTAGACCATTCTTAGAAATCCTATGACATAACACTATGCCCTCCTTCACCATGAAGTGGCATTTCTCCCAATTAAGAACTAGATGGGTATCCTCACATCTTTTTAACACCTGACCTAAATTATCCAAACAACTCTGAAAATACCCTCCAAAAACTGAAAAATCGTCCATAAAGACCTCAACAGTGGACTCAATCATATCAGAAAAAATTGCTAACATACACCGCTGAAATGTTGCTGGAGCATTGCAAAGGCCAAAAGGCATTCGCCTGAAAGCAAACGTCCCATACGGGCAGGTGAAGGTGGTTTTCTCCTGATCCTCAGGAGCAATAGTAATCTGGTTATACCCAGAATAACCATCTAAGAAACAGTAGTAGGCCTGACCAGCCAATGAATCCAACATCTGGTCAATAAATGGCAGAGGGAAGTGGTCCTTACGGGTGGCTTTGTTAAGCCTCCTGTAATCCATGCAAACCCTCCAACCAGTCACTGTCCTAGTTGGGATCAACTCATTGTCTTTATTGCTCAACACAGTGACACCTCCTTTCTTAGGAACACATTGGACAGGGCTTACCCAATTGCTGTCTGCAATTGGATAAATTATGCCAACATCCAACCATTTAATCACCTCCTTTTTAACCACTTCTTTCATTGCAGGGTTAAGCCTTCTTTGTTGCTCAATACTTCTAAAGGATCCCTCCTCTAGAGTGATTTTATGCATACAAAAAGATGGGCTAATCCCCTGAATGTCAGCCAATGTCCAACCTATTGCCTTGCGGTATTGCTGCAGCAATTTTATTAAGGCCCCTTCATGATCCGGCATTAAATCTGATGCAACAAGAATGGGCAACGTTTCACCTTCCCCAAGATACACATACTTTAGATGATCCGGCAAGGGCTTCAAATCTAAAGTAGGTGCCTCAATCAGGGATGGCTTAATCGGGGGAGCCTTCCTTTGATCTAAATCTAAAGACTCAAAAACATCCTCACACCTAAACAATTTTTTTCATTTTTTCTTTCTATAGAACAAACTTCTAAATCTTCTACACTAACCTCTCCATGATTTTCCAAATGCTTATTTGCCGACTCCTGAATTGCTGTCTCAACAATTGTGTCCTCCAGAATCCCAATGAAAGAGCAATCTTCCATCTCGTCTGGATACTTCATGGCCTTAAACAAATTAAATTTTACTTCCTCATTACAAACTCTCATTGTTAATTCCCCTTTTTGAACATCTATTAACGCCCTACCAGTAGCCAAAAATGGACGTCCTAGAATAATTGGGACATCTTTGTCAGCCTCATAGTCTAAAATAATAAAATCAACAGGAAATATGAATTTATCTACTTTTACTAAGACATCCTCAATTTTCCCCTCTGGATATGTGATAGACCTATCAGCTAGTTGGAGTGTAACGGTGGTAGGTCTAGCTTCACCAATACCTAACTTTCGATAAACCGAAAGAGGCATAAGGTTAATGCTTGCACCTAAATCACAGAGTGCTCTACCTAACTCTTTTCCACCTATAGACACAGGTATAGTAAATGATCCTGGATCCTTAGCCTTGGTTGGTAGCCCATTCTTAAGAATAGCACTACATTCTTCAATCAGTGATACAGTCTCAAACTCACCTAACCTCTTCTTTATAGTTAAAATATCCTTAAGAAATTTAGCATAATTAGGCATTTGCTCTATAGCTTCTACTAAAGGGATATTTATATGCAATTGCTTAAGAATCTCTAAAAACTTTTTAAATTGACCATCCTGATTCTTGGGCCTTTGCCTTTGTGGAAAAGGTAGAGGTGGTACATAAGGTGGGGGCGGCACATAAGGTGGTTCCACATCTGGAACAGAACCAGATGCTCCAGCATTTTTATTGCTGCCTCCAGCACCCTGACTAGACTCCAACTCTTTCTCGATAACAACATTCCTATCACAATTATTATCTATATCCTGGGTTTTACTAGCCTCTTTTCTTTCTTCTAGTGGCTTACCACTCCTAAGAGTCACTGCCTTTACCTGCTCCTTACCTTCCCTTCTAGGGTGTTCAGTATCTGAAGGAAGTTTCCCTTGAGGCCTGGCCTTCATCTCATTAGCTAGCTGACCCACTTGCAATTCCAGGGCTCTCATTGAAGCTTGATTACTTTGAATTGCGGCGTCTGTACGAGTCATAAATTCTTTCATCATTGTCTCGAGAGAATTCCCCGAATTTTGCTCGGGCAAAGCCTGCTTATTTTGCTGGGGCAATACCTGCGCTTTAGCAAATCCCAGCTGGTTCACCTTTTGGTGTGCCTGCGCACTGCTTCCTTGACCTCCCCATGAGAAGTTGGGGTGGTTGCGCCAACCTGGATTATAAAAGTTAGAATACGGGTTATTCCTCTGATTACCTACAAAAAACACAGAAGCTGGATTGCTGGGGCAAAACTCGTAGTTGTGGTTTTCACCACAATAGACACAAGCTTCCTCTGCAACTTTGTTTACCATTGCAGCAGGCTCCACAACTGGCGGCTGCTGATGACTAATCACTGTCACATTCTTAAGAGCGTTAGCAATCATTGCAAGATCAGCCCTAATGGTGGACACACCATCAACTTCTAATACACTCTTAACTTTTTTATTTGTGCCTCTAACATCCGACCACTGACAACTATTAGTAGATATTCTTTCTAAAATTTCATAGGCTTCGTTAAAAGTTTTTGCCAAAAGGGCCCCTCCAACCGAAGCATCAACCATACCTTGAGTTACTGCATTCAATCCATTGTAAAATGTTTCCATTTGAATACAATGTGGTAGGCCATGGTGGGGACACTTTCGCAAAAGCTCCTTAAACCTCTCCCAAGCCTCACTAAAAGTCTCATCTTCAAGTTGCCTAAACCCTACTATTTCACTCCTTAATTTAGCATTTCTATTAGGTGGGAAATATTTACTCAAAAATTTTTCAGCTAACTCATCCCATGTCCTAATTGATCCTGGAGCAAAAGAATTTAACCACGTCTTTGCTCCATCTCTAAGAGAATACGGGAACAAAGTTAATCTAAGAGCATCTCTAGGCACTCCTTGAATTACAAAAGAATCACTAACTCCTAGGAAAGACTTAAGATGTAAATGAGGGTCTTCAGATGCCAAACCATGGAATTGACCCACGGTTTGCAATATCTGAAACATTACCGGCTTCATTTCAAAATTTGCCGCTTGAATTTTAGGGCGTGCAATCCCTGGATTCAAGTCATCAAACATTGGAAAAGCATAAGCTCGAATGGCTCTGGTCCTATCGTTCGCTACCAGAATAGGATTCTCAGCCTGATTATTTTGCTGCTCATTTTGCTCCAGCGGCGGGTTTTGCTGCAACACACGATTCTGCTGGGGGTTCGCTAGACCTTCAGGACCCTGCGGTAGATGCGGCACGTCAGCCATTTGATTCTGCTGTCTACGCTGCTCTCTCCTTCTTATCCTGAATGTCCTCTCGATTTCTGGATCAAGCTCGAACCTCACCCCAGGCGGATCGCTCATGCACCAAACTCACACCTGCTAAAACAAAAGAAACAATCAAAAAGTTCTAGCACCAAACCACTAAAACACATACACAAAACAGATCAGATAAAAACTTATTCAATTCCCCGGCAACGGCGCCAAAAACTTGTTGGGCTCCTAGAGTGAGTAAAATTATGATCTGAAAAGACTCTAGAATTCCTGTGCAAGTATACACAGTCCGCAGCAAGTAATAAGTATTTGTCAATCCAAGGCCTGAACTAGCTTCCACTCTATCTATTTTGTATGAATCTTTTAATGGTTTCAAGGTAATAAAAAATGATTGAGTTTTATAAGAATTATGCTGAAGCAAAGTAAATGACAGAACAACAAGTAAACAAATAGGCAGACAGATTAGAGGCAGGCGCTGGTTAGGTTTAGTAATTGTTTTAAAAGATGCTCTAGCAATATTATTGATCATGCAAACTCTCGCAGTATTATTAGCGGATTCCTCCCGGAACTCCGGATCTTTTGGAATGTGTTTCAACCCCAATGAAGTGCGACCGATCAAGCACTAGGCAACTGGCTATCCCTAGCTCAGTCACTGGCGTTCACCAATACACAATGATCATAGTGTGGATTATTGCCACACACTCTCTAAATCATCCCTGAAACTAGAGAGAGGTATTCACACCGGCTGGCCAGGCGGGCATAAAATAAGAATAAGCACAACAATTAACCAAGATGCAATAATCAATAAATATTATTAGAGATGGAGCACGACAACTACATATTCCTTAACCAACGCCTAAAGCTACTTAGTTCATAATAAGCATGGAAACACGAATTACAATCTGAGTAGGCGTGTCCATAGTCACAAGATAATAAAGAAAATAATAATCTCCTTAATCAGCTTGCGGCTGATGGTGTTCTTGGTAATCTCCAATCTCTCTATACTACTCGGCTTCCAAGGAAAGTTGGAATGCGTTTGACTTGGGCGGCTATCTCCTTTTATAGAGGTGGTAGGAGGCTTGAATTAGGTCAACTTGGACACGTGTAGGGCTCTCCTTGCTCCTTTATCCCGAAAATAACTCAACAGAAGTCGGTTTACTAAATTGGATAACGAGCTGTGACGTGGCAGTTCTGCTTTCGGGTTTGCTCCAGCATAAAATTCGCTCCCTCAAGTCGCCCAGCAACAGATTCTGCACAAAACGATTTCCAAAGCTTCCATTCTTCCAAATGGGTTAAAACATGTAATACATATCTAAAACCAACCCCATTAAGCACAAAAGACACACAAATCAATATAGAAATGAGGCCTAAATAACTACCTTTTGGGCAGTTATCACTCCTCTAATGAACAACCTGTTTATGGTCCAACCAGTAAACAGAAAATCCCTCTCGTGCCAATGAGAGGGCGGGATCCCTTTGTTCAAGACCCGGAGTCACCACTTAAGGGAACACTCATCTACTTCTCCTAGAAGTGGGAAGGAGTGAATTCCATCTTCTGTTGTCATGTCCCCATGCCCCACTCGATCTCATCCCCAAGATGGTAGGCTTATTGAGTCGGCGTGCAGGCCACTCTCACTCATACTAATCAAAGGACAATCCCTCGTGAGAAAGAGTTCATGACACACTCATGATTAAGACTGAGCTACCTAGGCCATCCTATTGAAACAGTAACCTAACTAGTTAACGGTGTTACATCTAGTGGCTTACTATTTCGTGGTTCGGTCTTATGCAAACTCATTGAATAGGATACCCCCGCTCGCATGTCTCCTACATGGACGCCTTGGATCAATACGTCTGTATCAAATACAAAGCAGACTGTATCACATAGTGTTACCAGGATAACCCAACCTCATCCCTGTAACTATAGACCTTTTAGGTTATTACTTGAACGCTGATCCTCGTATGTCCCCACATACTAGTTCAAGTTACATGTTAACAACCTTGGATCTTAGTTTATTGGTTTTGAGTCATATTGTGCAATTTTAGACTTAATATGACAATAACACTTTATTGCATAAACCTCAATAACACTTTATTGATACAAGTGTATAATTCGTTAACATTCACTATCTACGAGTTTTAAGACATAAAACCCAACAAACTCCCACTTGGACTAAAAATCTAGTTTAGTGGGATGTACAATAATCTATCCCAACAGTGGGTGTATAAATACATGTATAATACATAAAACGTATTTACAATGTATAAATACAATAAACTAGAGCATCACTATACCTATTACATAATGGTATCCTATACCCATTACACTTCTCCCACTTGCCCTAGATTACATCTTTGTACATAGCTCGTAGACCTAGACCATCTAGATGACCCTCATACACTTTAGCCGAGAGAGTCTCGTGAATGAATCAGCAATATATCCATTCAATTCAATGTGCTAGTTTGTCTTATGTTGGAAGTTCACATTTGGAACATCTTTCAAAATAGGCAAGAACTTCCTAAGTAATACAGTCTCTATCGCTGCTTCATAAGCAACTGCTTATTGGCCTATATGGTCGAGACTGCAACTATGTCATACTATAACGGCTTTCCAGATATCAAATCCTGGAATCGATTGATACTTACTGACAACCCCCACTGCATAGGGCTTATGTCTCATGTCCTCAACTTCTTGAGGTGGGTAAGGACACTGTTCCTTAGACTAATGAATTCCATGTCTGAAAGGTAATGAACCTTTCTTGGAATTCTACATCTTATATCTCACTAACATCTTGTAGACATAAGACACTTGAGACAAGGCTCGTTCAGCTTCTCCCAAACTTTCATTTGGAAATGAGCTGCTAACCTCTTTTAATGTTAGTAAGATAACCTACATCATTCCAAATGATTAGGATATCAATCATATACAACCCTAAGTGGGCTACTGAACTATTGATGATTACTTGTAAACACAAGACTCATCAATGTCCTGATTAAAGCCAAAAGATTTTATCACTGTATCAAATCTTATATACCAAGATCGAAATATTGCATAAGTTAATCCATAAATGGATCACTCAAGCTTGCAAACCCTTCTGCTTTTGATCTTGCTCAATGAACCCTATTGGTTGAGACCTTAATGTCTCGTTTGCTCTTGTAAATCCACTTGTAACGTATAGATGTTACCCCATCAAGCAAATCTACAAGATCCCAGATGGAATTGAAACGCAAAGACTTCAGTTCCAGGTCCATGACTCTAATCCTCTGATCGTTGTCAACATCATTCATTTTCTTTCTAAAAGACAATGAATCCTCTATGCCATCATCAAGTATGATGACCTAGGCTTCAATCAAGCCCATGTAACGTTCAGATTATAAAACAACCCTCCCACTACATTGAGGCACTCTCAACTATTGAGATGAATGTGACTGACCAGATGTACTGGCCTATCAACAACTTTTGATGAACAGCCAGCCTCATCAACAACTCTTGTGGATGTTCTTGTAGCTTCATTAGCTTTCCACTTAAACCGACCTTACTTTGTGGCTTATGATTTCTCATGTGGTCTTCTTCTGATAATATAGTATTTGTCGATACAAATTCTTTATTCTCTTGTGGATTGAAGAAGTATCCACTTCTCGTTTCCTTTGGGGATGCCTACTGCAGTCAATACTACATGACCCCAAAACGAGTTAGGCAATTGAGCATAGCTCAACATGGATTAAACCATATCTCATGAGGTTCTATTTCTCCTATCTAAGAGTTAGGATGTAATTCCATTAACTATCAAATAGATATGGAATCTCAAGTCCATACACTCAACACTTTGATCAGATCAGAGTGTTTTTATCATCTCACCTAACAAGTTTTCAACTTCAATCCTAAGCCTCTTTGAATTTCTCAAAAATGGTTTTTTTATATATAAATATATTGGGCGATCGGTCGGTTATGTGTAAAATCGGTCGTTCGATCGGTCGATTATGTGTTTTTTTTAAAAAAATGGTTTTTTTATATATATAAATATATCGGTCGGTCGGTTATGTGTAAAATTGTTTGGCCGACCGGTCTCCCCACTGTAAGAACCGACGTCGACCGCTGTCGGTTCGGTCGGTCGTGTCGGTCGTGTCGATTTTTGGTCTGGAGATGAACACCCCTATATATGTGTGTGTGTACACACACATACATCTACATATATACAAATATGTATATATGTATTCATCCATACATACATATAAAAGTTGTAATTAAGAGAAATTTTGTTTTTCTTGAAATACATGTAGTATAATTTATAAGAGGAATAATAAATATTAGGAAAAAATACACTTTTGGTCCTTGAGGTTTGGGTTAGGTTTCATTTTGGTCCCTGAGTTTTCAAACTCAACATTTTAGTCCCTGAGGTTTGAATTTTATTTCATTTTGGTCCCTTCATCCATTTTTCTGTTAAAAACTAACGGATTGCTGACGTGGCACTTGTTTTTTTATTTAAAAAATATATTTATTATTATTATTATTATTATTTATTTCAATTTTTTAATAAAAAATATATATTTTTTATTCTCTTTTTCCTTTTATTTTTTTCTTTTTCTTCTTCCTCATCCTCCATCTTCTTCTTCCTAAAACCTAAAACCTAAAACCTAACCCTAAAAGCTTCCTCCTCCACCACAGCCGCCGGTGACAGCCGCCGATCAACTCCGGCCACCGCCGTTCGCCACCGTGCCTGTTACCCCTTCTCTCTCTCTTCCTCTCTCTCCGTTCGTCAGTTTCTCTCTCCCTTCCTTTCTCTCCGTTCGTCAGCTTCTCTCTCCCTTCCTCTCTCTTCGTTCGCCGGTGACCTCCCTTCCTCTCTCTCTCCCCTGCCTCCTGCTACCCCTCTTCGTCCGGCCCCTGGTTCTCTCAAAGTCAAAGGGGATGTCCTCTTCGATCCCTTTCTTTTTAACGAGCGACTGCGAACGGGAAGGGGATCTGAACGGGCGACTGCGAACGGGAAGGGGATCTGAACGGCCGACTGCAAACGCTTTAGGCCATCGCCGACTGGGCGACTACGCGAGGAGGAACGACGTGCAGAGCGTCTAGGCGAAACTAGCAGCGTGAGGATGGAGCTCTGTACGCACGCAGAGGAGAGAGAGAAGAGGAGAAAAAAATAGAAAAAACGACAACATGGGTGGTTTGACCGGCGACAGAGAAGAAGAGGGAGAGAGAGTGAGAGAAGGAGAAGAAAAAACAAAGTCACCGCCGGCAGCGGCAGCCGACGAGTGGTGGTTGCCGACCACCGGCCGCCGGTCATGGAGGAAAGGTCTTGATTGTTGAAGAAGAAGAAAGAGTGGAAGGTGGAGGAGGAAGAAGAAGGTGGGAGAAAGAAGAATAAATATAAATAAAATAAATTAAAAATAATAATATTTTTATTATTTTAATATATTTTTATTTTTAAAAATTAAAAATTAATTTTTTTTAATTAAAATAATAGTGCCACGTCAGCGACCGGTTAGATTTAACGGCAAAATGGATGGCAGGGACCAAATTGCTCCTTATCTCAAACCTCAGGGACTAAATTGTTGAGTTTGAAAACTGAGGGACGAAAATGAAACCTAATCCAAACCTCAGGGACTAAAAGTGTATTTTTCCCTAAATATTACAATAAAGAACTTGTGGATGGCATCTGGTGCCTAGAGAGACTCGAAGGTGAGATCTTCTCTCAAGATTCCATTCTTGAGTTCAAGATTCATAAAATTGATGAATTTTGTTTCTTGCCGGAAAATCCTTTAGCTATCAATGACGCGGAACAACTTTTGTAATCAGGTCCGTCCCAAATGAGATGGGCCTTGGGGCCCTAAAATATTTTATAACAAAGACAAAATTGTAAAATATCAAAATTCATTGTATTATACAAAATTGTAATATATATATTTACAGGCATATACATACATACATGTATGTATGTTTATATATGTGTGTACATGTGTATATATATGTGCATGTACATGTATATATGTTTGTGTATATACATCTACATATATACACATATGTATGTATGTATCCATCCATACATACACATAAAAATTGTAATTAAGAGAAATTTTGATTTTCTTAAAATACAAGTAGTATAATTTATAAGAGGAATAATGAATTCTTTCTAACTAGAGAAATAATGAAGAAATATTCTTAGTAAGAGAAAGAAAAATAAGTCTTTCTAACTATAGAAATATTTTATGAATGAATGTTTAAGTAAAGAAATAATATCAATATTATGAATTCAACTTCTTTTTAATTCAACAATGGCAAAAGTGTGGGATCAATTGATCAAACTTTAGAATAATAACGAAAACCTTGTCCAAATTTAATCAAAAGATCATTCAAATCTCTCTCGAACTTAAACAACGAGAATATAAAATGCTTGCTTCTTTAAGAAAAATCAAAATATAAAATAAACCTATCATTTGGAAGCTATTTTTAAAACTAGTCTTATTTTTCTAAAATATTTTTTTTGTTAAAATATAAACTATATGAATTTTTGTTAGAGTATTCTTAGGAATAGTCAATTTTTTTAATATATAAACCAATATGAACAACATTAATTTTTTACAATCATGAATAGCTTTTATTTTAAACAAAATAATAGAAAATTATTTTCACTTTTCAATTTGTCCAAATATAACTACTAATAACATTTTTCAGTATAATTATACAACTTCAAAACATTTAATTAAAAGGGATAAACATATAAACATAAACCCTAAGCAATTAACCACCAATTTACAATTAGGAAAGACAAACAAAACCCAAAAAAGATGAAAACTTTATCTTTCATTCTCAACCAAGAAGCAAATAAACAAACACAATCAAATTTAATCTTTTGATCTTTATGCTAAGTTACAGACAAGGTATCAAATTTCCATCGACATACCGACATTCCGGTGGAAATGTCGGTATGTCGACCATGTCGACATTTCCAAGGGGGGGGGAGTTTCGATCTTCCCCCAATGTCGACGAAATTTCGTCGAAATCTCGACATTTCGGCAATTTCGCCGAAATTACGAGATGTGTCGATTTTTTTTTAATTGTTTTTTAATATATTTTATAGTTTAACTTTTAAGTCTGAACCTAAAGTTTCATAACCTTCCCTTGTCCCAGCGGAGGCGCGCGTGGCTGACATCTGTGTGGGTTAAAGTTTGAATCCTGCTTAACGTATTTTTTATTTCATTTTTTTCTATTTTTTTAAATACAGTTTTTTTAAACTTTTATATATATTTTTTTTATTTTTCAACCTCCATTTATTTAAACTTTTTATACTTTCTTCTTTTGCTTTTCATTTATTAAATTTTACATCAAAACACTACAAATTTTCAAATTTATTTTTTAGTGTTTACTACAAAAATAATTTTTAATTTATTATTTTAATTTTAAATTTCTATTATTTTATTATTTTTAGCATCTATAGATACTTTCATTTCATTTCAACCTCTTCACGCCACAATTCTCAAATTCTCAATTATAATTTTACATTTTTATTATTTTATTATTTTTACCATATTATATAAATATTCTCATTTCATTTTACTTTCTTCACACCTTAATTCTCTTAAATTCTCCCAAAATATTTTCCAATTACTTTCTTAAATTAAGAGCTCTAGCCTTCTAGCTCTAGTTATCTATCTTCACTTGTTAAGTTAAGTTTAAAGGTTTTCATGTTTCTTTACCTTTAAACTTAAATTTTCATTTAACAATTCAAATAATTTTCATCAATTTTAAAAATTCTTGCACATATCGACATTTGAATCGACAATTCCATCTAAATATTATCTTACTTTTTAGATATGATGATTGTTATAGGTAATTTTGGAACACACGGGCGCACAAGGAGCTGACGAGGACAATCGGACAGAGAAAGGACCAAAAGACCGACCCAGAGGAAGACCGGACTAAAGGGTCGGGCCAACATGGCCCGACCCATATGATCGGCCTCGGCCTTTTGCCGAGGCCGAGCATAATGGTCGGCCTCGGCCATTTGGCCTGCTTGCGCGGGCCAAGCCCGGTGGCCTCTTTTCGGTCCCTGATGCCCCGAATCGCCCCGGTTCCGCCTGGTTCGTCCCGAAACACCTCCGGATTTCTAAAAACCCTAGGAGGACAAACAGGTATAAAAACCCCTCTTCATCACGGAAGAAGGGTTCCGAAATCTCTACTCCTAACGAGCCCCCTTTACTGTCTATAGCTTCTCCTCGGTTTTCTGACTTAGACATCAGAGGCGGTGTGGCTTACACCACGCCGGTGTGCAGCGGTTTTTGCTGGTCTTGCAGGTCACGTCTCCCCCAGTTTCTACAAATTCACTGTTGGTGTCATGTGAAGGTCAGGTGAGTCCTCTGTCCGGATTTTGGCATCAACAGTTGGCGCCATTTGTGGGAAAGAGTGCTTGCCAGTTTAGACCGCGCATCGGTGGTGGTCTGCAGGATGGATCGAGTTCAGAAACCAAAAGGAAACCTCGAATATGAGCAGGAAACGCCGAACCCGACTGGGGCCGACCTTGGTAGGGAAGAATCCGACCCTAACTTCAGAGACTGTTGTAAGGATCCGTGTGTCCACGATGCTGTCGGCCCTGACCCAGGAGGACAGCCAGCGGAAGAACTGGAGTCTGTGCCACTAACGTCTGAGGAAAGAAGAGTGAACATCGGCACCAGATTGGGGGCTGAGCAGAGGGATAGACTGGTTGATTTCTTGAGGGCAAATGCAGATTTGTTCGCATGGTCACACGAAGATATGCCGAGAATTGACCTGGAAGTGATGGTTCACCGGTTAAACGTGGACAGGGATTTCAAGCCAATAAAGCAGAAACGAAGAGCATTTAATTCGGAGAGGAATGAGGTTGTTGCCAGTCAAGTGGATGAGTTGCTTAAGGCGGGGTTCATCTGAGAAGTTCATTATCCCCAGTGGTTGTCTAATGTGGTACTGGTAAAAAAGGCTAACGGGAAGTGGCGGATGTGCATCGACTTCACCAACCTAAATAAGGCATGTCCAAAGGACAGTTATCCTCTGCCCATGATCGACCAGTTGGTTGATGCCACAGCAGGGCACTAGATGCTGAGTTTTATGGCTGCATACTCAGGGTACAACCAGATTAGAATGCACGAGCCCGATCAGGAAAAGACTTCCTTTATCACCAGTCGAGGTTTGTATTGTTACAAGGTCATGCCGTTCGGTCTAAAGAACGCCGGAGCAACATACCAACGGATGGTAAACCACATGTTCGCTCCGCTATTGGGAAAGAACATGGAGGTATACGTGGATGATATGCTGGTGAAGAGCTTGAAGTCTCAGTGCCATGAGTCTGACCTTAGTGAAGCTTTCCAGATACTCCGAAAGTACCGAATGAAACTAAACTCGAGTAAATGCGCTTTTGGGGTAACGTCTGGAAAGTTCCTAGGGTTCATGGTAAATCAGAGGGGGATAGAAGCAAATCCAGACAAGATCAGAGCAATCATGCAAATGTCTTCCCCGACCAATCTCAAGCAGCTTCAAAGCTTGAATGGGAGGATTGCTGCCTTGAACAGGTTTGTTAGTAGATCAACTGACAGGTGCTTACCCTACTTTAAAATTTTGAGGCAGGGATCACGTTTCGAGTGGACTGGAGAGTGCGAAAAGGCTTTTCGAGAGCTGAAGGACTATCTGAGCTCGGCACCGCTCTTGGCCAAGCCGCTCCCTGGCGACGAGCTACTGCTCTACGTCGCGGCCTCGGATACGGCTGTAAGTTCTGCACTGATCAAAGAAGAAGGGAAACTCCAGCGACCCGTGTATTATACCAGTAAGTCGATGGTTGGAGCAGAAACTAGATACCCCCAAGTGGAGAAGCTCGCTCTGGCCCTAGTTACGTCGGCCAGAAGATTGCGTCCGTATTTCCAAACCCATAAGGTAACAGTTTTGACGAATTTTCCGCTAAAACAGGTGTTGCAGAAGCCAGATGCCTCGGGTCGCCTTATGAAGTGGGCAGTTGAGCTGAGTGAGTATGACATCCACTACAAACCTCAAACTGCCATGAAAGGGCAAGCTGTGGCAGATTTCCTGGCAGAATTAACAACTGCCAAGGATGAGGCCGACTCTCAGAGGCCCGAGGTCGAGCAGAACAAGTCAGGTACAGAGGTCAATATGTTGAGTGTAAGGGAGGTAAAACAGACTTGGACACTCTTTGTAGACGGGTCTTCTAACACCAAGGGTTGTGGAGCAGGAATTTTGCTAGAATCCCCTGACGGAGGAAAATTTGAGTATGCCCTGAGATTTAACTTCAGAGCCTCAAATAATGAGGCTGAATACGAGGCACTCTTTGTAGGATTGAGATTGGCAAGGGAGATCGGAGTCTCAGACATCATGGTTTAAAGCGATTCACAACTAATCGTGAAGCAAGTGTTGACAGAATATCAGACTAGGGAACAGAGAATGAGTAAGTACTTATCCAAGGCCAGGGAACTGCTGTCCAAATTTGAAAAGTGGGAGATCAAGCAAATCCCGAGGTCTCAGAACGCCAACGCAGATTCACTGGCCCGCTTGGCGGCTGCCTATGATACAGAGTTGAGCAGGACTGTACCAGTTGAGGTTTTGTCTGAGCCTGCGGTATGTACTAAGGAGGTTCTCGAGACAGATGGCTGAGCAGAGGCCGAGCCAGAGGATGAAGCCGGGGCCGAGGTCGAGCCTGAGGATAAGCCCGAGGCCGAGGCCGAGCCTAAGGATAAGTTCGAGGCCGAGGCCGAAGATCCGACGCCTGAGGTCGAGGGTCCTGCAGATGGGGAGGGTGTCCCATCAATTGAAACTGAACCCTCCCCTGAAGCGAGAGAAGCTTCATGGATGGATCCGATCTTTGATTACTTAGGGAAAGGCGAGCTGCCAACAGAGAAGACAGAGGCTAAAAAGGTTCAGAGGCGAGCATCGCATTTTGTGTTAAGGGAAGGGAAACTATATAAAAGAGGCTACTCGATGCCGTTGTTGAGGTGTCTTCCCCCTAGTGATGCTAACTACGTTATGAGAGAGATACATGAGGGGGTGTGTGGAAATCATTCAGGAGCAAGGTCGCTATGTCACAAGATAGTCAGGCAAGGTTACTACTGGCCAACCATGTTGCAAGACGCTAGGCATTTCACGAGATCTTGCGATCAATGCCAAAGGTTTGCACCCATTCCAAGGCAACCACCTGAGCCTTTAACGAGCATTATCAGCCCGTGGCCGTTCGCGCAATGGGGAATAGATCTGATCGGACCTCTCCCCCAAGGTAAAGGGCAGACTAAGTATGCAATCGTGGCTGTGGATTATTTCACAAAATGGGCAGAGGCAGAACCGCTAGCAACCATAACCGAAAAGAAGATTACGGACTTTATATGGAAGAATATTGTGTGCCGTTTTGGGATTCCTAACACCATTATATCAGATAATGGTAGGCAGTTCGACAATGCCGCTTTCAAGAAGTTCTGCTCAGATTTGGGCATAGCACATCGTTGTTCATCCCCAGCCCATCCGCAAGCTAATGGCCAGGTGGAGGCTGTGAATAAAATAATCAAACAGAATCTGAAAACGAAGCTTGAAGGGCTAAAAGGATCATGGGCCGAAGAGCTCCCACGTGTACTATGGGCGTATCGGACGACAGCACGAACCTCAACAAGGGAAACACCATTTTCCCTTTCATTCGGGGCAGAGGCAGTAGTCCCAGTGGAGGTCGGCATCCCCTCCCCCAGGACAGAGCAGTTTAGTGTGCAGAGGAATGATGAAGCTATGAGGTTGAACTTGGACCTTCTAGACGAGCATCGTGAAATGGCACAACTCCGAGTTGCAGAGTATAAAAATAGGATTGCCAGGTATTATAACACAAAAGTGAAAAGGCGCACCTTCAAAGAAGGAGATCTAGTACTGAGGAAAGTCATGCAGAACACCAGAGATCCCAATGCAGGTGCATTGGGACCAGCATGGGAAGAACCTTATCAAGTTAGCAAAGTGGTCCGGCCCGGCACCTATGCATTGGTTGACGAAAACAGGAAACCAACTCCACACCCATGGAATGCAGAGCACTTGAAGATTTACTATCAGTAGCCATAGCATAAGCAAGTGGCAGGCAACGCCACCACTGCAAGAAGGCCGAGGTCGACCATAGGAGGCTGAGGCCGACTAGGAACAATGGCTTTCTCTACTTATGTTTACTTTACATAGAGACTGTCTATCATTTATCTCACTGTAAAACACGCGAACATTTGCAAATTCAATAAAAGCTATTATATTGTGTTTTGCATAAAACAGAATGTGACGCGTACGGCCAGACGAGAATAATTCTTGCAGAGGCCAAACTTTCGCACTTTTCCAGACAAGAATGATTCTTGCAGAGACTAAATTCTTGCAGAAAGGTTGACGCATGTCCTCAACCTCCCCAAGTTTTCCCCGACTGAGTGCATGCACCCTTGGGATGGAAAACAAGCAAACGAACAACACAGAGGAGCTGGTCGGCCTCATGCCAAGGCCGAGGCCGACCATCCAGAGGCCAAGGCCGAGCTCCACCCTTAGAGGCCCAGGTACGAAGTTAATTTTTCCTTACTAAAAAAAATGCATGTCCAAGATATTGAATGCACATTTTGAGTGGGGGGTTGGGGATAAGGACAGGTCGTGTCCATCATAATCATGGTAATGTTGCGATGATTTTGACTTTCCTTTCTTACTTATTCAAGTTAGAATTGCATTATGAATAGTGGCGGAGCTATTTTTAAGATCATTTATTTTCATTTTGTATAACACATGTCCATAGCGTTTCCCCATGGTATGATGTCGATACTTGCAAATTTAATGAAGTTCTGTGCGTTGTGTTTTGCATAAAGTGCTTTTTCCATAGGATGTAACGCGTGTGGCCAGACAGGAATGATGTTTGTAGAGGCCAGACTTCTGTACTTTCCCCAGAAGAGTGTACGCACCCCTGAGATGATCATGCAGCTTGAAGAGAGGCCCGGGAATTTCCTAGGCCTCCCCAAGCCTTTTCCCCAGAAGAGTGTACGCACCCCTGGGACGAACACAGCAGCTTGAAGAGAGGCCCGGGAACTTCCTAGGCCTCCCCAAGCCTTTTCCCCAGAAGAGTGTACGCACCCCTGGGACGAACACAGCAGCTTGAAGAGAGGCCCGGAAACTTCCTAGGCCTCCCCAAGCCTTTTCCCCAGAAGAGTGTACGCACCCCTGGGACGAACACAGCAGCTTGAAGAGAGGCTCGGGAACTTCCTAGGCCTCCCCAAGCCTTTTCCCCAGAAGAGTGTACGCACCCCTGGGATGATCATGCAGCTTGAAGAGAGGCCCGGGAACTTCCTGGGCCTCCCCAAGCCTTTTCCCCAGAAGAGTGTACGCACCCCTAGGATGAACACAGCAGCTTGAAGAGAGGCTCGGGAACTTCCTAGGCCTCCCCAAGCTTTTCCCCGACTGAGTGTACGCACCCTCGGGATGGATACAAAAGAGAAAATTAGCAAGCAAAGCAGAGGAAATGCTCGACCTCATGCCAAGGCCGAGGCCGAGCGTCCCAGCTCCGAAGCCAACCCTCAGGCAGGCATTCAAAGCAGCAAGGAAATGTCCGACCATGGAGCGAATTTACACATAAGTACAACCATGAAGCGAACGAGCATGCGATGTAAAAACATGGATCCGCCTCATGTCAAGGCCGAGGCCGACCATCCACCTTCAAATGGCCAGGGGGGCTAAGTATTGAGCTAACAGGGGTCCAAGGCCGAGGCCGACCCTAGCCCCCTCCTTCATTTTTCTTTTGCAGAAATTAATTGTTCAATGCAGGATTGTGAAGTCTTTCTGTTTTTCCTGTTTTTCAATTATGGAGAAGCCCTGGATCTGGTATGAAGCACTTCAATTATGGAAAATGCTATGCTCGGCCACCTCCCGAGGCCGAGGCCGACCAGAGAGGCCCTCCAGCCACTTTTGTAACCTCTCACTCTTCTCATTTCCATTTCGCCTAACCCCTATTCAGGAAGTTTCTACTTTGTATAGTTTGTCATATCTTGCAGGATAACAAAGAAGTCATACAAAAATCAGCACGAGACAAGAGTTGTACTCTTAAATTGGGCTTAAGGAGCTCGGCCTATAGCATTAAGTCGCACCTGAATCCCAATTCAAGAGTCGGGGCTTAATGTTATAGGTAATTTTGGACCACACGGGCGCACAAGGAGCTGACGAGGACAATCGGACAGAGGTAGGACCAAAAGACCGACCTAGAGGAAGATCGGACTAAAGGGTCGGGCCATGATGATCGGCCTCGGCCTTACCGAGGCCGATCATAATGGTCGGCCTCGGCAAAAGGCCGAGGCCGACCATTCGGCCCGCTTGCGCGGCCCAAGCCCGGTGGCCTCTTTTCGGTCCCTGATGCCCCGAATCGCCCCGGTTCCGCCTGGTTCGTCCCGAAACACCTCCGGATTCCTAAAAACCCTAGGAGGACAAACAGGTATAAAAACCCCTCTTTATCACGGAAGAAGGGTTCAGAAAACTCTACTCCTGACGGCTCCCTTTACTGTCTATAGCTTCTCCTCGGTTTTCTGACTTAGGCATCGGAGGCGGTGTGGCTTACACCACGCCGGTGTGTAGCGGTTTTTGCTAGTCTTGCAGGTCACGTCTCCCCCAGTTTCTACAAATTCACTGTTGGTGTCACGTGAAGGTCAGGTGAGTCCTCTGTCCGGATTTTGGCATCAACAATGATAAAAAGGGATCCATTATAGTCTAATTAAACTACAATTAAAGTTTTATTGACTAATTCAAACAATTTCCATCAATTTCCATGATTTCCGTAAATTTTTCCGGAATGTCTCTCGACATTTCCATCGACATCGACATTTCCATAAAATCTGGACCTCGATATTTCCATCGACATCGACATTTTAAACCTTGGTTACAGAGAAGAAAAAGATGAACAAGAAGAAGAAAGAAGAAGAACCCACAAATTCTACACAATGAACTCATCTTCATCATCTTCATCTTCAATTCTCAAAAATCTTCATCCATCCTAAACTCATCGATTCCCCCATTTCCATTCAGATTCAACATCACAGACGCCTTCTAATAATCCCCAACTCTTTTCTCGACGAAATTCGTCTTCCCCTGCAACGAAATCAGCTCCATCCAATCAAATGGATTCTAAACATTATAGATTTTCCCATACCCTAAAGCTCCAAGCAACCTATCCACCACAAATTCAATGTACTAAAATATTAAATTCAAAAATGAAAGATAAAAAAGCTAACCCAGTTCTTTGTTTTTATGTATTAATATTCTTTTAAGAATTTTTTTTAGTTATAACTAGATTTTAGTCTTTGACCAGGCCCGTTCCAGTCCCAGATGAGATGGGGTCCTGTGATATTTTTCAAAATGGGACCGTAAGATATTTTATAACAAAGACAAAATTGTAAAATATCAAAATTCATCGTATAATTGAAGAAAGATTGAAACTAGAATAAGGATAAATAAGTTTTTTTCCCTATTAAACCCCATAAATTTGGTGGTCTTTCTGAGGGATAATTGATAATAATTGAATTTCTAAGATGATAAGAGAGAAAATTAAAGGTTTGATGTTTAATTTAGCTATGGGAATATATATATATATATATATATATTTGTTGGGTTAAGCAACTTTTTCAATTTGGGGCCCTGTGATAGATCACATCCCACACATGCTAAAGGACGGCTCAGGCACTCATTGACAACTTATCTAGCTTTGTTACTAGTCTCAATACAGATTGTGCATGAGGTAAGTAGTTGTAGTTTCTCTCCTTGCCAAGTAATGCAATCTTCATTAAGAAACTGTGTTGTAATTCTGATAATTTATTTTTTACTTACAAGCTTCCAATATATGACGATGTGTAGAATTGTGTTTATAAGTTTTGTAAGTTTTCCCAGTAGTGGTAATTGTTGTATGCACATTAAAATATTTGTTGGTCTGTCGTTTAGCTTTTCTAGATGTTCGTTATTAGATTAGGAAGTTTTGGTTAGTTGGGAAGTGAACACTAGGTGTTGTCAAACTCTTTGGCGCTCGATGATCATGTACGAAGGAGATGAATCTAGAACTTGAAGCAAGAAGCTAGAAGTGGCAACAACTTGGTGTTGTTATCAACTTGTCTTTGATGATTGGAAGGTCTAAATGAAGCACTTTTGAACTTCTTTAATTTAATTGCTTCATTACAATATGATTGCGAAATTTATTCATTCTTGTTACAATTTATCATGATCCCAATAAGATATCCTAGAACTGATGCTTTGAGATGTTTATGGAATTTTAGTACTTGTTCTGTTTTGTAGGAAGTATGTATACATCAGAAAATTGGTTCCTCGTACAAATTGAATTCATATGGTTTGGATTTCTACGTTTCTTTTTTTTTTTTTTTTTTGAAATAGGATTTCTACGTTTCTTTATAATAGATACAGATGTCTCTTCAAGAATGAAAATGCAGTCTCTTATTTGATTATTTATATGTTTGATACAAGTTCCTATCTGTTTCCTCCTGTGCGCTCATTGACATTAAGCTGGGTTACTTTCTGTATTGAGACTAGTAACAAAGCTATTGTCTTGAAGGTGCATAAGGAATATGTCCCGATATTTATGGACAAAGTATAGAAGGTTAAGACAAGTCTGACAAATTATTGATATGTCCTTTTAATCCCGGGTAAGTATGAAAACCAAGTATATGTTAACACTTTGCACCTTTGTTTTTGTTATAACTCTATCGTATGATTGTTATCTATATAGATATCATTGGATGTTGTTGGTGATATCAATAAAAACATTCACAATTTATTCAATTGACTCCTTGAGACATGGCTTTCGTGATGATGTAAAGAACATAGTTAATACCTAAGTAAATAGTTATTTTAGCATATGTAAGTTTATTATTTTTATTTTTTTTAGTATTCTTATTATTATATTACTGTGTTAGGACTATAAGAACTATTCTCAAATTAATATACGAAATCCCCCTTCAAATGGGTATATGTTAAGGTAATGACTTTTACTTAGGTTGTTTTAATCATATTATATAAATTCTCTTATTACATGTGTCAGGGAATCTATTAAGGGGCCAAGAGGGGCATGTGCCCCCCTCAACTGATTGAGTTTTCTTCAGATTAAATTTAATAATTACTATTAAATTTGCAACCCTTTTTTCAGTGTGCCCCCCTGCTTCGTTCGTATCAGCTTCCCTGTTAATTTGCATGGCCTTGGGTTCGATTCGCAGGATTACATACTTACGATTTTTATTTATTTTATTATTTAATTACAATTTTTCTCACATATCGATTTTTTTTTTTTCAGTTTTTTAACTTCATAGTTTTCTTTTAGTAAACCATTTTTTCTTTAATTATGATTATAATTATGTTGATATATTTGTCTTTATTCCAAAACTTTAATTCAGTTTTTGTAATTTAATAATTTTCTTGTAAACTAGGATTTTTTAAAAATTTTATTTACATATAAATTATAATCCAATTAATGAAGAAGCCTAATTTTACATTAAAAAGAATATACTAAATATTTCAAATTTAATTCCATTTTTTATTTATTTATATAACTAATTCAATATATTTTCTACTTAACAAATTAATATCAAACTAATTTTTATGTTATATAGTTTGATATTTAATAACCACCTTACTTGAATATGATCTGTTCTATAGGTTGTACAAATGTGTCTTTGAGTTCTAAAAAAAAGTTTGATATTTAATATTACTTAATTTAAATAGGTTTAATTACAAGTTTAATAATTGAACTTTCAGGTTGTGTCCTATTTGTTCTTTAGACTTTAAACAATGTCTTAATCTCTACATTTTCAATTTTATGTTTAATAGGTCATTGAAGTTTAAAAATTTCTAATAGATTCTCAAATTTTCAATTTTTTATCCAATAAGCCTTTGACATATTCAAAACTTTTAAAAATTAGTTGATGTATTAGATATAAAATTGAAATTTTTGTCTAATTGGACTTTGAACTTTTAATTTCACGCCTAGTAGGTTCGTTAATTTTAAAAAAATATTGAATAGGTCAAGAACCTAGACACAAAATTGAAAATTCGTGTGGACGTAGTAGACACAAAATTGGAATTTTAAGGTTATATTAACTTCTTTTAAAAGTTTAGAGGTCTATTGGACACAAAATTTAAAGATCAAGGGCCTATTAGATACTTTTGAAAGTCCGGGGACTAAGTTTTTAATTTAAACATTTGAATATTATGTATAAAAACAAGTACATTATGCATGAGTACACTTGAGATTATAGTTAAAAACCGATTTGTGCCCCCCTAACACAAAATTCTGGATCTGCCACTGGTTGAACTATATATGTAGTGTGCTCAACAATTGGGATCTACGGAGTGTGGATACTACACTCTTAAATTTATCCAAGAGCAGAGTGATTACAGATGTGGTACTAATCGATTTAGCCTTGTATTCAACTTAACCTTTTACATTTATTACAATTTTTGTAATGTAATATGTTTACTTGATTTTTTTTTTTTTTTTTTTTTTTTTTTTTTTTTTTTTTTTGCAGTTGACGAGAGGAACTGCATTTAGCCAATCAGAATTCGATGAGATAAGAGCTGAATTTATGTGAATATGTAGCACAATACATGGGATGTTTGCTTGTTAATATTATATTTAGTTTTTTTATTTTTTTTTTAGAAAACTTGTTAGACACTGTGATATGTTCTTAGTTTGATGAAATTAATATTATGACTTACTTAAGTTGTGTTCTTAGATAACATTTTGGTTAATGAAATCTATTATCTCATTATGATTTCATGTTTGGTTGAAATCATGATTCATTTGATTCTATATTTCTATATGAACAATAATATTATTGCGTTTGTTACGAGATCTGACTCGTACTATTTATACTTAAATTTTGGTGTTAGCTTCATATAATGTATTGAACATGTCATGTTATTGTCAAGTGAAGTGAAGGTTGTGTTCTGGGTTTAGGAGTGCATATTTCTGTTTTTTTAGGTACCCAAAAATTTTTGGTTAGTTATAATTACGTCGTTATGCTGTTGGATTTTTGGTAAATCAGACTTGGTTACAGGGTAAAGTTTAGTGATGCCCTCCAGATTATGTTGAATTTTGGGGGCATTACAGTTGGTAGGTAGCTACTATTGTGTAAATGCAAGTTGCAAAGGAGGGTAAAAACCTAGTGAGGTTTTTTTTTCTCTCAAATACGTATAGTTGACGGTTAAAAAACATCATAACAAACACCATAATTGACATATATTAACCGTCAATGAAAATACACAATTTGACAATTTAATACGGTAACTTGATGGCTAATAAACGTCAATAAAATGATATATTGACAGCTCATAAGCGTCAACATAATATATATATATATATATATATATATATTTTTTTTTTGACACTTTCGATCCTATAATTGACAATAAAAAAATGTCAAATATATTGACGGTTTATAAATATCAATAAATGTATCCACTAGCGCTATTGAAGAAATAAAAATGATTGTATTGCTTTTGTTGAAGTCAATGAACGTCAACCGAAGAACCAAATGAATTTTATTTAGTATTATTAAAATAAAAAACGAGGTAAGTTTATCATATAAATCATTCAAGAAATAAAAATGATTGTATTGCTTTTATTCTACACTTCTATAATAAATTTTAATGAACTTTCAAAGTAATTTTTATTAATGTTGAATCATGGGTGTATTAAACTATTGTATTAATGTAAATAAAGCTACCTAATGTTTGTTTTTAATTGATTCATAATTAAATTTAAATTATTTATTTATTTTCAATAGTTAATGATTAATGACACAATTTGTAAATTTAGAAATTAAATAAGGACAATAAATAATAGTGTAAAAAAGAACTAAGGGTGCCAACAAGAGCATAACTCAACTGGCATAAAGTTGTATTGGTAACCACGAGGTTTGTGGTTCAAATCCCCCACCCCAATTTTCAAAAAAAAAAAAAAAATCCTCCCACCCCATATTGTCAAAAAAAAAAAAAAAAAAGAATTAAGGGTCATATATTTCGAATTAGCAAATTAGTATTTGGACATAATAATAAAAAAACGATTATCCAAATAAGTCACTTTTTAAGATAGTATGGGTAAATACGAGCAACAAATAATAGTCCAAAAACGATTCTTATATAAAAGAAAGTTACTATGCTAAATTTCAAAATAAAAGTGGAATTACAAAAAGTACAGAAGCATGATGACTCCCAATTGAGAGAGAGAGATTGAGTGATGGAAGATGGATAAATTGGGTTAACACAAATAAGCAATCAACAACAAAAAAGAAAAAAAGAAAGTAATGGACAAACCCACATGCTGTTTTCACTCAACACTGTGGGCACAGAAAACTATAACTGTTGTGCATGCTTTTTGTTTTTTCCCCTCTAAAACCATCCCCCTTTCCCCTAATTTCCAACCCTAACCTTTCATATTCTTTTTATATTTATTTTTTTTAAAAAAAAAAACACTAAAAGCATCTCATTTTCATTCATCAACCCTGCCACCCACTCCCCACAAGAAATCTTGTCTCTAGCTAGGTTAGCTATCTATACTATTAGATTATTTTGTTTGCTAACATAAATATGTTAAATTTTTTATTATAATCTATAGATTTTTTTTTTTTTTTTTTTACTTCATCTGATTTGGCTCTTATGTTATGTTTTAGTTAATGATTTTTGGGAATTTTTTTTATTATAATTCTTGTTATTATTAGGTATAGTAATAATTCAAATTTATTTGGATAGAGTTTCAAACTATCAAAATTACATCATTTTAAATTTTGTATGTGAGATATTCTTTAATATTACGATGTTACAAAAAAGAGAAGAACAAATTCAATTTTACAACTCATAATTGAAGACGTCAATTGAAGCATAGTTTGATAGATAAGACATAAATTGTAATCTCAAAGTTTGAAGTTTTGACCCCACCACTCCTACAAAATTGTCGAACTATCAAAAAGAAAAAAACATTCATACGGGAAGACATATGTTTATGTTGATTCATACAACATGTTGTGTAACATAGTTCATATCTTCTTTTGTATTTCGTTATTTTAATAAGTTAAAAAAATGAGTTGCTAAGAATATAATATATACTAATTATCTTATATCCAATATTACTTTCCTAAAGAAGTAAATAGTCTAATTTTCTTTAATAATCATACCGAGTTAGGCAAAAGTTACATTGATAGAACTAGCTAAGATATGACTGATGGATGATGGTTCCAATTAAGGTCAAAAGTAGTAATCAAAATATTGGTAGATCAATAAAGTAACAACAAAAGGGCAGAAATAAATAAATAAATAAATAAATAAAAGCTATGATTGCCATACTTTCTCACCAGCTGCCAAAGAGAACTTTAGAATTATATTGCTATTATTATTATTATTATTATTATTATTATTATTATTATTATTATTATTATTTAAGATGTGGTTTTCGATGGATTGCTAAAAGTGATGGAAAGAGAGGAGGGAAAGAGAGAGAGAAAGAGAAAAAAATAATAAAATAAAAAAAAATCTAAAGGTAATAAAGGTAATAAATATGGATGGTTTAATTAAATTGATGGTAATGAATTGAGTCCAAAAGAAAGGAGAGGTTTGCATGGATGATGTCCAATCGGCCACATGTTTTTTTTTTTTTTTTTTTTTTAATTATTCATAAATATAAAAAATTATATTAAATCACAAGTTTGTTCTTAAACTTTTAAGCTTATTATATCTATTTATTGGTTCATGTGTTTTAATTTTTTTTTTTTTTTTTGTATTTGATAATTCTCTGGATTTTCAATTTTATGTTTAATGAAACAATTAATGTTTAAAAATTTCAAATATTTCAAGAATCTAATGACTATTAATCAAAAAATTGAAAGGTCAAGATAAATAGATTAGATATTTTTAAAGTTGAATGATCTATTAGACACTTTTTAAAATTCAAAAGCATTTTAAACACCAACTTAAAATTAATCGGTATGAAATTACTCCTTTCATCTTTTAAAGAATTCATTTTGCTTACAACTCTTATCTCCTCTCTCCCATTAACGTGACTGCCTCAGTCTAACTCTTTCTTTTTCTTTTTAAATTTTTTGAAAGTTGTGGACTTGATGGATCGAATGGAATGTTTTTTTTTTTTTAATTATCATTTTTTTTAATGATGTTGATTTTACTTCTTCTAGCCAATTATAATGCACAACTGCTGTTTGATTCATCGAAGTCTTGTTCTACACCTTTTGGATCTCGACACGTGTCTCTTCTCTCCCACAAAGACTTTTTTTTTTTTTTGACAATGTGTGGAGAAGGGGGATTCTGTTAGCATTAGAGGTGTAGAATTTTCGGGTCGGGTCGGTTGTACGAACAAACTGACCCGACCCGATCTGAGTTCGGTTGTACATACAAACCGACCCGACTTGGCCCGAACCAATCAGGTCGGTTCGGTTCGGTTTCTTTTTTTTTTCTTCTTCTTCTTCTTCTCTTCCTCTGTTTTTTCCCTTAAAAAACCCAAATCACAGACCCAAATCACAAACTCAACTTCATGCGATGCAAAAAAAAACTTCTTCTCTCTTCCTCTGTTTTTGCCCTAAAAAAACCCAAATCACAGACCCAACTTCATGCAAAGCAAAAAAAGCTTCTTTTTTCTTCCTCTGTTTTTGCCCTAAAAAAACCCAAATCACAGACCCAACTTCATGCGAAGCAAAAAACCCAAATCACAGACCCAAACCATTGTTTCTATTTCTTGAAAAAAAAAAGAGAAAAAGAAATCGGATTGCTTGGAGACGCGAACGAGTGTGAGAGGGAAGAATTGGCGGCGAGTTAGTCGGGAGGTTGAGACTGCGGCAGCCGCTGAGACAGCGTTGGGCTTGAGCGAGCGGTGGCAGCGGCGTACGACGGGGCTGGGTGCAGTGACTGGTAATGGGAGGGAGGAGGTTGACGGCGAACCGAAAGAGAGAGTAGAGAGAGAGTTAGTCGAGAGGTAGACAACGAACCGAAAGAGAGAGTAGAGAGAGTAGAAAGAGCTTGAGAGGGAGACGGCACCGCTGAGACTGAGAGGGAATTACGAATTAGGGCAAAAAAGAGAATGTATATCGGTTTAGACAACCGAACCGAACTGACTGGTTCGGTTCAGTCTTGAGTGTAACAGTCTTTTAAACCGAACCGAACGGACCGGTTCGGTTCGGTTTCTTATAGTTTTCATGATTATTATTGTTCTTTCTGTTGGTTTATCTTTTGCTTAGCGTAGTTCTCATGTGGTTATTTTCCATGGTTTTCTGTTTTGCTTTTCTCCTGTAAGTTGTTGCCACCTGTCTCTCATAGTGGTTATTTATTCAATGATTGGGGCTCAGTATTTGCTGAGCTGAGCATTCCCCCTTTTTTGCATATTCTCTCTGTTTTGTACTATCTATAGATTCGAACCATAGACCTTGTGGTTATCAGTACAACTTTATGTCAATTGAGCTAAGCTCTTGTTGGCTCTCTCCCACAAAGATTTCAGACGTGTGCACTTTGAAGAAAAATTAAATCAATGTTTGGACCTTGGACCAACATAATTTGAAAATTCAACGAACTAAACGGTGTGTTGGAATACATTTTAATTTAAATGATTTTCAAGAATGCTTTAAAAAAAAACATTTTGTATAAAAATTGTTTAGAATTTAAACACTCATATGTTTGGTTGCATTTCCTCATAGGTGTTTTTAAACACAAGTTATTGTATACTAAACACTCTTTTTAAAAAAGTTGGTTTCAAGTGTTTCTCTCAAAATGATTTATTTATCAATCTCATTTTCTAATAAATCATTTTCTTATCAATCTCATTTTCTAATAAGTCATTTTTAGTGGTTGTTATTAGACTGAAGAACTGTATTAGTTTCCTTAGTTATATTTCTGTTATGTCAGTTAGCTCTCTTCCTGTACATTTCTTTGCCTATTTAATGGTCTTGCATCAATAAAGTCATTATGCAAGTTTTATTTACCTCTCAGTGTTAATATGGTATCAGATGAGATTACAGTTTTTTCTCTGAGAGTTTTCTTGCATCCCTGACTAAAGACCTTCTTGAATTCGTGGAAGATTTTTCTCTGCAAGCATTCTTTCAAGCCCTAAATCATGGCTGACGATGCTCTCGAGACTGAAGCGACTCACGTTTCTACTTCCTCTTCCACAATTCAGCCAACCAGTTCATCGGTTGTAGATCTGTACATCAATCCCTACTATCTTCATCACTCTGATGGCACAAATTTGGTTTTGGTTTCGAAACCACTCCCTGAATCCAACTATGCTTCTTGGAGTCAAGCAATGGTCATTGGACTTACAGTGAAGAACAAAATGGGCTTCGTTGATAGAACCTTGCTGCAACCGATTGGTGATCTTCGTCGTTCGTGGATTATCTGCAATAGTGTGGTAACGGCTTGGATTTTGAACTCCCTCTCGAATGAAGTCTCTGCCAGTGTTAATTTCGTAGAATCTGCTCGAGAAATTTGGCTAGATCTTCAGCAGCGTTACAAACGCAAAAATCGCCCTCGAATTTTACAGCTGAAGTGTGAACTCTCCAATCTTGTTCAAGACCAGCAATCCGTTACCGCCTACTTTGCAAAATGATGGACTCTCTAGAATGAACTCACCTCATATCGACCATCTTGCTCTTGTGGACGATGTACCTGCGGAGGTGTTAAAGACCTAACAGATTATTTTCAGACGGAATACGTCATGACGTTCTTAATGAGCCTGAATGAATCTTTCGCCCAAATTAGAACGCAACTGTTGCTCATGGAGCCAGAACCCACTGTTCAGTGTGCTTTTTCGTTGGTATCACAGGAAGCATTCTTTCAAGCCCTAAATCATGGCTGACGATGCTCTCGAGACTGAAGCGACTCACGTTTCTACTTCCTCTTCCACAATTCAGCCAACCAGTTCATCTGTTGTAGATCTGTACATCAATCCCTACTATCTTCATCACTCTGATGGCACAAATTTGGTTTTGGTTTCGAAACCACTCCTTGAATCCAACTATGCTTCTTGGAGTCAAGCAATGGTCATTGGACTTACAGTGAAGAACAAAATGGGCTTCGTTGATAGAACCTTGCTGCAACCGATTGGTGATCTTCGTCGTTCGTGGATTATCTGCAATAATGTGGTAACGGCTTGGATTTTGAACTCCCTCTCGAATGAAGTCTCTGCCAGTGTTAATTTCGTAGAATCTGCTCGAGAAATTTGGCTAGATCTTCAGCAGCGTTACAAACGCAAAAATCGCCCCCGAATTTTACAGCTGAAGTGTGAACTCTCCAATCTTGTTCAAGACCAGCAATCCGTTACCGCCTACTTTGCAAAATGATGGACTCTCTAGAATGAACTCACCTCATATCGACCATCTTGCTCTTGTGGACGATGTACCTGCGGAGGTGTTAAAGACCTAACAGATTATTTTCAGACGGAATACGTCATGACGTTCTTAATGAGCCTGAATGAATCTTTCGCCCAAATTAGAACGCAACTGTTGCTCATGGAGCCAGAACCCACTGTTCAGTGTGCTTTTTCGTTGGTATCACAGGAGGTTGAACAACGGGCATCCACATTGTCCTCTTCTGCAATCACGCCTGCAGCCACTGCCCTCCTCGTGAAGTCTAATTCGACCTCAGCGTCTGCCAGTTCTCGTCCTTCGACTAATTCCAGCAAAAAGAAGGAACGTCCTTTCTACACTCATTGCAATATACAAGGACACACCGTTGACCGCTGTTATAAGATTCATGGGTATCCCCCTGGGTATCGAAATTGAAGGCCGAATTCATCCAAAAATGAGACACCTGTAGCTTCTGCCAATGCTACGTCTTCTAATGACCAGTTATCTACTCTCAGTGCAGAGCAGTGTCAAGGGCTTTTAACCTTGCTGCAAACTCACCTGAACAAAGTGAAGACTGGCCTTGACTCCAACACCACTAATTCTACCAACACTACACACGTTGCAGGTACTTATCATTCTGATTTACCTCATGATATTATGCAATCTGTATGGGTTCTAGATTCTGGTGCTTCAACCCATATATGCTGTTCAAAAGAATTCTTTAGTTCTCTCAAGGCTACTTCTGGCATGATAGTTTCTTTACCTAACCATACACGAATATCTGTGGATCGTATTGGCGATATTCCTGTTACTTCTGATATAGTCCTCCAAGATGCTTTATTCATTCCGTCTTTCAGATTCAATCTGATACCCATCAGCTCTTTAACTGCTAAATTGCCTATTGTGATTAAGTTTGTTGGTGATTCTTGCATCCTTCAGGACAAGTACTCTTCGAGGACGATTGGCAGAGCTAGGCTTTGGCAGGGTTTATATCTACTTCAAAGCTCCACTGACCATGACAAGCTTAATTCACCAAGTCTCTGTAATTATGTTTCGGTGAATGATTCTTGTAACAGTTTTGCTCTTTGGCACGATAGACTAGGACACCTTTCTAGTAAACACTTGGATGTTTTAAAAGGTCTCTTGTCTGTAAAGCCTTTTAAAGATAATCCCCCTCCGTGTTTAGTGTGTCCTTTGGCAAAACAACGTCGTCTATCTTTTCAGCCAAACAATCATGTTTCTGCTCACATGTTTGATCTTTTACATTGTGACACTTGGGGTCCATATCAGACTTCCACACACAATGGTTACAAGTTTTTCTTGACATTGGTAGATGACTACTCAAGATATACTTGGGTCTTTCTAATGAGAAATAAATCAGATGCTTTGACTATTGTTCCTAATTTTTTTCACTATGTCAAGACTCAATTCGGTGTCTCCATCAAAGCCTTTCGGTCTAACAATGCTCCCGAATTAAAGTTCACTGACTTCTTTCTTTCTCAAGGAGTTATTCACCAATTCTCTTGTGTGGAACGTCCTGAATAGAACTCTGTCATGGAAAGGAAACACCAACATTTATTAAACATTGCTCGAGCACTGCTTTTCAAGTCTCAGGTCCCTATTCGATTCTGGGGTGATAGTGTTCTCACAGCTGCCTATATTGTGAATCGAACTCCTTCTCGCATGTTGGATTAGCAAACTCCTTATTACAGACTGTATGGGAAGCATGTTGAATATCAAAACCTAAGAGTTTTTGGTTGTCTCTCATTTGCCTCGTCATTGTCTGCCCATCGTTCAAAGTTCCATCCTCGAGCAATACCTTCTGTATTCATTGGGTATCCTCCTGGAATAAAGGACTACAAGTTGTATGACATTGAGAACAAACGGCTGTTTGTATCAAGAGATGCCATTTTTCATGAAGGCGTTTTTCCTTTCCATACCATCACTCTGCAAGATGATGTGATCGACCCCTTTCCAGACTTGGTACTGCCCAACTCTCCAAATTTTTCTTGTATCCCTGAAGTTGCTGATCCACGGATCCCAGATGTTTTACCTGCCTCACATGTTGATTTGCCATCAACTGCGCTACCTGCTGTCATTGATGCTGTGAATCATACTTCCAGCACTAATATTAACACTAATTGTACTGATGTTCATCCCAGTACATCACTGCCTTGTCATTCTGATAATAATGTTGATGCTGCTGACATTTCAACTGATACTATTCAGACCACCAATGATGCTGCCCCTCGAAGGTCATCTCGCATTGTTAAACAACCTTCATACTTGAGGGACTATCACTGTGCCTTGCTGCAGTCCAAACCGTTGGTTGACACACCTTCGAAATTCCCTCTAAACAAATATTTGTCCTATGACAAGTTATCCGCTGACCTTCGAGTGTTTTCATTAAATGTTTCTTCTGACTTTGAACCACAGTTTTACCACCAAGCAGTTCCTTCCCCACATTGGCGTGAGGCGATGAATGATGAACTACGGGCTATGGAAACAAACAATACTTGGAGTGTTGTATCCCTTCCGGTTGGGCATCATTATGTCGGCTGTCGATGGATATATAAGATCAAGTACAAGGCAGATGGGACCATTGAACGCTACAAAGCTCATGTCGTTGCAAAAGGGTATACACAGCAAGAAGGCCTTGACTACATCGAGACCTTTTCTCCTGTAGCTAAAATCGTCACTGTCAAGGTACTACTTACTCTAGCAGTTTCCTTCAACTGGCCATTAATACAGTTAGATGTCAATAATGCATTTTTGCATGGTGACCTAATAGAAGAAGTGTATATGGACCTTCCATTAGGCTATAAACACAACCGTGTTACACCTCAGGGGGAGCGTTTAGTCTGTAAATTGAACATGTCCATATATGGCCTAAAACAGGCATCTCGCCAATGGTTTGAAAAATTTTCTCGAGCTCTCTTAGTCCTTGGCTTCAAACAATCCAAGTCGGATTATTCTTTATTTACCCGTGGTAGTGGTACTTCTTTCATTGCTCTTTTGGTTTATGTAGACGGTATCATAATCACTGGAGCTTCCCTTATTGATATCAATGTCTTGAAGAACCACCTACATACTGTTTTTAAGTTGAAAGATTTGGGCTCTCTTCGTTATTTTTTGGGACTGGAATTAGCTCGGACTTCCAAAGGTATTCTTTTGTCACAAAGGCATTATACACTTCAGCTCCTTGAAGATACCGGCCTGTTGGCTTCAAAGCCATCGACTTTGCCTGTGGATCCTCACGTTAAACTCAATGCTACTGAGGGTACTGCCTTGTCTGATATCACTGCCTACAGAAGGTTGATCAGCCGATTGATATACCTTACTGTCTCAAGGCCAGACATAACCTTTGCTGTCCACAAGTTGAGCCAATTTGTTGCTCACCCACGACAGCCTCATCTAGCTGCTGCCTACACTTTATTACGGTACCTCAAGGGATCTCCTGGACAAGGCGTGTTTTTACCAGCTTCCAATTCCTTGCAGATAAGAACATTCACAAATGCTGATTGGGCATCTTGTCTTGATTCCAGAAGGTCAACCACGGGCTACTGTGTTTTCTTGGGGGAGGCTCTAGTTTCTTGGAAATCTAAGAAACAAAACACTGTCTCCCGTTCTTTTGCAGAGGCGGAATACAGGGCTTTGGCAGCCATGACTAGTGAACTGATTTGGTTGAAACAACTACTTCAGGATTTCCAGATTACATCTTCGCCTCCTGCTTTAATCTTCTGTGACAATACCGCTGCCATTCACATTGCCTCTAATCCGATTTTTCATGAACGAACCAAACATATCGAACTTGACTGTCATTTTGTTCGAGATCACATCACTCAAGGACATGTGAAACTTATGCCCATTCGGACTCATCAACAGTTAGCTGACATCTTCACCAAACCACTGCCTCGTTCTTCTTTTGAATCCTTGTTATCCAAGATGGGAATTTTAAACATTACATGTCCATCTTGAGGGGGAGTATTAGACTGAAGAACTGTATTAGTTTCCTTAGTTATATTTCTGTTATGTCAATTAGCCCTCTTCCTGTACATTTCTTTGCCTATTTAATGGCCTTGCATCAATACAGTCATTATGCAAGTTCTATTTACCTCTCAGTGTTAATAGTTGTCAAACATTAGAAATTTTTTCAAAATGAGTTTTTACTTTCAAAATTAAACACTTGGAAAGTTAAACCAAACACACACTAAATAGTTTGCTAGACCTACTTAATTGATCAAAATCCATAAAATCAAACATTAACGTTCGGTTTGATAATCATTTGGGTTTTTGTTTTTGAAAATCAAGCTTATAAACAATACTATCACCTACAAGTTTCTTTGTTTTTTAGTACATTATATTCTTCCCTTGTTTTCAAGAACCAAGCCAATTTTTGAAAACTAAGTCTCCGTTTGATAACCATTTTGTTTTTTTTTTTTAAATTATGTTTGTTTTCTCCCAAATTTCTTACTATGGTTTTTTTTTTTTAAATATCTTACTATGGTTTTTATATTTGTTAAACATACACTTGAATTCTTAACCAAATTTCAAAAAACAAAAACAAGTTTTTTAAAACTATTTTTTTTTTAGTTTTTAAAACTTAACTTGGTTTTTGAAACGCATGGGAAGAGGGCAGATGACGAAACAAGTAAACTTATGGGTGATAATAATGTTTATAGGCTTAATTTTCAAAAACTAAAAATAAAAAAACCAAATGGTTATCAAACGAAGCCTTAAACAAATAGTTTTCAAAAACTTGTTTTTATTTTTGGAATTTGACTAAGAATTCAAATATGTCGTTGACAAAGATGAAAAACCATGGTAATGAAATGAGGAGAAAACATGCATAATTTTTAAAAACTGTTAAGGGACTACCGGACACACACATATCTCCACAATGGCATGATATTGTCCACTTTGGGCATAAGCCCTCATGGCTTTTCTTTTGGTTCCACCCCAAAAGGCCTCATACAAATGGAGAACTTGTCCTCCCTTATAAACTCATGATCCTCCCCTTATCTAGCCAATGTGGGACTTTGGTCGCACTCTCTCAACAATCCTCCCCTCGAACAAAGTACCACCGAGCCTCCCCTCAACTAGTCATCTATCCGTCCAACTCTCTAGCCTTCACCGCTTTAGCGAGAGTTTGCTCTTATCCAGGACGACTCCTCTTCTCCGGAGTATACCCACCTGCCTAGAGCTCAACAACAGATTTCCCCACGACTACTTAGGCTCACAACTTCTTTGTTCGGCACTCGAGGATTCTACCCGACACGGCTACGCCCGGGCCATGGCTCTGATACCACTTGTTAAGGGACTACCAGACACACACATATCTCCACTGGTATGAGGCCTTTTGGGTTGATCAAAAAACAAAGCCATGAGGGCCTATGCCCAAAGTGGACAATATCATACCATTGTGGAGATGTGTGTGTATCCGGTAGTCCCTTAACAAAAACCAAAAACTAAAAGCTAAGACCCCGTTTGATAACCATTTGGTTTTTCAAAATTATTGTTTTCTCTCAATTTCCTTACCTAGGTTTTCATTTTGGTTAAGGAGACATTAGAGTTCTTAACCAAATTCCATAAACAAAACAAGTTTTTGAAAACTACTTTTTTTTTTTTGTTTTCAAAATTTGACTTGGTTTTTGAAAACCTGGAAAGGATGTAAGTTCAAACCAAAGAAATGGATAGGTGGAAGGAGTGTTTATAAGCTTAATTTTCAAAAACCAAAAACCAAAAACAAAATGGTTATCAAAATGGGTACAACTAAGAGTCAATATTTCATACTTGCTAAACAAAATTTTTTTTTTTTTTGAGAAGGAATTCCATTTCATTAAATCATAGTAGAAAGATCATTACAAGTGCAATGAGTAGAACCACTCATTGAAGAAATTTGTTGCGGAACATTTCCAATCCATAACATAGAATTTCGGTGATCCAGGGCATGTCTGGCCAGCAGATCAGGCCGTCCATTGCATTCTCTAGATACATGAATGAAAGATAACTCTTGAAACGTTGGACCCATTGCTCGAATTTGTTGAATCCAATGATAAACCTCAGTCATAATAGGAATATCTCCACGAATCATCCTTATTGCGTTTGAGGAATCGGAGTGGATATTAGCATGTGTAATGTCCATGCGTTGTAATAACCTCAAGCCCACAACGATTGCCTTAACTTCAGCTGCCAGGACCGAGAGTGAAGCTTCCTCAAAGAATTCCATTGCTGCTACAGTTTGCTCACAATTATCAAGGACAGCAACACCCATACCTGCACCTTTCAACGATGGTCGAATCGCAGCATCTGTAAACAAAGAAACCATCGTATCCTGCACCCCAAATGATGCCCTATCACCCACCAGTGAAAGGTTTGTCTCCACCTGCTGCCACAGTGTGTCAATACCAGTCTGCTTTGGTTTGTATTCCAACCAATAATCATATATCCACTCACACCTTTTTGACCATTCCATAATAGGAACATTATGAACAAAATTATTTCTATCATTCCATAAAGTCCAAAAAGTAATACATGCTCGTTCAAAAGACTCCATCTGAAGGCCCTTAGCAAGACAAATGATACGATCCGCAAATACATTACCAACCGGAATATGGGCATCTAATCGAGGAAACATGTTATCACATATCTGTTTGGACCTCCTGCAACCACATAAAGCATGGTCAACAGTCTCCCATTTGGCTTTACAACTTTGACATACAGGATAGATGTCAATGCCACGTTTCCATAGATCATACCTAGTAGGTAAACAACCATGGAAAGCTTTCCAAATAAATATTTTGATTTTTTGTGGTATTTTTGCTTTCCATAAAACCTTCCACCACAATCTCTGATCATCAGTGTTAGATGATTCAAACCCAACTGACAATCTTCTAGCTAGCTTATATCCACTCTTTACACTATACATACCATTCGAACAGTAGTGCCAGATCCATTTATCTTCTTCATTTGTTGTGCTAATTGGGATTGCCTCGATAACATCCACATCTTCCTGAATCACCACAGATTGTAATTTACATATATCCCATCCCATTGAAGGCGTAAAGAAATCAGAGACTAATGTAGACCTGTGGTGCAAAGTACCAGGAATCGAAATTGGTTTAAAAGTACTTCCTCTTGGAAACCATGGGTCTGTAAAAAACTGTGTAGATTGACCATTCCCAATTCGTTTCCGCAGACCTTGTGTCAAAAGATCACGTGCCCACACAAAACCCCTCCAAAAGACCGAACATTTGGCCTTAATTGGAGCATGCAAAAGGGACATCTGATTTGCATATCGCCCTTGAATAACCCTCGATGCTAGCAACGTTGGGTTTGAAAACATCCTCCACACTTGTTTTGCCAGGAGGGCTTTGTTGAATAGCTCCAAGTCTCGAAAATTTAAACCTCCCATCTCCTTCGGGAGACAAACTTGAGACCATTTCTTCCAATGGATCTTCCGTTTTGAATCTGTCGAACCCCACCAAAATCGGGCCATCATAGCATGTAAATCATCACATAATGTTTTAGGGAGACGAAAACAGCTCATCATGTACGAAGGAATAGCTTGGGCAATACTCTTGATTAGAATTTCTTTACCACCCACCGAAAAGAATTGACCCTTCCAGCCCTGAAGAGTTTGCCAGACACGCTGCTTAATGTCTCTAAAATCATCTCTCCGTCTTCTACTAAAGGTCGAAGGAACGCCCAAATATCTACCAAGATTTTCCACGATAGGCATACCCATTAAGTCAGCAAAATTGGTTTGGCTGATGTAGTCCATCTTTTTCGATTTTACTTGCATTCCATAGTAATTTTGACAACTATACGGTATGTGGTTCAAATCCCCCTTCCCCACATATTGTCAATAATAATAATAATAATAATAATAATAATAATAATAATAATAATAATAACTTAATAGTATAAAAATTGGATAAAAAGTTTATCTAAACTCGTCAATTTCTTTTTGTTATGCTACTTGTACCATTTACCAAATTGACATATACTCACTTTTTTTTTTATATTAACATTATATTCAAATTTTATGAAAATTAAACTCATTCAGCAAAGGTTATTGAGAAGATTTAACCATAGTATATATTGACCAAAATGTGAAATAAAAAAGTACACGTATCAAACTAATGGAAATCATGAATTACAAGTACACGATTTTATTCTCAATATTAACATTAAAACAAGGAGAAGATTTGAATCTAGGACCGAGTTCACTAAAAATAAGGCATATTGACATCTCATTCTTCTTGAATCTTGAAGTCATATGCATTTAGATCTTATCTCCACAACTCTTTCCTTTTTTTTCCTTAAAAAGGTTAAGTTTGAAGGAGAAATTTTTAGGTGTTCACGGTGCAATGAGGCCTGTAGTTTTGCTGTTGGATGTAAGAGAGAGAAATAACAAAAGTACCTATATTTTATATCCAATGATTATTAGGGGACAGACAAAATTTGAAGATTTACATCTGATGATTTTAAAAATGAGGCCTCATTACACCGGAGGCGGAAACACCTAATAATTTTCCATTTTTTAAAGGTTTTGACAGTCCAGCTAGGCCTTCTCTCTTCCTTCAAGAGTGAGAGAAAAAGTTCAGTCTTTCCATCATCTAAATAAGACATAAACCTGCCTAACAATCCAAGCCTCCTCATTTTGTTTATATAAGATTGTGTGTGTAAGGGAACAACTTGGAACTAATTAACCAATGATAACATGTTTTTCTAATCTCATTAAAATTTAAGATGGCTATTTGGTAGAATTATCCACTTTAAATTATATTTAACCACTTAAACCTTCATAGTCTATAGACTAGTCATTGTCATTATTTTTCGATCATTACAAACAAAAATTGAACCTATTTTTTTTTTTGTAAAAAAAAATTGAACCTATTTTAAAACTAAATACTTGACTTACCCTATGGGATTTCATAAATGTGTAGGCAGATAGACCAAAAAAAGCCAAGCGTGCTTACCTAAGCGAAATTGTCAGTTTTAACCCTTTTAAGTTTTTGGGCTTAAAAAATAACCTCATTTTTAAAAACATGTTTTTTTAACCTAGTTGATAAAATCCAATAATGTGAATTTACAGCAATAACCCTGAAGGTAAAAGGTCAAAATTGAAACAGAAAACACAAACCCCCTTCGTCTTCTCCTCTCGTGTCCAGCAACTCCGACGACTCCAACGGCTCCGGCGGTTCCTTCTCTCTCGTTCGACTCCGACGACTCCAACGGCTCCGGCGTGTCCAGCAACTCCGCGGCATCTTCATCCCCGTTCTAGCAGCTTCGACTCCACGGCGTCTTCATCCCGCGGATTTTTCAGGCCGTTTACAGCAGCTCCAACGACTCCACCAGACAAGGTACATTTTCTTGTGTCTTATTTCTGCACTTTCTGGTGTTTTTTTTGGCGTGGGGGCGGATAATGAATTGAATCACCATGGAATGTGTTTGTTAAACCCTAACATTTTTTTGGAGAGTTTTCGAAGAGGGGAGAGGTTTTTTTGGAGAGTTTTCGGAGAGGGAGAGAGTTTTACTGGTTGGTGTATTCGCCGGTGTCGGAGAAGACGAGTTTTCCCGATAGATTCCCGGTTGGGATCGAAAACCGGGAAATCTGGTCCCGTAAGTTTTGAACCGGTTTCCTACGGGAAAACCAGTTCAAACCTTATGGGATTCCCGATTTTTTCCTGGTTTAATTCCCGACCGGGAAGTTTACCCGGAAAAAAAATAGAGCTTTTTTTTTTTTTTTTTTTTTTTTTTGCCTTCTTCTTCCTTCTTTGTTTGTTTCTTTTTTCTCACGTCATGCCTTCCTTCTTCCTTTTTATTCCCTGTATTTAGAGTTATATATACAGAACTTGGCACGTATTTGCATCACATTGAAGGTTGCTTCCTTGTTCCTTTTTATTCCCTTGTGAAAGTGCTCTGTTGTTTAGAGCATTTAAATTGATTCCAGCAATGAAGGTTGCTTCTTCAGATTGTGGATATCTTAGAACATTTAGATAAAGACGTTTGTTCCCAAGTATTTGCATCACAATGCTTTTTAAATCCTGGGTTTCATTAGGGTGATTGTTTTGATTAATTTTTTAATTCCTAGTATGAGACCTTATTTGAAGGGCTGAAATAAAATGACTAAATTCAAAATACAGATGAATGTGTGAGAGATTTAGAAAATTGTATTTTGACCGTACCTTAATAAAACAATAAAAAGAAGTCTTTGAAAACTTATTCATAAATCAAGTTAAATTAGTTTATTAGTGATTCTTAAATAGTCATTTTACTCTAGAGGATGTTTGGGGTGATTTCAAAATAGCTAAAATTACTTTTATTATGTTTGAAGTCACTCCAAAACATGTTTTTAGTCATTTAAAATCAATTTAATGTTTGATTTTAGAAACTCAAACTCAAACTTGTTGTGTGTGTAGGTGTTGTTTTTGTTTTAATTTCAAACTAAATGACCTTCCATATGTTTGATATTTCAACTATTTAGGTATTAAAATGGAGATGGTAGCAAAGATTAGGCCCGAAGGTTACTTTCGTGCACAGTTGACTTGTTGTTCACACTTAACGAAAACAATTGAAACTTTGCAGAAGAGATTGACTGAAACCCAATTAGATATGTTTAGGCAAACCATATTTGGCCCTATATTAGACAGCAACATATTATTTAATGGTCAGTTAATCCACCATCTACTACTTAGGGAGGTTGAGGATCCTAGGAAGGATGTAATTAGTTTCGATATATTTGGAAATAAGGTGTCGTTTTGCAAGGAAGAATTCGATCTAATCACCAGATTTAGACACAATAGGAGGATAGTTGATAGACATGAGTCGGGGGTTAGATTGAGGCGTCTGTACTTTAATGACAGTGTCAAAGATACCGTAATGGATGCTGAAAAAATATTCTTAGAAATACAGTTTGAGTCAGATGAAGATGCGGTGAAGGTAGCGCTTGCATATTTTATCGAGCTAGCAATGTTTGGGCGGGAGAGGAAACAAAAATTCAATTGGTCTTTATTGGGTATCGTGGACGATTGGGAGATATTCTACAATTATGACTGGAGCAAAGTAATTTTTGAGATGACAATAAGGAGTTTGAAGAAAGCACATAGTCATGCCACCCAAAGAGACGTCGTGGCCGAAGAGGCTAGTCGATTGGAAAGATATAGTCTTTACGGCTTTCCACATGCTTTTCAGGTTAGTTATTTTACTCAGAACTTGGAATACTTTAAAAACCTGAAATAGACTAACTTGTTTGATATTCTTCTTGTAGGTATGGGCGTATGAGACTATTTCATCTCTAACGAACCGTGTTGCGAACCACTGCCACGCATCATCTGTCTCACCATCAACAACTCCAAATGCAATGGGGTTTATTTGATTGTTCCCATCCACTCCAGCCGCAATTAGAAGCCAACCTCCGAACTTCCCCTTTAGGTGCGCGCCATCGACTATAATGACTGGCCTAATGTATTGAATAAACCCCTTAATGCACTGACCTAGTGCCATGAACACATATTTAAAATACTTTCCATCCTCGAGCTTTATATCATATACGGTCCCAGGATTCATGATCTTCAGCGCTTCACCATATGCATGTAAGTGACCAAATGACTCTTCTGGTGACCCTCTAACAAAAGCTAGTGCCTCCTCTCTGGCCCGCCATGCTTTCTCATAACTAATAGTGACCCCGTAGTCTTTTCGCATGTCCTGTATAATGTCCTTCGGCTTGTAAATTCGTCTTACATCCTCGAATTTCGATTTAATCAAATGACCTACCACCCAACTCTTCGCTTGTCTATGGTGGTGATTTAGTAATTCATGGGAGCATGTATGGACATTATAATATTTCGAAATCTCGAATACGTCATAACTCTTCGGTTTTATAGCTCTAACTTTCCATTTGCAAGATTCGATTATACATTTCACCACGAACAAAGACTTCGTGGGTTTCTTAACCCTAAACTCAAAATTTTTCTTCATGGCCATTACAGACAACCTCGTTTTCAATTCTTCCTTACAATCATATAGTTGTCCAAGTTCAATATCACCAGTAGAATATGAACACTAACCTGATGTGATCAATGAAAGGGTTAAAATCCCTTTGGCAGCGGAAACAATCAAGACCTTTCTCGAATTAAATTTCAATTATAGGAAAAACCGGTACGTTGGCAAATCAAAATTAGAAACAATTTCTAAATTAAACTAGATCAGATTAAGCATGCTGGAAATTTATTTAAGATTAAGAACACTTACATGAACTAGAAGAACAATCAGCACAATGCTCCAATTCGCGTTCTTCTTCCTCCCAATGGACACCACCACCACGATCACCCACTATCCTCTAGGATCGCTGAGATATGGCTTGTGGGAACCCAAAATTCGGTCTTGGAAGGGAATTTTCAGCAAGGTGCTTGCTGTTTTTGAGAGAAAAACTAGAGAGAAAATTATCTCTGTTTTGCGTGAGAATGAATGAGCGAATCAGAGAATGACCCAACCCCTCATGCCACTACGTAGGATTAGGTTAGGAAGTTATCTTTAACTCCCTAACCAATCCTGTCCATTGATCTAAACCAATTAGATCTGGACCGCTTAATTATTATCAAATAATAATTAATAATTAATTATCTAATTAATTATAATTAATTTAATTAAACCAATTTTAATTAAATCAATTATAACATATAGTTTTAATTCAATTAAATCATATTCAATTGAATTAAACAGGCCATTCAACTAATTTAAATTAATTGATTCCACACTAATTAAATATCAAATATTTAATTAATTTTATAATTGAATCATATACAATTTTATCTCTCATTTAACCTATAGTTTTAATGTGCATCAAAATGTACATTAATATAAACTATAGTATTAATTTGATTGAATCACATTTAACCAAATTAAATTAAATTAATTAATTCTCAATTAATTAATTCATGAATTAATCAAATATCACATATTTAATTAAATTCATAATTCTCTCATTAATTAATTTTGAATCATATCCAAAATTAATTTTATTATAAAGTTTAATTCATTAATTAAACTTATACTATAATGTATCTCCATACATTATATTAATTGCATCAAAATACAATTAACTGAAATTCCCTTTTAATATTCAAGACTATATTATCTCAGAACCCGTTATGAGCTAGCAGGTGGACCTAATGGACCTACAGATCAGAAGCTCCAACGATACGAGATTGATCAGCTAAACTCATTAACCGAGTCAATCAACATTCGTTAACTGTGGGTCACTCCACTAAAGACCCACAGCTGCACTCTTCTCACTGTAGAATATTTCTGTGTCCACGGATATCGACCAATGCAGTAAGTCAATCTTTCACGTGTGTTCGTAACACCAGCTGGGTCAAATTACCGTTTTACCCCTGGGTTACCTCTGGTTCCTTAAGTACCACTGATCCCTCTAATGAACAATTTGTTTAGGGTCCAACCTCTAAACAAGAATTCCTCTCGGGCCAGGAGAGGACGGCGCGCCTTTGTTCAAGCCCCGGAATCAGCCCTTAAGGGAACACACATCTACTTGCCCCAATAGGGGAAGGAGTGAATTCCATATTGTATTGTCATGTCCCCAGCCGCCCACTCGGTCTTGTCCCCAAGAAGGTAGGCTTATTGAGTCGACGTGCTGGCCACTCTCACCCGTACTAATCAAAGGACAATCCCTCGTGAGAAGGAGTTCATGACACACTCAGGATTAAGATTGAGTTACCTAGGTCATCATATTGAAACAGTAACCTAACTAGTTAACGGTGTTACATCTAGTGGTTTACTATTTCGTGGTTCGGTCTTATGCAAACTCATTGCATAGGATACCCCCGCTCGCATGTCTCCTACATGGACGCCTTGGATCAATACGTCTGTATCGAATACAAAGCGGGCCGTATCACATAGTGTTACCAGGATAAGGTACCCAACCTTATCCCTGTACTATAGACCTTTTAGGTTGTTACTTGAACACTGATCCCCGTATGTCCTCACATACTAGTCCAAGTCTCATGTAAACAACCTTGGATCTTAGTTTATTGGATTTGGGTCATATTGTGCAATTTTAGACTTAATATGACAATAACACTTTATTGCATGAACCTCAATAAAACTTTATTGATACAAGTGTATAATTCGTTAATCATTCACTATCTACGAGTTTTAGGACATGAAACCCAACAAACTCCCACTTGGACTAAAAATCTAGTTTAGTGGGAATGTACAATAATCTATACCAGCAGTGGGTGTATAAATACATGTATAATACATGAAACGTATTTACAATGTACAAATACAATAAACTAGGGCATCATTATACCTATTACATAATGGTATCATTATACCCATTACACTATTGAAGGGATAAAAGCCCTTTCGCAGCGGAAGACGTCAGAGATCTTTTCAAAATTAAACGCCGATTGGGATACCAATACGACGACAAAATAATTCACAGCAGTAAAACCATTTTATACATGCTGAAAATATATATATATAAAACATGCTGAAAAAAAGAGGAAGAAATCCTAGATCTAATCTAGGAAGGATCCTATTGATCCAAGTTCAAGATAACATTACCTTTGAAGACTTTCTTGAACGATTCGCCAAAATTCCTTCGAATTTCTCCCAAAAACAGCAGCAAGGAGACCTTGATTTCGCTGTAAAATAGTCACAAACACCACCACCAAAGATTCACCGGTATTCTCTTGAAGGTTGCGCGTTAGGGGCTTGTGGGAGCACAATCTCTAAGGGTTCTATGGGAAAATTTTCTCTGTATTCTTTTGGGAGAGAATTGTAGAGAGCTTTCTTAGAATTGGGAGAGGTTGAGAGAATTCTGCGTGAGCTTTTTCAGAGAGCCAAACTGAATAATGGAGAGCATACCGTAAAAATGCACAACTACCCCCTTAAAACCCTCCCATTCACGCAAGATTGAGGAAAAAGGGAGCACACGTTCCCATCAGTTACCCTAACTGATGGGAAATAATTTAATTAATAATATTAATTAATTCTTTAATTAAATTAACTATTAATTTAATTAAATATCATTTGTATAAACATATTTATACAAAATAAACTCCATTTATCCTATAGTTTTAATATAGCTTAATTAAATCAAATTTAATTAAAATTAAAACCAAAATATTAATTAATTCACCAATTAATTAATATCACAATTAAATATCATATATTTAATTATATATATATCTCTCAAATTAACTATAGAATTAATATACATCATATGTGTATTAATTATAACCTATAGTTTTTAATATGAATCCAATTCATATTTAAACTTAATATTCGAACCACTTCGAATATTCAAATCACCCTTAGAAATTTACCTCAACGCCCTTATAGAGCTACCGGTGGGACCTGATGGACCTACAGATCAGAAGCTCCAACGATATGAGATTAATTGGCTAAACTCATTAACCAAGTTAATCAATATTCGTTAACTGTGGTTCACTCCACTATAGAACCACAGTTGCACTCTTCTCACTGCAGATATATTTCTGTGTCCACGGATATCGACCGTCAACAGCAAGTTAGCCCTTCACGTGTGTTCGTACCCCAACTAGGTCAAATTACCGTTTTACCCCTAGGCTACCTCTTGGTCCTTAAGTACTAGTGCTCCTCTAATGAACAACCTGCTTGAGGTCCAACCAACAAACAGAAATCCCTCTCGTGCCATAAAGAGGGTAGGGCCCATTGTTCAAGACCCGGAGACACCACTTAAGGGAACACACCTCTACTTACCCTAATATCGGGAAGGAGTGAATTCCATCTTGTAAGACTATGTTCCCAGCTCCCCACTCGGTCTTGTCCCCAAAATGGTAGGCTTATTGAGTCGGCGAGCAAGCCACTCTCACCCGTACAAATCAAAGGACAATCCCTCATGGAGAGGAGTCCATAATCCACTCAGGATTAAGGCCAAGTTGCCTAGGTCATCCTAGTGAAATAGAAACCGAGCTAACTAACGGTGTTACAGTTAGTGGTTAACTATTTCGCGGTCCGGTCTTTGTGCAAACTCATTGCACAGGATACCCCCACTCGCATGTCAACTACATGAACGCGTTGGATCATTACGTTTGTATCAATATACAAAGCGGGCCGTATCCATAGTGTCACCAGGATAAGGTACCCAGCCTTATCCCTATACTACAGACCCTTTAGGCTAAAACTTGAACATTGATCCCCGTATGTCCCTACATACTAGTTCAAGCCTCATTCTAATAGCCTTGGATGTTTAGTTTATTGGATTAGGGTTAACAAGACAAGATATAATACAAACATGAAAAATTCATCAATTTTATTAATGTTCGGTCAAATGTACATTTACTATCTACGAGTTTTAGGGCATAAAACCCAATAAACTCCCACTTGAACTAAAACTCAAGTTTAAGGGAAAGTATATACAATATAATCCAAAGCTGGAAATGGTCCATGTATGTTGTACATTACATGAAAGGTAAATATACAAAATACAATAAACTAGGGCATCCTTACACCCATTACACATCTCCCACTTGCCCTAGATTACGCTATATACATGTCTCGCAGACCTAGACTTTCTAGATGACCCTCGAACACTTTAGCCGAGAGGGCCTTCGTAAACGGATCAGCAATGTTGTGCTCGGAAGCGATCTTGGTCACGACCACATCTCCTCTTTGCACAATCTCACGAATCAGATGATACTTCCTCTCTATGTGTTTACCTCGTTTGTGGCTGCGAGGTTCTTTTGAATTGGCTACAGCCCCACTGTTGTCACAGTATAACGTAACGGGAAAGTTCATATTTGGAACAACTTCCAAATCTGTCAAGAACTTCCTTAGCCAAACAGCTTCCTTCGCTGCTTCACAAGCAGCTACATACTCAGCCTCCATCGTGGAGTCTGCTATGCATCCTTGCTTTATACTTCTCCAAACTACAACTCCCCCGTTAAGGGTGAAAACTAACCCTGACGTGGATTTCCTAGAATCATTGTCAGTTTGGAAGTCAGAGTCGGTGTATCCAGTGAGAACTAACTCTTTAGCCCCAAACACCAGCATGTAGTCCCTCGTTCTCCTAAGATACTTGAGGATTCCTTTAACGGCGGTCCAGTGGTCTAACCCTGGATTTGACTGATATCTGCTGACAATCCCTACAGCATAACAGATGTCAGGCCTCGTGCATAGCATAGCATACATTAAGCTACCCACTGCAGAGGCATAGGGAATCCGTCTCATATCCTCAACCTCTTGAGATGTCTTAGGAGACTGTTCCTTAGACAAGTGAACCCCATGCCTGAAAGGCAATAAGCCCTTCTTGGAGTTCTGCATCGAATATCGGGTCAACATCTTGTCGATATACGTTGCTTGAGACAGAGCTAGCGTTTTGTTCTTTCTATCCCGAATAATCTGGATGCCAAGAACATACTGAGCCTCACCCAAATCTTTCATTTGGAATTGGGCCGCCAGCCATTCTTTTACGTCAGACAGATACCCTACATCATTTCCAATGAGTAGGATGTCGTCAACATAAAGTACGAGGAAAACTACTTTATTCTTGTTGATTTTCTTGTATACACAAGGCTCATCAACGTTCTGGTCAAAGCCAAAAGATTTGATCGCTGTATCAAATCTGATATTCCAAGATCTGGAGGCCTGTTTCAACCCATAAATGGATCGATTCAGTTTACAAACCTTTTGCTCCTGACCTTGGGTTATGAACCCTTCGGGTTGAGACATAAAAATACTCTCGTCAAGGTTGCCATTCAAAAAAGCTGTCTTGACATCCATTTGCCATATTTCATAGTCATAAAACGTGGCAATGGATAAGAGAATTCTTATGGACTTAAGCATAGCAACTGGAGAAAAGGTTTCTTCATAGTCCACCCCTTCTCGTTGGGTATAACCTTTTGCTACAAGTCTTGCTTTGAAAGTCTGTACTTTCCCAGCAGCATCTCTTTTCCTCTTATAGATCCATTTACACCCAATGGGTTTAACCCCTTCAGGTGGATCTACAAGCTCCCAAACTTGATTGAAGTACATAGACTCCATCACAAGGTCCATAGCTTTGACCCACTCGTCCTTATCTACGTCATTCATTGCCTGATGATAAGACAATGGATCTTCTACGCCGTCATCAGGTATGACTACTTGTGTTTCTGTTAAACCCAAGTAGCGGTTAGGTTGTATCACAACCCTCCCACTGCGTCGAAGCTCTCCCACTACGTGAGGAGGACTAGATTGACGAGAAGAACTGGATTCTCCAACAACTCTTGTTGAAGGACCAGATTCATCAACAACTCTTGTTGATCCTTCTGTAGCTTCTCCTAATACTAACTTACTTCGTGGTTTATGATCTCGAATGTGGTCTTCCTCCAAGAAAGTTGCATTTGTCGATACAAATACTTTATTATCTTGAGGGTCGTAGAAAAGACCACCTCTCGTTTCTTTTGGGTATCCAACAAACTGGCACATTCTCGTACGTGGTTCCAATTTCTTAGGATTAGTCACTAACACATGTGTAGGACAACCCCAGATACGGAAGTAACGCAAACTAGGTTTACGCCCCTTCCATAACTCAAAAGGAGTTTCAGAAACACTCTTTGAGGGAACGTTGTTAAGAATGTGTACTGCAGTCGCTACTGCATAACCCCAAAACGAGCTAGGCAACTGAGCATAGCTCATCATAGATCGAAAAATGTTTAACAAGGTTCTATTTCTCCTTTCTGATACACCGTTCTGCTGAGGTGTACCAAGTGCCGAGAGTTGGGATTGGATTCCATGTTCTATCATATAGTCCTGAAATCGTTGATCCAAATACTCTCCACCTCGATTTGATCGAAGCGTTTTAATTGTTTTACCCAATAGGTTTTCTACCTCAGCCTTAAACTCTTTGAACTTTTCAAGAGCCTCAGACTTATGTCCCATCAGGTATAAGTAACCGTATCGAGAATAATCATCTATGAAAGAGATGAAATATTCATAACCACCTCGAGCCTTTACATTCATTGGACCACAAAGATCCGAATGTATCAGTTCAAGTGGTTCTTTGGCCCTATAACCTTTTCCAGTAAAAGGCCTCTTGGTCATTTTACCCTCGAGACACGATTCACAGGGTGGTAAAGATGTATCTTCTATATCAATTAGAAGTCCATTTTTAACCAAACGATCGATCCGATCGATGTTAATATGACCAAGACGAAGGTGCCAAAGATACGTATTGTTACTTAGAGGAGAAATCTTTTGCCTTTTGTTTTGCGTTTCGGCCGTTTTAAACATTTCATGACTTAAAATAGCCTTAGCATCAGTAGGTCTTAACACAAATAAATTATTCTCACGCTGAGCAGAACATATAAAAATACCATTTCTTGAAATAATTGCTTCATTAAGCTGAAAAGAAATAGAGTATTCTTATTCTAACAAAGCAGAAACAGAAGTAAGGTTCCTTTTAATTCTAGGAACCAAAAACAAGTTCTCTAAAATCAAAAACTTATTTCTAAAGAATAATTTTGCAGCTCCCACTGCACGAGTTGAAACGACTTCTCCTGTTCCAACCTTGAGAGTCATTTCACCATCTGCCAGCTGCTGGAAATCATTTCCCTGAAAAGAAGAGCAAACATGATTAGTGGCTCCCGAATCCAATATCCAGGCAAACTCATCATGTTCTACGAGACAAGTCTCTAATACCAGTAAATCGAATTTACCTTCTTTTTCTCTCTTCTTCTCTGCGAGGTAACGGGGACAGTTGCGCTTCCAATGACCATCTGCATTGCAGTGGAAGCATCTGCCTTTGTCGGCCATGACCTTGGCCTTTCTCTTACCTTGCACAGCCTGTGCAGGAGCCTTCCCCTTGTCTCCCTTCCTCTTCTGGATTTGCTTCGATGAAGAAGCTTGAGGTACAGATTTAGTCCCTGAGGATGAACCCTTCAGGAACTTCTTTTTGGAATGGGCCACATTGGCCTCTCCTTTTGCCACATTTTTGCCCTTGCTTTTCTGCAAGGACTCATAAATCTGTAACTCCGAGAGGAGGGTAGTCAGGTCGAACTGAATCTTATTCATGCTCGCGTTCGTCCTGAAAGACAGATAGCTCGCTGGAAGCGAGTGAAGGATGAACGCAACCTGACTTCTCTCGTAGACTACCCCGCCATTTGCCTCAACAATATTGAACTGGTTAATCATGTCAAGGACGTGTTCCCGAACAGATTGACCTTCCTGCATCTTGGCATTGAAGACGTTCTTCAAGGCATCGTGGTGGAGCTGATAGGACGGGAGTCCAAACATCTCCTGCAGGGAATTCATAATCTCCCTGGCAGTTTCCACATTTTCATAACGCTTGGCCAACACTTCAGACAAGCTGACCAGTATATAGACTTTGACCTTTTCATTGGCCTTAGTCCAGCGTTCATGGGCATCCTTTACTGCCTGAGTGGCAGTGCGAGGGGGAACGGGAGGACATTCCTCTGTTAAGACGAACCTTAGATCCTCTACCACGAGAATGGTATTTAGATTCGATTTCCATTGTGGAAAATTTTCGCCCGTTAGTTGTTCGTTTTTAAGCAAGGAGATAATAGAGGAAGACATTGCTGAAAAAACAAACAATTGACCGTATTAGTTATCTTTGCCTTAACCCATCAAACAAGCAATACAAACAATTGCATACATCCAATCAATTTTGCAAACAAGCAATCAAAGAACCCTAATAAAACTATGATTGTGTTTCGCAACGATGCTTTAGAGGTTTAGAAGAACAGCCACCGAAGGGTGATCAGTTGTTCCTCCTCTAAAATGAGACTCTTCTCAGTCAATTTCTAATACCAGAATAACTCATATTCCATTAGATATTAACCACCGTTGTTCGGTCAAGGATTTGTTAACAAATTAACTCCTCCCCGTAAGTGTTACCCTCCCACTTTCAGATCTCAGAGGCACGGACCAACAGGCTATCGTTAGGAAAGACAACTGTTGGTAATTAGCTTAAGCGATCCTATCCTATTCAGGAGTTCACGGTGTTCCGAATCCTATGATCAGGCCCTCCGGAGGGATGGTTCTCCAGGGCAACACGCAGGTGGATCAAAGGACTTTCACGGTGTGACCTAGGGGTGGAGACCGAAGGATACGTTGACACGCGTCCCGCTCCCACTTACTATAGTTACTTTCCCCATTCACCTTGGTATTGACCCATGCAAACACTTTCCGAAGGGAGGCCGCTCTACGACGACACAAAGTCGAGCATGGATCTCACGGTGTGAACTATAGAGGGACGTAGGAGCAAAACTCAATTTAAATCAAGTTTTGTAATTTTCCTCCCACTAAAGTAACCTATCGGAAATTTTAGGGTTTGATTAGACCTAGATAAATCCGGCTAAGTCATTTATCTAAGTCTAGTCCTATTATAACTATTATAATAAGACCTAATGTCTAGGTGTATTAAACAAATTTAATTTACCTAGCGACATTATTTTAACATTAACCTGTGATTAATTCAACTCCGGTGTTCCAGATCAGTTCCCAGGTAGGAGGTGTTCCGTATACCGTCAACTTAAATACCTCCAATCCTTAGACAGAACTTCACTGGTAGAGTTCCCTTATAATCTCAGGAATGTTTGTCCTACTTAGTTCATTAAAACTATTTTAAAACTAAGTAAGAATTTCTAATCCTATTAGAAAATGATCTTAGGTCTAATTAATTTTAACTCATTAAAATTAATTCATTTTAACCTAAGATCCTATGTGAGCATGCATATCTTGATTATAGATTGACGGTTTCTAATCATAAATTTTAAACTATTTCAAAATTTTAATGATTAGCCCTATAATCATGCATACTATAGTTTAAATCAATTAACAATCATATTCAAATTAATCAATTTTAAACTATATAACTTTGCATTGCATGAAAATTAATATAACCCTTATATTAACCTATGGATGTTTCATGTTCAATGCAACTTGATTTCCATTTTTAATAAATTAACAATTAATTATTGCCAAAAATGGTAAATCAAATTAGCATGCTGCAAACAATTTATTTTTAATATAACTCTTATATTAAATCTATGTAATTGCATGCATCATACTTCTCCATTTTCATGAATTTAATATAACTCTACTATATATTAAAACAATCATGAAAATCCATGCATTATACCATACATCATAATCATATTATAACATACATAATGCATGAGCATGCTTTATATCCTAAGGTGGGATTATAATTTAAATGACATCCACAAAGCATTTAAACAACGAATAAACCGATTTAATTGGCCCCTAGGATAGATTAATGCAAAATTACACTAATAAAGCAATAAATCTATCCTATTACAAAAAACTACAGCTCCAAATCCGGTCTACTAGCCTTGAACCGACCCGAACCGCTTCAAACCGGGCTTGAAAAACTCGAACAGCGCCCAAACCGGGTTAAACCGGACCAAATCGGTCCCAGCTAGCCCAAAATTCACGAATCAGACCGGCATAATTAGGGCAACTTCACGTTTCCACGAAAAAACTACTGTGCCGCGTGAAATCGTGACAGCGTCGAGACGCTTTAGCGATAGCGTCCCGACGCTGACGCGATTTCAACCATCCGTAGCGTGAAATCGCGACAGCGTCGGGACGCAATACGCCAAGCGTCCCGACGCTGTAGCGTCTGGAGCTTGTTTCTAGGCAGAACCGCGACTGTTCTCCACGAATTTCGTCGATTTCTTCTGCGATTTTCATCGATCTCCAAGCCTAAACTAGACCCGGACTGTACAGACTCGATATTTATGATTTAATGCCCAAAAACACAGGGGCCTTTACAATTGATCGCATCAAAAATCATAAATTCTAAGGCCAATTAAACCTAAACAGTTTATCGCAAAAATAAACATTCATAATGCAATTAATCCCACCTATCAAAGCCAATCGCAAATCCCAAAACAACGTTTAAAATTCGATAGGGCTCTGATACCAATTGAAGGGATAAAAGCTCTTTCGCAGCGGAAGACGTCAGAGATCTTTTCGAAATTAAACGCCGATTGGGATACCAATACGACGGCAAAATAATTCATAGCAGTAAAACCATTTTATACATGCTGAAAATATATATATATAAAACATGCTGAAAACAAGAGGAAGAAATCCTAGATCTAATCTAGGAAGGATCCTATCGCCAAGCGTCCCGACGAATATGGTCGAGACTGCATATAAGTCATACTATAGCTCCTCCATTAAGAGTGAAGACAGACACTGATGTAGATTTCATCAAATCCTTATCAGTTAAAACATTTGTGTCAGTGTATCCTGTAAGGATCAAATCCTTAGCGCCATACACGAGCATATAAAACCTCGTTCTCCTAAGATACTGGAGGATGTACGTAACGACACTCCAGAGATCAAATCCTGGAATTGATTGATACTCACTAACAACCCTACTGCATAGGGCATATGTCTCATGTCCTCAACTTCTTGAGGTGTCTGAGGACACAGTTCCTTAGACAAAAGAATTCCATTCCTGAAAAGGTAGTAAACCCTTATTGGAATTCTGCATCTTATATCTAACTAACATCTTGTAGACATAAGAAACTTGAGACAAGACTAGCTCAGCTTCTCCCATATTTTCATTTGGAAATGAGCTGTTAGCCTCTTTTAATGTCAGTAAGATAACCTACATCATTCCCAATGATTAGGATATCAATCATATATAACACTAAGTGAGCTACTGAATTATTGGTGATTACTTGTAAACACAAGACTCATCAATGTTCTGATTAAAGCCAAAAGATTTGATCACCGCATCAAATCTTACATGCCAAGATCGAAATGCTTAGGTCAATCCATGAATGGATCACTTAAGCTTACAAACCTTTTTGCTTTAGATCTTGCTCAATAGACCCTTCTAGTTGAGACCTTAAATGTCTCGTTTCCTCTTGTAAATCCACTTGTAACCTATAGGTGTTACCCATCAAGCAGACGTACAAGATCCCAGATGGAATTGAAATGCAAAGATTTCATTTCCAAGTGAATGGCTTTAATCCTCTGATCGTTATCAACATCATTCATTTCTTTTGTAAAAGACAATGAATCCTCTATGTCATCATTAAGAATGACGACTTGAGCTTCAAATAAGCCCATGTAACGGTCAGGTTATAAAACAACCCTCCCACTACATCAAGGCATTCTCAACTCTTGAGATGGATGTGACTGACCAAAAGCACTGGCCTTATCAACAACTCTTGTTGAATAACCAGTCTTATCAACAACTTTTGTTGATTCATCAACAACTCTTGTTAATGTTTCCGTAGCTCTATTAGTTAATTCACTTAAACCGACCTTACTTTATGGCTTATGATTTCTCATATGTTCTTCTTCTGAGAATGAAGCATTTGTCGATACAAATTCTTTATTCTCTTATGGATTGAAGAAGTATCTTATCCTCGTTTCCTTTGGGATTGCCTACATTTAGGCATAATTTTGAACGGTATTCCAATTTATTTTGGGTTAGTCACAAGCACAAGTGTTGGACACCCCAAAATTTAAAGGAACATAAACAATCTTTACGTCCAATCCTCAACATAGAAGGTGTTTCATAAACACTTTTGATGGAACGTTGTTCAAAATACACGCTGCAGTCACACTGCATGACCCCAAAACGAGTCAAGCAATTGAGCATAGCTCAACCGGGATTGAACCATATCCAATAGGGTTCTATTACTCCTAACTGAGATTTAGGATGTGATTCCATGAACTATCAAATAGTCTTAGAATCTCAAGTCCCTATACTCAACACATTGATCAGATCAAAGTGTTTTTATTATCTCACCTAACAAGTTTTCAACTTCAGTCTTAAGCCCCTTCGAATATCTCAAGAGCTTCAGACTGAAATTGCATTAGATAGAGATACTCATACCTTTGAATAATCATCCATAAATGGAATGATTTATTCATGCCCGTCCACTGCTTTAACATACTGGACCACAAGGATCCAACCTTTGGCTCTTTTAGCTCTTTTCCAGTAAAAATAGCCTAACCTTAAGAACCAAAGAAAGGTATTTCCTTTAGGAGATATCCTTTGCCTTTATTTCTTTGAGTATAAGCAATCTTAAACAACTCAGTGCTCATGACTTGCTTTATTCTCGATTAGTCTTAAAACACATAAGTGGTTTTCAGTAATGCTGAACAAATGTCAACTCCCTTTCTTAAAATAAAACTGCGTTAGCAGGGAAAGGTATTGAGTAACATTGTTCCAACATAAACGATACAGAAATCAAATTTCTGTTAATCTTTAGGAAATTCATATACATTATCTAATAATGTGTATTTTCTCCCACTGGATAAAATAACTTAATGTTCCCTCTGCCAAAGCCGAGACATATTCTCCAGATCAAAATCTGAGAGTCATCTCACCTAATTGCAATTGTTGTCATGAGCTTATTCCTTAAAAGGAAAAGCAAACGTGACAAGTGGCACCTGAATTAAGGATTCAGGTTGTATCCTCATTTTCCACTATGCACGTTTCAATGAACAATAAATCATATTTATTGTCATTGATATTGGCTAGGCAGTTAATGTCATAATCAACATGAACAATTCAAGATGAACTAGACATTTGGGCCTGAGGACATTCCTCACAAAAGACTAATCTTAAATCACTTACCACAAGTTTCGTTTAAGCTAGTTGTATCTTAAACCGTTATTAATAAAAAGATGTAAGACAATGCACATAAAATTTATATAATTGCCGAAATAACAAATTACTTGTATTATTAATCGCACTAACCCATGACAAATAATCCAATCAAATTCTGCAAAAACAAACAAGCAATCAAAGAAACCCTATAAGACTATTGATTTAGTTTTTGCAACGATACTTCAGAGGTTTAAAATAACAGCCACCGAAGGGTGGTCAGCTACTCCTCCTCTGAATTGAGATAATCTCAACAAAACCCTAACACTAGAATAACTCATATTTCGTTAGCATTTAGTTACCGTTGTTCGGTCAAGGATTCGTTAACACACTTAACTGATCCCCGTAAGTGTAACCCTCCCACATTCAGATCCCAGAGGTATGGACCAACAGGCTACCAAAAGGAAAGACAATTGTTGGTAATTAACCTAAGTGACCCTATCCATTTATGGAGTTCGCGGTGTTCCGAAACCTATGATCAGGCCCTCCGAAGGGATGGTCGCTCCAGGACGACACGCAGGCGGATCATAAGAATCTCACGGTGCGACCTAGGGGTGGAGACCGTAGGATACGTTGACACGTGTCCTGCTCCCACTTACTATAGACATTCTCCTCATTCACCTTGGTATTGACCCATGCAAACACTTTCCGAAGGGAGGCTGCTCTACGACGACACGAAGCCGAGCATGGATCTCACGGTGTGAACACAGGGGGACGTGAGAGTAAAAACTCGATATGAAAAATCTTGTTTTTATATTTTTCCTCCCACTGAAATGTCCTACTGTATTTTAGGGTTATTAAACTTAGATAAACCCGGCTAAGTCAATCTATCGAAGTCTATGCCTATTATAACTCTTATATATAGGTCTTTACTCTAATGTCTAGGTGAATTAAACCCTTTTAATTACCTAGTGACATTGCATGCTAACATTAGACTATGATTAATTCAACTCAGGTTCCGGATCTGTTCCCAGGTAGGAGGTGTTCCGTAACCGTCAACTTAAGTACCCCCAGCCTAGACAGAACTTCACCGGGAGAGTTCCCTTATAACCATAGTAATGTTTTTCCTACTTAGTGCATTAAAACTATTTTAATCCTAAGTAAGAAAATAATTCTAATCCTATTAGAATTAAAATGAGCTTAGGTCTAATTAATTTTAAACAATTTAAAATTAATTCATTTTAACCTAAGGTCCTATGTTTGCATGCAACTCTTTGTTATAGGTTGACGGTTTCTAATCAATTTTATAACTATTATAAAATTTTAATAATTAGCCCTATAACATGCTTCTATGGTGTTTCCAAATAACAATCTAATTCAAATTATTAAACACCATAACACTCATGACGCCGATAATATAACGATTATATATATCTAAAGTGGTGTCATGCTTCATGCAATTTCAATTTCATTTAATTAATATCGATCATATTAATTAATCATCAACGAAATTCAATCACATGAAATTAGACATTAATATAATATAACTCTTATATTAATCTAATTAATGTCATACTCAATGCTATTCCATTTTCATTTAAATAATATAACAATTTATATTAATATTATACATGAAAATCAAGCATTGAAATTTATTTCCATTCATAATATAACTATTATATTAATACTCATGAAAATAAATCTAAGCATGCATGCTATATTAATAAAATATAACATTTTATATTTGTCTAATTAATGTCATGCATCATGCTTTTCCAATTTCATATATTTAATATAACAATTATACTAAATAACTCATGAAATTTAAATTCATGCATAATTATCATATATTATAACATTTATAACATAAAAATGCATGAAAACATGCTTAACCTATGGTGGGATCTAGCTAAATGACATTCATAAAGCAATAAATAGCTGAAAAACCGGTATATTGGCCCCTAGGATAATTAAAATAAACAAAAATTACAATAATTTCAATTTAATTATCCTTCTAAGACTTGAACCGCTCCAGAACCGGACGAACCAGCTTGAACCGCTTCAAACCGGACACAAATCACTCGAACCGGACCAGAATCAATGTGAACCGGACCAAAAGGCTGAAATTGGCCGAACCGTATGAACCAGGCCACGAACCGGACCACTACTGACCACACGCAAAATTTTAAAATAAAATTCCCACGATCAGGCTCGAACACACGACCAATCAGATGCTAAACCGACGCGCACGCCAGCTGCTCCAGCACCCACGTTCAAAACTAAGTGAACGCAAATAATATTTATTTCAAAACCGCTTCAACCGCTGGAACCCACGCCGCACGTCTCGCTCAACGTTCCTAATTCGGAAACTTCCGTCAGCGTCGAGACGCTGTAGGCAAAGCGTCTCGACGCTAGCCCAATTTTTTCCAGCCTTTGTTCTTCAGCGTCGCGACTCCGTTGAGCAGGGTCGCGACGCTACGCCTCTGGACAGCATACTAATTTCGATTCCAGCAGCCGATTCCAATCGATTTTCCGCCCAAATTCATCCCGATCTTCATCAAAATGAATCCTAATCTAGACACGGACTATACAAGACTCGATTTACTGAATTAAATGCCCAAAAACACAGGGGCCTTACAATTTTGATCAAATCAAAACACAGTAAATCTAAGGCCAAATACCAAAACAATTTTTCAGCAAACCAACATTCATAATGCAGAATAAATCCCACCATGAACCAACGCAATTTTCATAAAATTGAAATCAATTAACGAGATGGCTCTGATACCAATTGAAAGGGTTAAAATCCCTTTGGCAGCGGAAACAATCAAGACCTTTCTCGAATTAAATTTCAATTATAGGAAAAACTGGTACATTGGCAAATCAAAATTAGAAACAATTTCTAAATTAAACTAGATCAGGTTAAGCATGCTGGAAATTTATTTAAGATTAAGAACACTTACATGAACTAGAAGAACAATCAGCACAATGCTCCAATTCGCGTTCTTCTTCCTCCCAATGGACACCACCACCACGGATCACCCACTATCCTCTAGGATCGCTGAGATATGGCTTGTGGGAACCCAAAATTCGGTCTTGGAAGGGAATTTTCAGCAAGGTGCTTGCTGTTTTTGAGAGAAAAACTAGAGAGAAAATTATCTCTGTTTTGCGTGAGAATGAATGAGTGAATCAGAGAATGGCCCAACCCCTCATGCCACTACGTAGGATTAGGTTAGGAAGTTATCTTTAACTCCCTAACCAATCCTGTCCATTGATCTAAACCAATTAGATCTGGACCGCTTAATTATTATCAAATAATAATTAATAATTAATTATCTAATTAATTATAATTAATTTAATTAAACCAATTTTAATTAAATCAATTATAACATATAGTTTTAATTCAATTAAATCATATTCAATTGAATTAAACAGGCCATTCAACTAATTTAAATTAATTGATTCCACACTAATTAAATATCAAATATTTAATTAATTTTATAATTGAATCATATACAATTTTATCTCTCATTTAACCTATAGTTTTAATGTGCATCAAAATGTACATTAATATAAACTATAGTATTAATTTGATTAAATCACATTTAACCAAATTAAATTAAATTAATTAATTCCCAATTAATTAATTCATGAATTAATCAAATATCACATATTTAATTAAATTCATAATTCTCTCATTAATTAATTTTGAATCATATCCAAAATTAATTTTATTATAAAGTTTAATTCATTAATTAAACTTATACTATAATGTATCTCCATACATTATATTAATTGCATCAAAATACAATTAACTGAAATTCCCTTTTAATATTCAAGACTATATTATCTCAGAACCCGTTATGAGCTAGTAGGTGGACCTAATGGACCTACAGATCAGAAGCTCCAACGATACGAGATTGATCAGCTAAACTCATTAACCGAGTCAATCAACATTCGTTAATTGTGGGTCACTCCACTAAAGACCCACAGCTGCACTCTTCTCACTGTAGAATATTTCTGTGTCCACGGATATCGACCAATGCAGTAAGTCAATCCTTCACGTGTGTTCGTAACACCAGTTGGGTCAAATTACCGTTTTACCCCTGGGTTACCTCTGGTTCCTTAAGTACCACTGATCCCTGTAATGAACAATTTGTTTAGGGTCCAACCTCTAAACAAGAATTCCTCTCGGGCCAGGAGAGGACGGCGCGCCTTTGTTCAAGCCTCGGAATCAGCCCTTAAGGGAACACACATCTACTTGCCCCAATAGGGGAAGGAGTGAATTCCATATTGTATTGTCATGTCCCCAGCCCCCCACTCGGTCGTGTCCCCAAGAAGGTAGGCTTATTGAGTCGGCGTGCTGGCCACTGTCACCCATACTAATCAAAGGACAATCCCTCGTGAGAAGGAGTTCATGACACACTCAGGATTAAGATTGAGTTACCTAGGTCATCCTATTGAAACTGTAACCTAACTAGTTAACGGTGTTACATCTAGTGGTTTACTATTTCGTGGTCCGGTCTTATGCAAACTCATTTCATAGGATACCCCCGCTCGCATGTCTCCTACATGGACGCCTTGGATCAATACGTCTGTATCGAATACAAAGGCGGGTCGTATCACATAATGTTACTAGGATAAGGTACCCAGCCTTATCCCTGTACTATAGACCTTTTAGGTTGTTACTTGAACACTGATCCCCGTATGTCCTCACATACTAGTCCAAGTCTCATGTAAACAACCTTGGATCTTAGTTTATTGGATTTGGGTCATATTGTGCAATTTTAGACTTAATATGACAATAACACTTTATTGCATGAACCTCAATAACACTTTATTGATACAAGTGTATAATTCGTTAATCATTCACTATCTACGAGTTTTAGGACATAAAACCCAACAATCAATTGCTGGCTAGAAGCACCTTCCATTCTAGAAGCAAGAGGAGCAACATCTTCCTCAACTTCGTTGCCTCCATCTGTCCCACCATCTTCCTCAACTTCGTTGCCTCCATCTGTCCCACCATCTGCCTCGACTTCATCTCCTACAACGTCATCATCATAATCATCTACTTCCTCAAATTCATCTGCTTCAGATTCTTCTTATGATTCATCTAATTCTTCATCCTCCTCGTTGTATTCCCAGTTTCATCTTCCTCTTCATCATACTCTTCTTCCTCGTAATTAAGTGCATCGTCACCAGTATACAAATTCTCTTCAATCCCAAAATTTGGTGTATTGTCATCAGCTAAGTCTAGTGGGACAAAAGTATTACTTATAGGGGTTGGTGATGATACGTTATCATATGTCGGATGATACGAGGGAATGGATGATGGTATGTTTTCGGCCAAATTGTAGGGTCCAGTCTGTGCAAATGATGGTGGCGGTTGTGGAAAAGGTTGTGAGATCGTGGGTGGTATATGACTATGACTACCTAAGTTACTGCCACTACCATGGACAGCTTTTGGAATCATTGATAAGTATAACGGCAATTGTGATGCATCCTCTCCGCTTAGAAAGAATCTTAATTCTCTGTCATTTCTAATCAAATAAGTAGGAACTCTTGATCCAAAATTGTATAGACATCTTATTATAAGGTCAAACTGATCGGGGTTAATGCCACTCAGGTTATACAGCTCTCTTAAAAACTCTTCATACCTTATGTCAATATCCACATCCAATCCTACTAAATAGCCACCTTCATAATCTCTTTCATTCTCCTTCCATAGACCACCGTAACACACAAAGATTCGAGGCATTCTACAAAATATATATATATATACAAGATTCATTAGAAAAAAAAAAAACAACTTTTGCAAAAGAAGGAAAGAAAAATCAAAGGAATAAAGGAAAAAAACAAAATCTGGAAAATTTCTTGGTCAATTTCCCGACCAAGAAATCCCGGTCGTTTGACCAAGAAATCCCGGTCGGGATTCATCATTTCCCAGTCAACATTCAAAAAAAAAAAAAATTCCCAGATTTTCGTATATAAAATTCTTAAAGAACCTACTTATGATTTAAAACATGTAATCTACACACCTTCTTCAAAAAACAGGTTGACAATATGAAAATCTTGAAGTGGGTCCACCCGGATTTTGACTTCACGTGTTTGACTTCTTTGCTTCTCTAGAATATTGTTGGTCAAATGTATGTTAAATGATGTTTTGATGTTTGAATTTTGTTTTTAATTGGTGGAATTAGTTGGTTGGGGGGTTGGTTGACAATTTAATTGCCATCATTAATAAAAATTGAAGAAGGATAATAAAGACTTTTTACATAGTGGATCCCACCAAAAAGTAGTCAAATTTATATAAAATGGGTTAAAAAAACAAGTTTTTAGGAAGTGGGTCAATTTTGAAAACCCAAAACTTAAAAGGGTCAATTTTGACAATTTCCCCTTACCTAATATTTTTATTAAATAATTTATATATAAAAAAAAAATGAAGGACGACATCTCAAATGGAATATACACAAAATTCTAGGACAAAAATGAGGGACAAAAATTGAGAATTAAAATGAATTGTAGTGATAATATTTTTTAATTTCCATCCAAAATAGAACGTTATTTGAGAAACTAATGGATAAATGATACATAAAAATACAGGCTTTTTATATGAGGCCAAAAATAAAAATAATTACTTCATCATTGGTGATGTCCATACTATATTATAAGTTTTTTTTTTCTTTTTTTAATAATAATTTTAAAAGGTAAAATTGGTCGATCCCTAATCCTACGTGGCATTAAAAGCTGTTGAAATAGCTAGTCAACTAAAAAGCCTTCACTTTAAATACACACTTTATTTTCTCGATGTCCAAAAACCTTATCCAAAGAAGAAAACCCACATGCAAACAGGCAAAAATCAACTCTAATTTACGTGGTCCATTTATTATTTTTATTTTGGATTATAGAGAAAAAAAAAAACGAAAAAAGAAAAGTATGTCATGTGGAGTTGGACAAAATAAAAAGATGGGCCATTTTTGTAGGTTAAGATAGGACACAGTAGCCATATGTACCTTTTCAAAATACACATCTTTTAAAAAATAAAAAGACTTTATCTGCAATCTATTATATATTAAAGAGTAAGGCTTTGGGTAAAGAAAGTTTACTCTAATTCTTCCACTTCTCTACGGTTATTACACTGTTTTTGTCAAGGTCACTAAAAATACTATTTCTTAAGTTCAAATTTTTAGAAATAAAAATTAATATATATGTTTTTTAGGGGCAACTAGATGAATGACCATTTTTAATTAGGCGTTTGAAAAATGTCCATCTTGTTTTTTCATAATGTCTATTTTTAGTAGTTTTTTTTTTTGAAAAAATACACTTTGGGTCCCCAAAGTTTGGGTTAGGTTTCATTTTGGTCCTTGAGTTTTCAAACTCAACAATTTAGCCCATAGGTGAGGGAGGAGGGCCTCCCTCCTCCCGTCACCGGCGCCGGAAAGGGAGGAGGAGGCCTCCTCACTCTCCCTCTTTTTTATTAAAATAAAAAAAGAAAGAAGATGTAGAGAAAGGGAAGAAAAAAGAGAAGAAAAGAGAGAAAAAAAAAACTTCTTTGTCGCCGGCGTCCGGCGACCGGAGTTGAAGAAGAAGGAGAAGAACAAGAAAAAGAAGAAGGAGAGAGAAAGAAATAATAAAAATTTTAATATTTTATTATTTTTAATATATTTATATTTTAAAAAATTCAAAAATATATTTTTTTTGATAAAAAAAACATTGCCACGTCAACAAGCCGTTAGTTTTTAACGGAAAAATGGATGGAGGGACTAAAATGAAACTAAAACCAAACCTCAGGGGCTAAATGGTTGAGTTTGAAAACTCAGGGACCAAAATGAAACCTAACCCAAACCTCAGGGACTAAAAGTGAATTTTTCCCTAAGTTTTTTTTACCAAGAATCGGACAAAAATGGCCTTGAACGAAATCTAATCCAGCGAATCGATAAATTCAAATACAGCGTAAATCTAGTGAACCGAAAAATTCAAATACAGCGTAAATGTAGGAGAGAATCTAGGATTTACACTTTAATTTAACGTCACATTGAAAATAAATCAAATTCAAATTAACAAAGATAAATTGGAACAAATAAATAGAAGTTATCTTAATCGTATAAATTAATAACAAAATTTTAAATTGATAAATATAATTGATAGGACCAATTTAGCCCTATTTATTTAGTCTTAATCTTGCTAGTTTTATGCTTAAGCATGTGCTTAATCGTGTTATTTTATAGGTATTTGGTGTTAGAGCTTCCCAAGAGCACTTTGGAGCAAAAAGGATTTAAAAGGAGAAAATTAGGTCAAATCCCGAGCATTGGAAGCAAGTGAAAAGAAGTCAAGGAAGCTGGACCCGAGAGGTAGCGTCTCGACGCTACCCTCTCAGCATCTCGACGCTACGAACTTCAAAAAGCGGAGCAAAACACCGTCAGCGTCTCGTCACTGCCTCGTTATTTAAATAGCAGTTTTCCGATTTAGGTCACATTATTCAACCGTTTTTCCTTTTTCCTCTCAGTTTTCTCTCCGATTCCTCTGTTTTTTCTCTGTATTTCATAGTTTTAGGTTAGTTTTGGTTGATTTCTCAAGCCTTGGGCTTAGATTAGGCTTGTCTATAGTCGTCTAAGCATCGTTCGCTGCAGTTGGAACCTCGGATTTGTAAGTACACTTTGTTTTTATGAGATTCTATGAGTATTTTGTGTTGAATGTTTGATTCCATTCAATTTTCTGTTATGTGTTGCATGATTTCTTTGGTGTTCGTGATTTTAGATTCCCGCTTTTATCATTAGCATGCACAGTAGGTTAGGTTGACGCCCTAATTCACAACTTGCATGCTAATAACTTGCTAAGAAATTAAGTTTCACGTAGCTAATGAAATCTTAGTTCATTGTTAGCAATAGACCGAGTCATGGGCACGAGTCCCAAGAGTAGTTCTCTGACATCGTAGTTTGCATGATAGGTCTAGGGTCTAAATTGATGTTCTTAATTAATTTAGGCTTTTCCTAGTTAATTAGAGCATTCTAGCCTAGAGCAACAATTAGTTAATTTTTTAATCACGACCGGGTTAATTAATTAATCGATTGTATGTTGGTTCAATGGATTAGTCAGGTTAGCGCTGTAGGGCTATCTAAATCTTTATGCAGTTATTTAATTAGTTAATCTCGACGGGTTAGTAGGGGTTAATTAATTAGTAATTAGTGATTGAATTGATGTACGGTGGGATCGAGTCAATTGATTTAGAGTACCAATTAGGCAGCATGCATTTAAATCATTATTTGCTAATCAATGAGTAAAAACAAATGTACTGAATCCGAGTGTCTCCAGCTACAGTGATTGCCAAGGTGAGATTAACCAACCGCCCTTTATTTTCTGTCATTTAATTTTCTGCAATTTACTTTCTCACACTTTATATTCCCTGCAATTATTCCCTTCTTCTTCAACCCCCTTCTGTTACAACAAACACAAAAGCAGTTAGAGATAAACTAGTTGTTCCCTGCGATCAACTCCGGCCACTACAACTGCAAAGTAGTTTCGTGATCGGTAATTATAAATTTATTTGGCACTCGGAGTCTCGACAACTCCGGCCCGTCAATAATACTGAGTAATCTCACGTTTTAAGGAGGAAAAATAGGAGTGGATTAAGAAAATACACTATATTCAGAGGAAAAAAAATCACTTGGGAAAACTATAATTTCAATATTAGTGAGAACTTGAAACATGCAATTCAATTGAAGCACATCAAAACAATTTAATGGTTTCATCTAAAATAATTGGAAGCATTGGTTAGGTGTTTTGGTATTTAAAAAACTTTACCAACTTTTTTCTGAAAAGACTTTTCGGCTGCTCCCCTCCTCACGCAAATACAGGTTTTCAATTCATCTTCTCCTCCCTTAAAACCTATTTTAATTGGTTTCTTCTTGGACACCTTGCCATTTTTTCGTATTCTGAATCTACCTTCATATTGTATTTAGTTTCGAATCTAAATCCACCGAGCTAATAAATTCAAGGGAAAAATACACTTTTGGTCCGTGAGGTTTGAGTTAGGTTTCATTTTGGTCCCTGAGTTTTCAAACTCGACAATTTAGTCCCTGAGGTTTGGATTTTGTTTCATTTTGGTCCGTCCATCCACTTTTTCGTTAACTCTTAACGGTTTGTTGACGGGTCACTTATTTTTTTATTAAAAAAATATTTCTTAAATTTTAAAAATAAAATAATTAAAAAATAATTTAAAAATATATATTTTTTAAATTTTCATCTTCCTCTCAACCACCATCAATCCTCCTCTTCTTCTTCTTCTTCTCAACCACCATCACCACCACCTCCAAGCTCATTGTTGCCGCTGGTCGCCAGTGACCACCGTTCGCCGGCGGTCGACGATTTTTTTCTTCTTCTTTTCCCTTCCCTTCTCTTTTCTCTTTTCTTACCCTTTCTTTACACTTCTTTTTTTTTCTCTCATCCGTTTCTTCTCGCCGCCGTCTTCTCCTTCTTCGTTCGTTTCTTCTCGCCGGCAATCAAGACTCGTGCTCCTCCCTGTTCCAACTCATTGTTTTTTTAAAAAAAAAAATAGCGAAGGGGGTTTCCCCCTTCGAATCAAGCTGGAACGAAGGGGAACCCCTTCGTTTCCGCTGGATTCGAAGGGGGAAACCCCCTTTCGCTTTGCTTTTTTTTTTGTAAAAAAAAAAATAGTGCTGGAACAGGGAGGAAGAATCGGGAGGAGGGAGGAGGGTTTCCTCCTCCCCGTTCTTCCTTTAAAAAAAATAGAAGAAAAGGAAAGTTAAGTTGGGGAAAAAGAAGAGAAGAGGAAAGAAGAGAAGAAAGAAAAAATTTATATATATATTTGTCGGCGGTCGGTCGCCGCGGCTTCGATGGTGTGAGGATGGTTGAAGAAGAATTAGAGTAGTGGTGAAGGGGATGAAGAAGGAGAGTAGTGGTGAAGGGGTTGAAGAAGAAGAAAGAAAAAAGAATTAAAAATATATTAAAAATTAATATTTTATTTTTTTATTAATGTTTATTTTAGAAAATGAAAAAAATATTTTTTAATAAAAAAATAGGTGCCACATCAGCGGTCTGTTAAAATCTAACGGAAAATTTGATGGAAGGACCAAAAGGAAACAAAATCCAAACCTCAGGGACTAAATTGTTGAGTTTGAAAACTCAGTGACCAAAATGAAACCTAACCCAAACCTCAGGGACTAAAATTGTATTTTTCCCTAAATTCAAATACAGCGTAAATGTAGGAGAAAATCTAGGATTTTACACTTTAATTTAACGCCACATTAAAAATAAATCAAATTCAAATTAACTAAGATAAATTGGAACAAATATATAGAAGTTATCTTAATCCTATAAATTAATAACAAATTTTTAAATTGAAAAATATAATAATAATCTCATGTTTTAGGGAGAAAAATAAGGGTGAATTAAGGAAATAAAGTATATTCAGAAGCAAAAAAACTCACCTGGGAAAGCTACAATTTCAACATCAGTGAGAACTTGAAGCATGCAATTTAATTGAAATAAATCAAATCAATTTAATGGTTTCATCTAAAAAAGTTGGAAGCTAGGTGTTTTGGTATTTAAAGAACCTTACCAATTTTTTTTTAACAGATTTTTCGACTGCTCGCCTTCTCACGCAAGTTTTCAATTCATCTTATTCTTCCTTAAAACTGATTTCGGTTGGTTTCTTCTTCGATACCTTGCCATTTTTTCTTATTCTGAATCTATCTCCCATCAACGGTTGTTCACGTTGTATTCTTCTCCAACGACACTATTTCGACACGTTTGGGTTGGGAGAAGATTTGAAAAATTCAAAACCTAGAATAGACATTTGAGAGAAAGGACTATGAAGATGATATTTAGATAATTAAGAACTAAAAATCTAATTGAAAATTAAAAATGAAAATATTAAATTATGTTTCATCTCTCAGATTTCAAAATCTGAATTTTAATTTTAATATAAGGAGAGAAGATAGATGGTGTAAATCTAACAGATTTCTTGATTCATGGGTGAAACAATTTGATCTTTTTTTTTTTTAATTAAATCAGATAATGACTCCCTAAAAAATAGATGTGGATGAAAAACTGACTGAGGGGTATAATTAGAAGAATATTTAACGTGTAAATGTTTTTAAAAAACGATTTAGCCATTTTTCATTGAAAAAATTTGTTTGGCCATTTTTTTTTCAGGAATATAGTGTGTGTATATGCAGAGGCAGATTCAGTTAAGGCCCGGGGGGTCGACCCCCCCCCCCCTCAATTTTTTATTTGTTTGTAATATGTATATATTAAACGATTTAAATGACAAATTGGACATTTGCTTCAGTGGTTTGTTCTTTGCAAATCCCCCCTCGCAACTGTATTTCAAACCTTGCTCCTGCTTTTTTGAATGTATTTATATCTTGACCCTCAATTTCAGAAAGAATAATTAATAATTTTTTTTTTAAAAAAGAATAATTAATAAACTCTGCTCCACAAGCTTCCTTTCTAAAAGGGATATATGAAACCATTCCTTATTCTTATTCATTAAATTTTAATTTCTTTTTTTGGTCTACTTTATTGTCAATCTTCTTTTTAAATTTTCTAAATTTCTTTATACATAATAAGTTCAAATTTTATTTTTCCTTTGATATGTGAAATAATATCTTTTTCTTGATAGGTTCAAATTTTATTTATATAAAATTACTTTATAAATATGTCAATTTGAAAGAAAAAAAAAATGAAGAAAGTATATTAGTGAAATATTCCATTCAAAACTTAATTTTTTATTTATTTAGTTTTCATCTTTCTTATTTTATGTTTTAGTTTCTTTATTTTGTATATTTTTATTAATGTTATTGTATTGTAGATTTGATTTTTAATCTAAATAGAGAGATATTATACAAGAAAATCAATGAAGTCATTGTCTCCATTAAAGAAAAGTCATTGTAGTTTTGATAGATATTTCACAAAATAAATTTAAAAGATTTGCCACCCGATCCTGGTTTAAGAACTAGAATTCTTGATTTCAATTGTAATATTCAAGACCAAGTTTTAAAAACTATATAATGAGATTATTATGCACCAATTTCATAATATGAAATCTCATAGAGGACTACTGTAATGTATGTAATTGATAATACAATTTATTTATAATTTTTTATGAATTTTTGGATTAACTTATTTATAAATTATTTTTAATGAATTTTAAATGAAGCCCCCTAACAAAATTTCTGGATCCGCCCTTGTGTATATGACCATTTGTAAGGATTTCCCTTTTTTTTTAATGGAATTTAAGATATACTAGTAACCAAACACGTTGTGAAGTATGTTGTTTATTTTAAAATATAAATAAATGAAAACATTGAGAAACTAGTAAAAAGAAGAAGAAAAAGAAAAATTATATTTAATTTAATGAAAGAAGTAGATAGTTTCAACATCTTATTATTGTCTATATAGACAAATTAGAATTTAATTTTATGTTATACGAAAATTTTAGTTTAAATTTAGATATAAATGATAAATTATGTATTATATGTTTTTTTTAATAACTCCTATTATTTAATTATAACTTTTCATAATTCAACTTACTAAAATTGAAAGTGAAACAAAATATGTCATAAGATAATAATAATAATAATAATTTTTTTTCCTGATTCAATTCATTATTCTTCCTCACATTTGTTGAACTCAATAACAAAATCATTACTTCTCATTAATATTAGAATAGATACAATTCTAGATGGTTTCTCTTTGGTTTTTCCTTTTTTTCTTTCTAATTCTCTTTTATTTGCTCTTCAATTTATTTTTTTCTCTTCTCATTACACAATCACGAGAACCCTAAACAATTTCTTCGAAAATTCTAAAAAGAAGAAAATTAAAAGAAATTAAAAACACATTATATTCTTTTTAATCTTATAATCACTCTTCTTCATTTGACTTCTTATGCTTTTCTCCCCTCACAATTCCATGCACCTAATTAGAAAAAAAAAAAAAAAAAAAAAAAAATATAGATGTCATAATAAAAGAAACTCTAGAATAAGAATTTTTTTTTTTTTTTATTGTGATTGTTGACACAGAAATTTTTCAAGTAATTTTCTAAGTTCATGAAATTAAAATATCTAAGTTCATGAAATTAGATTAAATTGGGTTCAATTAAAACCCGAATTCATTAAGGTAATTGGCCCTGAAACCCAAGTTTCAAGCCCAAGCCCAAGCTCGTGGATGGACCCAAAAGCAATCAAGCCCAAGCCCATTAAGGCCTTTTGAAAACTCTATAAATAGGAGGCCTTACCTCTCATTTGGGATGACAGATGGAAAAGAATAAGAGGAAGATTAGAAGAGCTCTCAGAAGACACTGAAGATTGAAGCCTAGATCCTCGTACAAAGTTGAAGAACGAAGCCCAGATCCTCTTCAAATCCTGCTACAAAACTGAAGAACGAAGCTCACGTCCTCTTCAAATCCTGCTACAAAACTGAAGAACGAAGCTCACATCCTATTCAAATCCTACTGCAAAATCGAAGATTGAAGCTTAGATCCTCCTGCAAAGCTGAAGAATGAAACTCAGATCCTCTTCAAATCCTGTAGCAAAACTGAATAACAAAACTCACATCCTCTTCAAATCGTGCTGCAAAATTGATGAATGAAGCTCACATCCTCTTCAAATCCTACTGCAAACCGAAGATTGAAGTCAAACTTCTCTTGCAAAGTTGAAGAGCGAAACTCAGGTCCTCTTTAAATATTGCTGCAAACCTGAAGATCAAAACTTAGATCCACTTTAAATCCTGTTGCAAAACGAAGGTTGAAGCTTAGAGCCTCCTACAAACCTGAAGAGTGAAGACTTGAAGTTTACCTCAATCCGAAAGAACTCAAATCCTTTTGTGAAGAATAAACAGACCTTCAAGACTCTGAAGACTAAAGCTTCTTGAAGACTTCAAGAAGATCAAAAAACTTCTTGAAGCTCACAAAGCCCTTAAGCCTAAAAGCTCCTTATCGCAAGAGTGATAACGAGCATAACTAGCTATTTCCCCTATTTATTTTAGTTAGTCTTTGAGTATTTCGTAGTCATTTTATTGCTCTTTAATGTTTATTTTGTAGGAAATTGTTATTTTGAGCTTAAACGAGAATTTGGAATTGATCGGGTGTTCGGGATGCCAAAAGAAGCTAAGCAGCCGAAAAGAATAAAGTTGGAAGATTCTCCAAGTGGGCTTGGCCGAGAGCTGGCGTCTCGACGCTAGCAGGTTCCTTAATTGAGTTGGGCGACAGAGGTCACAGCATCAAGACGTTGTGACAAGAGCGTCGAGACGCTCTTGGTTTTTTCTGTTGGGTTTAATGTCCTATAAACTCGTAGTTTGTAAATCATTAAACATATTCTATTTCCAATAAAGACGTTATTGAGGTTATTCAGTAAAAGATGTTATTGAATATGTAAATTGCGAATGATTAACCTAAATCCAATAAATTAAGATCGTTGGCTATAATATGAATACTCGAACTATATGTAGAGACATATCATAGGATCAAGTTCAAGTTTATAGTCAAAATATTCTATAGTATAAGGATAGGGTTGGGTGCCTTATCCTCGGGTCACTATGGACGCAACCCACTTTGTATTAAGTACAAACAATGAGATCCTAAATCGTTCATATGGAGACATGCGAGTGGGGGCATCCTGTGCAATGAGTTTGCATAAGACTGGACCACGAAATAAGTCACTTTCCCTTTATAACGTCGTTTACTGTACAAACTGACTATTCACAAGATAACCTAGGTAACTCGATCTTAATCCTGAGCTAACTATGAACTCCTGTTTATACGAGATTATCCTTTGATCTGCATGGGTGAGAGTGGCCAGCTTCGCTGACTCAACAAGCCTACCATTTTGGGGATAAGATTGGATAGATAGCTGGGGACATAATCTCGCAAGACGGAATTCGCTCCTACCCATTTCAGGGATAGTAGAGAGGTTGTTCCCTTAAGTACTAACTCCAGGACTTGAACAAGGGGCCCTAGCCCTCATTGGACCGAGAGGGACTTTGGTTTGATGTTTGGAACACAAACCGATTGTTCATTAGAGGATTAGTGGATCTTAAAGAACAAGAAGTACTATAGGGGTAAAATGGTTATTTGACCTAGCTATAGCTACGAACAACCTGTGAAGGATCAACTTATTGAACATGGTTAAATCAAGTGGACGGAAATATATCTATGGTGAGGGGAGTGCAACTATCGGGCTATAGTGGAGTGTCCCGATAGTTAACGAATGTTGGCTAGCTTGATTAATGAGATTAGTTGGTTAGCCTCGAATCGTTGGAGCCCATGATCTATAGGTCCATTAGGTCCCCCTACTAGCTCATATCAGAATAAAGCCTAGAACAAACTTTGAATCGTTCAAAATCGGGAAAAAGGGTATTATCGTAAATTGTGTTTGACACAATAATTTAATTATGAATTAAATTAGAAAATGAGAGATAAAGTGTTTAAAAGTGTTTTAAATACCATATATATGTATTGGGAATCATATATGATGAATTGCACAAGGTTGGTATGATTAATTGGATTAATCATAAGAAATTATTTTCAAAAGTCTCAAATTAATTACCTAATGTTAAATTCAATTTGGAATTGAAATCAACATTAAAATGCAAGCTAAAAATCAGATTATAGATTCAACATAGTGGATTTAGTTGGATTCCCACTCTTGCATGTTGATACAAAGTGGAAAACAACACATCCATGCACTAGTTGCATGTGTTGTGAATTGAACACCTAGAATCCACTTTGGCTTGCAAATCTACCATGTGTCTTGTGTCACGAGGCTTCTCCTTGCATGGAATATCTCTATAAGTAGAGTGTGAATTAGATTCAAGCCTAAGAGAGTGATTTCCTTACTGTTATGCTGCTGGAATTTAGTCTCAAACTCATTCAACTCCATATATCTCTCAAGTGCTTGTACCTTCAAGCATTCCCTTCCCATTCCCTATCACTATAGACTCCCACAAGTCGTTCTTGGCCCGGAGAATAGTAGGGAAGACTCTATCGGTTGTCCAGAGTTGATTGGAGAAGGAAAACGTCACAAGGAGATCCATCCATTTGAGCTACAAGAGGTTGGTTCTTCTAAACTCTCTGTTCTGTCTTTTTTTAGAACAAGCATGCTTTAGTAGTAAAATTAGTGTTGTTAATGCAGGGATAAAAGCCCTTGCGCAGCGCAATGATGATCATACCACACTGATTCTTTTTATTCTAATCGAAATACCGTTACGGATTGCAAAAATTACAGCAACATAAACATATTTAACTGCTGGAATTTTATTATAAAACATGCATAGAACCTACATAAAACCTAGATCTAATCTAGATGCTTTCCCTAATAAACAAGGGATCAAGAAACATTTTACCGTAAGGAGCGTTCTTGATAGCATCACCGAAATTCCTTTGAATCCACAGAAAAACAGCAACAAAACTCCCTTTTCTTTGCTGTAAATTTGTCACGAACACCACCACGAAGGTTGCGCCGGTATTCTCTTGAAGGTTATGCGATAGGTGCTTGTGGGAACAATATCTCTAAGGGATTTGGTGAATATTGTCTCTATATTCTTTGGAAGAGAGGTGCAGAGAATTCTTGGGATTGAGAGAGAGAATTCTGCGTGAGAGTTAGAGAGTTCTAGCAACTGAATGAAGGAGTTACCGTAAAAGTGCCAAAACTACTCCTAAAAAGCCTCTCAACCCACGCAATTTTTGAGGATTAAAAGGAAGACACGTTCCCAGCAGTTAACCTAACTGATGGGAAAAGAATTAATTAATATTAAATAATATTAATTAATCTTTTAATTAAATCAACTCTTAATTTAATTTAATGTGATTTGCATAAACATATTTATACAAAACTTCCATTTAACCTATAGTTTTAATATAACTTAATTAAATCAAAATTTAATTAAATTAAATTAAAACTGAAATATTAATTAATTCACCAACTAATTAATATTACAATTAAATATCATATATTTAATTATATTTCTCTCAAATTAACTATAGAATTAATATACATCATATGTGCATTAATTATAACCTATAGTTTTTAATATGAATCAAATTGATATTTAACTTAATATTCAAACTCCTTTGAATATTCAATTCACCCTTAGAAATTTACCTCAACGCCCTTATAGAGCTACCAGTGGGACCTAATGGACCTACAGATCAGAAGCTATAAACGATGTGAGATTAATTGGCTAAATTCATTAACCAAATTAATCAATGTTCGTTAACTGTGGTTCACTCTACTAAAGAACAACAGCTGCACTCTTCTCACTGCAGATATTTTTATGTGTCCACGGATATCGACCATCAATAGCAAGTCAGTCCTTCACGTGTGTTCGTACCCCAGCTAGGTCAAATTACCGTTTTACCCCTGGGCTACCTCTTGATCCTTAAGTACTAGTGCTCCTCTAATGAACAACCTGTTTGAGGTCCAACCAACAAACAGAAGTCCCTCTCGTGCCATAGAGAGGGTAGGGCCCATTGTTCAAGACCCGGAGACACCACTTAAGGGAACACACCTCTACTTACCTTAAAGACGGGAAGGAGTGAATTTCATCTTGTAAGACTATGTTCCCAGCTCCCCACTCGGTCTTGTCCCCAAAATGGTAGGCTTATTGAGTAGGCGAACAGGCCACTCTCACTCGTACAAATCAAAGGACAATGCCTCATGGACAGGAGTCCATAATCCACTCAAGATTAAGGCCAAGTTGCCTAGGTCATCCTAGTGAAATAGAAATCGAGCTAACTAACGGTGTTACAGTTAGTGGTTAACTATTTCGCGGTCCGGTCTTTGTGCAAACTCATTGCATAGGATACCCCCACTCGCATGTCAACTACATGAACGCGTTGGATCATTACGTTTGTATCAATATACAAAGCTGGCCATATCCATAGTGTCACCAGGATAAGGTACTCAGCCTTATCCCTATACTACAGACCCTTTAGGCTAAAACTTGAACATTGATCCCCGTATGTCCCTACATACTAGTTCAAGCCTCATTCTATTAGCCTTGGATGTTTAGTTTATTGGATTAGGGTTAATAAGACAAGATATAATACAAACATGAATAATACATCACTTTTATTAATGTTCGGTCAAGAGTACATTTACTATCTACGAGTTTTAGGGCATAAAACCCAACAGTTAAGTGCTTTCGATCTTCAATTGCTTCCGCATGTGTTATATGAACACCCTCATTTTCCATATTCAGAAGACGCGACAAAGGCACAACGTCACGATGCTATCAACAGATTTCCTATATAATCTTTTTTTTGAGCTACGAATTAAGGGAGCCCAATTTGAGAGATTTTAGCCCTAATTTCGACTAGAGACCTTCTGTGGGAGCTGAAGCAAGGCCAAGGAGCGGGAACCTAGCTTTGAGGTGTGGAGATCGTGACGGGGACGTGCCGGTTTCGATGACTTATAGCGTTTTCCTTCCTTTCCCTTATCTTTAGTTAGATTTAATGGCTTTATCATGCTTAGTTTATCTTGTAACGTCATGTATGAGTAGCTAAGCTTGTTACTTAGGGATTGATGTAGTCTTTTAAGTTTATGGATTGATTTATGGGATGAATTGTGCAATTGTTTTATGTTTGCATTCTTAATTTAATGCTTTCAATTAATTGGCCACTAGTTGAATGATCTAAGTGTTAAGTCTTGCTTGGGAGAGGGGATTTAGCGTAGACTTAATTAAGATTGCATGACTAAAGTAGAAATTCTAAACTCATGACGGAATTTATAGTAACTTTAGAATTGGTCAAAAAGGACTAAATGCCTTGCATGTTAATGAACTTAGATAGGGATATCAAGTTAGTTAGTATGCATGAGAATCAATTATACTCGGGAGAGGTAGTTGTGATTAAAGGTTCTTAGACTCATAAGACCATTGTGCGCTATAATTCATTCCCTAAAATCAATCCTAGACTAAATTGACGAAATCAATTCCCTAAGTGTTCTTTCAATTGAATCTCCATTGTTTATTTGCATCGCTTTAATTTTCTAAAACTCACTATTTTTCGGTCCCTAAATAAAATTGAGCAAGAATATTCATGGTAGTTAATTTAACTTAAAAATCCAATCCAGAGGACGACATTCGATTTCACAATCACTATATTATTACTTGACTCGTGCGCTTGCGGTAGGAAAAGTCCACATCAAAGAGCCTAGACTGTATGATGCTCCTAACTCACATGAGCTTAAAAGGTGAACAGTAAAAAAAAAAAAGAACTTGAACTACGTTATGATTTGATCCCTTTTATTCAAGGGTACGTAGGCACCTTAGAGAACTTTAAGTTCAGTTCTTGCAAACAAAAAAAAAAAATGCCACAAATATTGAAGCACGACAATACAAATTGAAAAAATTCATCACTACTAGGGGCAATGCAATAAATTGAAGATGTACACCACTATGAATGAGATGCTACAAGTTGGATGAATAAAAAAGGGAAATCCTTGGAAATGGCCAAAAGAAAATAACGTTTTAGATAGATAGACAAAGAAAATAAAAGTGGGGAAAAATAGCCAAAGCGTGGGACTCACGTGACTGTATTTGTATCCTGGTCTTCCCTTTTTTCCATTTCCATAATGTCTTTCTCCAGCTTTCTAAAAGTAAGGAACATGTATTTGTAAACTTATTTTCTCTCCTTTATTAACCATTTTCTCCCTCTTCCTGAAATTAAGGAGTACGTAAATCTAAATAACTGATTCACTATCTTTCAATTAGTTTATTTTTAAATTTATCACATAGATTTAGTTTCCCCTAAAATTAAGGAAACTATATTTGTAATCTGATTCTCTCTCGTTTTTGAATCGCAACTATCCCTCTTCCTAAAATCAAGGAGGTTGTTGTTGAGCGATATCTGCAAGCGCATGGGTCGACGACCGGTAGTAAGAGGTGGATTGTGGCGGTCGGTCGACGGAGGTCCACGGCGGTCGGTAGTCGGAGGTCGACGGTGGTGGTCGGTCGGTGGAGGTGAACAGCGGCCGGTCGTTGGAGCTCGACGGTAGCGATCGGCCATGACTAGTATTCGAAGGTTGACGGAGGTTGGCGACGATCGATAGTCGGAGGTGGACTGTGGCGGTCGGTCGGTGGAGGTTGACGGCGACCGGTAGTCGGAGGTCGACGGTGGTGGTCGGTCGATGGAGGTTGACAGCGACCGATCGTCAGACGTCGACGGTAGTGGTCGACCACAGTCCGTATTCGAAGGTCAACGGAGGTCGGCAACGATCGATAGTCGGAGGTCGACGGAAGTCGGTGATGGCCGGTAGTCCGAGGTCCACGGTGGCAGTCGTTCGACGACGATCGGTAATCGAAGGTTGACGGAGACAGTCGGTCGGGACGACCGATAGTCGGAGGTTGATGGTGGTGGTTGGTCGGCGGAGATCGACGGTGACCGATAGTCGAAGGTCAACAATGGTGGTCGGTAGTCAGAGATCGGTGGAGGTTAGGGGTGAGCAACTATAACCAAAAAACCGAGCCGACTCACCAAAGCCGACCGAACTGACTTCGGTCGGTCGGGTTTTATAGAGTATCGGTTGGGGTCGGTCGGTCGGCGAGCTAAAAAAAGCTCAAATCGACCGAACCGATCGATACTTGTTAATTTAAAAAAAAAGAAAAGAAAAAGAAGAAGAAGAAAAAATGCGCCTTCCGAGTCATTTTCCCATTCAAATTTGAGAAACCAGCTACTGGTTTCTAGGTAATGATTACCTATTTTAAATAGGTAATCATTACCTTTTATTAATATTTTTAAAATTTTCTATTTTTATTATTTTATTTGGATTGTTTTTTTCACCCTACCCTCTTTTTCATTCTCTCCATGTGTCTCTCCCATCTCCTCTTCTTCCTTCTCTTTTTCTCATCTTCATTCATTCTTTTTTTTTTGTTCTTTTACTCATAATCACCATGGAAGAGAGAAGACATAAGATGATTCAATTAAAACCAGCAAGAAGAACGAACTACGAAGAGGAGATGGAAACGGAGATGAGAAACAAAGAACACGAAAACTTCATTTTTTTTCTTATCTTAGACTAATTTTTTTTTTCTGTTCTGATATTTCTGTCTCACCTTCGTTGGTTTCTTTTTCTCCCTTCTCTGTTTCTTCCTCTTCATTTCTTCTCTAATAGTTCGTTCTTTCTCTCATCTTCACCAAAGCTATTGTAGACTAACACCGCTTGTTTCTATCCTCCACATGAACTCCCAAAACCGACCGAAACTGACCGATTTTTTCTTATAGTCGGTCGGTCGATTTCATAATAGCTCCCAAACCGACGACCACCGACCGATCAGAACCGACATGTCGGTGGTCGGCGTCGGTTTTTGCTGAAAACCGATACCGACTGACCGATGATCACCCCTAGTGGAGGTGATAAAAAAAAGGAAAAAAGGAAAGAAATAACATAAATAATAAAAAAAAAATGAAAGAGAAAGAAATAACGAAAAAAAGAAAAAAATGAAAAAAAGGAAAGAGAACGAAATAACGAAAAAATATTAAAAAAAAGAGACAATGAAGTGGTTAAAAAAATAGAGGAAGAGATGAGATTGGTGTAGGAATAGGAGCGAGGGATGGATACATGCATGAAAGATAGAAAAAAAAAACAGAAACAGAATTTGAGAAACAACTTTTTGTAGTTTCTCAAATTTGGCCTCTTTTTTAGAAACGTTTCTAGAAATTTAGAAACAAGAAACAAGGATGAGTTATCAAACAAGTTTGTTTCTTAAAAAAGGAGAAACAGGATCGTTATCAAACAAGCCCTAAAATTACTAAGGTTGCCTATTATCTAAAAAACTCAACATGATGAAAGATGGAAATAAAATTTAAACAAGGCAATAAAGCAATTTTGATCAAGCAATTTACTAACGAACGAGGGAGATCAAGTCAATTGAGAGGCGGGGTCTTGAATTCCAAAATACAATTTAATAATTATTCTGATTCTAAATATTGTGTCCGACTAATTATAGATCTAGAATCTCCTTGGTGACATAGGTTCTCCTGTCGGTTTCCCCTAATTATAATTGACTCAATTTAACAACCTAAGTGTCCTTAGCGCTATTAAATGGGCTAATTAATAAGTCCTGATTCATTATTGATCTCTAAGCCTAATCAACTAATCTCGCTGTCACTACGAGCAATTAAGCCTAGTTGGATGGGTTATGGCCTGACTTAGTTTCTCTCCGTCGAGTTTCCACTAAGTATCAATTCACTATAAATTTGGCCATAATTCATAGAGCATTAAGAACACCCAAACAAATAACTAGTAAATTTGGACACAATATAAGGCCATCAGAATAACATTATAACTCTATCTCTTCATTCAAGACCCGTAAGTCGGGTTTTTAGCTATACATTGTCACTATGAATACCAAAATTTTCCGTCTATACATTGTAAAAGCAGTAAATGAACAAGAATAGGGAATAGGAACTAAACTGGCGATGAATCCCTTGCTTTCGCCGTGATCCACCGCGAAATGAGCTCCCGATCTTCTCCAAAAAATGCCCAAAAACAAGATTTAAGCACTCCTCTCACTCACTCTCATCCCTCTCCTCAAAAATGGCTCGAAGAGCCTTTAAATGATGCTGGAAATGCTGCTTGATGTCCAAAACCAAGGCCAAAATCCCGTCTTAAATAGAGCTCTAGGGGGCACAGCGTCGCAACGCTATGACGTAATTTTCTCGGCGCTCAAGCTGCTTCGGCGTCGTGACGCTGGTGACTAGCGTCTCGACGTCGTCATCAATTTATGGCCCAATTCTTTCCTTTCCAAGGCCTTGGACTTCTCAAATTGACCCATCTTGATTTTCCATGATTGCATCTTCATAAATTGGGCCTCTTTTTCTCCTTTTTCTCCAAAAATTGATCAAAAAGCTCATAGGGACAAAAATTCATAATTAATCATATTTGAACATTAAAATCACAATAAAACCCAACAAAAACTCTTAAATCTAAGGACAAAATGATAGCATTTATGCATGCTATCAGCTGTATATCTAAATAACCGATTTTATTTCTCAATCTGGTTTAAAGATATGGTACTTCTTCCTCCTCTTCCATGTGGCTTATCGACAAGTTCGTGGACGATTCTGCAGCGAGTGTTTCTGGATTCGCCAGTTGATGTCTGCTTCGATGCGAAGAAGGCATGAAGGAAATTTATTATTTGTTTTAGAGTAAGTACTCTCACGATCGAATCATCGTAAGAAACTCATTTTTTCCTTTTTTTTTTTGAATTTAAGAGAGTCATTCAATATGATAATATGATCGTTTGAGGTTGATGATTGCCTGTGTGGCTCTGATAGCATCAAATTGTTGCATATTAATTTCCCTAAAATTTTCTTGTCTTTATGTTATTAAATGCGAAAGACGATGAATTTTGATTATAATATTGTTATAGGTCCTTCCAGAGCCTTCGAAGTCAAAAAGGACATTTTGGTAATTAAAAGCAAGTGAAATTTTTTCGAAAATCGAACGTCAACTCAAAAAGTCAACTGTGGTTGCAAATTCATGCTTGAAACCCGAGGCTTCAATGTCGCGACGCTGCTCGACGCTACAAGATAGCAGCCTAGTGGCCGAGACGCTGCCTGAGAGCGTCTCAACGCTAGGTAGAAATTTTCCATCTTTGTTTTGGCACGATTGAAAGATTCCATTCCATATTTGGGGTAGCCTCTTGACGCTCTCGACTAGTATAAACATGTATCTTTTAAATTAGAGTTGTATCTTTTCTCCATTCCTTCAATTTCAGTTGCCTCTCTCCCTCAAATTCTATGTATTTTTAAGTTTTCTTGATACTTAGAGTAGTTTTTGTTGGGTTTTATGCCCTAAAACTCGTAGGTAGTGAATGTAAACAAATTGTATACTTGTTTTAATAAAATGTTATTGAGTTTCTGCAATAAAATGTTATTGTTGAATATTGCACAATTTGACCCAAAACCGTTAAGAATATCCTCAAGTATCTGAGGAGAAAGAGGAACTATATGCTCGTGTATGGGACTAAGGATTTGATCCTTACAGGATACACTGACATGGATTTTAAGACAGATAAGGATTTGAGAAAATCTACATCAATATCCATGGTCAAACTTTACGAAGGAGCTATAGTGTGGCATAATTATAGTCTTGACCATATAGGCCGAAAATTTAGCTGCTTGTGAAGCAGCGATAGAGACTGTAAGGCTTAGAAAGTTCTTGACTGATTTGGAATATGTTCGAAATGTGAATTTGCCCATCACACTTTATAGTGATACAGTGGTGCTGTGGCAAATACAAAAGAATTTTGTAGCCCAAGACAAGCAAGCACATTGAATTAAATGGAATACTCACGAAGGCTCTCGGCTAAAGGGTATGAGGGTCATCTAGAAGGTCTAGGTCTACGAGTTATGTACAAAGATGAAATCTAGGGCAAGTGGGAGAAATGTAATGGGTATAGTGATGCCCTAGCTTATTGTATTTGTACATTGTATATGTTTTATACATGTATTTATACACCCACTGCTGAATAGATTATTGTACATCCCACTAAACTAGAGTTTTTAGTTCAAGTGGGAGTTTGTTGGGCTTTATGCCCTAAAACTCGTAGATAGTGAATGTAAACAAATTGTATACTTGTTTTAATAAAATGTTATTGAGTTTCTGCAATAAAATGTTATTGTTGAATATTGGACAATTTGACCCAAATCCAATAAACTAAGATCCAAGGTTGTTTGTATGTAACTTGAACTAGTATGTGGGGACATACGGGGATCGATGTTCAAGTAACAACCTAAAAGGTCTATAGTACAAGGATAAGACTGGGTACCTTATCCTGGTAACACTATGTGATACGACCCGCTTTGTATTCGATACAGACGTATTGATCCAAAGTGTCCATGTAGTAGACATGCGAGTGGGGGTATCCTATGCAATGAGTTTGCATAAGACCGGACCGCGAAATAGTAACCGCTAGCTGTAACACCGTTAACTAGTTAGGTTTCTATTTCACTAGGATGACCTAGGCAACTTAGTCTGAATCCTGAGTGGATTATGGACTCCTGTTCACGAGGGATTGTCCTTTGATTTGTATGGGTGAGAGTGGTCAGTACGCCGACTCAATAAGCCTACCATTTTGGGGACAAGACCGAGTGGGGAGCTGGGAACATAATCACACAAGATGGAATTCACTCCTTCCCGACTTTTGAGGAAGTAGATGAGTGTTCCCTTAAGTGGTGTCTCTAGGTCTTGAACAAAGCGCCCTACCCTTTCACTGGCCCGAGAGGGGTTTCTGTTTGATGGTTGGACCACAAACACGTTGTTCATTAGAGGAGCACTGGTACTTAAGGAGGTTGAGGTAACTCAGGGGTAAAACGGTAATTTGACCTAGCTGGAGTTACGAACACTCGTGAAGGACTAACTTGCCATTATTGGTCGATATCCGTGGACACAGAAATATTCTGCAGTGAGAAGAGTGCAGCTGTGGGTCTTTATTGGAGTGACCCATAGTTAACGAATGTTGACTAACTTGGTTAATGAGTTTAGCCAATTAGTCTCGTATCGTTGGAGCTTCTGATCTGTAGGTCCATTAGGTCCCACTGGTAGCTCGTAAAGAGACTTGAGGCAATTAAGTATAAATTGTAAATTGAAAGTATTCAATTTATTTAGGGGAATCATATAATGTATATTGATACATTATAATATAAAGTTTATAAAACTTTATAATATAATTTTTGAATTAATTTCAAAATTATTTCTTGAGAGAAAATATTTGAAAGAGTTCAAATAATTAATATGAATTGGATTCATATTAATATAAATAATTTAATAAAATCCCTAAGATTAAATATAAGATATTTAATTGGGTAATTAATTAATTAATTATTAAATTAAATATGAATAAGATAATAGATTTGATCTTATTCATGACCTTTTCCTATTAGGAAAAGGTCTTGGCCTTTACTTATAAATAGGACCCCTGGGGTGGGGTGAAAGGCATCCCATTCATTCTACTTCTCTTAGAGATCTCTCCTAAAAGACTCCCACCAGTCTCCTACCTCCAGTAGTCTCAGAGATATACCGGTGTAACCAAATGGTGGTGTTCTTCGTTGTTGCAAAGCAATCAAGAATCATTCTTGATTTTCAGAGACGTCAACGGAGGTTTGCTTCTCTTTTCTTTATTATAGATTTAGATCCATTTTTTGTATGCTTAACCTTAAGTTTCTATAGAATTTATTCTATGATTTTTGCCAATGTAATGGTATTTTTGGATAAACAAAATTAACTACAAATCGGTCCCAATTATGCTTCCGCTTTAACGGAATTAGGGAATTCCAAATCCTTCAGTTTTAATTTATTTTCATGGTGGGTCGAGCCCGGAGGTCGTGTTCGATGACGAGCTAGGCCAAAATTATGTAAATCGAGACTCGGTAAACGTAAGTATTGACATTCTTGAGACCTTGTATTTCAAATTTTATGAATTATTGTCAATTGTGTTCTAAATTTCTGTTTTAACTACAACTAGATCGATATAATAGATTGACAACTTATTTGCTTGACTTGGATTAATTGCTATGCTGTCGGTTAGTAATAGTTTATTGTGTTAATTATGTTGAAAGGTGTGTTATCCCAATTTGCTCAATTGCATGATAAATCTAGGAATTTAGACTTAGAATTATATAAACCCAGGTTGTTCCTAGTTTATATGAGTCTATCTAACGATCCACTTTTACTTATTGCGGTTAGACTCTAATTAATTTTGCGCTATTAATTAGAAATCTAATTAGGCTATGGCTTCGATGCGTTGGTCGGGTTGGAAATATTAGGGGTCTTTAATCACTGGGTTCAGTGACGGTTAGACAATTGGTTAATAATTCAATTAATTAAGAGAGTCAATGATTGAATTACCAAACTTACATCCCGAGAACTGATTACATAATACCGAGGTGAGATCTGCCACTCTTTTTATTTTCTCGCTTATTAATTCTTTCATTTTAGTTTTAACATTTATTTTTCTTGTAGTTTATTTTTCCTCACAATTATATTCCTCCGCATCTCAATCCCCAATTAGTCCAGTCATCACAATAAATCTAAGATAGATAAACTATAACCGTGCTCCTTGTTTCGACCCTGACCACTATTGCTACAAGTTAGCTCTGGTTGTTGTGGATTACAAATTTATTTGACAAGAGACCTCAACAAATCCCTTCCGTCAGGCTCTATCTTGTTGTTAATCTCACTTAAATGTTTCTGGATTCATTTTATTTGGTTTTGTGTTCAATTCTTTTGGAGCTTTCACATATTTCTCTAAAATGTTTGATCTACAAATTTCATATATTCAATCCATCAAGTTGCTCCGAAGTATGGTGTCAATACATGGTATTTGTGTTTATTTGCTTTCCATTATAAAAATGTTTATCGTCAATTTTTTTTAATAAAACGTTGTAAAAAATTAACAATTGAAGTTTCTAATGATAAATATGAAAATTTTGATGTGATCAAAACAAATCATGTATGTTTTTTACTCCTTTGTACCTTAGAAAATCATTCCTTTATTGGTGCGTCGTCAGCTGAATGGATGAAATGTGAGATAAGATGAATAATAATAATAAAGAATAATTCAGCCAACCCTAGTGCAAGTATACACTGTCGCACGTAGTAATAAAAAAAAAAACCTTAGAAGTATTCCAAGGGTATCGATCCCACGAGGACTAAATTGGAAATTCAGATTTGATGAAGAAACTGCTCAAATGATTGCTTTTGAAAAGGTACCCAAAGAAATAAGTTGATTGATTGGTTTTTAGAAAAATAAATAAAACATGCAAATAACTAAAAGAATAACAATAAGAAATAAACGAGGTATTCAACATGGATTCATCCCAAAGGCAATAACCTTAATCATGAAGTATTTAACTTAAGCCTATTCAATGCATTGGGTCAGATTTAACTTTTATTTGGCCTTGCTCCCAAGAACCGTTAGAAGGCTAAGCGAGTACCGTTATGCACATTTCTGTGACTCGACTCCGACATAGATAATTCATGAATGCAAACTATAACCCTATAGTCGATATAGGGTGCCTTAGGCAGTTTGCCCTATACCGCCGAACAATCTCTTTCGAGCTTTTTCTCCTATATCACCTTTATGAGAACTGATATCGTCTGTCCCTTTCGAGATCAAACTCACATAGCATGCAAAGTCTAAGTGATCAAGTTAAACTCAACAAGATCAGAATGATATTCAATAAAGAATGACATGCATTGAACAAAACTTAAGCAAATAAAACACTTTCAAGCTATTGAACCATAAGGGAATTCACCATATTGAACCCCTCAACGGAATTTAGCTACTCATGGTGAGATAATGAGCAAATAAATACATTTTCATTGAAATAACAATGTAAATAATACAGAATAATGAAAAGTATCAAGAGCTGGGAATAAAGGAGATAGCTAAATATTATGAGTTTTTCTATTTACTCAATCCTTCTAGAGTTCGCTAAGACACTCCACTCTCTCGCTTTTACATGTGGGAATGGGTGAAAATCCCTACAAACCCTAAGGTTTGATATCTAACTCAGGTTAGAATTCAGTCATCTAAGAAGGACCTCGGGCATCCCTACTCATAGGCGTCAACTAGGGTTCTGTCACCACCCTCTTCTTCTAAATGAGTTATGCTTGAATTTGACTTTGAATCTCGAGCTTATATAGCGTGGGAAATGGTTGAGGAGCTGCGAAATAGCTGCTGGAAGGTAGCCCAGTCGGTTTCGGGGTCAAAACAGCCGGTTAGGTGCGAAGAAGACTCGTCAACAACGATCCGCGGACGACTCGAAATTGTCTCGATTTTTCCAGAAATGCGGTTGCATTTCATTTTGCCTTCCCAGAAATGCAGTCGCATTTTTGGGAAAATTCCAGCCTTTCCTCTGTTTTCTGCACAACAACAAACTTAGTCAAATTCCTTTAATTTTAAGTCTTTTTAAGCAGAAATGAGCATAATTTGACACAAGTGAATCTCAACACCTTAACTTATCAACTTTAACATATTTTGAGCTCGAGAATAGTAAAATTGATCTAAACATGCAATATTTGACAAAGAAATGAGCTAAATATAAAAAAGGTATATTTTTTACCCTTATCATTTATTTTAGGGATTTGCAAAACAAATTGATTTGTTTTATTTTATTGTTATTTTAAAGTTAAATTTGAATTTCAGATCTCTTTTTTATCGTTACATTTGAATTCATTTATTTTAGACTACTGTATTTGAAATTGATTGTATTTAATTTAAATCATGTAATCTGACGGAACGACTTGTCGAGGGTCGTGTCAAATAAATTTGTAATCCACAACCTCTAAAGCTAACTTGTAGCAGTAGTGGCCGGGGTCGAACACATGGAGCACGATTATAACTTGTTTATCTTAGATTTATTGTGATGACCGGACTAATGGGGGGTTTTTATATTTGGAAAAGAAATAATAATGAAAAGTAAGCTAATTATGGAAAATAATAGAAAAGGAAAGTAGAAGCAAGAGAATAGAAAGAATGAAATCATTACCTCCAAGATCATGTAATCGGGATTGTCATGGTAAGTTCAATTCAATTAAATCATTAATCTCACTAATTAGTCAAAACAAGTTTAAGTCCGGCGTACTCCGACAACAAACCGAGAGCCATGATCCTACTATCACAAACATGCAAACGCTAATTTCTATTCTAATTTAAATTAATTAATAGGCCTATTAACTAATCTAAACCGCATTGGGATCTAGCCGAATTAATTCACATGCAACGGGCAACAAACCACAATTACAATTGATTAAGTCATTAGTTCTATGGGCGCATGCGTAATAACATAACGTTAACCTATTTGCTACTTAGATTTTAGCAAGTAAATTTAGAGAGGGCGCGATCAAGGTTGTCAATCTTTCCTACCACAATCTAAACTTATAGAAAAAGAACTAAAATCACATAAACATGCTTTGAGAATTCATACAAGAGATTTCATTAAAAGAACTTGAACTTACACTTTGACGCTCCGGTTACATGAATGAAGAGTTTAGCCTCTCATGGAGCAAGAGCAAGCTGAATTCTTCATGGAATACATCAAGGAAAGCAAGAAAGACTAAAAACTAAGAAGAATGGAGGAGAAAGGGGAGAGAGATGGACTACAATGTTGTAGTGAATTGTGTATTGAGGGATGATTCTAAACCTACACCAAGGGTCTCTATTTATAGTTGTTCTTGACCTTCAATTCGTGGTCATTTGGTGCTGAATAGGGCCTCCAAATATGGGAAAATCGCCAGCCAAATTAGGAAAATATCAAATCTAGAAAACTGCCTAGCGTCGAGATGCACGCTAGGACACAGCATCGCGACGCTAGGCCTTCAAATATGGAAAATTGCTCTCGGATTGCCCTAGCGTCGAGACGCTAGGACACAGCATCTCGACGCTATTACTTCTGCTTCACGCCCAAGTTCTTTCCTTAAATGGCACGACGTCTGGTGCGACAGAGTCTGAATGATGGATGTGAGATAAGATGATAAATAATAATAAAGATAAATTCAGCCAACCTTAGTGCAAGTATATACACTATCGCACGTAGTACTAAAAACCTTAGAAGTATTCCAAGGGTATCAATCCGACGAGGACTAAATTGGAAATTCATATTTGAAGAAGAAACTGCTCAACTGATTGCTTAAAATAGGTAACCAAAGAAATGATTAATGATTGATTTTTAGAAAAATAAATAACACAAGTAAATAAATAAAGAATAAAAATAATAAATAAAACGAGGTATTCAATATGGATTCATCCCAAAGGCAATAATTTTAATCATGGATTATTCAACTTAAGCATATTCAATGCATTGGGTCAGATTTAACTTCTATTTGGCCTTGCTCCCAAGAACCGTTAGAAGGCTAAGCGAGTACCGTTATGCACATTTCTGTGACTCGACTCTGACATATAGATAATAATTCACGAATGCAATCTATAACCCTATAGTCGATATAGGGTGCCTTAGGCAGCTTGCCCTATACCACCGAACAATCTCTTTTGAGCTTTTTCTCCTATATCACCTTTATGAGAACCGATATCGTCTATCCCTTTTGAGATCAAACTCACATAGCATGCAAAGTCTAAGTGATCAATTTAAACTCAGCAAGATCAGAATGATATTCAATAAAGATTGACATGCATTGAATAGAAACTTAAGCAAATAAAACACTTTCAAGCTATTGAACCATAAGGGAATTCACCATATTGAACCCCTCAACGGAATTTAGCTACTCATGATGAGATAAAGTGCAAATGAATATCTTTTCATTGAAATAAAGAATAAAGGATACAAATAAATGAAAAGTAACACAAGCTGGAAATAATGACAGTAGCTAAATACTAGGGTTTTTTCTCTTTTATTCAATCCTTCTAGAGTTCGCTCGACACTCCACTCTCTCGCTTTTACAAAGTGGGAATGGGTGAAAATCCCTACAAACCCTAAGGTTTGATGTCTAATTAAGGTTAGAATTTAGTCATCTAAGAAGGACCTTGGGCATCCCTACTCATAGGCGTCAACTAGGGTTCTGTCACCACCCTCTTCTTCCAAATGAGTTTTGCTTGCATTTGACTTCGAATCACGAGCTTATATAGTGTTGGAAATGGTTGAGGAGCTGCGAAATAGGTGCTGGTTGGTAGCCCAGACAAATTCGGGGTCAAAAGAGCCGGTTAGGTGCGCAATAGTCTCGTTCAAAACGGCCCGCGATAGACTCGAAACTGCCTCTGTTTTTCCAGAAATGCAGTTGCATTTCTGATTTCATTTTGCCTTCCCAGAAATGCGGTCGCATTTCTGGACAAATTCCAGCTTCCTTTGCTTTTTCTGCACAGCAACAAACTTAGTTAAATTCCCATCAAATTGAGTCTTTTTAAGCACAAATGAGCATAATTTGACAAATGTGACTCTCAACTACCGAACTTATCAACTTTAACATATTTTGAGCTCGAGAACAGTAAAATTGATCTAAAACATATAATTTTGATAAGATAATGAGCTAAGTATAAGGGTAAAATAGGTATATTTTTTACCCTTATCGGTGTCCCGACGCTAGTAGGGCAGGGTCTCGACGCTGATGAGGCTCCAGGGGCAGAATTGTCATTTTACACTCTGGTTTCGCTCGTTTAAGCCCCGAATCGCTTCCAAAGCTCTGTTGAGGACCTATAGACATATTATACTCATTTTAAAGCATTTTTCACAAGGATATCAACTATGATAAGCAAATTGGGAGATTCTAAGTGTATAAAAAATTAGAACTATCATAATCTGTTAAAAATAAATAGGTATATAATGTGGGAAATGGTTGAGGAGCTGCGAAATAGGTGCTGGAAGGTAGCCCCGTCAGTTTCAGGGTCAAAACAGCCGGTTAGGTGCGAAGAAGACTCGTCAACAACGACCCGCGGACGACTCGGAACTGTCTCGATTTTTCCAGAAATGCAGTCGCATTTCATTTTGCCTTCCCAGAAATGCGGTCGCATTTCTGGGGAAATTCCAGCTTTTCCTCTGTTTTCTGCAAAACAACTCACTTAGTCAAATTCCTTTAATTTTAAGTCTTTTTAAGCACAAATGAGCATAATTTGACACAAGTGAATCTCAACACCCTAACTTATCAACTTTAACATATTTTGAGCTTGGGAATAGTAAAATTGATCTAAACATGAAATATTTGACAAAGAAATGAGCTAAATATAAGGGTAAAATAGGTATATTTTTTACCCTTACCATTTTTACCCTTATATAAGTTTGAGGTAAAAATGAGCATACGTGAATTACTAGACCTTTTCTATCTCCCCCAAACTTATTTGACTGCTGGTGCTCTTGTTATTCAACTTCTTTTTCTCCCAAGAGTGTCCTTGCTGTCACCTTTACCTTCGTTCTAGCTTATCAACACTTTGTGGTGAAGATATCTAGCTACGTGCAAAGTTCACAAGCTCGGAATGATACTCACTTCCCTAAGTAAACCTTTCATGCAGTGGCAAACCATGGGTGTCATGAATGCCCCTGGTTACTCAGTAAACTCTAGGAAGGAGGAGTAACTCTCGGTTTTTCATTTTTTCATTTTTTTTCATACATATACTGAGCACATATTCTTTTCCAATAGTACAAATTTACAGAAAGCACAAATATTTACAAGGTACAACATAAAGCACCCCCCCAAACTTAAAGTTAGACAATGTCCTCATTGGCTTGTTTTTGAGGCATGGGCTTAATATGAGACTTTTTATTTTTCAAAACTTCAAGGCTAAATTCTCCTAGAGTGTTAGAAAGGTTAAACACGAGGAAGTTTAGACTTAAGAAAATTCTGTAAAGAAAAAGACTAATGGAAAGCCTATGACTAGAAAACAGTTCAGTTGTGACGGTGGCACTTTTGAGATAGAACAAAGCTCTAGTTTTCATCATTAAGGACTTAAAAGAAAACTCCTTTGAAAACATGCTTTTTCTTCCAAAACATTTCTTAAAGCAATTTTTCTTACCGTTGATTTTTTCTTCAAAAAGTTCATAGGCAAAGCTCAAAAATAGCAAGCAGATTTTTCCAAAAAAAAGATTTAAAACCCAAGTTTATCTAATCTAAACTATCAACAAGCTCTTTAAACTACCCTATGATCAAAACTATTAACAAACTAAACAATTAAAGCAATAAAAACAGCAACTAAACAACTAAAAACAGAATTTAAACTCATGCTAAAACTAAAAAAACAGCAAGCAACAAAAACAACATGATATACAAAACAACAAGTAAAAGGGGTCAGAAAACTCCCCTAGTCCTCATCCGAGGAACTCTCTTTCTCTTCATTCTCTTCTTCATCATTTTCATCATCTTCTTCATCATCCTCTTCATCAGAATCCTTGTCTTCCTGAGGCAGCAGCGACTGAGGTAAATCGGGAAAGACCGGAGCAATACTCGGGGCGATAGAGAGATACTCTAATGGCCTCATCCCCCTCCTTTGCATATGCCCAACAAGTCTTCAGGTTCTCCCTGATTTGATCAAGCTGGTGGTAGGCAATAGCTAGGGCTTCCGATGACAGTGAGGGCCCTGTAAAAGGAGTGTGCTAGGATGGAGAAGCCATGCTCGGCCCTATCGGTGGAGTGGCCTGAGATGTGGAGGCTTTATCTTTCCTCTGGATGCTGTTCTGTTGGAGCTTCCAGATCAAGGACAGGTCAATGGTTGGCTTGAAGAAATGACGCTCCTCGTCCTTGCCCGGAACTATCTTCACCCTTTGACAGAGCTGGGTGACGAGTGATCCAAAGAAAAGTTTACCTGCTCGTTTTCTTCCACAGGCTAGAATTTCATCCCTTATTATGCTCCCGATGTTGATGTCCAACCCCTTCATAATGCAATAGAGTAACATAACTCTCTCCACTGAGATGGTACTGTCGTGGGTGGTTGGCATCAAGCGGTTCTTCAGAAAGTGAAGCCAAACTGCCGATTCTGGCTTTAGATCACTTGGCACTAGAGTCTTCACCTTCGTTTGGGACTCTTTCCACTGAACTCCCTTGTTGGCCACGAGTTTAAGTGCTTCTTTCATCTGCTTGGCCGAGGGGTTCCTAATAACGTCGTTCCCTCTTGGATTCAGGGGTGCCTTGAGTCTGTACACCCTATTAATGTCCACTGAAGATAAGTTGACCATCTTGCCTCTCACCACCGCCATACTAATGCTCTTCTCCCTCAGGCCGGCGTAAAACTCACGAACTAAAGGCACGACAGCCTCTTGAGGGTGAGCACAGAAGTCCTGCCACTTGTACTGGGAGATAACTCTTATTATGAACTCTGGCAGTGCTCCTGCTCTGTTAGAGAATCCCTTCTCATTGAGGAAATCCCTTTTCTTCATGATCTCCATCCGTTCCTGAAAATTAACATCTTTGAATACCTCGGGGAATGATTTAGGAGATGTAGCCTTAGGTGATTTGCCCTTTGGCTTGGCGGGTGAGATGGTAGGAGGCACTGCAGGAGAGGCGTCCATGGACCTTGTCCTCGGCCTCTTGGCAAAGATTGGATCATTCTTGTTCTTAGTCCTCCTCTCAGCTTTAATCTCTCTTCTCCTTTTTCTCCTCAATGCCGCAGAGATGGGAACTTGGCATCATCCAGTTCCTTGATCTCTGAATCGGATTCTGTTTCAGAGTCAGTGGAGGTCTCAGCCTCCTTGCTTTCTTTCTCTTCTTCGTCCCTCTTCTCTCCCGAAGAGGTGCTATCAGCTGCTGGTGGATCACCTTTGAATAGAGGTTCGAAAACCTCATCAGCTGGCTGAGCTTCAATGGCCTCAGCTAGGCCTTCTTCAGAATGCGGCCCAGATGCGGTCGCATTCTGGGCTTCAATCTCTACTTTTATTTCTTTTTCTTTTTCTAAATTCTCATCACTTGGCCCCGGTTGGGCCTCTTCTTCTACCCTCCCTTAGCAATTCAGCTTCTCTTTGAGCTTTGTGGAGTGGCTCAAAGGCTGCAAGGAAGTCTTCCGCTTCCTTCCTTCTTTTTTCATCTTCTTTTAATTCTTCTCTTCTCTTTTTCTCTTCCTCAAGGAGTTGCAAGTCAATGGCTGCCCTCCTGAGGTTTTCCTCAAACTTTCTTTCTTCTTCAGCTTCTATGGCCCTCTCGACCTCTTGTCGTTCCTCTTCTCTTTTCTTTTCTTCTTCAAGATTTCTTTCTCTTGCACCTTCATCTTCTTCCCTCATGTGTTGGTTTTCCATCTCTCTCTCAGCCTCAATATCTTTCAAGGCTTCTTGTTCAGCCTTATACCCCTCAGCAATCACGAGAGCCTTTGCCACAGCTTGGTGAATTATGACCAGGAACATGTTTGGTGGCATTCTTGCTACCTTGAGAGGCTCAATAACAAGCGGCTTCTCGGGCACAACCTTCTTCGGGCTCCTCCTCCTTGCTCTGTAGGTAACGAATGGTTTGTTCCTGCAAGACGAAGAGGGGTTAGTTCAAGGTTCAGAATTTTTACCCATTGAAGTTCCCTCTTGCCGAGAGCTTCCAGCTGCTTTGGCGGCTTCTTCTCCATCTCGCCTATTTCCTTCTTCTTCAAGAGCAGCACGTCTCTGAGCTCCCATTGCCCGGATCATGGAAAACCACTCCCGCGAACGTTTCTTGAACTGTTGAGCGGCGGGTTTTTGGGTTTGATGGACGACGGCGGCGCGCATGGACCTCCTAGGTGTAGATAAACTCTGATTCTCCCTCGACGTGGCCGACATTGTCGAAGAGGAGGGAGTTTGAGCGTCGGGCTCTTGGTTCACGATCATCGGTCAGAATCCCGTAGGCCTTGTTCTTCTCGTGCCGTGCATGGGTATTTCGGGGTTCTCCTCTTGCCGTTGCACGCTTGCTTCAGCTTCGTGAGCGGTTGGATTACTCTGGGAACGAGTAATCTTGCGTGATGATGAAGGCTTTTGCGTGTTCTTCATGGGTTTTTGATGTGGGTTTTTCGGTTTCAAGATGAGAGAATATGGAGAGTTGAGGTTTTGACTTGAATGCAAAAGTCTTGAGTGGTTGGTGAAGAGGAAAAGAACATAAGTCAACTATTTATACTTTTCCAATTAGGTCACGTGTAGGTCAAAAATTTTCGTGACTTCCCACTTATTTTCGAAAATGCGGTCGCATTTCCAAATACACTGGGGAAAAATGCGATCACATTTCACCCAGTTTTTCTGTCTTCTCTCTTTTTTCTGACTTTTCATTTTTTCCTTTTCTTTTTCATCTTTGCTGAAACACTCATAAACATGTTAGAAAGTTCATATGCTTAATCATGATCTAATTATTATTTATATTTTCCTTTTTGAAGAGAAATTAAAATGTTTTGATCAATTCAACTTCCAGGTAAGTCCCCAGGTGGAGGTGTTCCCTACGGTCAGCTTAAATACCTCAGCCTAGGCAGGACTTTCCTTAGACAAATTCCCTCTTGATCAAAAATCTTTTATTCTAAACTTACAAATTCACATTTTCCTATATATATTTTCTTTTTTTTTTTCTTTTTTTTTTCTCTTTTATTTTAACAAAAGATAGGGTACTAAATAATATGGACTTTTCAAACTCCCAGGTAAATCCCCAGGAAAAGGTGTTCCCTTCGGTCAACTTAAATACCTTTTCCTAGACAGGATTTTCTTAGACAGAGTTTTTACTCTTGTCCAGATATTTTGGAGTCCATGTCTGTATTATTACTATAGATCCAGATGATATACAAAAATTAATCTTTTCAAAGTGTAGAAGTCATACCAGGTCAATCACGGAGACATGGGCTTCCTCATCCTTGAAGCCCTTTCCCCAATATGGTTTGATCCTTTGTCGCTTCATGGGTTGACTGATTTCTTCAACTTCAATCTTTTTCCCACCTTCTACTTCTGATTCTTCATCTCCAAGTATATCCTTCAAGGTTTCTCCTTTCATTATTTCCTGAAAATTAGATCGAGAGAGTCCATCAATTTCATCAATCATGGAACATTCCTCGAAATCTCCCGGATACTTCATTGCATTCATCACATTGAACGTGACTTGCTGATCGTTGACCCTCATGGTCAATTCTCCTTTATGTACATCTATTAAGGTTCTGCCAGTGGCTAGGAACGGTCGTCCTAAGATGATTGGCACGTCCTTGTCAGCTTCACAATCTAAAATGATGAAATCTACAGGGAAAACAAACTTATCAACCTTTACCAATATGTCTTCAATCTTTCCAATGGGATGTGTAAGTGATCTATCTGCCAACTGTAGGGTTACAATTGTCGGTCGCGCTTCACCAATCCCTAACTGTTTAAAAACCGAGTATGGCATTAAGTTGATACTCGCTCCTAAGTCGCACAACGCTCTGCCTACATCCCTGCCTCCAATGGAGCATATAATGGTGAAACTTCCTGGATCTTTGAGCTTGGGAGGGATCTCATTCTTGACCAGTGCACTGGAACATTCAGTGAGTGTAACAGTTTCGTATTCTCCCAACCTTCTCTTTTTTGATAGAATATATTTCAGGAACTTCACATAGGTAGGCATTTGTTCAAGTGCTTCTACCAATGGGATATTGATGTGTAACTGCTTTAATACATCTAAAAACTTCTTGAACTGTATATCCTACGAGGCATGTTTGAATCTCTGAGGGTATGGAGGACGTGGTCTGTATTCTGGATCTATTACAAATTTTTGAGGTTTTGCGGTCGCATTTTCGGTCACATTCCCCTGTTTTTTCTCCAACTTTGATTTTTCTTCTTTCTCTACCAAGGCTCCATGCTCCTTGGTCTTTTCTTCTTTATCTTCTTTATTCTGTAAAACATCTGAGGTAGTGTTTGACTTCTTTTCAAAAATCTTTTCTCGAGCTTCTTCTGGGATTTCTGCTTCTTGATTTACTGGATACTTTGGGCCATCGTATTCTAATCCACTTCTTAAGGTCACTGTCTTGCATTGTTCCTTTCCTTCTCTGTGAGGGTTCTCGGTCTTGCTAGGCAACGTCCCCTATGGTCGGTTCTTAATCTCCTGAGCAATTTGTCCAAGCTGAACTTCCAAATTCCTTACTGCATCGTTTCTTGCCATGTACTCCATCATAAGAGTCTCTAGATTTGACTCTTGACTTTTCACTGGAATCTGTTGGAAGTTTTTCTGCGGCTACTGTTGTGTAGGCGGCTTTCCGTACTGATTTGTGTTGGAATTACTTGACCCGACTTGTCCTCCCCAAGAGAAGTTTGGATGTTGTCTCCAACGCCTTGTTGATAGCAGACATAAATGTCTCTATTTTAGTCCTAAATTATTAAGCTTTTGAGCGCTTTAATTGTGTTTTTATTGAGAAATTCTAATTTAATTTGTTATTTTGTCCTAAGGAGCATTTTATGGATTTTTGGTGGGAAAAGACCCAAAAATGAGCAATCCAACCCAAATATCCATCCATGGGTCAAAGGGGGAGCCCAAGAAGTCAACCATGAAGAAAAGATCCAAAAATAATTGAGTTGGCCCAAGATTCAAGCCCAAATCCGCGCTCACTAGTCTGGAAACCGCACAGCGTCGAGACGCTGTGGTGACAGCGTCCCATTTCTTGGCGAACAAGTTGGGTGACGTCACAACGTCGCGACGCTGTGCCGATAGCGTCGTGACGCTGTCACTATTCCGGGCCTATAAATAGCCTCCCTTGGTGCCCATTTTTCTCATCAATCAATTCTCATTCCTTTCCTTCCTTTCCTTCCTTGGCTCTTTTTGAGCATTCTCTCAAGGCTTTCTAGCCTTTTTGAGAGTTAGTAGTGGGAAAATTTTGGGAGCTTTTGGGAGCACTCTAGGAGGCTCAAGGCGTGCTCGGAGGGACTCCAAGCTCTAGCGACGGGGTCTTCGACGGTCATTTCCTTTCCTTTTATTTTGCTCAAATTTATGCTTTCCATTGTATATCTTGTGGATATTCTATCCATGTATAGCTAGACCCCAATTTGGGGTCTTGAAATGAAAATACATAGTTAAATGTTATTATAATTGCCTTTCTCTTGCCCTCTTTTACTAATTATTTGTATGGATGCTTGTAATGCTGTATGCGATCTGGCTAATTGTATACTAATCCAATTCTTAATGGAAACTCGACGGAGAGAAATTAGGGTAGATCATAATCCATGCAACTGGTTTAATTGCCCGTAGTGACAACGAGATTAGTTGATTAAACTTAGATTCCAATAATGAATCAAAGCGTAATAATTAACGAATTTTAATGGCACTAAGGACACTTAGGTTGTTAAAATGGATTAATTAGAATTAGGGGAAATCGACAGGAGATCCTATGTGATTAACGGAGATTCTAGGATTATAATTAGTTGGACAATGAGATAGGATAATTGCAATAATTATTTAGCTATTAATTGATTTTCAAGACCCCGCTTCTCACTCAAAACTCTTTCTCCATATTTTTTATTTCTTGATTGATCAATTTGATTTCCTTAATCGCTTTAATTTTTAAAATCATTTTTATTTCATGATTTGGTCCCTAAATATTATTTCGCCCAAGTACTTTTAGTCTTCAAGGAATTTTTGCTTTGCTTAATTATCGCTTCGCTTCCCTGTGGATTCGATACTCGGAATATTTCCGTTTTATATTACTTGCGGCCCGTGCACTTGCGGTATAGGCCCACAATAAGTTTTGATTTTTAAGCAAAATAATTTTTTCTTGACATAAAAAAGAACGGGATAAATAGTAATTTAGGGTGTAAATATTTTTTCTCTTTTATTTTGTTTGTGAATATTTTGTTTTTTTGTTTTTTTGTTTTTACTCTTGATTTGTTTGGGAGTAGTGCATGCGAAGAGATAAGGTGGTTAAATTGTTTCCTCTAGATCTTGAAATTGATAGGACGATTAGAGCCCTTCGTAGAGAGAAAAGATTAGCGGAAGCAATGGCCCACCAACAAGAATACGCTCCCAAAGCAATCAGGGACTTTTTGCAGCCAGTTCTCCCGACCGAGAATTCAGGCATCGTTTACGCCCCGATTCAAGCAAATAATTTCGAGTTAAAGACGGGATTGATTCAGATGGCGCTGGACAATTCTTTTAAAGGACATCCTTCGGAGGTCCCACATTCGCATCTGCGATCATTCTTGGAAATATGCGGGACTGTAAAAATGAATGGAGTTCCGGCCGACGCGATAAGATTAAGGTTATTCCCATTTTCTCTTCAAGATAAGGCGAAAGATTGGCTCGAGTCAGTCGAGACTGGAAGCATCAGCACATGGGACGAGCTTGCCCAGGCATTCCTGACAAAATTTTTCCCGCCTGCCAAGACTACGAAGCTCCGGACAGAGATCGGAACATTCAGACAATTGGATGAGGAGCAACTTTACGAGGCATGGGAGAGATATAAAGAGATGCTTAGGCGATGCCCGCAGCATGGCTATCCAGATTGGCTCCAGCTGCAGTTATTTTACAATGGACTGAATCCTTCTACCAAGACGGTTCTAGACACATCAACGGGTGGGAGTTTTCTTTCCAAAATAGTGACGGAAGCCAAGGATCTTTTAGAGGAAATGGCAGCAACTAGTTACCAGTGGCCGACAGAACGGGGGATAATTGCAAAGAAGGCTGGCATTTATGAAACTGATGAGTCAAGCTCTCTGAAGGCACAGATGGCATCGTTGACAAATGCACTGAATAAGCTTACTTCATCTGAGGTGGTCAAGTCTATCTCCACCTTAGCTGAAGGATATTCAAAGAAGGAAAATCAAGATGTCGAAGAAGTTCAGTATGTGGGAAATAGAACATTCACTCAAGGAGTACCGAACTTCTACCATCCAAGTCTGCGAAATCATGACAACTTTTCTTATTCGAACACCAATAACATATTGCAGCCACCGCCAGGATTTGCTTCAACTAGTGTTCCAGAAAAGAAAAGCAACCTGGAGGAGATGGTGGCCATGTTTATCAAGGAATAGAAGGTTTTAAATGTGAATCTCCAGACAGCGGTAAATAACCACGGCACAGCTCTTAAGAATATGGAAGTTTAGATAGGACAGATCGCTACAGCAGTGAATGCCCTTCAGAAAGGAAGTTTCCAAGCGGTACTGAAACCAATCCTAGAGAGCAGTGTAAGATGGTGACACTGAGAAGTGGTAGACAACTGGAGGTCAGTTCAGAGAAGAAGCTGAAGAAAGAAGAGAAGAGCAAGGATGAAAATGGAAGGGTTGAGGCACAAAAAGCCTCCTTTGAAAGGTCCCAACATCCTCCTAACTCTATTGATTTTAATATTGAATGCACTAACTCTTTTGCAGGATCAAAGAAAGATGAGAAGCAGAAAGAAAAGATGATCGAGGAAGAAGTAGTCCCGTGCAACCATTATGATAAAGGGTCGCACATCAGCCCACCCAAGAGGAGGGGCGAATGTCCTACCTTTGATTACAGGGAGTTACCTTTTCCTCAGCGTTTTAAAAATGTTAAATTAGATGAACAGTTTCAGAAATTCCTAGAAATGTTTAGAAAGTTATCTGTGAACATTCCCTTAGTCGATGCTTTGTATAATATGCCTAATTATGGGAAGTTCATGAAAGAGATGTTATCTAGGAAGAAAAGTTAGAAAAAAAGAGGTTTTTAGGTTGTCTGAAAACAGTAGCACCAGAGTTTCAGGAAAGATGCCTTCAAAACAAAAGGACCCAGGGAGCTTTACTGTTCCTTGTATTATAGGAGAAGTATCTTTCGATAGAGCTCTGTGTGACTTAGGAGCTAGTATAAATTTGATGCCCTATTCATTATACAGGAAGATTGGTTTGACTGGATTGAAAGACACTAACATCACTCTACAGCTTGCTGATAGATTGATTACCCAACCTATGGGTCTTGTGGAGGACGTGTTGGTAAGGGTCAACAAATTCATCTTCCCTGTAGATTTTGTGGTGCTCGACATGCAAGAAGACAAAGAGGTACCCATCATCTTAGGCAGACCTTTCTTAGCCACAGGTAAGGCCGAGATTAGCGTGCATACTGGTAAGTTAACCTTAAATGTGGATGATGAAAGAGTCGTTTTCAATATTTTTGGACAGGATGAGTCTGTATGTAGTATGCATACCTGTTTTTCAATTGGTCCAAAATATTTGACTGACGATGATGATGAGGTAGAATATGATCTAGGCTTAGGATTAGAAGAAGCACCTATGGATGATGGGAATTTCAATCCTAATGCATTTTTTGATGACCCTCTGTTTGAAAATGAGTTGATAGATATAGAATTGCCTGCTTTTGAAAATGAATTGGACTTACCTGCTTTTGAGAATGATATAGAAATGCCTAAAATAGAAGATTTGCCTGATTTTGAGAATGAGCTAGAAATGCCTGCGTTAGATGATTTGCATGCTTTAAATGGAGAGGACTACTTGATAGGTGAAAATTTTGAGTCTGATCATGATAATGCTGAATCTATCGAGTCTGATCCTGATATGGCTGAAAGTATAGAGTCGGACCCAGAAATTGTTGATAGTTTTAATTCGGGTCCCGATAGTGTGGATAGTAGTATAGAATCTGACCCAGAGGAGCTTGAATTCTTTGATTCTTTTGATGATGAGTCATATGATAGCTTGGTTGAATCATTTTTTAATACTGAGTCTCAAGAATCTTCTGAACATTTAGATACTGCATCTGATGAATGGATAGGCATAATTGATAGGCCATCCTTAGATCCTAGACCAGTAGATATCATGACGCTGGATGACTCTGTTAATAACTGCTTTGAAAACAGAGACTTAGAAAAGAGATTTGATGTTGTTACATATTTTTTGAAATTTTATTATGACAATCTCTTTAGCGATGACGGGCCAGGGGAAAGTTTTTTTTCTCCCCTGTTTGCTGTTTGTAATTCGGTGAGGGATTTTCTGCAAGGCCCGGAGGACGACGAGAATTTTTATTTCGAGCCTCCATGAGCGTGCCGAGCCTCGTCTAGCTAAAGACGTTAAAGAAAGCGCTGCTTGGGAGGCAACCCAAGGATTTAAAGTTTAGGTAATCTTTGCGGTAAATAATTTTCTTTGCTTCGTGATCCAAATTTGTTTTACAGGATCACCTTAGCAAATCCCAAAGCTCCAAGAATCCCATTTTTCTGGATCCAAAGGAAGAGGATGAGTTGCTCCTAACTCAGGGAAGTCTCAGTATCCCTCTTTATGCTTTATTAGTTGTAAACATTGGGGACAATGTTTAGTTTAAGTTTGCGGGGGAGTCTTTCGCTGTGTTGAGCATATTTAAATTCTGTTGGATGCATGAGTAGATAGCCATGATAGCCGAGGATGTGATTTTAGAAGTTTTGGGAAAGAATGGTTTATATGTTGTGGAATCTGGGAGCATAGCAGAAATTGTGAAATTTTAAAATTTGTTGATACTTAGCTTTAATGTCTAAAACATGCAATATACTTATCTTATGACATCTTTGAAAATCTAGATTCTTATTATGATTTTTAAAGTTTGTTGTCACCCCGATAGGCTTAGTTTCTAACACTAGGAGTTCATGCTTGATTGTTTTAAGAACTAGGTAGATAAAAAAAAAAGCTATGCCTGCTGAGAGAAAAAGCAACAAAAGAAAAGAGAGAAAAAAGAAAAAAATCTGTTGAAAAAGAAAATTTTTGCTTGCACAAAAAAAAGACTAGGGGTAAAAAGACCTACCTACGGTGTGATCAGTTAGGCCAACCAGAGAATAAAATTCGGGTTAAGGGTCCCTGCATCGTAGTGTGAAAGCTAGTACCATTAGATATAAAAATGCAAGTTTGGGGGAGAAGAAAAAGAAAATGAAAAATATTTGTGAGTATAGCTCCCCCATGAAAAAGAAAAATATGTCAGGCGCCCTAGTTTCTTTGTTTGCATGATAGAAGAACTCCGACCTATTAAGGACTCTTAGCCAGTGTAAGGGGAAAACAAATGGAGAAAGCCATAAGACTAATCTAGGTTAGTAAAAGAATCATTAGAAAAGTCTTGAGCATGTTATTCATTAAATTTAAGTTCAAACTCTTTTAAGGTTTCTTCATGAGTATGCGGTGCTAGCTTATTCAACTTGCATGTTTTTCATTTTAGCTTAAAGGTTCCAAAATCATTGAGGCTTGAGTGATTCTATTTCATGCATCTTTCGAATTTATTTTGCTCGGGACACGCAAAAGCTTAAGTTTGGGGGTGTGATAGTAGACAGAAATGTCGCTATTTTAGTCCTAAATTATTAAGCTTTTGAGCGCTTTAATTGTCTTTTTATTGAGAAATTCTAATTTAATTTGTTATTTTGTCCTAAGGAGCATTTTATGGATTTTTGGTAGAAAAAGGCCCAAAAATGAGCAATCCAACCCAAATATCCATCCATGGGTCAAAGGGGGAGCCCAAGAAGTCAACCATGAAGAAAAGATCCAAAAAGAATTAAGTTGGCCCAAGATTCAAGCCCAAATCCGCGCTCACTGGTCTGGAAACCGCACAGCGTCGAGACGCTGTGGGGACAGCGTCCCATTTCTTGGCGAACAAGTTGGGTGACGTCACAGCGTCGCGATGCTGTCACTATTCCGGGCCTATAAATAGGCTCCCTTGGTGCCCATTTTTCTCATCAATCAATTCTCATTCCTTTCCTTCCTTTCCTTCCTTGGCTCTTTTTGAGCATTCTCTCAAGGCTTTCTAGCCTTTTTGAGAGTTAGTAGTGGGAAAATTTTGGGAGCTTTTGGGAGCACTCTAGGAGGCTCAAGGCGTGCTCGGAGGGACTCCAAGTGCTAGCGACGGGGTCTTCGACGGTCATTTCCTTTCCTTTTATTTTGCTCAAATTTATGCTTTCCATTGTATAACTTGTGGATATTATAGCCATGTATAGCTAAACCCCAATTTGGGGTCTTGAAATGAAAATACATAGTTAAATGTTATTATAATTTCCTTTCTCTTGCCCTCTTTTACTAATTATTTGTATGGATGCTCGTAATGCTGTATGCGATCTGGCCAATTGTATACTGATCCGATTCTTAATGGAAACTCAACGGAGAGAAATTAGGATAGATCATAATCCATGCAACTGGTTTAATTGCCCGTAGTGACAACGAGATTAGTTGATTAAACTTAGATTCCAATAATGAATCAGAGCGTAATAATTAACGAATTTTAATGGCGCTAAGGACACTTAGGTTGTTAAAATAGATTAATTAGAATTAGGGGAAACCGACAGAAGATCCTATGTGATTAACGGAGATTCTAGGATTATAATTAGTTGGGCAATGAGATAGGATAATTGCAATAATTATTTAGATATTAATTGATTTTCAAGACCCCGCTTCTCACTCAAAACTCTTTCTCCATATTTTTTATTTCTTGATTGATCAATTTGATTTCCTTAATCGCTTTAATTTTTAAATTCATTTTTATTTCATGATTTGGTCCCTAAATATTATTTCGCCCAAGTACTTTTAGTGTTCAAGGAATTTTTGCTTTGCTTAATTATCGCTTCGCCTCCCTGTGGATTCGATACTCGGAATATTTTCGTTTTATATTACTTGCGGCCCGTGCACTTGCGGTATAGGCCCACAACACTTGTCCTCCCCAAGAGAAGTTTGGATGTTGTCTCCAACCTGGGTGGTATGTGGCCGAATATGGATTCCATCTATTCTGGTTTTGGTTCCCTTGCGGACCTACATAAAAGACATATGCAGGGTTCTGTGGGCAATTATCAGCGATGTGTTCCTCACCACAAATTTCACAACAGGGAGAAGAAATAGCATTGGCAGGGGCTATGTTGGCTTGATTGTTCATGGTCATCCCCATCATCATGCTATGAATAGCCTTAATCTAGGCTTGCATCGTAGAATTAGCCTCTGTTTCCACTACTTTGACTGGATTCTTTAAGATTGTTGTGGGCTCAGTCTCTCCCCAATGGCGATTGTTTGTGGCTATGGTGTCTAAGATAGCATGCGCCTCATTTGCAGACTTCTTCAAGAAAGATCCGTTCGCAGATGCGTTTACTAGTGCCTTTGAAGCTTGATCTAATCTAATATAAAAATGCTCCAAGATGATGCAAGCAGGCAATCCGTGGTGTGGACACTTCCGAACTAGCCTTTGAAATCTTTCCCAAGCTGCATCCAAAGGTTCATTGTAAGATTGTTTGAAAGCAATAATTTCAGCTCTATACTTGGCATTTTTATTTGAAGGAAAAAACTTCTCTAAGAATTTCTCAGCCAAATCATTCCAAGAAGTGATGGAGTTTGGAGGGAATGAATCCAACCAAGCTTCAGCATCTCCCTGCAAAGAAAATGGAAAAAGCTTTAGCTTGAAAGTATCTTCAGGCACTCCTGTAACTTTAAAAGAATTGCAAACTCTTAAAAATAGCTTAATGTGTTTGTGTGGATCTTCATTTGGAAGTCCAGAGAATTGGCCCATGGTATTCAACATTTGGAACATCACTGGTTTAAGTTCAAACTGTGGAGCATCAATCGGTGGCTCCAAAATTCCTGGATTTAATGTCTGAAAAACTGGTAAAGCGTAGTCCCTTATTGCTCTATTGTGGTCTTCAGCAATATAGATTGGATTTTCTTGTTGTGGCACCGGTGGAACTGGAGGAACAGGAGGAATTCTCCCATCATTTTGCTCCCTTCCACGATTCTGTGGATCAACTTGAGGCTCGACTCCAGGAGGTTCCATTGGAAACTCTTGTATGTAAGAAGCTTCTTCTATAGGTTCCTGTGCGCTCAACTCTTGTTGTTCCCTTCTCTTTCGTCTTTGTTCCTTCCTTCGACGAAGAAAGGTTCTTTCTATCTCAGGATCAATGTCAAGGAGTGGACACCCCTTGTTCATGCACTAACTTCAACCTGCAAAAGCAAAACAAATGCAAATCAACGTCCAATTCCCTTAGAGACAGAAATGCGGTTGCAATCTAATCGGAATTTCAAAAACAAAACTGGTTTCACTTTTGGTCCCCGGCAACGGCGCCAAAAACTTGGTGCGTCGTCAACTGAATGGATGGAATGTGAGATAAGATGAATAATAATAATAAAGAATAATTCAGCCAACCCTATTGCAAGCATACACTGTCGCACGTAGTAATAAAAAAACCTTAGAAGTATTCCAAGGGTATCGATCCCATGAGGACTAAATTGGAAATTCAGATTTGATGAAGAAACTGCTCAAATGATTGCTTTTGAAAAGGTAACCAAAGAAATAAGTTGATTGATTGGTTTTTAGAAAAATAAATAAAACATGCAAATAACTAAAAGAATAACAATAAGAAATAAACGAGGTATTCAACATGGATTCATCCCAAAGGCAATAACCTTAATCATGAAGTATTTAACTTAAGCCTATTCAATGCATTGGGTCAGATTTAACTTCTATTTGGCCTTGCTCCCAAGAACCGTTAGAAGGCTAAGGGAGTACCGTCATGCACATTTCTGTGACTCGACTCCGACATAGATAATTCACGAATACAACCTATAACCCTATAGTCGATATAGGGTGCCTTAGGCAGCTTGCCCTATACCGCCGAACAATCTCTTTCGAGCTTTTTCTCCTATATCACTGACGGAAGAGATTGTCGAGGTCTCTTATCAAATAAATTTATAATCCTCAACCTCTAAAGCTAACTTGTAGCAGTAGCGGCCGGGGTCGATCACAGGGAGTCTATGCAAACAAATCTTAATCTCCTTATTTGTTTTAGGTAACAGAAAGGGGGGTTATCATATATGGAAGGAAAGTAAATATGGAAAGAAAGCCAATTAAGGAAAATGTTGTAAAAGGAAAGTAGAAAATCAAATTAAGGAAAAATAACAATACCTCAAAAATCATGCAACCGAGTTAGTCTTCGTAAGTTCAATTCAATTAAATCATCAGTTTCACTAATAAGTCAAAACAGGTTTAAGCCCGGCGTATTCCGGCAACAAACCGAGAATCATGATCCATTAACACAAACATGCGAACGCTAAGTTTGATTCTAGTTTAGACTAATTAATTGACCGATTAATTAACCTAAACCGCAATGGGATCTAGCTGAGTTAATTTACATGCAACGGGCAACAAACCACAATTACAATTAATTAAATCATTTAGTTCAAGGGACGCATGCGTAAAAACATAATGTTAGCCTATATGCTACTAAGATTTAGCAAGTAAATTTAGAAAGGGCGCGATCAAGGTTGTCAATCTTTCCTACCACGATCTAAACTTATAGAAAAAGAACTAAAATCACATAAACATGCTTTGATAATTCAAACAAGAAATTTCATTAAAAGAATATGAACTTTCTCTTGACTTCCCGGTTACATGAATGAAGAGCTTAGCCTCTCATGGAATAAGAGCAAGCTTGCTTCTTCATGGAATACATCAAAGAAAGCAATAAAAACTAAAACTAAGAAGAATGGTGGAAAAGGGGGAGAGAGATGGACTACAAAGTTGTAGTGAATTGTGTGTTGAGGGATGATTCTAAACCTACACCAAAGGCCTCTATTTATAGGGATTCTTGGCCTTCAATTCGTGGAAGAATGGTGCTGAATAGGGTCTTCAAACATGGAAAAATCTCTGCCAAATTTGGAAAATTTCAATTCTGGAAAACTGCCTAGCGTCGAGACGCTAGGACACAGTGTCGCGACGCTAGGCCTTTAGATATGGAATGAAGCTCTCGGATCAACCGAGACGCTAGTAGCGTCTCGACGCTGCAGCTTCAGCTTGTCGCCCACGAAATTTTCCTTATTTGAGTAGCGTCCCGACCCTCATACGACAGCGTCTCAACGCTGCGACAGCTCCAGGGGCAAAATGGTCTTTTTACGCTCCGGTTTCGCTCGTTTAAGCCCCGAATAGCTTCCAAAGCTCCGCCGAGGACCTATAGACATATTATACTCATTTTAAAGCATTTTTCGCAAGGAATTCAACTAAGATAAGTAAATTGGGAGATTCTAAGTGTGTAATAAATTGGACTTATCAAATACCCCCAACCTAAACCTTGCTAGTCCTCGAGCAAGCTAAGTTATTTATGAGAGATTATTATGCAATGCAATGTTCATGACTCAATTTCTCAAGGCTAAGCATGATCAATATTTTACTTAAGAGAATTAAATGCGAGACTAGCATAGTTGGAGACAAATTAAAATTAGCCAAATTCTTTCTTATGCAAGATATGAGTTAAATCTTTCCTAGAGATGTTTTGAAAAGTTCGAGAAGGGTTTATAAAATTCCCTATTCCATCTTCCCTCTACATTGGACTAAGGCATAATGCATTAAAGGAAAGGAACAAACTAACTTGTTTAAAGATGGAAAGAGAATTTTTTTTTTTAAACAAGAAATTTAAAGGGCCCTAAGCTTGCATATATATATGGTTTTTAAGGGTACTAGCTTTCACACAACTAATGCAGGACCACATTTCCCGAGTTTTCTCTTGACGACCTAACTGATCACACTAGAGGTAGCTCTTTTTACCTTGGCAAGCTAAAATATATATATATATATATATATATATATATATATATATATATATTTTCTTTTTCTCACTCCCCAAGCATTAAACAAGCTGTTTTGCAAAAATTTCCTCTAAACATGCTACCTATCCTATCGAGGTGACAACGGAGGCGTGAATTAAAGCCATCTAAAACCAACGAAACTATGCTAGAAGGGACTTATGCTCAATTTAGTTAAGAAATATTTTGAAAAATTTTAATGAAGTCTCTAAAGATGCTGGAATGCATGCAATTCAACTACGAGAAAAATATATACTCATGCTTTTCCTATCCTAGAAATTTCATAGTCAATCTTTAAAGCAAGGCATAAAATCTCGAAATTTGTTTCAAAGTTTGCTTCAATTTAAAGATAAATTTGAACACTGATTCAGATCAGTTCCCAGGTAGGAGGTGTTCCGTAAACCATCAACTTAAATACCCCCAGCCTTAGACAGAACTTCACTGGTTCGGGTCAGTTCCCAGGTAGGAGGTGTTCCGTAAACCGTCAACTTAAATACCTCCAGCCTTAGACAGAACTTTCCCGATTCAGGTTCTAATTTATTTTTAAATTTCTTAAATTAATAGGTCAATCAAATCATAAACCAAACATGCATATGTTTCCCACCCCCAACCTAAACATTACATTGTCCTCAATGTAAATTTAACTTGGAAAGTGATGGGCAAAAAGTAAAAGAGAACAGAAAACCTCCCCTGTTTAAGCATTGGGTTGGAAAAGGAAGGAAACTTCCACGATTGGCAAAAATTTTAGAGATTTGGTGCAGGGGTCCTATAAAGCAAAGAAAGATAATTAAGGAAATAAACTAATAAGTAAGGAAAGGATAGAAATTGGGTTGCCTCCCATAAGCGCAATTTTTCACCGTCGTTATGCTCGACGAGTTTGAACCGATCAACCCGGGCTTTCATCTTCACTGTTGTAGACAAATGGTGCAAAGCTTCCAAAGGATTCATCATCAAAAGAAATATAATTATCATGGTCAGAAATGATAGTGCTTAGATTAGTATGAGGGTTATTACCAACTACCCTAAATGTCATTGTCTTTCCTTTAAATCCTACTGTAACAACTCCTGAATCTACATCAATGTTTACCTTGGCTGTTTTTATGAAAGGGCGGAAAATAATAGAGGCAGAAGTAGAGTTACATGGTGCAGGCATATCAAGAATATAGAAATCAGCAGGAAAGACAAAATCCTCTTCCTTAACAAGGACATTCTCACAAATACCTAAAGGGGTAATACTGGATCTATCAACTAATTGAATTATTACACTAGTCTCATGCAAATTGGTCAATCCTAACTCATGATATAGAGACATAGGCATAACATTGATTGAAGCTCCTAAGTCTAGCATGGCATGTTTAACATGGTGGTGTCCTATCATGCAAGGTAAGGAAAACATACCTGGATCTAAGCATTTTTCAGGCAAAGGTTTAAAAGCAAGCATGGAAAGATTTTCACTAACCTTTTTGTTGGAGATTTTCTTTTTGGTACACCATCTTTTCAAAAATTTAGCATACCTTGGGAATTGTTGAACAGCCTCCAAGAGTGGAATGTTGACTGAAACTTTCCTAAATACTTCTAAGGCATCCTTGTCTTCTTCCTCCTTTTTCTTATTAGGCTGGATTAATCTGGAAGGAAAGGGAGCAGGATCAATGTAATAAAAAACAACAGAGGGTTCAGAACTTACCTTATCAGTCTTTTCTTCTATATTTTTGAAAGGAATTGGAAGTGGCTTCAGGGTGGCTCCACTCCTAAGCGTGATTGCATTTAGACCTTCCTTTTTTTTAATTTCTGGTTGGGCAGGCAACTTTCCATATTGGACCTCCAATCTACTTATGGAAGTGGCCAATTGTGTAATTTGATTTCCCATATTTTGCATACCGGCCTTAGTCTCCTGTTGAAACTTAGAAGTAGATTCAGCTAAAGACTTAATCATATCTTCAAGGGACATACCTGATTGGGAAGATTGCCCTCCAAAGTTCTGTTTCTGATGGTTGTTTTGGCCATAGCTAAAGTTAGGGTGATCCCTCCATCCTGGATTGTAAGTGTTTGAATAGGGATCGTACTTCCTACCTTGGCCATTCTGATTTGCATACCCTCCTATTGCATTGACTTCTGCAGTTTGGCCTTCTTGCAACTGTGGACAGGAATCAATGGGGTGGCCTTGGATTGAACAGATTCCACAAACCTTTTCCTTGGTAGTTTGTCCTGTCACAAGTTGTTTAACAAGATCAGTAAGTTCAGACATTTTTGAATCAAGACTACTTACTTCATTCACTGCTGCTACTTTAGGTAATAGACCAGGAACTCGAGTTCCAAATTGTTGAGAATTTTCGGCCATGGAAGATATGAGTGCTCGGGCCTCTGCTGCAGTTTTGTTCACCAATGCTCCTCCACTAGCCGCATCGATCATGTCTCGATCTGTTGGAAGTAAACCTTCATAGAAATATTGAATTAGCAATTGATCGGCTATTTGATGCTAAGGAAAACTAGCACATAATCTTTTAAAACGTTCCCAATATTCGTAAAGAGTTTCACCGGCAATTTGAGTAATACCGTAAATTTCTTTCAGGAAAAAATTTTTCTAAAAATATTTTTTTCATGTCAGCCCAAGTATTAATTGAACCACTAGGAAGAAAATATAACCAATCTTTTGCCATATCTTTTAAAGAAAAAGGAAAAGCATGTAAGCTTATTTGTTCGTTAGTTACACCGTTAGGCTTCATCCTCGTGCAAACGATGTAGAATTCCTTCAAGTGCTTGTGTGGGTCCTCCCCTGCGCTCACTACAAGAATTTAAAGATTTCGTGACGGTTTTTCTCCCGACGCAAAGAAAGTCGTGGGCATATGTATCGGATATGCCAACGGATTCAAATACCGTTGGCAAATACACAAGAAATCCCAACGGTTTAATAAGACCTTAGGCATATATTTAGAATATCCCAAAGTGTTGCAATCTTGATTTATTTGGTTCGTTCGTATAGCCAACGGTTTATTTCACTCGTTGGCATATGTATAGGAAAGGTCAACGGTTGAATAAAACCGTAGGCATATATTTAGAAATTCCCAAATGATTGATTTATTTGGTTCGTTTGTATAGCCAACGGATTATTTAAACCGTTGGTATATGTATAGGAAAGACCAACGGTTTTTATTCCGTTGGGATATATAAAGAAAGGCCAACGATTGAATAAAACCGTAGGCATCTTTTTAGAAAATCCCAAATGGTTTGGTTCGTTTGTTTAGCCAACGATTTATTTAAACCGTTGGCATAGGATAGAAAGCCCTACGGTTTATTTAATTCGTTGGGATAGGTTACTCTATGGCAACGGTTTGGTTGAATCGTCGACAGTTGTTTGGATTCCAGCGAACCGGTGGTTCATTAATTTACCAACGGTCTAATCGAACCGTCGATTTACTTTTCTTATTCCCAACGGCCTAGACTAACCGTCTGCGAAAAACCCTTATAACCCGACGGTTGAGTTAAACCGTGGGTAGATTTCATTAAAATTCGATTTCCCTCCCTTCCTTTCTCCCATTTTCACGATTTCTTTCCCTCTGTTTCTCCCATTTTCGCTCCATTCTCGATTACTCACTGCAACTTCCCCTTTCTCTCTCTATTTTTCTTCTTCTTCTTCTTCTTCCACCGTCTTCCAATTCTAAAAATTCTTGCCGCCTTTGCTTCATTTTCTCTACATTTCTCTCCAGCCGAAGTTCCTCTTCACATTTTCGAGGTAAATTTGCTCACTGCAGGTTCTGATGATTTGCTACTTCAAGAAGACCGAGTTTGCTTTTTCTATTTCGTCTTTTGCTTTTCTCTTATTTTGCTGTTTGTTTTTTTTACTTCTTTGAAGTTGGATGAACTGTATCTGGTGGAGTGCGGATGAATTTTTTGTTGTTTTTGTTTAATCTTCGATTTGTTTTGCTTCTCCATTTCGTTTCTGGTACTGGTACTAATTTTATTTTGAGTTTGGCAATTTTGTTTTTGAGGAAATGTTATTTTCGATTTTCACGGGATGTAAGTTTGGATTATGATTTATTTGGCTCTGGCAATGGGGAACTCACTCAAATGTTCACTATTTTTGGCTTATTTTATACTGCTACTTGTTGTAAGCTGCTCGGTTTTAGGTTTGCCATTGCTTAATGCTACTCTAGATTGTTCAATCTCTTCCAGGTTTTTATATATTAATTTGCAACGTTTTGCAGGAAAACCATAACAGGAAGTTGAGATATAAAGTTGCGAGGTACCCTAGATTTGAGTAAGAAATTTGTTCTTACTACCGGCGTTTTATTGGATGCATGATCTTTGCTTTGCTTGAAATCCACGTGACCTAACTTGCATTCAACAATGTACTTCTAATGAGGTTCTCTTTGAGGCAAAAATAAGACCCATTCGTTTTAGATGTAGTTTATGGTTAACGTGTTATTTATCATTTGGTTGGGCAATTTAAAGGATTTTGAGTTGAAGTTGCTTAGATTAGTGGAGTATTAGGATGATTGTTCTTCCCACAAAGAAAAAAATAACAACAATAATAATAGTCTTACCAAAAAAAATAAATTAAGATGAGTTTAGCCTTAGGAGTTCTGTCTAATAGTATGTAATCTCAAGTCATCATGTTCTTTAAGATTTGCTCCACTCTTGAATGATCCATTCCAGTGTTCTCCCTTGAATTTTTTAGGTGAAGGCCATTAATGTTTTTTTTGTATGCATCAATGCCGTTAGTTTGAAATGTTTGTTGTTGAGAAGCATATGATCCTGATTCTTGTTAAAGAATGCGGTATTATTCTTGGCAAGAGAAGTCTCAGTTTCCTGGGTCATGAGTGACCATTACTCAAAGAATCTGTTGCTTTTTTCTCTTTTCTTAAGGAATGTAATTTTTTAATAAAGGAGAAAGGAGAAGGAGAGGTGAAGAACCCAGTCTCTCTTTTGCTTTCTTGAAGTTTGATTGAAAGTAAAATAGATTTTTCCCCTTTGCTTTATTATTGAGATAGCAAGTTTGGTGCAAAATGTGTTCACAATTACTAGTTCATTCTAAGCATAGGCACCATTTTTTACAATCTCACGTCACTTAGATCTACAATCTCACCTCACTTAGAAACATTTCTTTTCCAGTAAATCAACTCCAAGGGAGTCTTCCTCCAAACTTAGGACATCAACTTCCAAACATCGAAATGTTGAGACTCCATACGAACCAATTACATGGGCCAATTCCAATCTCCATCTCCAATGCCTCAAAGCTATCGGTTTTATCAATTTCTAACAATTATTTTACTGGAGAAGTGCCTATCCTAGCAAACCTACACTCGTTCCAAGTAGTTGACTTATCTAATAATTGTCTGCACATAATGTATTAGTTGATTTAGGATGAATATTATAGTTTGATCTTTCTCTGAAATTTAGTGAACAATCTTCTATTTAGAAGTTTTTTCTTGTTGCATTTGTAGGGCTAGAAAACATCTGTTCCAAAAGTCGTAATTGCTCTAAAATAATATCCTTAAACAACATTCATTTTCTATTTGGTCTTTTCTTCTTACAAACCTACAAACTGTTGTTAGAATGCAAGTTCTGATGTATTCTCTTCACTCAAAGATGTGCTCTATGCAAAAGGGTTTGCAAGGATGTTGCCTTTTTTTTTTTTAATCCATTATTCTCATAGTTGAATTATTTGGGGCAATATCCTTAGTGCTTCTAACCTTCTTTGGGTAGCTCTGTTCGTAATTGAGTTTTTTCTTCCAAGTAGCTTTTGGCCCGAACTCTAAGGGAAAAGCTGAACTTCCAAGGTTGTTTTATATACAAAGGAAAAGAATAGAAAAATAAACTCTCAGGCATATGGGGTGGGAGTTAAGATTAATGTATTTAACTGGCTTTTGGTATGTCTCTTATGTTCCAATTGGATTGTTGTTGGTTAAGTTTGGGTGCTTTGGAAAATATTTTTATGGACTTCTTATGTTTCTGACTCTCTGTTCGGTTACACACTTTGCAATATGTTGGTTACTGAGTTGCATAAAGCTTATTGATGATTATGTTGCGATATGAGACTGCTGTGGTCGTTATTGTAACTTGTAAGGTCTAATCAAGAATATATTCATCCATTATTTATTAGCTTATACAGAATAAACAATATTATCAAAGATTTAGATGAGGTTGAGGTGTATGTATGCTTGACCTGGACCCTCACGGATGTAAAAGAAAATAGAGTTGGATAGGGGCACAAGGAGCTTGAAAATACTGAATATGAGTTGTGTGTGTGTATATTTTCAAGTTTTATGGGTTTGACCTTTTATATGGATATGGTTTTCACAAGATTCGTACTTCCACCTAACTGGCTAGATTTGCTTAAAGACCTCTCATTTTTCTTTCGTTGAAATCCAAGCTTTCATACGTTAACTTTCCTTCTCTACATACTCTTACATGCTGAACTGTTACTGTATATTAGTCATTATCTGATTTTCTTAGTCTAAAGTTAGGCTTCATCACATGATTTTATCGCTAGAAGATATAGCTTTAGACTTAACCCTTATTTTTCTCATGTAGATTGCTAACGTTTGAGACTCAAAGATTTGGTCTGCATTTGAAGATTGTTGGCATTGCTGCTGTCTCTCTCTTCTCATGCCCACGCTTGGTACTTTTCTCCTACTTTCCTTTTTCACTTTTCCATTTAGTCCTGTTTTAATGCTTCTTTTTCATTAGTGATTGTCGTTGACTATGGGTGATGATAAGCTCTTAGGACATGGTTGGGATTGATTTTGGTGAAATAATTTGGTAAAATCTCTGAATTCTAATGGGAGTCTGGCCCCATTGCATTATTTGCAGGAAGTTTAGTTTTTGAAACAGACAAGCCATTGCAGTGACTGCCAAATTTGAAGGTAATAGCTGTTGCTGTTGATTTTTTGATTTATTTACAATAAAACACACATCTCCAAAGGAATCAGAAACCAGCATATATAATCCTTTTTGTTTCTAGTTTTATTATTTTTTCAAGTATACACCTTGCCTTGATATAGGATCACCTTCTTCCAAAATATGAATAGAGAGAGAGAGCCTGAGGAAAGTGTTTCTAGTTGTAAATGTTCACTTCAATTAGTTGCATTGGGTCACATTACAGTTTAGGTTTTTCAAGTATTAATGTATTTATCCATGTTATATATTCAAAGTGTTATGTAGATATATGTTCATTTCTTACAAATTTACATATGGGAGAAAGAAAATTTAGTTGTATAATAGACATGCTTAAATACTTTTACAAATTTACTATTTGGTTTTTGGTTTTTTGTTTTTGGAAATTATTCTTGTTTTCCTCTAATTTTCTTATCAAGGTTTCATCTTTGTTAAGGATCTATTTGAATTCATAGCCGACAAATCAGAAAAAAGCCATTCAAAGTCCATTTTCCCACTTCCGAAAGAAAAGGGTTTGCTTAGTTTTTAACAAAAAGAAAGAAAAGGGTTTGCTTGTGTCAATTATATGTATTCCCAAATGGGTTGGCAATTGGCCACACACAACCTTGTTAAATCTCCAGGCCTTTTTCTTTTCAAATTAGATCCTAGAACTAGAAGAGGAGGAATAAAGAATTGTGTTATCTTTATAAATTTTTGACTATAGAGAGAGTGTAAAGGAAGCAATGTTGTTTTTCCTTTTTCTCTGATATGGAACTCAGGCGTGCAAGTGAATTACCCATTAAGGATACTCAAGATTACGGATATCACTCCCCACAAATTACGGATACTCAAGATTGTATAACTTATTCTCTTATAAAAATCCAAACACATGATAAGATCTAATAAAACTGCAAGTCAAATACCTAATAAGATCCAGAAGTAGTAAAATCGATCCTCATAAGACCTCTTAGATTATCCTTTTAGCCAGATTCTATAACAAAATCCAAACCTTACTTCTGTAAATACAACATATAGTTTATCTAAAAAAAGAAAAGGAAAGAAAAGGAAAGAAAAGGAAGGGAAACTTTGGTGTGTATGCTTTATTGTCTAACCCTTTGTCTTCTTCCTACAGGATTAAACTTTTCACATAAACCACAACAATTGCTTTGAAAAGAGTAAGATTTAAGAATGAATAAAGATTGGATTAAACTCAGAGATAAGTTCTCCACCGAGTATATAGACGGAGTAGCTCAGTTTATGGAAATGGAGAAGTTCCATATTAATGATTCCGGGAAAACAAGGTGTCCATGTAGGAATTGTATGAATTCAATGTGGCGGTCTTTAGATGGGGTAGAACGACATTTATTCACATATGGAATGTCTCCCTCCTATAGTCAATGGGTATATCATGGAGAACCAACCAACTTATCTAGTTATGAGAGTCGTTTAACTGAGTCGATACACGACGATGGGTTAAATACTACTACTGAGTGTAATGTGCGTAGTGAGGAGAATGAAATGTTCACTCTTCTGAACGACTTACAAGTCCCAAATGCCGGATTAGAAGTAGGAGATGACAATTCTGAAAATGAGATGTCGAGTAAAGTAAATGAAAGGAATACTTCGGACAAGTTTGAGGATTTAATGATTGAAGCACATAATCAATTGTACCCTGGTTGTACACGATTCTCGTCGTTGAATTTTTTGGTTAGACTGATGCATATTAAGGTTCTTAACAATTGGAGTAATAAATCAGTTGATATGTTACTAGAATTGTTAAAGGAAGCATTTCCAATTGGTGCGTCTATACCTAATTCCGATTATGAAGCAAAGAAAAAGTTGCGTGACTTAGGGTTAGGCTATGAGTCAATTCATGCCTGTAAATACGATTGTGTATTGTTTTGGAAAGAATTTGCCGATTGTCAACAGTGTCCAGTATGTGAGGAGTCTCGGTATAAAGTTAACGATGGAAAGGGGAAGAAAATTCCGCATAAAATTTTGCGTCACTTTCCCTTGATACCCAGATTGAAGCAGATGTTTTCATCAAAACATATCGCTTCTGAAATGAGATGGCATAAGGAAAAACGTGTTGACACGGATGGTGTGTTACGACATCCAGCCGATGCCGAAGGATGGAAGCATTTTGATCGTCAATTCCCTCAATTTGCCTCAAAACCACGAAATGTTCGTTTGGGATTAGCATCAGATGGATTTAATCCATTCAGAAATATGAGTACAACTTATAGTATGTGGCCGGTAGTGTTAGTTCCATATAATCTGCCACCCTGGAAGTGCATGAAAGAAACCAATTTCTTAATGTCCTTACTTAAATCTCCCGGAAAGGAAATTGATATTTACTTACAACCATTGATTGAAGAATTGAAAGAATTATGGAATACTGGTGTGCGTACTTACGATAGTGTTACTGGTGAGTATTTTCAACTACATGCAAGTCTGTTGTGGACTATTAATGACTTTCCGGCTTACGGCGACTTATCTAGTTGGAGTACAAAGGGTTACCAAGCATGTCCCGTTTGTAAAGAAGATACATCATCCCAGAGGATAAGGAGTAAAATTTCTTATATGGGACATCGATGTTATCTTCCGGAAAATCATTGTTGGCGTAGAAGTAAGCAACATGATGGAAAAGTTGAACATAGATCTCCTCCACTCGTAATGGATGGAGACGATATCCTACGAGAAGTAAGCATGATCGAATTTCCTGTGCTTAGTAAGCATCCGACAAAACAAGATAAGAAAAGGAAACGAACTCTTAATTGGAGGAAGAAGAGTATCTTTTTTGAACTCCCATATTGGTCAAAACTTATGTTAAGACATAAATTGGATGTAATGCACATTGAAAAAAATATGCGATAATTTGGTTGGTACAGTGTTGAACATTGAAGGAAAGACGAAGGACACAACAAATGCTCAATTGGATCTTCAGGATTTGAAGATACGTAAAGATCTACACTTGCAAGAGGTAGGCAATAGAGTTGTAAAGTCACATGCTGCATACACATTGACTACTAGTGAAAGAGTTGAGTTTTGTAAATTCTTGAAGTCAGTGAAATTTCCCGATGGGTTTGTGTCGAACATATCGCGATGTGTGAGTGTCAACGATGGAAAACTATGGGGGTTGAAAACTCATGACTCTCATGTTTTGCTTCAGAGGCTTCTCCCTATTGGCATTCGAGCGTATTTACCTAAGGATGTGTTCACTACTGTTATTGAGTTGTGTACATTTTTTCGTGATCTCTGCGCAAAAGTAATACGAACGGATGATTTGGATCGATTACAATCAGACATTATAGATACTTTGTAAGTTGGAAAGAATATTTCCGCCAACATTTTTCGATGTAATGGTTCATCTTGCAGTTCACTTGCCATATGAAACCAAAGTTGTGGGCCCTGTTAGCTATAGTTGGATGTACCCTATTGAAAGAAGTTTACGAACATTGAAACAATACGTGAGAAACAAAGCACGTCTTGAGGGTTCTATTGCAGAAGCATTTGTAATGAATGAATCATTAAATTTCTGTTCGTTGTACCTCACGGGAATTGAAACGAGATTTAATAGAGATGAACGAAATGATGACCAGATGCCCATAAATGAGGTTTGTGGTGATTTTGAGGTGTTTAGACAAAGTGCAAGACCGTTAGGAGATGCAACTGTAAGAACATTATCAGTTGAAGAGAAACGAATAGCACATTGGTATATTTTGAACAATTGTGTGGAAATAGAGTCTTATCGTAGAAACGTCTCAAAAATCATGTCTTATATGAAAGATTCTAGTGAACTCAATCTTAAAAGTAACTCTTCATTTTCGTGCTAAACAGACAACATTTGAGACTTATACGTCCTCAAGCACAAAGTTCTTCAGATTTATATAAAAACCATCGACTTCAATTCCCAGAATGGTTCAAAAATCATGTAAGTATATAGTTATGAGATTTAATAAGTTGATTTTACACTACAAGTAACACTATTAGTTTGTAACAGATATGAATTATTTAACAGGTTCTCTCTTTGCGTGATAGAGATAATTCATTTGATGATTTGTATTCGTTAGCAATGGGACCTAGTTCTCAAGTGCGGTCTTATAGTGGATGCATTGTCAATGGCATTCGATTCCACACTATATCGCGTGATAATCGTCGAGTTACACAAAATAGTGGAGTCATGGTGCCTGGAGAAGACGAAGGTGAAGGAGATGAGATGAATTTCTATGGTGTGTTGGATGAGGTGTTGGACTTAGAATATGTGAAAAGAAGGCGGGTTATTATTTTTAAATGTACATGGTTCGACACAGATAAAAAAAAGAATTGATCACACGTAGAATTAGGGTTGACATCGATTAACACATCTCATTATTGGTATGTTGATGATCCGTTCATCCTTGCTATACAAGGAAAACAAGTGTTTTTCCTTAACGACCCGAAACATGGTCGTAATTGGAAGGTAGTGCAAGTTGTACAAAATAAGCGCTTATGGGACGTTCCGGAGGTAGAAGATCATGGAAATGACCAACTTGAGTTGTTGGAAGTTGAGAGAAGACTCGGAGTTGACGAATCCATTGAAGAAAGCACACTATGCAGAGATGATGTTGATCCTATGGTGGTGGAAGAACAAATAAGTCAAACCCATAATAACGGCGATTTCATAAACGACGAGGAAGAGGATGTAGAAACATCTACTGAGACTACCTCAAGCTCGAACGAAAGCTCTGATTCAAATCACGATAGCAATTGATTATGTACCTATGTGCTTCATTTTCTATTTTAGTTTTTTTTTTTAACTAATTATCTTCCTTATATTGTTTATGTGTTTCATATGTCATTGTAGACAAATCATGGTGGGTCCGACTGAGGAGCGCAATGCAGATCGATTTTTTGCTGAGGGTGAAGGCAGTCGTGTCGCCACAGTATCTTCCACGGGCGAGACATCAGGTTAAACTAATTATGTTGTACATTTGTTTTTCTTTTACAAAATGAAACTACTTACTAGTTTACTTCATTTTTTCAGATACGTCTGCACGTAGAACGAGAGGATTTTCTAGGAATATTGAGCTGGACAGATACGTTCGAATCCATGGGAAGATAACTATCGAGATCACCGACGAGTTGAGAAAGCCGGTGTGTGACAATGCAGTAAAATTCAGCGGTGCCATTGGTAAAATTGTCAGAGAATCATTCTCTGTACGTTATGCAACGTGGAAAGCTGTACCGAAGGATGCAAGGGATCATCTGAAACAATGTCTTTTGGTAAGTTTAAATTTTGGTCGATCATGTTTATTATATAATTGAGTAGTTAACCTAACAGTAACATCTTTAACTTTCTTCTTCAGAATCATTTCATATTTGATTTATCTAAGAAGGTGGTACGTGAATTCATTGACCACGAGATGCAAACCATTTTTAAAGAGTACCGGGCAGAGTTGGTCAAACATTATCCAAAATATTCCACTCCAGAGGAGGGATGTGCACACCCACATCCTCGAGTGGTTGACATAGCTGATTGACATATTCTGTGCAATAGATGGGATGACCCCAAGTGGAAGGTACGTTAATCACAAAATTTCTAATTCATGACATGTCAAATAGTATAAATATACTTACTAATAATCTTCTGTGCTAGAACATGGGTGAGAAGAATAAACAGAATCGTGCCAAACTTCTTTTCAACCACTACGCTGGGTCAAAATCATTTCTTCACATACAACAGAAGAATGTAAGTTCGAAAATAATCTTAAGGGTAAACTATTTTTTTTTAATATTACTAATATGTGCAAAATTTGAACTACAGAAAACTAGAGAAGGTGAGAATTTGGGTCCTATTGATTTATTTCATAAGACCAGATACAAGGAAGGAAAGGGGTGGGTTAGTCAAGTCGCCAATGAAGGTCATGTAAGTTTTCAACTTATAAAGTATGCTAATGAAAGTATCTCCTTCATTACTTATTTGATTTTTTTTTTGTAGGATCAAATGGTGGCATTGCAACAGACACCCACCCCAGATGGGACCCAACCGCCTAAACCAGATGACATATGCGAAGCTGTTCTGGGTAGTCGATCGGATCAAATTAAAGGGCTTGGTTGGGGACCAAAGCCGAAGTCGAGAAAGTGTACCTCCTCATCCGATGCAACTTCATTAAGACGAGAGGATGAACTAAGTGCAGTATTGAGTGAGACCCAAGAATAGTTGCATGCAACAAAAGAACAGTTGGATCAGACAAACGAAAAATTAAGTGCGACAGAAGAAAAATTAAGTGCCACGGAAGAGAAATTGAGTGCAACGCAAGAGAAATTAAGTGCAACAGAAGAGAAATTAAGTGCAACGGAAGAGAAACTTAATCAGACGACAGAGAGATTGTCAGACGTGGATACTCGAACGACTGACAATTCCTCTGAGTTAGCCAGTCTTAGAGACTTGGTTAATCAACTCATGCAGTCCCGAGGACCATCTAACTAGGTATGAAATTGCTAATTTACATTATGTAGTAATTGTCAAGTATTGTCTATAATAGAGACTGATGCGCAATTTGCTTACCGCAAGTGTACGGGTCAAGTAATAATATAGTGTTTTCGTGTAAAACAAGTGTCGTCCTCTGGATTTGTTTTCTAGCAAATTAAGTATCGTGAATACTTTTGTCCAATTTTATTTAGGGAGCAAAACTCAATGATAAAAGATAAGTCTAAAGACAAAAAGCATAAAATAAAGGTGGAGACTCAAATGGAAAGACTCTTAGAGAATTGATTTCATTGTTGAGATTGAGGATAAATTAATGGGATGAATTTAGCATGCAATTATTCAACCAAGTCTAGGAACCTTTTATCACAACTATCTCTCCCGAGCATAATTGATTCTCATGCATGCAACCAACTTGATATCCCTATCTAAGTTCATTAACATGCAAGGCTTTGAGTTTAGTTCTTCAAGCAACTTCTAAAGTTATTCCAAATCCCGTCACAAACTTAGAATTTCTACTTTAGTCATGCAATTAAATAAAGTAAGTCTTAGGCCAAATCCCCTCTCCCGAGCAAGATTCAACACTCAAATCATTCAACTAGTGATCAAGTAATTGAAAGCATTTAACCATAATTGCATAGGTAAAATAAATGCATATTCATACCACAAATCAATCCAACAACCTAAAACAACTACATCAATCCCTAAGACAAACAACTAGCAATTCATAGTCTTTAAACCACAAACACTAATTGCAAGAAAAGCCATAAAAACTACAAGAATTAAGGGAAAGAGAAAGGAAAACTCGAATCCGCCGACACCGCACGTCCCCGTCACGATCTCCACGTCTTCTCGCTTGATTCCCGCTCCTTGGCCTTGCCTTTAGCTCCCACAAAAGGTCTCTAGTCGAAATTAGGGCTAAAATCTCACCAATTAGACTCCCCTAATCCGTAGCTGAAAAGAGGAATTGATAGAAAATCTGTCGATAGCGTCGAGACGCTATGGACAGCGTCGCGACGTTGTCGCAATACCGCGAATCTGGAAAATTTGTCCAGAGCGTCGCGACGCTGGTCCTAGCGTCGCGACGCTATGATTTTTTTTTTTTTTTTTTTTTTTTTAAATCAGCTGGGCTGAATTTGACTTCTTCCAACTTGATCCTTTTTCGATCTTTTAGCCCTTTTTCATGTCCCGAACACGCAATTAGCTCAAATATTTATTTCCTACAAAAACAACAAAAAAACGCATCATTTTGGCCAATAAATTATAAAAGACTAGATAAATTAATTAGGGAAAACTAGCTAGCTATGCTCGCTATCAAACACCCCCAAACTTAAGCTTTTGCTAGTCCTCGAGCAAACTAAAAATCAAGCATACAATAGAAGAATGGATGCAACAAACATAACTCAATCCTCAAGGCTCAAAAGTCAATAATCAAGCAATCAAGAGACATGCACATAAGGACCAATGAGGGAGACAAATCAAAAGTTTTCCAAAATTGACTTGCACAAGCGAGATCTAACTTAACGAGATCAGACTCTACTAGCCCGGGATTGGATTACTAAACTCTCAACTCATCTTCCCTCTACACTGGCACTAAGGATTCACTAACGAGTCAATGGAACAAATTAGTTTGTTTTCCTCCATACTTAGGTGCTTATAATTTAAAATTAAATCAAGCATTTATATGTGGCACTAGCTTTCACACACCTATTGCAGGGACCCTTAACCTGAGTTTTCTCTGGTTGGCCTAACTGATCACAACAGGGGTAGCTCTTTTTGCCTAAATCTTTATTACTCATTGCAAACTGTGCACAGGCCATGGCATAATAATTTTTTTTTTCTTTCAAAAGTAACAACAAGAATGATTTTTCTTTATGAGCATGATAAGCATATATTCTTTTCTTTCCTCCTAAGCAAGACCAAACATGCTATTTTGCAAAAAAATTAACTCTTTAGCTCTTCCCTACACCTATCGAGGTGACAACAAGCATATGAACCTAATAATTCGCTCCTAAGCATTCAAATCCAAATCTAGCCAAGACAAATACTTTACTCATGCAAGACATCTCCTAGAAAAAGTTTAAAAAGTCTCCCTTTTTGGGCACTCATGCTTACAACTCATCGAAAGCTTGAAAATTGACAAGAAAGCCTATCCTAGGAAATCATAGTCATGCAAAAATAGCATCCAGAAAACAACCATATGCTCAATTCAAAGAAAGCTCAAAACTATAGCCCGAACTCAGATGCTCAAGTGCTCCACAAACATGCTATTCCACCCCCAAACTTAAAGCATGCATTGTCCTCAATGTATGAAGAAAATAAAGCAAAATCAATCATGAGAACAAATAAAGAATGAAAGGGGTGAACGATACTGCCCTGAAATGATGACCTTTTCATGAATGCTTGGCATAGACAAGAGCACGGGAACTCCTACAAAACAAAAACAACAAGACATAACAAACAATAACGAAGTAACTTGGGTTGCCTCCCATAAGCGCTTGTTTATTGTCTTTAGCTCGACGTGCTCGTGCAGTCTGTCAAGGCACATAAAAATTCTCGTATTTCTTTGGGCCCTTCTTCCTTGAATCAATATAACCAACAATCACTAGCAAACTGACTAGCTTCTCATGGGCCCCTGAAACAGAATTATTTTTGGTATTTTTGTATAAAATAAACATAAAAGGAGAAAGATCAAAATAAAGAGACTCAGACTCTAAAACTGACTCGTGAGAATAGAAAAAAGAACAATCAAAATCTACAAAGGATGAAGAAGATAAAACAGACGAAGGCTTTTCAACCTCAAACTCTACCTCCTGAACTTCCTCTGTCGCTGCAAGCTCATTTTCTTTTTCTTCCTCACAAACATGTTCTTGATAGGTGCTACAACTCTCCAATTCTTCCCCACTATTCATGCAACTCACCCCTAAATGCTCAACCATAGCAAAATCGAAAGAATTATGCTCCTAGATAGGTGCCAATGAATCATCGGCCATATGACTCACTAGACATCCTATGGAAGTGGATCCCACCTCACTAACTTCCTTTGGGGTCTGAAGTCCTTTTATAATTTCATCAAATTTTAGACTCCTCGCTCTAGACTCCTCAATATAATTTTGAATTATGCTTTCTAAGGAAGAATTTTCTTTTAAAGGGGTAAAACTTGAAGATGAAAAATTGGAATATGGTGTTGAATAAAAAGCCATTCAATTAAAGCATCAATGATAATTAGGCTTCCAATCAAATAATAACCCAACAAGAACAAAGGACTAAGACTCAAAAAAAAAGGAAAGAAAGAAAAAAAAAAAAAAAACAAAAGCAAATAAGGGAAAGACAAATAAGGGAAAAAAATCAAACAAGTAAGGAAAGAACTAAAATAGGAAACTAACAAATATGGAAAGAAAACAAATAAGGAAAAAGAAAAGCAATCTATCTACAAAATAAAAATAAGGAATGCAAAAACAAATATGGCAAAAACAAATAAGGAAACTAGCAAATAAGGAAAAACTATACTAAAAAGGAAAAAACTAAAAAGAAAAAATTCTATCTATGGAAAACTCAAACAAATATGGAAAAATCTAAATATGGAAAACAAACCAACAAAGGAAAAAAATGCAATCTACCTAAAACCAAAACTAACAAAAATAACAAAAAATAAAATACACCCTAAACTAAGACCGAACAATTTTTCCACAATATTAATTTAACTAAATATACCAATCCCTGGCAACGGCGCCAAAAAACTTGATGCGCAATTTGCTTACCGCAAGTGTACGAGTCAAGTAATAATATAGTGTTTTCGTGTAAAACGAGTGTCGTCCTCTGGATTGGTTTTCTAGCAAATTAAGTATCGTGAATACTTTTGTCCAATGCACAACTCAATGATAAAAGATAAGTCTAAAGACAAAAAGCATAAAATAAAGGTGGAGACTCAAATGGAAAGACTCTTAGAGAATTGATTTCATTGTTGAGATTGAGGATAAATTAATGGGATGAATTTAGCATGCAATTATTCAACCAAGTCTAGGAACCTTTTATCACAACTATCTCTCCCGAGCATAATTGATTCTCATGCATGCAACCAACTTGATATCCCTATCTAAGTTCATTAACATGCAAGGCTTTGAGTTTAGTTCTTCAAGCAACTTCTAAAGTTATTCCAAATCCCGTCACAAACTTAGAATTTCTACTTTAGTCATGCAATTAAATAAAGTAAGTCTTAGGCCAAATCCCCTCTCCCGAGCAAGATTCAACACTCAAATCATTCAACTAGTGATCAAGTAATTGAAAGCATTTAACCATAATTGCATAGGTAAAATAAATGCATATTCATACCACAAATCAATCCAACAACCTAAAACAACTACATCAATCCCTAAGACAAACAACTAGCAATTCATAGTCTTTAAACCACAAACACTAATTGCAAGAAAAGCCATAAAAACTACAAGAATTAAGGGAAAGAGAAAGGAAAACTCGAATCCGCCGACACCGCACGTCCCCGTCACGATCTCCACGTCTTCTCGCTTGATTCCCGCTCCTTGGCCTTGCCTTTAGTTCCCACAAAAGGTCTCTAGTCGAAATTAGGGCTAAAATCTCACCAATTCGACTCCCCTAATCCGTAGCTGAAAAGAGGAATTTATAGAAAATCTGTCGATAGCGTCGAGACTCTATGGACAGCGTCGCGACTCTGTCGCGATACCGCGAATCTGGAAAATTTGTCGAGAGCGTCGCGACGCTATGATTTTTTTTTTTTTTTTTTTTTAAATCAGCTGGGCTGAATTTGACTTCTTCCAACTTGATCCTTTTTCGATCTTTTAGCCCTTTTTCATGTCCCGAACACGCAATCAGCTCAAATATTTATTTCCTACAAAAACAACACAAAAACGCATCATTTTGGCCAATAAATTATAAAAGACTAGATAAATTAATTAGGGAAAACTAGCTAGCTATGCTCGTTATCAGAGACTTGTGTGGTTGCTATCCTGCAGTTATGGTAGCACTATACTTATGTAGGTAACTATTTATAGGTAATAGTAATAGTTGTATGGGCTATCCTGCAGTTATGGTAGCCGTTGGGTATTGATTGTTTTGTTTGAAGGTTTATGAGCACATAGGGGCGGGTTTGATTAGATTTGCCTGTTGAACTAGTTCATATGTTCGGAACTTTGGGTAATGAAGGGAGACTAGTTCATGTTTTGATTAGATCACTTTGGATAGGGAAAAACAAGATTGGGTCATTATGCATGTCCATCAGTTACGTTGTTTGGTCATTATAAGTTTGGTGTTACACTTGATTGTTTTAGTTCTTTTGCTTGCTTATTTGTTTAACCTTTGAAAGTTGAGGGATGGGTTACTTTTCTAAGTAGTTAGAGTTTGAGTTTTATTAGTTTGACATGTTGAACTAATTCATTCATATGTTTTGGACTTTGGTAGCTAGGAATGGGGATTAGAGATCATTTTGCAGTGTTCGTTTCGATGGAACATGCTTATAAAGATTTGGTTCTTTTGATTTCGTTGATGATTCATTCATTGTTTGGTTTTGTTTGAAGGTTTATGAGCATGAGGGGTGGGTTGTTTTTATGTTGGACTTTGACTTAGGTATTATTTTTGAAACTTTGGGTATGGAAGGAAGACTTTTAGTTCATTTGTTTGCTTATCATATAACCTATGTTTCCAGATGAAGGATGAGCTACTTCTAGGTAGTTTCGAGTTCATGTTTCTTAACCTTAAGTTACTTAGCAAAAAGTTGGTCGTTTATATGTTCATGGTATTAGTGTTGATGTTATGCTTTTAAAGCTTTGATTTTTTTAGATTTTTTTTTTATTTGTCATACTTATCCTATATGCTTATGAATTCTGACAACTTCATTTTTATTCAGGATGCCAGGTCGAACTTTACTTTTGAAGGAGCTAACATGAAGATGGGAACGTTTTAAGGTTTACTTTTGAAGTCCAGTTCAGTCACTTTAGACGACTTTGACTTTGTTAACTTCTCTTGTAAACTTTGTAGTAGTCTTTGTTAATTTCTCTTATTTATCAACTTTTGGATACTTTGTTAACTTTAAGCTTAATAAAGAAACGATTTTTTCTTGAATTTAGAAGTTCATTCGTACATTACTATCATTTTATCCAGGATGTCAGTTCAACCGTTTTTGTAATATACAAATATAAAAAAAAACAAAAAGGAAAAGCCAACGGTTTTAGGCCGTTGGCAAATATACAAAGCGAATAGGGCAATGGGTTGGAAAGTTGAAGGAAAAATGCCAACGGTTTTAGCAAAACTAAGCAATGCCAACGGTTTATCAACCGTTGGGATATAAAAGCAAACCCAACGTACAAGGAACCGTAGGCAATTATCAAAAATGCCAACGGTTGGAAAACCGTTGGTAGTTGTGGTGTTTCCCAACGGTACCCAAAACCGTTGGGATATAGCAAAATGCCAACGCTTTTTAAAATCGTTGGGCTTTCAAGGATATTCCAACGGTTTTAAAACCGTTGGAATTTCCTCCGATATCCCAACGGTTTTTGAAAACCGTTGGCATTAGCTGCCCCGACTCGGTTTTCTCGACGATCAGCCCGACGATTAAAAAAACCGTTGGCATTTGCTACCCCAACGATTTTTCGTGTTCTCCCAACTGTTTCTTCCGCTGGCATATCCCAAAAATCTTGTAGTGGCTTCCCCTGAAAATAGGCAAAATATGGATTAGTCAAGATTTCAATTCAAATGCACCTTCGGTCTCGGGATAAGTGATGCAAAGTGGTTTTTGGTTCAAATTCGGGGCCGCGAGTTGCTTCAATGTTTGCTCGGCCATAGCTTGTGGTTCGTTGACTTCCTCTCTTTTTGCCTCCCTTCGAAGTCTACGTTCTTCCCTCGTGATGTCAGGACAAAACAGAAATTCTCTATCCTGCGAAGAACGTGTTTGCATAAACTGTAGACAAAAAGTAGAAAAGTCAAATGAAAACAAAAAAGGAAAGAAAAATTTGCCGAAGACTCCCCGACAACGGCGCCAATTTGACGGAAGAGATTGTCGAGGTCTCTTATCAAAGAAATTTATAATCCTCATCCTCTAAAGCTAACTTGTAGCAGTAGCGGCCGGGGTCAATCACAGGGAGTCTATGCAAACAAATCTTAATCTCCTTATTTGTTTTAGGTAACAGAAAGGGGGGTTAACATATATGGAAGGAAAGTAAATATGAAAGAAAACCAATTAAGGAAAATGTTGTAAAAGGAAAGTAGAAAATCAAATTAAGGAAAGATAACAATACCTTAAAAATCATGCAACCGGGTTAGTCTTGATAAGTTCAATTCAATTAAATCATCAATTTCACTAATAAGTCAAAACAGGTTTAAGCCCGACGTATTCCGGCAACAAACCAAGAATCACGATCCATTATCACAAACATGCGAACGCTAAGTTTGATTCTAGTTTAGACTAATTAATTAGCCGATTAATTAACCTAAACCGCAATGGGATCTAGCCGAATTAATTTACATGCAACGGGCAACAAACCACAATTACAATTAATTAAATCATTTAGTTCAAGGGACGCATGCGTAAAAACATAACGTTAGCCTATGTGCTACTAAGATTTAGCAAGTAAATTTAGAAAGGGCGTGGTCAAGGTTGTCAATCTTTCCTACCACGATCTAAACTTATAGAAAAAGAAATAAAATCACATAAACATGCTTTGATAATTCAAATAAGAAATTTCATTAAAAGAATATGAACTTACTCTTGACTTCCCGGTTACATGAATGAAGAGCTTAGCCTCTCATGGAATAAGAGCAAGCTTGCTTCTTCATGGAATACATCAAAGAAAGCAATAAAAACTAAAACTAAGAAGAATGGTGGAAAAGGGGGAGAGAGATGGACTACAAAGTTGTAGTGAATTGTGTGTAGAGGGATGATTCTAAACCTACACCAAAGGCCTCTATTTATAGGGATTCTTGGCCTTCAATTCGTGGAAGAATGGTGCTGAATAGGGTCTTCAAACATGGAAAAATCTCGCCAAATTTGGAAAATTTCAATTCTGGAAAACTACCTAGCGTCGAGACGCTAGGACACAGTGTCGCGACGCTAGGCCTTCAGATATGGAATGAAGCTCTCGGATCAACCTAGCGTCGAGACGCTAGGACGCTGCAGCTTCAACTTGCCGCCCACGGAATTTTCCTTATTTGAGTAGTGTCCCGACCCTCATACGACAGCGTCTCGAAGCTGCGACAGCTCCAGGGGCAAAATCGTCTTTTTACGCTCCGGTTTCGCTCGTTTAAGCCCCGAATAGCTTCCAAAGCTCCGACGAGGACCTATAGACATATTATACTCATTTTAAAGCATTTTTCGCAAGGAATTCAACTAAGATAAGTAAATTGGGAGATTCTAAGTGTGTAATAAATTGGACTTATCAATCACCTTTATGAGAACCGATATCGTCTGTCCCTTTCGAGATCAAACTCACATAGCATGCAAAGTCTAAGTGATCAAGTTAAACTCAGCAAGATCAGAATGATATTCAATAAATAATGACATGCATTGAACAAAACTTAAGCAAATAAAACACTTTCAAGCTATTGAACCATAAGGGAATTCACCATATTGAAACCCTCAACGGAATTTAGCTATTCATGGTGAGATAATGAGCAAATGAATACATTTTCATTGAAATAACAATGTAAATAATACAGAATAATGAAAAGTATCAAGAGCTGGGAATAAAGGAGATAGCTAAATATTATGAGTTTTTCTATTTACTCAATCCTTCCAGAGTTCGCTAAGACACTCCACTCTCTCACTTTTACAAGTGGGAATGGGTGAAAATCCCTACAAACCCTACGGTTTGATGTCTAACTCAGGTTAGAATTCAATCATCTAAGAAAGACCTCGGGCATCCCTACTCATAGGCGTCAACTAGGGTTCTGTCACCACCCTCTTCTTCCAAATGAGTTATGCTTGAATTTGACTTCGAATCTTAAGCTTATATAGTGTGGGAAATGGTTGAGGAGTTGCGAAATAGGTGCTGGAAGGTAGCCCAGTCGGTTTCGGGGTCAAAACAGCCGGTTAGGTGCGAAGAAGACTCGTCAACAACGACCCGCGGACGACCCGGAACTGTCTCGATTTTTCCAGAAATGCGGTCGCATTTCATTTTGCCTTCCCAGAAATGCGGTCACATTTCTGGAGAAATTCCAGCTTTTCCTCTGTTTTCTGCACAACAACAAACTTAGTTAAATTCCTTTAATTTTAAGTCTTTTTAAGCACGAATGAGCATAATTTGACACAAGTGAATCTCAACACCCTAACTTATCAACTTTAACATATTTTGAGCTCGGGAATAGTAAAATTGATCTAAACATGCAATATTTGACAAAGAAATGAGCTAAATATAAGGGTAAAATAGGTTTATTTTTTACCCTTATCATTTATTTTAGGGATTTGCAAAACAAATTGATTTGTTTTATTTTATTGTTATTTTAAAGTTAAATTTGAATTTCAGATCTCTTTTTTATCGTTACATTTGAATTCATTTATTTTAGATTACTGTATTTGAAATTGATTGTATTTAATTTAAATCATGTAATCTGACGGAACGACTTGTCGAGGGTCGTGTCAAATAAATTTATAATCCACAACCTCTAAAGCTAACTTGTAGCAGTAGTGGCCGGGGTCGAACACATGGAGCACGATTATAACTTGTTTATCTTAGATTTATTGTGATGACCGGAATAATGGAGGGTTTTATATTTGGAAAAGAAATAATAATGAAAAGTAAGCTAATTATGGAAAATAATAGAAAAGGAAAGTAGAAGCAAGAAATAGAAAGAATGAAATCATTACCTCCAAGATCATGTAATCGGGATTGTCATGGTAAGTTCAATTCAATTAAATCATTAATCTCACTAATTAGTCAAAACAAGTTTAAGTCTGACGTACCTCGGCAACAAACCGAGAGCCATGATCCTACTATCACAAACATGCAAACGCTGAGTTTGATTCTAATTTAAATTAATTAATATGCCTATTAACTAATCTAAACCGCATTGGGATCTAGCCGAATTAATTCACATGCAACGGGCAACAAACCACAATTACAATTGATTAAATCATTAGTTCTAGGGACGCATGCGTAATAACATAACGTTAACCTATTTGCTACTTAGATTTTAGCAAGTAAATTTAGAGAGGGCGAGGTCAAGGTTGTCAATCTTTCCTACCACAATCTAAACTTATAGAAAAAGAACTAAAATCACATAAACATGCTTTGAGAATTCAGACAAGAGATTTCATTAAAAGAACTAGAACTTACACTTTGACGCCCCAGTTACATGAATGAAGAGTTTAGCCTCTCATGGAGCAAGAGCAAGCTGAATTCTTCATGGAATACATCAAGGAAAGCAAGAAAGACTAAAAACTAAGAAGAATGGAGGAGAAAGGGGAGAGAGATGGACTACAATGTTGTAGTGAATTGTGTATTGAGGGATGATTCTAAACCTACACCAAGGGCCTCTATTTATAGTTGTTCTTGGCCTTCAATTCGTGGTCATTTGGTGCTGAATAGGGCCTCCAAATATGGGAAAATCGCCAGCCAAATTAGGAAAATATCAAATCTGGAAAACTGCCTAGCGTCGAGATGCACGCTAGGACACAGCATCGCGACGCTAGACCTTCAAATATGGAAATTTGCTCTTGGATTGCCCTAGCGTCGAGACGCTAGGACACAACATCTCGACGCTATTACTTCTGCTTCACGCCCAAGTTCTTTCCTTAAATGGCACGACGTCTGGTGCGACAGAGTCTGAATGATGAATGTGAGATAAGATGATAAATAATAACAAAGATAAATTCAGCCAACCTTAGTGCAAGTATATACACTATCGCACGTAGTACTAAAAACCTTAGAAGTATTCCAAGGGTATCGATCCCACGAGGACTAAATTGGAAATTCATATTTGAAAAAGAAACTGCTCAACTGATTGCTTAAAATATGTAACCAAAGAAATGATTAATGATTGATTTTTAGAAAAATAAATAACACAAGTAAACAAATAAAGAATAAAAATAATAAATAAAACGAGGTATTCAATATGGATTCATCCCATAGGCAATAATTTTAATCATGGGTTATTCAACTTAAGCCTATTCAATGCATTGGGTCAGATTTAACTTCTATTTGGCCTTGCTCCCAAGAACCGTTAGAAGGCTAAGCGAGTACCGTTATGCACATTTCTGTGACTCGACTCCGACATAGATAATTCACGAATGCAATCTATAACCCTATAGTCGATATAGGGTGCCTTAGGCAGCTTGCCCTATACTCTCGAACAATCTCTTTCGAGCTTTTTCTCCTATATCACCTTTATGAGAACCGATATCGTCTGTCCCTTTCGAGATCAAACTCACATAGCATGAAAAGTCTAAGTGATCAATTTAAACTCAACAAGATCAGAATGATATTCAATAAAGAATTACATGCATTGAATAGAAACTTAAGCAAATAAAACACTTTCAAGCTATTGAACCATAAGGGAATTCACCATATTGAACCCCTCAACGGAATTTAGCTACTCATGGTGAGATAAGGTGCAAATGAATATCTTTTCATTGAAATAAAGAATAAAGAATACAAATAAATGAAAAGTAACACAAGCTGGAAATAATGACAGTAGCTAAATGCTAGGGTTTTTTCTCTTTTATCCAATCCTTCTAGAGTTCGCTCGACACTCCATTCTCTCGCTTTTACAAAGTGGGAATGGGTGAAAATCCCTACAACCCCTAAGGTTTGATGTCTAATTAAGGTTAGAATTTAGTCATCTAAGAAGGACCTCGGGCATCCCTACTCATAGGCGTCAACTAGGGTTCTGTCACCACCCTCTTCTTCCAAATGAGTTCTTCTTGCATTTGACTTCGAATCACGAGCTTATATAGTGTTGGAAATGGTTGAGGAGCTGCGAAATAGGTGCTGGTAGGTAGCCCAGACAAATTCGGGGTCAAAACAGCCGGTTAGGTGCGCAATAGTCTCGTTCAAAACGACCCGCGATAGACTCGGAACTCCTCTGTTTTTCCAGAAATGCAGTCGCATTTCTGGACAAATTCCAGCTTCCTCTGTTTTTTCTGCACAGCAACATACTTAGTCAAATTCCCATCAAATTGAGTCTTTTTAAGCACAAATGAGCATAATTTGACAAATGTGACTCTCAACTACTAAACTTATCAACTTTAACATATTTTGAGCTCGGGAACAGTAAAATTGATCTAAAACATATAATTTTGACAAGATAATGAGCTAAATATAAGGGTAAAATAGGTATATTTTTTACCCTTATCAGCGTCCCGACGCTAGTAGGGCAGGGTCTCGACGCTGATGAGGCTCCAGGGGCAGAATGGTCATTTTACACTCTGGTTTCGCTCATTTAAGCCCCGAATTGCTTCCAAAGCTCTGTTGAGGACCTATAGACATATTATACTCATTTTAAAGCATTTTTCACAAGGATATCAACTATGATAAGCAAATTGGGAGATTCTAAGGGGTTGTTTGGGGCACTGAATAGGTTATAATAGCCCCATTTATTATAACCTATTCAGTGTTTGGGGCATCAACAAAAATAAATGGTGAGGTGGGTTATTTTTACCCCCGATTATTTTATCCATTTTCTACAGTAACTCTCTCCTCTCTTCTTCCATGCGACTCCTTGACTTTTCTGACGACCGTCGGTCGCCGTCGGCCGGCGAAGTTTCCGACGACTTTTCCGACGGCCGCCGACCACTTTCCCGGTGATCGCCGATGACTTTTCCGGCAACCGATTTTTGTTTCCTTTTTTTCATATTTCTTCTCATTTTCATTTTGAAAAATATAAAAAAAATGAAAATAAAGAAAAAAAAAGAAGAAAAGAAAGAAAACGAGGAAAAAAAATTTGGTCGTCGAAAAATTTGTCGGCAATCGCCGGAAAAGTCGTTGAAAACGTTGCCGGCATTAGGTTTAGAGGAAGAAGAAAATGATGAAGATGGAGTTTGAGGTTGAGGAAGAAGATGGAGATGATGATGGAAATGGAGGAAGAAGATGATGAAGATGAAGATGGAAATGAGGGAATAAGATGAAGATGATGGAGATGGAGGAAGAAGAGAAAGATGGAGGAATAAAATGAAAAAGAAGGAAAAAAGAAAAAGAAAAAAGCGATTTTTGGTCATTCCATGTTAGAAACACTTACCAGTTTCTCAGTTGGTCATTCCATGTTAGAAACACTTACCAGTTTCTCAGTTGTCTTTCTACATATATAAATATGGAGTTTTGTTAAATATGAAGTTTTATTATATAATTTCTTTGTACATAAGCATTACCATTTTTACGTTGAAAATACAGAAATGAAACAAATATGGTTTTCCAATATGAAATCATAAAATGACTTCTTTTGTGAAAAAATCATGACCCTAAAACAAAGAAAATCAACTCTTACCTTAGGTTATTTTTGTTTCCTTTTAAGTTAAACACATCATTTAACCCGTATACCCAATACTTTTTTTTTTTTACAACTGAATCCAAATAATATTTTATTGATATTTGCAAAATATAATATTTGACATACAAAGTTGTATGAGGAAAATAAACAACAACAAAAAGTCAGGAAAAAAAACAGTCAACTTGAACATTTGTTTCAGAATCTCATGTTAAACATATCAGAAATCCAAACACAGACTATTTTAACCCATACTAAAATAATCTGCATCACAAACACAGATTATTTTATCCCAGACTAAAATAATCTGCACCTCAAACACAGATTATTTTATCCCAAACTATAATAATCTGCACCCCAAACACAGATTATTATAACCTCCAGACTATTATAATCCCCAGATTATTATAACCACCAGATATTATAACCAATTCAGTGCCCCAAACAACCCCTAAGTGTATAACAAATTAGACCTATCATAATCTGTTAAAGATACTGTGTATTTCCAACAAATTAGTTATTTTATTGATTGGGGCTTTCACATATTTCTTTGAAACTCTTGATTTGCAAATTTCATATATTCAATCCATCAAGTTGCTCCCAAGTATGGTGTCAATATATGATATTTGTGTTTATTTTCTTTCCATTGTAGAAATGTTTATTGTTCAATTTTTTTTAATAAAATGTTGTAAAAAATTAACAATTACAGTTCCTAAGGATAAATATGAAAAATTTGATGTGATCATAATGAATCACATATGTTTTTAACTCTTCTGTACCTTAGAAAATTATTCATTTGCAAATCAAATTGGTTTGTTTAAATCATTCCTTTATTTTAGGGATTTGCAAATCAAATTGGGTTGTGTTTTATTTTATTGTTAGATTTAAGTTAAATTTGAATTTCAAATCTCTTTTTTTATCATTAAATTTGAATTCCTTTATTTTAGCTTACTATATTTGAAATTGATTGTATTTAATTTAAATCATGTAATATGTTAAAGATATTGTGTATTTCTAACAAATTAGTTTTTTTTTTTTTATTGATTGAGGGTATTTTGATAAATCGATAATTCGAATTTATTAATAGATAAATCTGATTCGGCCATTTATCTAAATAATTAGCGGGGTTTCCATTTTTCAAAACACGCATTTAATTATGGCCATTCTTGTCGTTAACCCTAAACAAAAAACTTCATTCCTCTAAGTTCGATGTCTCGCTCGCCTCAAGTTCGAAGTTCCGCTCACCTCAAGTTTGTTGTTTCTCCTTCTACAAGTTTTGAAGGTGTTCTGCTGTTGCTTTGAAAAGGCTCAATTGCTTAGCTGAGGTTCTCCTTCTCCAAGTTCGAAGGTGGTTCTCCTTCTCGAATTTCGAAGGTTCTCCATTGTGGTTCTCATTTTCCAAGTTCGAAGGTTCTCCACTGAGGCTCTCCTTCTTCAAGTTCGAAGGTGGTTCTTTCCGCTGTGGTTCTTCTTCTTCAAGTTCGAAGGTTCTCCGTTGTGGTTCTCCTTCTCCAAGTTTGAAGGTTCTCTATTGTGGTTATCCTTCTCCAACTTCGAAGGTTCTCTATTGAGGTTTTCCATCTTCAAGTTCGAAGGTGGTTCTATTCGTTGTGGTTCTTTTTCTTCAAGTTTGAAGGTTCTCTGCTGTTGTTCTCCTTCTTCAAGTTCGAGGGTTCTTCGTTGTGGTTCTCCTTCTTCAAATTTCGAAGGTGTGTCTCTGCAATTCACCAAGAACACCACCAAATGATCTTCACCAGTATTCTCGTAGGGAATCAGAGGTTGGATGGTGGGATCCTTGCTTTTTAGGAAGGGGAAATTTCTGGAAGAATTTTTCTGGGAGAGAGATTTTTCTTATGAAACTCAGAAAAAATAGAGAGAGATCCCTTAGTGATCCCTTGCTACACGCCTGAAGGGAGAAGGAGAGTGATAACCTCCCTATTGTGTTGCCATCAGTTACGGAGAGAGGAACGTGGAAAATCAACCACGTATCAACACATCCATCAATTACGTTAACTGATGAATGTATAAATTTAATATAAAATTAAATTTATTTAATAATTATAATAATAATTGATTAATTAAATCAAAATTAATTAATTAATTAATTAATCTATTTATTTAAATCATATTTAAATAAACATCTCCCACATAATCTATAGTTTTAATTCAATTCATTAAATTAAATTAAATTAAATCAAATAATTAATCAATTCACTAATTAATTAATCACCAAATTAAATATCATATATTTAATTTTATCCATAATTGAATCATATTCAATTATATCTCTCATATAACCTATAGTTTTAATGTGCATCTAATGCGCATTAATTTTAACCTATAGTTTCAATATGAACTCACTTCACATTAAAATTAATACTTGAACTCCTTCAAATATTTAATTTCCCATAAATTAATTTTGAATAAAATTTAAAATAAATTTATATAATAAAGTTTAATTAAAATATAAACTTTATATTATAATGTATCACCATAAAATAAATCCTACTGTTAAGCATGTTGATTTGAGTCTAATTAATCTACAACAAAAGGAATACGAGACTTACTCTCATTGTAGACTCAGAACTAACACCAACTCCTTGGATTTCTGGGATAACGAACACTGAGCAATTCCTCTGTATCTTCGCAGGGACCAAAAATGCAACCAGTGGACACCACCACAAGAGCCTTCACTGTTATTCTCTGAAGTCTATCACTTGGTTGGTGGGAACCCTTCTTAGTCTACAATTGGAAAGAATTTTTAGAGAGAATATACAGACAGAATTTTTCTTGCCTGGGAGTCTTCTTTGAGATCAATCAAAATTCCACTAAGATACTACTTTGATATTCTATGCGCCTGTGATGGTTAATGAGAGAAAGACAGAAACGTGGGTGTTAACCCACGTATTTCCCCAACTCCCAGCAACTATTGGGAGTTTTATTTTTATTTAATTTAATTAAAAATAAATTAAATATAATTAATAACAATTATACCCAATTTAATAAATCTATTCATTTAAATATTATTTAAATGAACATCTCTCATATAATCTATAGTTTTAATTCAATTAATTAAATTAAATTAATTAATTCACCAATTAATTAATTTCCAAAGTAAAAATATCTTATATTTAATTTAAGCTTACATTTGAATCATATTAAATAGTATTTCTCTCATAACGTATCGTTTTAATGTGCATTTAATGCACATTAATTTTAACTTATAGTTTTAATATGAATCCAATTCATATTTCGTTCGAATTGTATTCGGTTCTAATTAAGATGAATTATCTAAGAATATGTTGTTGTTGTGCATTGATCCAAGTATTGAATATGTAAGTTTAGATTTTTCAAAAAAAAAAAAAAGAATATGTAAGTTTAGTTGTTTGTTGGAGTTTAAGATATACATTGTTTACTTTTTCTTTTTTTTTTTTTTGGAATGAATGCATAACTTTGGAGAAAATTTGAAGATTGATTAGCTTTATTAGCTTAGGTATCAAAGATGCTCCATATTTGTGACGTTTCTTTGACTTGGATGAGTTATTGCAATTAATAGAGGAAAAAAAATATGCTTAGCTTCATCTGAAGTTTCGATTCCTTTCATTTAATAAAGTTATTATTCTAGTAATTGTGTTATAAGCCTTTAACTAGTATGTGGTGTTTCTGTTGCTTGATTGTGGCCAAATGAGAATGCGAGATCTGACTCACTAGTTTGTGGAAGGAGTTCTGTTGTGTATCTATGGTGCTGTGGTGTGTAGTTGTGGATTGTTTGACTTATAGAAGTGTGTTTTATGCTTAACAGGTTAAGGAAAAATTTTGGTGTAGTCCTATGTAAGCCGTTATGTTGCCGAAATTTTCGGTGTATTCGGTTAGTTTGGTTTAGGAGATAGTAATGTCGCTAGGATAGTTCTAAAATCCTGGGGCGTTACACTAAGTGATCGTTTTGAGTTTAGATGATTTCGTTTAGTTTAGTTTGGTTTAGTATTCTTATTATTATATTACTGTGTTAGGGCTATAAGAATGTTCTATTCTCAAACTAATATACGAAGTCCCCCCTTCAAATAGGTATATGTTAAGATAATGACTTTTACTTATTTTTTAGGTTGTTTTAATCATATTATACAAATTCTCTTATTACATGTGTTGAACTATATATGTAGTGTGCTCAACAATTGGGATCTACGGAGTGTGGATACTACACTCTTAAATTTATACGAGATATAGTATCCCATAAGAGCAGAGTGATTACAGATGTGGTACTAATCGATTTAGCCTTGTATTCAACTTATCTTTTTATATTTATTATAATTTTTGTAATGTAGTATGTTTACTTTTTTTTTTTTTTGTTTGCAGTTGACAGGAGGAACTGCATTTAGCCAATCAGAATTCGATGAGATAAGAGTTGAATTATGTGAATATGTAGCACAATACATGGGATGATTGTTTGCTAATGTTATACTTAGTTTTTTTTATTTGTTTTTTAGACAACTTCTTAGACACTGTGATATGTTCTTAGTTTGATGAAATTAATATTATGACTTACTTAAGTTGTGTTCTTAGATAAATTTTTCGTTAATGAAATCTATTATCTCATTATGATTTCACGTTTGGTTGAAATTATTATTCATTTGATTCTATATTTCTATATGAACAATAATGTGTTTGTTACGAGATCTAACTCGTACTATTTATACTTGAGTTTTGGTGTTACTTTCATATAATGTATTGAACATGTCATTTTATTGTCAAGCGAAGTGAAGGTTGTGTTCTGGGTTTAAAAGTGCATATTTCTGTTCTTTTAGGTACCCAAAAATTTTTGGTTAGTTATAATTACGTCGTTATGCTGTCGGATTTTTGGTAAATCAAACTTAGTTACAAGGTAAAATTTAATAATGCCCTCTATATTATGTTGAATTTTTGAGGCATTACAATTGGTAGCTAGTTACTATTATGTAAATGCATGTTGCAAAGCAGGGGTAAAAACCAACGTGAGGTTTTTTTTTGTTTTTTTTCCAAATATGTATCGTTGACGGTTAAAAAACATCATAACAAACACCATAATTTTTTTTTTTGAGAAGAAAACAAACACCATAATTGACATATATTAACTGTCAATGAAAATACACAATTTGACAATTTAATACGGTAACTTGACGGCTAATAAATGTCAATAAAATGATATATTGACAGCTCATAAGCGTCAATAAATGTATATATTGACATTTTCAATCTTATAATTGACATTGAAAAACGTCAACATAAGTTTATATTGACGGTTTATAAATATCAATAAATATGGCAACGTTGACGCTTTATGGATATCATTGACGAATAAAACGTGTCAATAATAAGATTTGTTGATGGCTATTAAACGTCAACAAAGGTGCCTACGTTGACGCTTTATGAATATCATTGACGGATAAAACGTGTCAATAATGTCTTTGTTGATGGCTTATAAACGTCAACAAAGACATATTCGTTGACGTCCTATAAGCGTCAATGAAAATAGTAATATTAACGCTTTAGTTTTATTGATACCACTACTATTGACTTCTAAAAAGCATCAATGAATGTGATCGTTGATACTTTTTAGCCGTCAACAAAGGCAAAATTTGTAGTAGTGTATAAATTAAGCATTACCAAGTAATACCTTAAATTCTCCAGGGTTAGAACACAGGAAAGGGGAATGAAGCAATTGAACACTTTTAACTCTCTATACTCAAATGCATGGGGTTGTAGTTAAACATCAAGATAAAGGGATTGATCATGCAATAAATAAAAGTAAATAAAAGATGCCATGGGGATAAAACAGATGAGCAAAGATATCAAGGCCTTCACCGCAGCTACCACATGCATCTAGTGAAACCTTATTGCAGCGCATGCAATAAATGAATATTTACTGATGCCTAAGCGAGAAATAAACATGTGATTCCCTCCCGATTTTACACATGCGTTTGGCGTAGAACTAAGAACGTTTCTGTTGCTTAATTCATACGTTGGCACAGTTCTCTAATTACTTGCAAGCGGTTGAATTATCCCTAAGACAACCTAAACACATTCATTAATTATCCTCTGCGGCAGAGCTATTACTAGCGCAACCAAACTACATGTAATGCATTATCTTGCTCTACTTAGATATTTTCACATGTGTTACCCACTGTGGATTTATCATGCTGCTACCTCTACCGGCTGGTCAGGAAGATATTAGTAATAAAAGAATTAGCGCATCTAAGTAGAAAGCATCAAATATCATTCATCCAAATGCAACGCATACAAAAGAGTTCATAGTTGCATGGGTGCCTAGGCTAAGCCTTGATAAAAGAAAATTAGTTCATGCTACAAGGGAAATACATAGCACATATAAATGATAAAACATAAAAGATGAGTGTTTTCGCCAGAATTGGACAGATCTCTCTCTAGTCTCTTCTCTCCTCCACACCCTTCTTCTGAACAAATGGGTGATATTTATAGGCTCAAGGAGGCTGACTTCACCAAGCAACTACTTGTGTGTTCCACTCTTCTTTGTGCAGCTCACTAGACTACAACATGTCAGCACCTGCTTCAGACAGCTTGCAATTGTACTACATCACGTGATAGCTCTAGCACCTGTGCCAAAAGATAACTTGGGCAAGATAACCATCTACAGTATATGTGTTAGGCAAGAAAGATTAGATGCGCTATCTCATCGCATCAAGGAATTACTCAGTTAAAGCATATCTATCGCATTTCTCTGATTTTATGAGCTACATTAGTGCATCTCATATCTTTTTCACCCTCCTTAACCTATAGTATTAAATTAATTAATTTAATAAATCATATTTAACTAAGTTAAATTAAATTAATTAATTAATTCAACAAATAATTTTATGATTAATTAAATATCATATATTTAATTAACTTTACAATTGAATCATACTCAAATGTACATCTCTCTCATAAACTATGGTTTTAAGATGAACATAGTTCACATTAAATTTAACCTATAGTTTAATATGAATCCAATTCACATTAAATTTATATTTGAACTCATTCAAATATATTATTCTCTCATGAATTAATTTTTAATCACATTTAAAATTAACTTTATATTATAATGTATCATCATACATTATATTCATTGTATCTTATATAATTAACCTAAATTCCCTTAATTAATTTGAACAATTCAAAAAAAAAATTCAAGAAATAATGTTCCTAATTACCCTTTACGAGCTAGCAGGAGGACCTAATGGACCTACAGATCAGAAACTCCATTGATACGAGGTTAATCGATTGAACTCATTAATCAAAATAACCAAAATTCATTAACTATGAGTCACTCCACTAAAGACCCACAGTTGCACTCTTCTCACTGTAGAATGTTTTGTGTCCATAGATATTAACACTTAATAGTAGGTCAAATTCGTTAGGCAATTAACATAGGAATTTCCATAGACAGAGAAATCATCCATAAAGACTTCAATTGATTTTTCTAACAAATCTAAGAAAATAGCAATCATACATCTCTGAAATGCCCCTGGCGCATTGCATAGATCGAACGTCATTCTTCTAAACGCAAAGGTTCCATAAAACGACATTTTATTTATGTTCGGTCAATTGTTACATTTACTATCTATGAGTTTTAGGGCATAAAACCCAACAGGTTCGATCCACGATGAGCTACGCTTAGTTGACTGACTCGTTTTGGGATCATGCAATGTTGACTGCAATCCATATTTTGAACAAACGTTGCATCAAAAAGTGTTTCTGAAACCTTTTGAGTTGTGGAGAGGGCATAAAGGTAGTTTACGTTATTTTAGGATTTGAGGGATTCCAACACACGTGCTTGTGACTAACCCAAAGAAACTGGAACCCCGTTCAAAATTATGCCTATTTGTAGGCTCCCCCAAGGAAACGAGAGGTTGATACTTCTTTGATCCACAAGAAAATAAGGTGTTTGTATCGACAAATACTACTTTCTTGGATGAAGATCACATGAGAAATCATAAGCCACGAAGTAAGGTCATATTAAGTGAATTAACTAATGAAGCTACAGAAACATCAACAATAGTCGTTGATGAGGCTGGACCTTCAACAAGAGTTGTTGATGGATTTCGGTTCATCTGGTCAGTCACATCTATCTCAAGAGTTGAGAGTGCCTCGACGTAGTGGGAGAGTTGTTATACAACTTGATCGTTACATGGGCTTAACTGAAGCCCAGGTCGTCATACCTGATGATGACATAGAGGATTAAAGTCATGGACCTGAAAATGAATGATGTTGACAAGGACCAATGGATTAAAGTCATGGACCTGAAAATGGAGTCTATGTACTTCAATTATGTCTGGGATCTTGTAGATCAACCAGATGGGGTAAAACCTATAGGTTGCAAATGGATCTACAAGGGAAAACGAGACGTAGAAGGTAAAGTACAAACCTTCAAGGCTAGACTCGTGGCAAAGGGTTATACCCAGAGGGAGGGGGTGGACTATGAGGAAACCTTCTCTCTTGTTGCCATGCTGAAGTCTATTAGGATACTCTTGTCTATTGTCACGTTTTATGATTATGAAATATGACAAATGGATATCAAGACCGCTTTTCTCAATGGCAATCTTGAGGAGAGTATTTATATGTCTCAACAGAAGGGTTTATTCAGCAAGGTTAAGAGCAAAAAGGTTTGCAAGCTTAAACGATCCATTTATGGATTGAAACAAGCATCTCGATCTTGAAATATAAGATTTGATATTGCAATTAAATCTTTTGGCTTTGATCAGAACATTGATGAGCCTTGTGTCTACAAGAAGATCGTCAATAGATAATTAGCTTGATGACCGCAAAGTGCGGCCACAAGTAATATAAAACGGTACAGCAATACCGAGTATCGATTTCCACAGGGAGGATGGTGACTAGGCAAGATAATTTTACGAACACTAAAATTACTGAGAAAAAATATTATCTAGGGATCCTAACATGGTGAATAAAGCAATAAAAAATTAATGCAATTAAAGAATTAAAGTGATCAATCAATTGTAAAAAGTGGAGAAAGAATCTATTGTGAGGCGGGGTCTTGAAAGTCGGATTATAGCTAATTAATTATCCTAATTGTCCTATCTCGTCCCCGACTAATTATAAACCTAGAATCTCCGTTTAGCGCATAGGTTCTCCTTTCGGTTTCCCCTAATTATAATTAACTCATATTAATAACCTAAGTGTCCTTAGCGCTATTAATTTCGTTAATTAATTAGTCCTGATTCATTTTTGGTTTCTAAGCCTAACCAACTACTCTCGCTGTCACTACGAGCAGTTAAGCCTAGTTGAGTGGATTATGATCTATCCTAACTTCTCTCCGTCGAGTTTCCATTAAGAATCTAATCACCATACAATTGGCCAGATTATATAGAGCATTAAGACCATCCACACAAATAATCAGCATATGGACACAAGATAGTTAATTAAGATAATAATCAACTATAATCTTTCATTTCAAGACCCACAAATGAGATTTAGCTATACATAATGGTCAAAACTTCCCAAGCTCCCGAGCCCTCCAAAAATGCTCGATACAAGATTTCACACTTTCCTCACAACACGACCCTCAAAGACCCCGCGTCGCGACGCTGACATCACAGTGTCGCTTGTCTTTGGTGGCAAGTCAGGACAGCGTCACAACACTGTCCTAGTTTCAGAAGCTTCTAGGCGCGGATTTGAGCAGAATTTCGGGCCTCTCTCATTCCTTTGGCCCAAACACTTTATATGATGGATCTTGGGCTCTTTCTCTTGACCCATATTTAAGGCTTGAAATCGATGAAATTGGGCTCTTTTTCTCCAATTATCCATATAATTCTCCTAGGGACAAAATTATAAAATTAAATGGATATGTATGATAAAAATACAATAAAAGCACACAAAAGCTAGTAAATTTAAGGATAAAATAGCAACATTTATGCTTGCTATCACACCCCCAAACTTAAGCTTTTGCTAGTCCCGAGCAAAATTAAATTCTAAAGATGCATGATTTTAAAATTCTTAGGGGAACAGAAAACATGCAAGTGGACTAAGCAAGCACAACATACTCATGAAGAAATTTCAAAAATAAAACTTAGAATTAACGAATAACATGCTCAAAACTTATCTAATGGCTCTTTTACTAACCTAGATTAGTGTTATGGCTTTCTCCATTTGTTTTCCCCCTACACTGGCTAAGAGTCCTAACAGGTCGAAATTTAGCTATAATGCAAACAAAGAAACTAGGGCGCCTGATTCCTTTCTTTTTCTTAGGGAAGCTCCCCAAAACTTGTTTTTTATGATTCTAATGGCACTAGCTTTCACACTACGATGCAGGGACCCATAACCCGAATTTTATTCTTGGTTGGCATAACTGATCACACCGCAGGTAGCTCTTTTTACCCCTAGCTTATTTTTCTCATGCAAGCAAAAAATTATTTTCTTTTCAGCAGATGATTCTTTTTAGTGTTGCTTTTCTTTTTGCAGGCATAACATATTTTTCTTTTCTTTTCTTTTCTCCTAGTTCTTAAAAACAATCAAGCATAACTCCTAATGTTTGAGACTAAGCCTATCGGAGTGACAACAAACTTATAAAAACCATAATAAGAATCTAAATTTTCAAAGATCTCAAAAGATAAGTTTATTGCATGCTTTAGACATTAAAACTAAGCAAAACATTTTCAAAATTTCTTATTTTTCTGCTATGCTCCCAAATTCCACATCATATAAACCATATCCCCCCCAAAAATTCAAAAACCAAATCCTCGGCTATCATCGCTATCCTAACATGCATTCAGAAGAATTTAAACATGCTCAAACACAGCGAGAGCCTCTCCCCCCAAACTTAAACTAAACATTGTCCCCAATATTTAAAACAAGAAAGCATAAAAGGGGATACTGAGACTTTCCTGAGTCCAGGAGAAGATGTCTTCATCCTTCGGAGTCAGGAAAGCGCATCTTTTGGATTCTCGGGGCTTGTTGCGCGGATCTTGCAAAACAAAATCGGATCACGAAGCAAGGGGGATTTATTTACCGCAAAAAGAAAAACTAACTAACAAAAATTTTTAATCCTTGGGTTGCCTCCCAAGCAGCACTTTCTTTAACGTCTTTAGCTAGACGAGGCTCGTCATGCTCATGGAGGCTCGTAGTAAAAATTTTCATCCTCCTCTGGGCCCTGAATAAAATCACGTGTCGAAGCACACATCACATACAAGGGAGTAAAAAATGCCTCACTTGGCCCATCCTCACTGAACAAATTATCAAAATAACTAGTCATGAAAAATTCAACAGTATTAAAACTTTTTTTCAGGTCTCTATTTACAAAGCAATTATTTACGGAGTCATCAAGCATCAAAATGTCTACTGGCCTCGGGTCCTGGGGCGGTCTATCAACTAGGACTAACCATTCATCAGGCATAATCTCTACATGCTCATGAGACTCAGTAATCAAATCAGACTGTATAAAGCTATCATCAAACTCCTCAATATCAGAAATTTCATCTAACTCATCAATGTTAGGCTCAAAAATGTCATCTAACACATGCTCTTCTAGATTCAACGTAGGCAACTTATACTCATAAACATTTACAATAGGCATCTCATCATTATTCAATAGTTCATTCTCAGACATGGCATCGTCAAAGAAATCATCAGGATCAAAATTAACATCATCCATAGGTAAATCATCTAACTCTAGGCCTAAGTTTAACTTTTCTTCATTATCCTCATCAGGTAGTAAATCTAAGCCAATAGAAAAGCAAGTATGTATGCTACAAACTGAATCATCATAGCCAAAGATATTGAAAACTACCTTCTCATCGTCTACGCTAAGAGTTAATTTACCTGTATGTACACTGATTTCAACCTTACCAGTAGCTAGAAATGGTCGTCCAAGAATGATGGGTACCTCTCTATCTTCTTGCATGTCTAGCACAACAAAGTCTACCGGGAAAATGAACTTGTTTACCTTCACCAGCACATCCTCCACTATACCCATTGGGTGAGTGACTGAACGATCCACTAGCTGGAGGGAGATGTCGGTGTCCTTAAGTCCAGTGAGTCCGATCTTCCTATATAGAGAATAGGGCATAAGATTAATACTTGCTCCTGTTGGGTTTTATGCCCTAAAACTCGTAGATAGTGAATGTAAACAAATTGTATACTTGTTTCAATAAAGTATTATTGAGTTTCTACAATAAAGCGTTATTGTTAAATATTGCACAATTTGACCCAAATCCAATAAACTAAGATCCAAGGTTGTTTACATGTGACTTGAACTAGTATGTGGGGACATACGGGGATCGATGTTCGAGTAACAACCTAAAAGGTCTATAGTACAAGGATAAGGTTGGGTACCTTATCCTGGTAACACTATGAGATACGGCCCACTTTGAATTTGGTACAGACGTATTGATCCAAAGCGTCCATGTAGTAGACATGCAAGCGGGGGTATGCTATGCAATGAGTTTGCATAAGACCGGACCATGAAATAGTAAACCACTACATATAACACCGTTAACTAGTTAGGTTACTATTTTAATAGGATTGCCTAGGTAACTCAGTCTTAATCTTGAGTGTGTCATGAACTCCTTCTCGTGAGGGATTGTCCTTTGATTAGCATGGGTGAGAGTGGCCAATACGCCGACTCAATATGACTTCCTTTTTTGGGACAAGACCGAGTGGGAGGCTGTGGACATGACAACACAAGAAGGAATTCACTCCTTCCCACTTTCTAGGAGAAGTAGATGAGTGTTCCCTTAAGTGGTGACTCCGGGACTTGAACAAAGGGATCCCGCCCTCTCATTGGCCCGAGAAGGACTTTCTATTTATTGGTTGGACCATAAACAAGTTGTTCATTAGAGGAGCACTGGTACTTAAGGAGACAGATGTAACACAGGGGTAAAACGGTAATTTGACCTAGCTGTAGTTACTAACACTCGTGAAGGATTGACTTACCGGTATAGGTGTATATACGTGGACACAAAAATGTTCTACAGTGAGAAGAGTTCAGCTGTGGGTCTTTAGTGGAATGACCCACAGTTAATGAATATTGGTTAACCTAATTAATGAGTTTAATCTATTAACCTCATATCATTGGAGCTTCTGATCTGTAGGTCCATTAGGTCCCCCTGCTAGCTCGTAAAGAGTAATTAGGAACAAATATATCTTGAGAGAATTTGAATAGTTCAAATTCATATTGGGAATTAAGTTAATTGTATGAGATACAAATTAATATAATGTATAGTGATGCATTAAAATATAAAGTCTAATTTGAGATTAAACTTTATTATATTGAGATATTGATATATTTGAAAGAGTTCAAATATATGTCTAATTAAATATATGGTATTTAATTAGAAGATGAATTAATTAATTATTCAATTTAGTTTAAATTAAATGAGATTTAATTAAACTATAGTCTATGAGAGAAATAAATATTTGAAGAAGTTCAAATATTAATATGAATTTGATTCATATTAAATTTATAGGATATAAGAGAATTTGAAGGAGTTCAAATTTTAATATGAATTTGATTCATATTATAGAATTAATTAATTGAAGGCCTGAAATTAAATATATGATATTTAATTGGGTAATTAATTAATTAACTAATAGAAGATCTGAAATTAAATATACGATATTTAATTGGTGATTAATTAATTAAAGAATTAATTAATTGGAAATTAATCAATTATGGAAATGATTAATCACTTATGGAAGTAATTAATCATTTATGGAAATGATTTAATCACTTATGGAAGTGATCAATCATTTATGGAAAAGATTAATCGATTATGGAATTGATTGGTCATGAAATTGATTAATTATGGAAAATATTAAATCAGTTATGGAAATAATTGATTTTAAATGAATATTTTATTCATGGCATTTCTCCTATAAATAGAACACTAAGCCTAGGGTTTAGGTACAACAACATAAGGCCACAAGAATGCACTCTTGCATTCTCTCTAGCCTCCCTCTCATATTCTCTCAACCCAAGAACTCTAGGGAGAATTTTCTCTCTAGAGTTTTTCCCATTCAAGATTAGGTAGTCCCACAACTACGTTCCTAATCTCAGAGTCATAGCGAGGAAGATCAATTGGTGGTGTCCCAATTGTTGACGCTTGGTCCAAAATCAAGAAAGGTGTCTGTTGAAGTATTCAGAGTCGTCAACGACGGTATGTTTGCTTCTCTCCTTTAGATTTAGATCTAATAATTTTTGTATGCTTAGCCTTAAGTTTGTATAGAATTTGTTCTATGTTTTTTGCTAATGTAATAGTATTTTTGGATAAACAAAATTAACTACGAATCGGTCCCAATTACGCTTCCGCTTTAACGGAATTGGGGAATTCCAAATCCTTTCAGCTCCAAGATCACATATAGCCCTATCAAAAGATACCTCTCCTATTATGCAGGGAACAGTAAAACTCCCTAGGTCTTTTTGTTTTAAAGGTATCTTCCCTGAGACTATTGTGCTGCTATTTTCAGACAATCTACAAACTTCTTTTCTATTAAAATTTTTATTTTTTGCTAACATCTCTTTCATAAATTTCCCATAGTTAGGCAAATTAGATAGAGGGAAATTGGACTGAATGGCCCAATTCGAGGGTGCTGTTTTGAAATATGGCAAAAAAATAAAAATTTACTGGAATATGGCTACACGTGATGTTTGCGTGATTCTTGAATGACATCCACACTTACATTATACCCATTTTGCCCCTGTAAGATTTTTGGGATATCATCCATTCGTAACAACCGTAACATCCACCCGCAAGAACCCCAACAACTGTATCTGGTTTTCCCCCACAATAAACTGAATCTTTTTTTAAAAAAAATTATAATTTCAAACTGTATCTCTTATCAACCGCAAACTTGAATTGCAAACTTGAATTAATTGAACTGATCATCAACATCGATCGACGCAATCATCAACATATTCCAGGTACACTATGTGATCCAAGTTATCCCTTCTGATATTTTCACGTCTGCCACACGTCTCTATCAAACATTACGGTACTGTTCAATGGGAAGTGGGATGAAAACAACTGCTACCATGATTTCATGTCTACTAATGTGCCAATCTCCATGGGATGCACAATGTTCGGACGATTTTTACACCGCAAGCGTACGGGTCGTCACAAGTAATATAGTGATTTTGAGTATAGAGTATCGTCTCAACAGGGATTGGATTTATTCAATTAATTACCATAAATAGTCTTGCTTAACTTTATTTAGAGAACAAAATCTAATGCCGAAAAAGATAAACTAAAAAGCTAATCTAGAAAGCAAAAGATAAATGGAGACACAATTTGGAGGGATAATTCTAGAGTGGTTGATTTAATCAATTGGACCTTTAATGCTTAATCAATTAACTAATATGGATTAACTAATCATTTGATTCATAAGTCTAGAAGCCTAATGACGAGGACTCTCCTGTCGGTCTCCTCCTATCTCATACCTTTCAATAAAGAATCTCCTTTCGGTTTCCTCTTTATTTACTTAGCATGGCATTACGACCCTTCAATACAACCTCTAACGCTATTTATCTTATCCCGTGTTACCCGGGTAAATAACATTAGTTATGCATTCAGTTCTAGTCTAAGCTTCTCTCCGTCGAGTCTCCACTTAGTAACGATTCATTTAATCAGTGATCAGTTGATTAAAAGCATTACGGACAAAATGCACAAATGAACAATAATGATAATTAAACCAAATAAATTCATTAATCAAGCAAAGGTTCAACATCTAAATCAATCTCATAGAATTTAGGAATTTACTACTCATAATCACTAAAATTCAATCATTCCTAATCACAACAATTCTAGAAACTAAAACATAAAGGAAAAGGGAAGAGAAATGCTCATAAAAGTGTCGATCTCCTCGATCCCGTGCCGACCTCCATCGATCCCGAGCTCCAAAGATCTTCAACAAAGCTCCAAAACTCTCCCAAAAATCCCCAATTTTAGTGTGGATTCTAGAATGGGGTGAAAACCCACAAATTGGCACACAAAACTTGGATGCAAATGGCCCCTTTTATAGGCTCCCAGCAGGCGTAGCGTCAAGACGCTACGTCACAGCGTCGCGATGCTCTGACGCCATCTTTTCTTGGGCTCCAAGTCGTCGCAGCGTCGCGACGCTACATGGACAGCGTCGCGACGCTACCCCATTTCTGGATCTTTCCGCATAGCTGCCTAGCGTCGCGACGCTAGGCCCTGGATCTTCTAGAATGGCCCGATTTTGACTCAATTTTTGGGCCTCCAACTTTCTTTTGGCCAAATGCTTCATGTAATGGATCTTGGGCTCTTTTCTTGACTCAACTTGATACTTTAAGGCTTGGAATACATGAATTTGGGGCTTCTAACTCATTCTTTTTGGGCTTTTGGACTTGGATCTACAATGAACTTCTCCAAATTGCTCAAAAAGTCTCCAAAATCATCCAAATTCTCTCAAAAATCCGATTTTTCTTCTTTGACTCGGTTTTCTGAAATTTAAACAGAAAATGGCATTAAAGCACACAATTCATGCATAAAACTAGCTAAAATTAATAGGAAAATGATGACATTTTTGCATGTTATCACACAATAGGAATGTTTGCTAAATGCATTTGAAGTAAGATTTTTTCGTCTGGTAACCAAGTGATCACGCGCTTAACCATGTATAGGAATGGGATCAATAAATCAAACATAATCAGGATCACTGACGACAGAGATGTTGTATGGTTCATGTCAAACATCATTGATGGGATGCCTAGTGATATTTGTGTCGTTGTCGACCATTGCGAAACCAATGATTTGGCTTCAAATACAATGTCTTTGCAGCTTGATAACAACAAATCATCATCGCAGCCAAAAAGTAGTGGAAAAAATTATAAGATTATTGATTACATTGATGTTGATTCACTGGCATCTTCAGTACCACTAAGTGAAGATTCAGTTTTTCAAAGCAAGGACCAGTTGAAGAAAGCAATATACTTACTTGCTTTAAAGAATAGTTTTCAGCTACGTACCATTAAATCAAATCAGAAATCATTTGTTGTTGGGTGTAAGGACATTTCATGTTGTTGGTACATCTGATCATCTCGATATTTAGACGGGGACCTGTGGATGGTCCGTAAATTCGTGGACAGGCATGAATGCTCCATTGATATTGTAAAAAATGACCACAGACAAGCAACATCCTGGATTGTAGGGGAGTGTGTGAAGTCCCTTTTGAAGATAATAGACAAGATCCAAATTTGCCCTCGTGACATTATTGATTACATGAGGAGAAAACATGGTGTTAACATTAGCTACGACAAGGCTTGGAGGGGTCATGAACTTGCACTCACATCTATTAGGGGATCGCCTGAATCTTCATATGCACTAATTCCAGCATTCTCAGCAGCCTTAATTGAGAAAAATCCAGGTTAAATGTCTTACACATTACACACACATAATCAGGATCAATAAATATTTTATGGAATTAGATTCTCTTTGCTTCTCTGTATCTTTATAAGCCAATTTACTGTCTTAAAATTAAAATAACCATCCATGCGATATTTTTTTAAAGCAAATTCTAAAAAATTGAATGCACACAATAACCTTTTTTTTTAAGGCACACAATTTAACTATCATGTACCCCCATATACGCAAATACAGAATATGCAATTATAATTTTCAAACTCATACACACAGTAGCTGCATAATTTTTTTTAAATGCCCACAAATACCCAGTAGTCAAATTGTGTACACGCACACAGTAAATTCATACTTTTTTTTAATGCACACAAATACCCAGTACTAAATTCAAACTAATACACACACTCAGTATTCAAACATATCATACCTCTGTATCACATACATTGTATTTGTTAGTATATGATTGTTTAACACGCGGTATTGTTCATGCAGGCACGTATACAACTTATGATGTTGACGATGAAGGTAGATTCAAATACTTCTTTATGTGTCTTTCTGCTTCTATACATGCATGTGAATATTGCTTTCCGGTCATCTCAGTTGATGGTGCAACTCTAAAGCACAAATACTTTGGTACCATACTATCTGCGGGCACATTGGATGGAAACTCACAAATTGTTCCATTGGCATTTGCCATTGTAGATTCTGAGAACGACGCTTCGTGTACATGGTTTTTCCGAAACCTAAAAGCTGTATTAGGTGAGCATAAAGATCTAGTTATAGTGTCGGATGGACATCTCAATATCCCTAATGGTGTTAGGAATAGTTACGTTTCTGCAGAGCATGGACTTTGTGCATTCCATTTACTGAAAAACCTAAAAAAAAAGCTACAAGACTAAGTTTCTTGACAACCCATTTCACATGTGTGTGAGGGCATACACAAACTTGGAATATGAATACTACATGAGACAACTAGAAGACATAGTCCCATTAATTAGGACAGAGTTAGAAGGACTAGGGAAAGCCAGGTGGGCAAGAGCATTTTTTGCAAGGAAGAGATACTCAATAATGACAACCAACGTATCCGAGAGCATAAATGCAATCTTGAAGGATGAACGCGAACTTCCTATTATTCCTCTTCTTGAATCTATACGAGATCTGATGCAGAGATGGTTTTATGAACGTCGGACTTTTTCAAGTTTTCAACGTACAGATTTATGTCCATGGGCAGAGAATATACTTCGATCTTCATTAAATGAAAGTCGGACAATGGATGTATGTATTGCATTTATTACAAATAATTACTCCGAAAAACTCTTATTCTAATTTTTTCTAATAGATCTATATGTTGACTGTTTCAGATATATAATATCAATCAATATCAATTTGAAGTACACGATCGCACGAAGCAGTTTGAGGTCAACATCCTTTCCCATACATGCACCTGCAGACGGTGGGACTTGGACCTAATACCATGCCCTCATGCATGCCTTGCATTATCTCGGAGAAATCTGGAATTTCAATCATATTCACATGAGTTCTATCGACTTTCCAATTTAGTTCAGTTATACAGCAAAGACGTTCTTCCGATTGGCAATGTTGAGCAAATCGCCAATTACACTGTTGCTGGTGATGATCCTGTTCTCCCACCCACAACAAAATGATTAGCTGGCCGACCTAAAAAGAAGAGGATTTCGTCCTGCATTGAAAAGAGGGCATTTAAAAAGTGTGGGCGTTGTGGAAAGGTTGGACACAACCGTAGGTCCTACAAAAATTAAACCCCATACCTAATTGATTTGTTTAGTTGAACAACATCTTTGTGTGTTTGTTTTTAAATCCCTTGTGTGTTTTTAGGTTTGTTGTGTTGGACAGTCAATAGGTACTACTATTTTGGTTGTTAGGGAGTTGTCGTTTTGCATCGTGGTACTAATATTTTGGTCATCAATAATTTTTAGTTGTCTTTAATTTTAATGAAAGCTTTTCAATTATCTTCATTTTAACGGTTTGCAAAGTATGTATTTTACACAACCCAATATCTGGCAAACACACTATGCTTAGGCTTATAATTATTGACTACCTGGCAAAGACTCATGGATATAAACGGAACCCATGGTTTATAATTATGTTGCAACCTTTTTTAGTGGATAGTCAGACATAGGGGGTTTTTTTTATGGGAACATCGTTGGTGTCTATACAATTATTTAGGCTCTCACATCCACAATGTAATTGTTACAATTTGACGAAGCGTAAATGCATCACATAATTCAATAAACTTCAGCAACCAATGGTTTATAATTATTCTGGGACTTTTTTTAGTGTAATGTCAGACATGGGGGTGGTTTTTTTACGAGAACATCGCGGGCATCTATGAGGAAACACCAATGATAACACACATCCTTGTGAAGACAAATAATAACACTAGTTATAAATGAAATGCAGATAGTGTATTTTCTACACACCAGGACTAATTCATAACCAATCCATAAAAATATTCCAATTAACACAAAAATATTCCAACATTTCATAACTAATCCAACTAACACAAAAATATTCCAGTTCCATAAATATCACCAATCTTTAGGAACACAAAACACTGGTCTCTATAAGCTAAAATTCAAAACTCTAAACTAAGCAAGCAAAGTAAGAGTTCCATGTACTAAACTAAAATAGCAAGTGCTCCATAATTTTAAAGATCCCTGTTCATTTCCTGAGTCAGTTTAAGATCGAAAGAAGGGGCACAATCGACAGATTGATTGGACTTTGCGTTTGGTGTCCAAGTTCCCCGAAGAGCACCGATATACGCGTGATCATTCTTCAAAGCTAACCTCCTTGGAGGGATGCTTGGTATTAATGCAATTGGCTTAAATTGTCGTTTGAGGGTGATGTTTGTATTGATCTGATAAGAAATACAAATAAGTCACAAGCTAAATTCAACCAGAAACAAGATTCACAGGGAAACACAAAATCAGTATATATACCTCTACAAGCGCCTTCCTTGTAGGCCTGAGATCTTGTCTCACTTCTTGTCCATGCATATTTTTTTGCAGCTTGTTCCAACAAACAATGATGGTTTAGTTTCATAGTATATAGATTGTATACTAATATATTCAAAAATACTGCATAGCACATAATACCCCAATCGATTGATGGGACGACACGTGGCTCACACCACCTGGTCTATTCACCACCACCCCCGGCCGATTGTGTCGCACGATGGCATGTCATCCTAGAACAAAAAAAAAAATATGTCATAACAATATACAAACTATAGAGACCAACCTATGTAAGGAGGCACCTTTAAAACTCTTTTGCCTTTCAGATCGCGCTTGTAGTTCTCATAAACTTCCCTTTCATCTATTTTACGGATGACTTCATCAAAGTCCTCATCTACATTGTCACACTTATCCTTTGTCTGGATCAAACAATATTTTTGCATCAAGGCATATTTAATGTTAAAATCATGTGTAATTCGACATACCTCAGTTTTTCCTCCTTTCCCCCCTCATGGCGGTCGTTTCTAGTTTCACTAACTCCCAAATCTTTGATGTTTGTAACGTCGGACATCCCAACGACATTTTCTTTGGTTGTCTGCCCTCGTGGATCATCGTCATCCTCATCCTTTCTAAACTTGAATTGTTGGTCATCCTCATCATCTTTTAGGTTGAGTTCATCATCCTTCTCATCCTGATCATTTTCCAAATCATTTAGCTCCTGAACAAAATCATCTGCTCCCTGTATGGATATAACAAAATTAAAAGTATTCATCCACGAGAAAGCAGATATACAGTGTAAATAGAATAGATACTACATGGAAAATATATCAAAATTAAGAGAACTTATCCACCACAAAACGGATATACAATGTAATTAAACCACATACTCTATAATCGTCAGAAACGTCATCCACAAAACTGTTTGTTCTTGTCTCTTGTCTAGTTTTCATGTAATCCACCATTAGGTTTACACTTGCAACAAGTTCATTTGATCTTTCGTTCATAATTGTTTGGTTCTTTTCCATCATGTCCAACCTCTCTGCCATTAACTCCAATGTCCCTCTTATGTGTTTACCATCAACTACCGATGTTGCACCCCTATTAAATGTCAAGTCAGCTAGATAGTGTCCAATGTGCTCCATAGACAGTTGGGTACGTACTTCACGTCTCAAAACTGTCTCTCCATCAACAAACGACTTGAAAAATTCCTCACTCATCTCTTCGTCAATTGCTAGTAGGGGGCAGATCTCCAACTAATATGTCAAAAAGGTTACATACATTTAGTTAACAAGAATTGTAAAAGAGTAATTGAAATTAAAACTTAACTAGCAATTACCTTTGGTGATTCAAAAACTTTGCGCTCTAGGTCATTCCACTTTGGTTGGGTGTCTGCAACCCAGGTTATTATTCGTGGTACTCCAGTAGACATTTTCCGTGCAAAGAAATTATCAGTGGAGCTAAGTGTTGGTATGACCTCATATGCCCACGCAAGGATTGGAAATATGAAACTGCCCATTGTTATACCAGTCGCACCCTTACTTACTAAGGCTTTGTGCATGTAGTCAACTAGCAGATCGAAAGCACACCTCCCCCATGGATAAGCGTTAAACAACTCCTCATCGTCTACCATCTCAATATGCTCCATGTTTGCGTTCACAGTGTCTTGCCTTGGTAGTAGGAAACTTTCCAATAAATATAGAAGTGCTATCTTCAACATATCATCGTCCGTTGCATTTTTGTTTACGTTGAAAGCCATGTTTAAATATCTCCAACTAACATTCTTCTCACCCTCAAAGTATTCGTTTTTAATGTGTTGCCCCCCCTTTATCTGCGTCCTGTCTATTTCTGGGATTGGCCCACAATTCAGTCCTGTGATCAATGCAAATTCCTTAAGTCCAAACTTTAGTACCCTCCCGCCTATCGAAAAATTTATTTCAAAAGCACTCTTAGGCCTACGCTGCCTCTGTATTAAATGCAACAACAATTGGGAAGACTGGGTTGTTATTGCAAAGTCCAAGTTGTAGGGATAAATAACCCTAGGCAGCGGAAGACGTCAAAGATCTTTTCCATTTAAACGCCGATTGGGATACCAATACGACAGCAAACAATTTACAGCAGATTAATCATAATAAAACATGCTGTAACAGTTTATAAAACATGCTGAGATCAAAAGGAAAACTCCTAGATCTAATCTAAGAAGGATCCTATTGATCCTAGGCCAAGAATACTATACCTTTGTAGAAATTCTTGAACCGTTTCACCAAATTCTCCTTCGTTTTCACCCAAAACCAGCAACAAGAGGTCCTTGATCTCGCTGTGAAATTGACACGAACACCACCACTAAGGATTCACTGGTATTCTCTTAGGGATAAGGATTGAGTGGCTTGTGGGAACCAAATCTCTAAGGTTTTTCTGGAATTTTCGTAATTCACAGAGAGGGAGATCGAGAGAGAGGGAGAGAGTTCTACGTTAGAATGAGAGGATGGGAAATACAATAACTGAACTATCTCCCTCAAAACCCTCTCTTCCCAACGTGAATACGGTAGTGGGGAGAAAATATCTCCATCAGTTAAGTTAACTGATAGATAATTTAATTTTTAATTAATTAAAAATTAATTAATTAAATCAATTAAATTAAATCAACATTTAATTTAATAACAATTCATATAAAACAATTTTTATATGATTACACCACATAACCTAAAGTTTTAATTTAATTCAATCAAATCAAATTTAATTAAATTTAAATTAAAACAACATATTAATTAATTCAATAATTAATTAATATTATAATTAAATATCACATATTTAATTATGTCTCTCTCAAAATAAACTATAGTATTAATGTACATCTAATGTGCATTAATTATAACCTATAGTTTTATAATATGAATCAAATTCATATTTTATCTTAATATTCGAACCCCTTCGAATATTCAATTCGACCTTAGAAATATACCTCAATGCCCTTGTAGAGCTACCGGTGGGACCTAATGGACCTACAGATCAGAAGCTCCAACGATGTGAGATTAATTGGCTAAACTCATTAACCAAATTAATCAATATTCGTTAATCGTGGTTCACTCCACTATAGAACCACAGCTGCACTCTTCTCACTGCAGATATTTTTCTGTGTCCACGGATATTGACCATCAACAGCAAGTTAGCCCTTCACGTGTGTTCGTACCCCAGCTAGGTCAAATTACCGTTTTACCCCTGGGCTACCTCTTGGTCCTTAAGTTCCAGTGCTCCTCTAATGAACAACCTGTTTGAGGTCCAACCAACAAACAGAAGTCCCTCTCGTGCCACAAAGAGGGTAGGGCCCATTGTTCAAGACCCGGAGACACCACTTAAGGGAACACACCTCTACTTACCCTTATGTCGGGAATGAGTGAATTCCATCTTGTAAGACTATGTTCTCAGCTCCCCACTCGGTCTTGTCCCCAAAATGGTAGGCTTATTGAGTTGGCGAACAGGCCACTCTCACCCGTACAAATCAAAGGACAATCCCTCATGGACAGGAGTCCATAATCCACTCAGGATTAAGGCCAAGTTGCCTAGGTCATCCTAGTGAAATAGAAACCGAGCTAACTAACGGTGTTACAGTTAGTGGTTAACTATTTCGCGGTCCGGTCTTTGTGCAAACTCATTGCACAGGATACCCCCACTCGCATGTCAACTACATGAACGCATTGGATCATTACGTTTGTATCAATATACAAAGCGGGTCGTATCCATAGTGTCACCAGGATAAAGTACCTAGCCTTATCCCTATACTACAGACCCTTTAGGCTAAAACTTGAACATCAATCCCCGTATGTCCCTACATACTAGTTCAAGCCTCATTCTATTAGCCTTGGATGTTTAGTTTATTGGATTAGGGTTAATAAGACAAGATATAATACAAACATTGAATGATACATCATTTTTATTAATGTTCGGTCAAATGTACATTTACTATCTACGAGCTTTAGGGCATAAAACCCATCACAAGTAGCTTCCAAAACAACTTTGTCTAAACCTCTCCAAAACTCTCTCTGGTAGAGTTGCCCTGATCCTGTCTATCACATCTGTTTTTGTGTACAAATTAATCCTCAGGGGCTGGATTTTCTTTTCCTTTGGCATTAAGTACATAGTATCCTAGTATACCATTCAAAAGTGGTTAAAACCAATATTATGAAAGCAGATTACAACATTTAAGAAAGTTTTTTACAGAGTACCTCCGTTGGTTCTCTAGACTTTTGCTTTGCCCTAGATCGATGCGATGCAACTCCTTTTACATCTGCTGCCTTGGTCTTTCCCTTATCCCCTTTAGGGGAAACCTAACAAATTTAAATTGTATGACCCAACATGTTTACTTTTGTATACTATATTATAGAAAATTCCGAATAATGCATACCTTCTTATCGAGACTGGGGTCCTCGGTGTTCTTTTTTGCAACGCATTTTGGTTGCTTAATTATAGACCCAGTTTCAGTTCTAGACTCATTGGAAAAATTTTTATCTGAGTCCTCCTCATCGCTTGGTTTCTCCATTTGGGAACTCTTTTCATCCTATTTTTTGAATGCACACAATTTAACTATTATGTACCCCATATACGCAAATACAGAATATGCAATTATAATGTTCAAACTCACACACAGTAGCTGCATAATTTTTTAAAATGCCCACAAATTAGTTAGTCAAATTGTGTACACACAGAGTAAATGCATACTTTTTTTTAACGCACACAAATATCCATTACTAAATTCAAATTAATACACACACTCAGTATTCAATATATCATACCTCCGTATCACCTGAATCTTCTTTAGAAGTTTCCCTCTCTGACTCATTATCCCTCTCTGGCAAGTCCTTCAACTCCTGTATAGTATAATAAATTAATACATAATAAACATGTCATGCACGTGATTAACGTATGGTACGATGGTATACCTTGTCTCTCTTTACTTTCTTTGCACTTTTCTCAAGTTTTTTTGTTTCAACGATCCCCTTCTTGCCCTTATTGACCGTGACCTCTTTCTTGGAGTTTCTATTCTCTTTGACTCCACGACATCATCCATCTTGTCAGTGGTCTCCTATCGACAAACAAACAATTAATGATAGAGGCATAAAGTAAAAAACTATCATAAAGTATCATAAAGTAAAAACTATTCAAACCTCCTCAGCACTTCTCAAATCAATGGGCTCTTTGTCATATGTTCCCTTATCTCTCCTTTTTTAGGTTATTCCAACAGCTAGCAAACGTGCACTATCCCTTACCATTGCTATCGTACAACAAATATAAATAACAAAGGTAAAGAAGTTTGGGATACGCTAAACAGCGGGGCAAAAATCTCGCATGGATGGTTATTTTAATTTTAAAACAGTAAATTGGCTTTTATAAAGATACAGAGAAGCAAAGATAATCTAATTCCATAAAATATGTTTACCCCCCCTCCTCCCCAAAAAAAATCCAATGACAACACACAATATTCGGAAGAGATGTACTACCAACTGATAATTAGAAAACCTTATTTAAGAATCATCTCCAACTCTCTATCTTCCTCGCAGTGGTCAAGAAGGGTATACAAATGCAAAACAACAAGGAACATACCAGCGAAAAGCGAGCAGCAGTCAATATCAAGGCGACGGGGGGTAAATCGAAGAATGAAGTTGAAGCGAAGAACGAAACTGAAAGGACCAGCAAAGAGGGAGTGGCGTTCACACTGCCATTGCATTTAGAGTGAACCAGCGGAGGTGGGAGGGGGAAAAATTCTAGTACTACGGTAGTATGGAAAATTTTTCATACTACCTCCATTTATTGTTTGACATTTAAGAATCATTTAAGAATTATGTGGGACCCATGTAATAAAATATTGTATTATTAAATGATCATTAAATGACGTGTCAAATGGTGAATGGAGGGAGTACGTACTACGGTAGTACTAGAAATTTTCCCGGTGGGAGGTGGGAAAAGAACGAAGGTGGGAGATGGGAAAAATTGAATGAAAAAGGTTTGGTAGCTGGACGGGTGATCTCAAAATCCCTTCTTAATTTTTCTTTTTATAAGTTCTAAACCCTTCTTAAATTTGATTTGACACCTGGGAAAATTGCATTGGGGTGATTCAAATACAATATCACTTTAAATTTTGTTGGATTTCATTGTTTATTTTTGTACTTGAAGAATTGAAGAATGTTTTCTTGTGTAATTTCGGGGTGTACAGATTTTTTCTGGGGGATTTTGATGTGTTTTTCTTTACGTTCTTTACTATAATGTTAGGTTTTTTCAGACTTTTGTGTTAGATTTTTTTGGATAGAATAGATTTAGATGGTTTTGAATTTTCAAAACTGCATCCTCGATTTGGCCAGTAACAGATTTAGATGGTTTTGAATTTTTAATATTGAGATATTATAACGATCTTTTTTCTGCTTAAAACTAGGATTATATTGTTTTTTTCATTGGAGGGTATTTTGGCCGTTTATAGGAATTAGCGAATTCCTATTATATCCTTTTGCCATTTTCGCAAGAATAAAGATTTTTGGCTTTTTTTCAAAACCACCTTTTTATTTTAGCCATTCCTGCGGTTATCCCTTAGATAGAGTGTCTACTAAAGGTATATTAACAGATAATTTCTTGAACATCTCTAAGAATCTAGCAAACTGCTCATCTAATTTAACATTTTCAAATCTATGGGGAAAAGGTAACCCCCTGTAATCAAAGGTTGGACATTCGCCCCTCCTCTTGGGTGGGTTGATGTGCGACCCTCGGTCGTGGTGTCTGCATGGGACTACCTCTTCTTCTTTTTTCTTTCATCTTCTCTTTCAGCTTCTCTTTTTCATCCAACTTCTTCTTTTCACCTGCAAAACTGTTAGTAGAACCAAAATTTAAATCAACAGAGCAAGGAGGATTTTGGGAACTGTCCTTGGAGGTTTTTTGTGCCTCAGTCCTTCCATCTTCATCCAGGCTCATTCTTTCTTCCTTCTTCAACTTCTCTTCATTCGAGCTGTTATCTAGTTGTCTCCCACTTCTGAGTGTGATCACCTTGCATTGCTCTCTGGGGTTCACTTCAGTATCACTTGGAAGCTTACCCTTTTGAAGGGCGTTCACCGCCGTTGCAATCTGCCCCATCTGAACTTCCATATTATTGAGAGCGATATCCTGGTTGTTTACAGATGCTACCAAGGTGTTCACTGACGTTTGGAGGTTTACATTCAGAACCTTCTACTCCTTTATCAAGAGTGCCACCATCTCCTCAAGGTTGCTCTTCTTTTCCGGCGTATTTGTAGAAGCAAACCCTGGAGGTGGCTGCAACACATTCCTAGTGTTAGAGTAAGAAAAGTTCTCGTGGTTGCGCAAACCTGGGTGATAGAAATTCAACCTCCTGGCTCTTCTTCTTTGAATAGTTCTCAGCTAAGGTAGAAATGGACTTTACTACCTCAGAAGAAGACAATTTGTTTAGCGCGTTCGTCAGGGAGGCCATTTGCGCTTTCAATGAGCTCGACTCGTCAATTTCATAAATTCCAGCCTTCTTTGATGATGATGATGCCCTCTCCGTGGGCCACTGATAGCTGGTCGATGCCATCTCCTCCAAAAGCTCTTTTGCATCCGTAACGGTTTTTGATAAGAAGCTCCCACCTGCAGAAGTATCAAGAATAGTTTTAGTGGCAGAACTCAAACTGTTATAAAATACTTGTACCTGTAGCCAGTCTGGATAGCCATGCTGTGGCCATTTTCTGAGCATCTCCTTGTATCGTTCCCATGTCTCGTACAGTTGTTCATCGTCCAACTGTCTGAATGTACCAATCTCTGTTTGGAGCTTGGTTGTCTTTGCGGGCGGGAAAAAATTTGTGAGAAACGCCTGAGCTAGCTCGTCCCAAGTACTTATGCTACCAGGTTCTATCGATTCTAACCAATCCTTGGCTTTATCTTGGAGGGAAAATGGAAACAACCTTAGCCTTATAGCGTCTGTCGAAACCCCGTTCATCTTGACAGTCCCACAAATCTCGAGAAATGATCGAAGATGGGAATGTGGGTCCTTTGAAGGGTGTCCTTTAAAGGAATTGTCCCTTGCCATCTGGATTAACCCCGTCTTCAATTCGAAATTGTTTTCTTGTATGGGAGTGCAGATGATACCAGAATTTTTGGTTGGAATAATTGGCTGTAGGAAATCTCTGATCACCTTGGGTGCGTTATCTTGTTGGGCCATCGTTTCCATCAGTCTTTTGTCTCTACGAATTGCTCTAATTGTCCTGTCAATCTCAAGATCTAGAGGATACAGATTAGCCTCCTTCTCACTTCACATACAATGCCCCCAAGCTAATCAAAAATTAAAAAAATAAAAATAAAACTATGCACAAAAAAGAATAAAAGAAAAATATTTACACCCTAAATTAATACTTAGTCCATTCTTTTCAATGTCAAAATATTATTTTGCCTAAAACAAACCTAACCTCCCCGGCAACGGCGCCAAAAGCTTGATGACCGCAAAGTGCACGGGCCGCAAGTAATATAAAACGGTACAGCAATATCGAGTATCGATTTCCACAGGGAGGATGGTGACTAGGCAAGATAATTTTACGAACACTAAAATTACTGAGACAGAATATTATCTAGGGATCTAACATGGTGAATAAATCAATCAAAAATTAATGCAATTAAAGAATTAAAGTGATCAATCAATTGTAAAAAGTGGAGAAAGAATCTATTGTGAGGCGGGGTCTTGAAAGTCGGATTATAGCTAATTAATTATCCTAATTGTCCTATCTCGTGCCCGACTAATTATAAACCAAGAATCTCCGTTTAGCACATAGGTTCTCCTTTCGATTTCCCCTAATTATAATTAACTCATATTAATAACCTAAGTGTCCTTAGAGCTATTAAATTCGTTAATTAATTAGTCCTGATTCATTTTTGGTCTCTAAGCCTAACCAACTATTATCGCTGTCACTACGAGCAGTTAAGCCTAGTTGAGTGGATTATGATTTATCCTAACTTCTCTCTGTCGAGTTTCCATTAAGAATCTAATCACCATACAATTGGCCAGATTATATAGAGCATTAACACCATCCACACAAATAATCAGCATACGGACACAATATAGGTAATTAAGATAATAGTCAACTATAATCTTTCATTTCAAGACCCACAAATGAGATTTAGCTATACATAATGGTCAAAACTTCCCAAGTTAGGAGAATGAACCGTAAAGAACCCCTTGCTTGCACTTTGGATCCTCTCCGTTACAAGCTCCCGAGCCCTCCAAAAACATTTGATACAAGATTTCACACTTTCCTCACAACACGACCCTCAAAGAGGCTCTAAGAGGCTCTAAGAGCCTTTAGAAAGACTAAAGAAAGGAAATGAAATGGTGATTGATGATCAAATGAGGACGTGAGGTGCGCCTTATATAGGCCTGAAAATGGGGTAACGTCGCGACGCTGACGTCACACTGTCGACGCTGTGACGTCACCTTGTCTTGGGCGGCAATTCAGGATAGCGTCGAGACGCTAGGGGACAGCGTCGCGATGCTGTCCTAGTTTCAGAAGCTTCTAGGCGCAGATTTGAGTAGAATTTCGGGTCTCCCTCATTCCTTTGGCCCAAACACTTTATATGATGGATCTTGGGCTCTTTCTCTTGACCGAACTTGATATTTAAGGCTTGAAATCCATGAAATTGGGCTCTTTTTCTCCAATTATCCATATAATTCTCCTAGGGACAAAATTATAAAATTAAATGGATATGTATATGATAAAAATACAATAAAAGCACACAAAAGCTAGTAAATTTAAGGATAAAATAGCAACATTTATGCTTGCTATCACAGCTTTCTTAGTGTTGTATGTGGATGATATCCTACTCATTGAGAATGATGTAGGTTATCTTACTGACAAAAAGAAGTGGCTAGCAGCTCAATTCCAAATGAAAGATTTGTGAGAAGCTTAGTTTGTTCTTGGGATCCAAATTGTTCGGAACCGTAAAAATAAAAAGCTAGCCTGTCTCTAGCGTCTTATATCAACAAGATGTTGGTCTGATATAAGATGCAGAATTCCAAGAAGGGTTTACTACCTTTCAGACATGGAATTCATTTGTCTAAGGAACAGTGTACTAAGACACCTCATGAAGTTAAGGACATGAGACGCATACCCTATGCTTTAGTTATGGGCAACTTAATGTATGTCATGTTGTGTACAAGGCCCGACATCTGTTATGCAGTAGAGATTTCCAGTAGGTATCGATCCAATGCAAGATTTGATCACTGGACAACCGTTAAGAATATCCTCAAGTATCTTAGGAGAATGAGGGACTATATGCTGGTATATGGGGCTAAGGATTTGATCCTTACAGAATACACCAGCTAAGGATACACCAACTTTGACTTCCAATTTGACAAGGATTCTATGACATCCACATCAGGGTTAGTGTTCACCCTTAATGAGGTAGTTGTAGTGTGGCGAAGCATCAAGTAAGGATGCATTGCAAACTCCACTATGGAGGCTGAATATGTAGTTGCTTGTGAAGCAGCAAAGAAAACAGTTTGGCTGAAGAAGTTCCTAAGTGATTTGGAACTCGTTCCGAATACGAACTTGCCAAACATCGCTGATCCATTTACGAAGGCTCTCTCGGCTAAACTGTTTGAGGGTCATCTAGAAAGTCTAGGTCTACGAGATTTGTACATTGTATACTCTAGGACAACTGGGAGATGTGTAATGGGTATGAGAATGCCCTACTTTATTGTATTTGTATGTAATGTACTTATACAATTAACATTTCCATTGCTCTGGGTTATTTATTCTAATGTACATCCCACTAGCAAGAGTTTTAGTTGAAGTGGAAGTTTGTTGGGTTTTATGCCCTATAACTCGTATATAGTAAATGTAAACTATTGATTGTTATCAATAAAGCGTTCTTGATTATTATTCTATAAAGAGTTATCAAATTATTGTATTAGTTTTTGTCTTAAATAACCCTAATTCCAATAAACTAACATCCTAGGTTGTTATATGAGTGTTGAACTGTATGTACAAACATATGGGGATCAGTGTTCAAGATACAACTTAAAGGGTCTATAGTATAAGGATAAGGCTGGTAACACTATGGATACGACCCACTTTGTATTTGATACAAACGCAATGATCCAACGTGTTCGTGTAGGGACATGCAAGTGGGAGTATCCTATGCAATGAGTTTGTATAAGACCGGACCATGAAATACTAAACTGCTAGATGTAACACGGTTGACTAGTTAGGTTTCTATTTCACTAGGATGACCTAAACAACTTAGTCTCAATACTGAGTGTATTATGAACTCCTGTTCATGAGGGATTTCCCTTTGATTTGTATGGGTGAGAGTGCCCAATTGGCCTACTCAATAAGCATACCAGTCTGGGGACAAGACTGAGTGCATGGCTGGGAACATAATCACACAATATGAAATTCACTCCTTCCCAACTTCAAGGTAAGTAGATGAGTGTTCCCTTAAGTGGTGCCTCCAGGTCTTGAACAAAGAGCCCTACCCTCTCACTGGCCTGAGAGGGGTTTATGTTTAATGGTTGGACCATAAACAAGTTGTTCATTAGAGAAGCACTGGTACTTAAGGACATAGAGGTAACCAAGGGGAAAACAATAATTTGACCCAATTGGTGTTACGAACAGTCGTGAAAGACTAACTTGTTGTAATTGGTCTATATCCATGGACACAAAAATATTCTACAGTGAGAAGAGTGCAACTGTGGGTCTTTAGTGTAGCCACAAATAATGAATATTAGTTAAATTGATTAATGAGTTTAGTCAGTTAACCTTATATCATTAGGTCCCCTTATATCATTAGGTCCCCCTGCTAGCTCATAAAGGGTAATTAGGAACAATTAGTCTTCAAAGAAATTTGAATAGTTCAAAATCCATTATGGGAAGTCAAGTTAATTGTACGAGATAGAATTAATATAATGTATGTGATACATTATAATATAAAGTTTAATTTAAGATTAAACTTTATTAATTGAGAGAAATTCAAATAAATACGATTTAATTGTAGGCTTAAATTAAATATGAGATATTTAATTTAGTAATTAATTAAATGGAGAATTAATTAATTATTTGATTTAATTAAAAACTATAGGTTATGTGGGAGATGTTAATTTAAATATGATTTAAATGAAATTAATTAAATTTGATTTAATTAATTGTTGATTTAATTAATTAATTATTATTAATTAATTAAATAAATCCCTATCCGATTACAACTGGAAAAAGTAATTAATTATTAATTAATTAAATTCGTATCCTATTACAACTAGGAAATGGGTATGACATTCTATATAAAGCGCAGAATGCCTTCCCAGTTTATTCACAACATAACAACACACTTTGCTCTCTCTTTTTCCCAAAATTCAAGAACACCAAGTCCCATAGATATAGCAATGGAAGATCTCGGTGGTAGTGTTTCTGTTGTGATCATACTGTTCTTGGTAGGAGTTCATTGAAGAAAGTTTTCAACAAGTAAGTATTTTAGTTCTTTCAATTATTAGATTTAGATCAAATGCATACTTAGTTTAATTTATATATAGAATCGTTCTATATGTTTTGCCAACGTACTAGTATTTTAGAATACTTAATTAAATTACGAATTGGTCCTATACGTTTCCGCTGGGAATTTAGGAATTCCAATCCTTCACATTTTTCCAAGTAAAATCTATTTAACTTTCTCGGGGTTGTCTTATCATTTGGTTAATGGGGTTATTCTTATTACTGTTGTGAGGGTTCATCTGGAATAAAGGGAGTTCTCAAACGATGTAAAAAGTCTAGCCTAATATACTTAAAGGAAAAATGCTAAAATAATCAAAATACATCATTCCAATCAATCTAGAAAAACTAAAAATACAGTAGAATACTAAAAGGAGGCAAGAAATACAACAAAAAGTCGAGAGAAAATGGAAACTTCTAACCTAATTGTCTAAAAGACGAATGAGAAGATTTTATATAAAAGTCGTAGCGTCGAGACGCCATAAGAGAGCGTCGAGACGCTCTCGGCTGGGAAGCCTAATGCCCTCTTGTTTTTCCCCTAGCGTCTCGATGCTAAGGCCAATGTCTCAGCGCTTTGGCAATGATTCACGATTTTGACATTCGCTTAGCATTGAGACGCTCTAAGCTAGCATCTCAATGGTAAACTCTTGGGTCTTCAAGCCTGATTCAACACTTTTGAGCGTTGGGACGCCATCCTTCGAGGTTGAGACACTCCAATTTAGACTTTTCACCTTTCCTTCATCCCAAGGACTCCGCAAGGGCTCCAAATCTTCTTAATTTCCCCGCATTAATTAACTCCAAATTGAATTATTGGCTCCTGGAACCTCTTAAGCCCGTATATCTACAAAATAAGCAAATTAAACATTAAAAGCACTCTAACAAGTTCAACTTAAAGGCAAATAGATAGCACGAATTAGGTGCTATCAACCATATTATTTTTCAATAGGAAAAAAATGGTTTATCAAACAAAACAAAGAAATGAGGAGAAAAACCAATTTAAAAAAAAAAAGGCTTAATCAACATGAAAATCTTAAATTGAAAAAAAAAAAAGAAAAAACATAAAAGAAGAGAGAAGTGGAAAAATCTTGAGAAAAAATAAAAAAGATATGACTTAGAACAAAAGCAAACGAAGAAAGAGATAGGATCGGTAGAAAGAATAAAAAAGAAAAAAAAATTGTTAACCACGTTGGTTAACCATGTGGGTAAAATTGCCACATGTCACAAAATGAGGAGAGAGCCTTGTGACGTACACCATGAACACCTAATAATTTTGTTGGGTTTTATGTCCTAAAACTCATAGTTTGTAAACCTTAAACATATTCCTCTTTTGCAATAAAGTTGTTATTGAGGTTACTCAGTGAATTGCGCGTTATTTAACCTAAATCCAATAAACTAAGATCCCTGGCTATAGTATGAATGCTCAAACTTTATGTAGAGACACAAAAGTAGGATCAAGGTCAAGTATATAGCCAAAATGGTCTATAGTATATGGATAAGGCTGGATACCTTATCCTAGGGACACTATGGATGCGGCCTACTTTGCAATTAGTGCAAATGATGTGATCCTAAATCGTTCATATAAAGATATGTGAGTAGGGGCGTTCTATGCAATGAGTTTTCCTAAGATCGAATCGAGAAATAAGTCACTCTCACTTTATAACACCGCTTACTGATGAGACTGGCTATTTCATACGATGACCTCGGTAACTCGATCTTAATCCTGAGCTAACAATGAAATTGATCTGCATGGGTGAGAGTGGCCCGACTTCGCCTACTCAATAAGCCTACCATTTTGGGGATAAGACCAGATAGATAGCTGGGGACATAGTCCTGCAAGACAAAATTCACTCCTACCTGTTTTAGGGATAGTAGAGAGGTCGTTCCCTTAAGTGCTGACTCCAGGACTTGAACAAGGGGCCCTACCCTCTCATTGGCTCGAGAGGGACTCGATTTGTTGGTTAGATCACAAGCCAAATTGTTCATTAGAGGATCAACGAGACTTAATGAACAAGAAGTACTATAGGGGTAAAATAGACATTTGACCTAGCTATAGTTACGAACAACCTGTGAAGGGTCGACTTACTAATCATGGTTATATCGAGTGGACGAAAATGTATCTACAGTGAGGGGAGTGCAGTTATTGGACTATAGTGAAGTGTCCTGGTAGTTAACGAATGTTGGTGACGGGACATAGAAAGGTGTCAAACTCTCCAACGTCCGTGCCAAATAAATTTATAGTCCACACCCCTAAAGCTAGCTTGTAGCAGTAGTGGTTGGGGTCGAACACAGGGAGCACAATTGTGAATTCGTCTAAATTAGGTTTATTGCGATGATGTGTAACCCCGAGACTTTTCTTGGATCATTTTCTCTTGTCATCTATTGTGGAAGTTGAATTAAAGTGGTCGTTATTCATTGTTGAGGAAAAATGGAAAAGCTTTGTGGTTCATTGTGGTTTCATGGTTGGATTAAAATTGGTTGGAAGTTATTAATTTAAGAATAAAAGGAAAGAAAAGAAATAACCAAAGGATATGAAAGGAAAAAAAAAAAAAGAGAAAACAAATCAGCAAAAGTGAAAAAAAAAAAAAAAGAAAGAAAATGGGAAAGGACAGCAAAAAACCCAACACCGACAAAACTTTACTTCATCTCATTTTCAGCCCATTTCTCATCATTTTCCATCCAAAATTCAGAGAATTTGAGGGAGAGAGTGAAGGAAGGAGAAGAAGAAGGTTTCTAGGGTTTTGAGGTTGAAGAAGATAGGAAATAGCTCAAGCAAAGGCAGCCATAGCAGAATCTGAGTTCAACCTGTCTACCTCTGGTTTTTGTTTCGGTTTGAGCTACACAGAAAGATCTAAGAGGTGAGGTTTGATTTTCTTTAAAGTTAATCCATTTCTAACAAATTTCATGAAGGAAGCTTGAGCTAAATCTAATGGGAAGTTAATGCGTTTTGAAATGGAAAACAGAGCACAGGATTTTCGTGCAAACTAGGAGGATCTCTGGTTTTCTCTGGTTTTTCGAGCATTCTGGGGTGTACAAGTTGAATCAGAAGCTCTATTTGGTATGGTTAGAAAGCTTATTCAATTTCCTATAACTTTCATGAAGAATTTGTGAGCCAAAAATGACTTGAAGTAGGTTTAATTTCAGGAGAAAGATAAAGGATAGCAGAGAACCTCGAATCTGTGTTGTCTGTTTTCGGGGCATTTCTGGACACATTGGTTTTGAATCTCGTTTTCATTTCTTCAGGTAATTTGTAGAGTGTTCGAAAAGGAAGCGTTTGGTGTATAGTACATTAATTTTGGTTAAGTATTGAGGAAGTTATGAGTGTTGGAAGTTAGGGTATAGAATCTGGAAAATCTGGAAAAGTAGAATGTGAAGTGTGATTTTTTATTCAAGTGTTTAGAATTCATGAGCATGGAAAGACAAAACTACATATGGTTCTAATGCTCGGTTTTGGTTGTTTGACAGGCCAAGAGGAAATAGGTGATGACCGCAAAGTGCACGGGCCGCAAGTAATATAAAACGGTAGTAATACCGAGTATCGAATCCACAGGGAAACGAAGCGAAAATTGAGCAAAAAATCTCTTGAGCACTAAAAGTACTTAGGCAAAATAATATTTAGGGAACAACCCATGCAAATAAGAGAAATTTAAAATTCAAAGCAGGAAAATAATTTGATCAATCAAATAAAAAAATATGGAGAAAGAGATTTCTTTTAATGGGAGAGGGGTCTTGAAAATCAATTATGAGCTAATCAATTGTTATAATTATCCTATCTCATTGCCCAACTAATTATACTCCTAGAATCTCCGTTAATCACATAGGTTCTCCTGTCGGTTTCCCCTAATTGTAATTAATTCATTTTAACAACCTAAGTGTCCTTAGCGCCATTAAAAATCATTAATTATTACGCTCTGATTCATTTTAGGAATCTAAGTTTAATCAACTAATCCCGGTGTCACGACGGGCAATTAAACTAGTTACATGGATTATGATCTATCCTAACTTCTCTCCGTCGAGTTTCCATTAAGAATCGAATCATTACACAATTGGCCAGATTGAATAAAGCATTAAGCACATCCATACAAATAATTAGGAAAAAGGGCAAGAGACAAGTAATTATAACAACATTTCAACTATAATTTCATTTCAAGACCCCAAATTGGGGTTTAGCTATACATAGCTAAAATATCCACAACATTTACAATAGAAAGCATAATTTAAGAGCATAAAAGGAAAGGAATTGACCGTCGAAAAACCCCTTCGCTTGGCGCTCAGAGCTCCGCCGAACACTCCTTTGAGCTTCCTAAGATGCTCCCCAAAATTCCCCAAATATTTCCCACTAAAGAATTCTCTCAAAAAGGCTAGAAAGCCTTGAGAGAGGCTCCAAAGGAGCCAAAGGAAGGAAAGAATGGATTGAAGAATGAATTGATTGATGCAAAATGAGGCACCAAGAGGTGCCTTTTATAGGCCCGGATTGGGGGTAGCGTCGCGACGCTACATTGCACAGCGTCGCGACGCTGCAACGCACGCGTCTTGTTGCCCAAGAAATGGGTAGCGTCGCGACGCTGCCTTGCATAGCGTCTCGACGCTGCCCCAATTTTCAGAATTTCCAGCTTCGGTTTTGGGCTGATTTTTGGGCCTTCTCTTCACTTCTTTTGGGCATTTTCATCATGATTGGTTTCATTGGATCCCCTTTTGATCCATGCTTGGATTTGGGCTTCATTTGCTTCATTTTTTGCACTTTTTCTCCCAAAATCACTAACTTTGCTCCTAAGGACCAAATAACGGAATTCATTAAATATTTTCATTAAAAACACGATTAAAGCACAGAAAAGCCTAATAAATTGGGACTAAAATAGCGACATTTCTGCTCGCTATCACACCCCCAAACTTAAGCTTTTGCTAGTCCCGAGCAAAATAAATTCTAAAGATGCATGAAATAGAATTGCTCAAGCCTCAATGATTTTGGAATTCTTAAGATAGAATGGAAAACATGCAAGTGGAATAAGCAAGCACCGCATACTCTTGAAGAAATCTTAAACTAGATTGAACTTAAGATTAATGAATAGCATGCTCAAGACTTATCTATTGATTCTTTTACTAACCTAGATTAGTCTTATGGCTTTCTCCATTTGTTTTCCCCCTACACTGGCTAAGAGCCCCTAATAGGTCGGAGTCCTTCTATCATGCAAAAAGAAACTAGGGTGCCTGTTATTTTCTTTTTCATGGGGGAGCAAAACTCACAATTGATTTTTCTCTTTCTTTTGCTTTTTCTTTTGCTACTCCCCCAAACTTGCATTTTGATATCTAATGGTACTAGCTTTCACACTACGGTGCAGGGACCCTTAACCCGAATTTTATTCTCTGGTTGGCCTAACTGATCACACCGCAGGTAGCTCTTTTTACCCCTAGGCTTTTTCTTTTGTGCAAGCAAAAAAAATTTCTTTTTCAACAGATTTTTCTTTTCTCTCATTTTCTTTTGTTGCTTTTGCTTTTCTCTCAGCAGGCATAACATTTTTTTTTTTTCTACCTAGCTCTTTAGAACAATCAAGCATGAACTTCCTAATATTAGAAACTAAGCCTATCGGGGTGACAACAAACTTTAAAAATCATAATAAGAATCTAGATTTTCAAAGACGTCATTAGATAAGGCTATTGCATGCTTTAGACATCAAAACTAAGTATCAAAAAATTTTAAAATTTCACAATTTCTGCCGTGCTCCCAGATTCCACAACATATAAACTATCTTCTCCCAAAATTTCTAAAATCACATCCCTGGCTATCATGGCTATCTATTCATGTATCCGAAAGAATTCAAATATGCTCAACACAGCGGAAGCCTCCCCCCCAAACTTAAACTAAACATTGTCCCCAATGTTTTTTAAGACAGTAAAGCAAATAGAGGGATACTGAGACTTCCCTGAGCTAGGAGCGCTTTATCCTCTTCCTTTCGATCCAGAAAAATGGGATTCTTGGAATTTTGGGATTGCTTAAGGTGATCCTGCAAAACAAAATTGGATCACGAAGCAAAGAAAATTATTTACCGCAAAAACAACTATCTAAACTTTAATCCTTGGGTTGCCTCCCAAGCAGCGCTTTCTTTAACGTCTTTAGCTAGACGAGGCTCGGCACGCTTACGGAGGCTCGAAATAAAAATTTTCATCATCCTCTGGGCCTTGTAAAAAATCACGCACCGAGTTGCATACCGCAAACAGGGGAGAAAAAAAACTTTCCCCTGGCCCATCATCACTAAAGAGATTATCATAATAACATTGCAGAAAATATGTAACGGCATCAAATCTCTTTTCTAAGTCTCTATTCACAAAGCAATTGTTAACAGAGTCATCAAGCGTTATAATATCTACCGGTCTAGGATCTAAAGATGGCCTATCAATCATGCCAGACCATTCATCAGAAAAAACATTTACATGCTCCTCAGATTCCTCAGACTCTGTATTAAAAAATGATTCAACTAGGCTATCACATGACTCACTATCAGAATTAAAGAATTCAAGCTCTTCAGGGTCAGATTCTATACTATGCACAGATTCGAGTTCCTCTGGGTCAGTTTCTATGCTATATACATCATCAGGACACGAATCAAAGGTATTAACATTATCAGGGTTCATGCATTCAGGAATGTCAAGATCAGACTCAATAGATTCAGTGTAATCACGATCAGACTCAAAATTATCTACCAAGTAATCTTTTTTATGCATTTCATGCTCATCCTCAATGTCAGGCAACTCTATATCATCATCAAAATTATCCATTTCAGGCAAATCTAATTCATTCTCAAAGGAAGGTAAATCATCAACTGCAGATCTTTCATTGTCACAAGCAGGCAAGTCTAATTCATTTTCAAAGTCAGGCAGTTCTAAATCATTCTCAAACAGAGGATTATTCAAATATGCATTGTGATCAAAATCCTCATCATCCATAGGCACTTCTCCTAAGCCTAAGCCAAGATTAAACTCTACCTCCTCATCATCGTCAGTCAAGTATTCAGGACCAATAGAAAAACATGTATGCAAACTACATACAGACTCATCTTGTCCAAAAATACTAAACACAACTTTTTCATCATCAATGTTCAAGGTAAGCTTACCTGTGTGGACACTGATCTCAGCTTTACCTGTAGCTAGGAAAGGTCTGCCTAGAATAATGGGCACCTCCTTGTCCTCCTTCATGTCTAGTAGCACAAAATCTACGGGGAAGATAAACTTGTTGACCTTCACCAATACGTCCTCCACAACACCCATTGGTTGGGTAATTGATCTGTCAGCAAGCTGGAGAGTGACGTCGGTGTCCTTCATACCTGTTAAACCAATCCTCCTGTAAACAGAATAGGGCATCAAGTTTATACTTGCTCCTAAATCACATAAGGCCCTATCGAAAGATGCTTCTCCTATGGTGCAGGGAACAGTAAAACTCCCTGGATCTTTTTGTTTAGAAGGCATCTTCCCAGATACTATGGTACTGCTACTCTCAGACAATTTAAAAATTTCTTTTTTCAGACTTTTCTTTCTAGAAAGCATTTCTTTCATGAATTTCCCATAATTAGGCATGTTATACAAGGCATCTACTAAGGGAATATTCACAGACAATTTCTTAAATATTTCTAGAAATTTTTTAAACTGCTCATCTAATTTAACATTCTTAAAGCGCTGAGGAAAAGGTAACTCCCTGTAGTCAAAGGTTGGACATTCGCCCCTTCGCCTGGGCGGGCTGATGTGCGAGCCTTTGTCATGGTGGTTGCATGGGACCACTTCTTCCTCGTACAGTTTCTTGTTGTGCCTGCCATCCTGCTTTTTATCTTCTTTTCTACCTGCAAAATTGTTAGAAAAATCACAATTTAAGTCAATAGAGTTAGGAGGATGTTGGGACCTTTCAGAGGAGGCTTTTTGTGCCTCAGCCCTTTCATCTTCATCCCTTCTCTTTTCTTCTTCCTTCTTCTTTTCTGAACTGTTCTCCAGCTGTCTACCACTTCTCAGTGTCACCATCTTGCACTGCTCTCTTGGGTTAGGCTCAGTGTCGCTTGGAAATTTTCCCTTTTGAAGTGCATTCACTGCTGAAGCGATCTGTCCTATTTGAACTTCCATGTTTTTCAGAGCTGTGTCGTGGTTATTGACTGCTGTCTGGAGATTGACGTTCAAAACTTTCTGTTCCTTTACAAACATAGCCACCAACCCCTCCAGGTTATTCTTCTTTTCAGGCACACTAGATGATGCAAAACCTGGCGGTGGCTGCAAGACATTCTTTGTATTTGAGTATGAGAAGTTCTCATGATTGCGTAGACTGGGGTGGTAGAAGTTCGGTATTCCTTGCGTAAATGGTCTATTTCCTACGTACTGGACTTCTTCCACATCTTGACCTTCCTTCTTTGAATGACCTTCAGCTAAGGTGGAAATGGACTTGACCACCTCAGACGAAGTCAACTTGTTCAGCGCATTGGTCAGAGATGCCAGCTGTGCCTTCAGTGAACTTGACTCATCCAATTCATATAATCCAGCCTTCTTCGAAATTTCTCCCCTCTCGGTTGGCCATTGATAACTGGTTGCCGCCATTTCCTCTAACAGATCTTTGGCTTCTGTCACTGTTTTTGAAAGAAAACTTCCTCCTGCTGATGTGTCTAGGACTGTCTTCGTGGAGGGATTCAATCCATTATAAAATAACTGTACTTGAAGCAAATCAGGATATCCGTGTTGGGGGCACCGCCTAAGCATTTCTTTGTATCTTTCCCACGCCTCGTACAACTGCTCCTCGTCAAGCTGCCTAAATGTTCCGATTTCAGTCCGGAGCTTGGTAGTCTTGGCAGGCGGGAAAAATTTTGTCAGAAAAGCCTGGGCAAGCTCATCCCATGTACTTATGCTGCCCGTCTCGACTGATTCGAGCCAATCCTTTGCTTTATCCTGTAGAGAGAATGGAAATAACCTCAATCTGATAGCGTCGGCTGGAACTCCGTTCATCTTCACCGTCCCACAAATTTCCAGGAATGATCGCAGATGTGAGTGTGGGTCCTCAGAAGGGTGTCCCTTAAACGAGTTATCGCGCGCCATCTGAATCAATCCCGTCTTTAACTCAAAATTTGTAGCTTGGATTGGGGCGTAGACAATCCCAGAATTCTCGGTGGGGAGAACTGGCTGTAAGAAATCTCTAATTGCCTTGGGAGCTTCCTCTTGGTGGGCCATTGCTTCTGCTAATCTTTTCTCTCTTCGAATGGATCTAAGAGTCCTGTCAATTTCAAGATCTAACGGAAACAAATTAACCACCTTGTTCCTTCGCATACAATACTCCCAATCAATCAAGAGAACCAAACAAAATAAAACAAAAACAAATGATATTCACAAAATAATAAAAGAAAAATATTTACACCTAAATTACTATTTATCCCTTTCTTTTCGATGTCAAGAAAAATTAATTTGCTTAAAAATCAAGCTTCCCCGGCAACGGCGCCAAAAACTTGATGACCGCAAAGTGCACGGGCCGCAAGTAATATAAAACGGTAGTAATACCGAGTATCGAATCCACAGGGAAGCGAAGCGAAAATTGAGCAAAAAATCTCTTGAGCACTAAAAGTACTTAGGCAAAATAATATTTAGGGAACAACCCATGCAAATAAGAGAAATTTAAAATTCAAAGCAGGAAAATAATTTGATCAATCAAATAAAAAAATATGGAGAAAGAGATTTCTTTTAATGGGAAGAGGGGTCTTGAAAATCAATTATGAGCTAATCAATTGTTATAATTATCCTATCTCATTGCCCAACTAATTATACTCCTAGAATCTCCGTTAATCACATAGGTTCTCCTGTCGGTTTCCCCTAATTGTAATTAATTCATTTTAACAACCTAAGTGTCCTTAGCGCCATTAAAAATCATTAATTATTACGCTCTGATTCATTTTAGGAATCTAAGTTTAATCAACTAATTCCGGTGTCACGACGGGCAATTAAACTAGTTACATGGATTATGATCTATCCTAACTTCTCTCCGTCGAGTTTCCATTAAGAATCGAATCATTACACAATTGGCCAGATTGAATAAAGCATTAAGCACATCCATACAAATAATTAGGAAAAAGGGCAAGAGACAGGTAATTATAACAACATTTCAACTATAATTTCATTTCAAGACCCCAAATTGGGGTTTAGCTATACATAGCTAAAATATCCACAACATTTACAATAGAAAGCATAATTTAAGAGCATAAAAGGAAAGGAATTGACCGTCGAAAAACCCCTTCGCTTGGCGCTCAGAGCTCTGCCGAACACTCCTTTGAGCTTCCTAAGATGCTCCCCAAAATTCCCCAAATATTTCCCACTAAAGAATTCTCTCAAAAAGGCTAGAAAGCCTTGAGAGAGGCTCCAAAGGAGCCAAAGGAAGGAAAGAATGGATTGAAGAATGAATTGATTGATGTAAAATGAGGCACCAAGAGGTGCCTTTTATAGGCCCGGATTGGGGGTAGCGTCGCGACGCTGCAACGCACGCGTCTTGTTGCCCAAGAAATGGGTAGCGTCGCGACGCTGCCTTGCATAGCGTCTCGACGCTGCCCCAATTTTCAGAATTTCCAGCTTCGGTTTTGGGCTGATTTTTGGGCCTTCTCTTCACTTCTTTTGGGCATTTTCATCATGATTGGTTTCATTGGATCCCCTTTTGATCCATGCTTGGATTTGGGCTTCATTTGCTTCATTTTTTGCACTTTTTCTCCCAAAATCACTAACTTTGCTCCTAAGGACCAAATAACGGAATTCATTAAATATTTTCATTAAAAACACGATTAAAGCACAGAAAAGCCTAATAAATTGGGACTAAAATAGCGACATTTCTGCTCGCTATCAATAGGTCGAGTCTACAGACCAGGGAACTAGCTAAGACAGTGAGTGACCAAAACAAATTTCGAAAATTGTTTCTAACGGTTGTTTAGGATTAGATGTTTTATATGTATTTCTATGAATGATACATGATTTCTATGAATGGTTTCAAGCATAAGTTTAAGCTTAGATTTTCTAATGAGGTTTATATACGAGCACGTGGTTAATGACTTTATAAAAAGTAGTTGAAACGATATTATTTAAAGTAAAGTATGTATTAGCGAGTACTGTTTAAAGATTTTCAGTTTTTCCTCGAGCAAGCTGAGTAAGCTTAAGTTTTACGAAAGATAACGATAAGCAGGCATGTTCTAATGTTTTCATGTGATTTTCTGAGATTTCCATTGACTACATGACTGAGATATTGAGCCCGAGGCTATATGGTACCGTGTGCACACAGGTTATATTCTATTGTTGACGTTGAGTGTACTCCGTGACAACGATGTTGTCGTGATTGCTGGGTGGGCCCCACTACGATAAAGACGATGGGAGTGCTGGGCGGGCCCCACTACATCGTAGGACTAGTAAACGTTGGTTGTACTGGGCGTGCCCTACACAACGTAGATCGGTCATGTTAGTTAAAACGTTTGATGTACTTGATATGCCTTACTAGATTTTTAATGACGAACCTGCGATGTTTTGAGAAAGCTTTTATCGTTGCACGTTTATGTTTAACGTCTTGGTTGAGCAGCTTTATACGTTTTAATTTTTATCACGTGTTCTGATTTCCGAATCTACAGTTTTAAATTTAGTCACTCACTGGGCTTCGTAGCTCATTCTTTCAAAATGTTTTCCCACTTTTGAGGTAGAGATCGAGCTCCCGGTGCCTGATACACTGCCAACGTCTGCTGAAAGTTCCAGATCAAGCTCCAGTACGTGGGTGGAGTTTTATATTGAGTCTGTCTATATTGTAAATGTCTTTGTAAGGATTGGATAATTTACGGTTTGTGTAAGTTCTAGAGGTCGTGGTTGTTCACCCAAGTTGAATATGTTTTTGGTTGTGATATCTATATCAGGTTATTTTCCAAACCGAGTTATGTCAGGGCTGCACCCCATGTATGTCTAAAGTTTTCAGGGTTTCCGCTGTATTGCGTTACATGTAAAGTATTTTACATCAAAGATTAATATGTTTATCAGGTTTAACGTTTCAGTAGGGTCAACAGGGATCGTTAGAGGAGGACGATGTTTGTTGGCTTCACGCCATCTCCCTGACTAAGCTAGCAGGTAGTTTGGGAGGGGGTGTGACATGATGAGACTGAAAAGGGGGTTGGATTTTGACGTGCGTCGTGCTGCTAATGCGCAACAGCTTGTTTGAGTGCAAGTATACACTATCAAGTAAAGTGGAAAGTATTCCAAATATCGTACCCAAGGGAGATGGTGACTAGCTAAGTTAACACACGATTCTGTAAAATATGAACCTCCTCTAAATTTGTGGCCATAGTTGGTAACCAAAAAATAAAAATAGATGATTGGGGTTTTGGTTTTAAGACAAAAGAAAAGGGACAAAGACATAAAAACTGATAAAAATATCAATGAGATAAGTAGGGAAATTCAAACAGTTTCAACCTTGAATATATCACCTCCACATTTGCGCCCACAATTTACTCAGGCACTGCAAATGGCTGAGACACACTATCTATGTTGCCCACATAGACATGGTGCAGATAGCATATCCCAGTTTGCACCCGCAATTCCCTAACAATTAGATTGTGAGTTGAGTCTGTTGGGTTTTATGTCCTAAAACTCAAAGTTTGTAATCCTTTTGCAATAAAGATGTTATTCAGTAAATTGTTTGTTTATATACTTTAAATCCAATAAGATTAACATCCATGGTTATAATATGAAATACTCGAACTATTTCATGGATATGGACAGGGATCAAGTTCTAGTATATAACCTAAATGGTCTATAGTATAGGGATAAGGTTGGGTACCTTATCTTGGTGACACTATGGATGCGGCCTACTTTGCGAACGAGGCAAACGACGTGATCCTGGATCGTTCATGTAGAGACATGCGAGTAGGGGCATCCTGTGTAAAAGAAGTTTACACAAGACCGGACCAAGAAATGAGTCACTCTTACTTTATAACGTTGTTTATTGTTAAGACTGACTATTTCATGCGATGACCTAGGTAACTCGATCTTAATCCTGAGCTTACTATGAACTCCTGTTTGTTTGGGATTATCCTTTGATCTGCATGGGTGAGAGTGGCCAAACAGCGCCGCTCAATAGGCCTACCATTTTGGGGATAAGACTGGATGAATAGCTGAGGACATAGTATTGCAAGATGGAATTCACTCCTACCCGAATCAAGGATAGTAGAAAGGTTGTTCCCTTAAGTGCTGACTCTGAGGTTTGAACAAGGGGCCCCACCCTCTCACTGGCCCGAGAGGGACTCTGTTTAGTGGTTGGACCATAAACAAATTGTTCATTAGAAGACCAGTGGACTTAAGGAATCAATAAGTGTTATAGGGGTAAAACGAACCTTTTGACCTAGCTATAGTTACGAACGACCTGTGAAGGATTGACTTACTAATCATGGTTATATCGAGTGGATGGAAATATATCTACAGTGAGAGGAGTTCAACTACTAGGCTATAGTGGAGTGACCTGATAGTTAACGGATGTTGGTTAACTAGGTTAAAAGAGTTTAACCGGTTAAACCTCGAACCGTTGGAACCCATGATCTGTAGGTCCATTAGGTCCCCTTGCTAGCTTAAGAATAAACTTTGGAACAATATGATGGAAGGGATTAGAATAAGTTCAAATTTGGTTTTGTTGGGTTTTATGCCCTAAAACTCGTAGATAGTAAATGTAACATTTGACTTGCTTCAATGAAGTATTATTTCTATATATTTGTTTTGCCTAAATATAACCACAAATCCAATAAACTAAGAACCCATGGCTATATTATGTATACTTGAAGTTTATGTGTGACATAAGTATGGATCAAGTTCAAGTAAATAGTCTAAACGATCTATAGTACATGGATAAGGTTGGGTACCTTAATCCTAGGGACACTATTGGCGCGGCTTGCTTTGTTCCTTAAAGACAAACGATGTGATCCTAATCATTCATGTGTAAGACATGTGAGTTCGGGCGTCCTATGCAAAGAGCTTGCATAGAGATCGGACCAGGAGATAAGTCACTTTCACTTTACAACACCGTTTACTGTTGAAACTGAACATCTCATACATATAACCTACGTAACTCGATATTAATCTTGAGCTAACTATGAACTCCTGTTTATTTAGGATTATCCTTTGATTTGCATGGGTGAGAGTGGCCAAACATCGCCGACTCAATAAGCCTACCATTTTGGGGATAAGACTAAATGGATAGCTACGGACATAGCTTTGCAAGATGGAATTTACTGCTACCCGTTTTAGGGTTAGTAAAGGTTTGTTCCCTTAAGTGCTGACTCCGAGTCTTGAACAAGGGGCCCCGCCCTCTCATAACCTTGAGAGGGACTTGGTTCAGTGATTGTATCGCGAACTAGTTGTTCATTAGATGATCAGTGGAACTTAAGGAACAAGATGTAACTATAGGGGTAAAACGGACATTTGACCTAGCTCTAGTTAGGAACAGGTTTAGGAAAATGGTCGGTCATATTGGATATTACCGACATGTCGGGTTTTGGTTAAACCTAACTTTGAGAGAATTAATATATTTAAACATGATTTAAATATCGAGCACATGAATAATTCATGGTTGTAAAATAACATTTTGAAAGTATTCGGAATTGGTAGCAAAATATTAATTTAATATTAGATATTAAATTAATTATATATTTGATTATTTAAATAATAATTATTTAAAATTAATTTTGAATTAATTGAAAATTCAAAATTTGGATTTAAATTTTCAGATTATTAATTATAAGAATTAAATTAACTAAAATTCAATTTAATTTGAATTATGAAAATTCAAATTAAAATTGACTTTTAGGAGGTGGAGTGCATGGTGACTAAACCCATGCACTCCCTCTCATTAAGCCACCAAAATCCTCACTTAATCTTATGTTAAATGGTGTCAATTTTATGTGCATTATCTCAACTTTGTTTCCTCTATAAATAGAGGTAAGAATGCTGAAGAATCATAGCTGGAATTCATAAGGTTATGCTGCCAAAATCCCATCTCAAACTCATGAAAAAAAACCTCTCTTAAGCTTGTGTTTTCAAGCTCATTCCCTCTCAAAATTCCATCACTAGAGGATCCAACAATCCGTTCCAAAGGCTTGAGGATAGCAAGGAAGATCAAGTGGTGGTTCGTGACAAGTTGGTGAGGCAAAACAACCAACGAATTCATCCAATTTCAAGAACAAAGAGGTTGGTACACACTGTCTCTGTTTTTCCTCATATGAACAACATGCTTTGTATGATCAAATTGAAGTAATTATGTGCCTAAGATCCAAAATTGCTTCCGCATGTTAGATATTAACACCTTCAGAGTCCAACTCCTATTCAGCTCCGCTACAGGTGTCTTTAGGAGAGTAAGCCAACTAGAGATATATTTTTAGGGCTAGCTGAAACTTAGATAACTAATACTCATGACTCTTAAAACCCTAGTGGTTCCAGTCCTATTTCTAGGATGCAAGAAGTCAAAGTCTTATTTCTAGGATCTTTTCCATTATTGTTTTGCGAACCCACACCTTTAACTCCAACCTTTCGGCCATCAATTAAATGCAAACTATGCTAACCTAAGTTATCAGTTTAAGCTAACATTTAAACCTTAATTTCAACAAAAACAAACAATGCTAGAGGGAGCAAGGTTGCTTTTGCATAGACGGGACTTTTCTTCTATTCAAGGAATCCACATATTTGAACCCCTAAACAGAAGTTTAGCTCATGATTGAAAATAAATTGCAAAACATAATGAAAGATAAACTTGACATGGAGAGAAAAATAATGAATTACAAATTAAAGAATAAACTGAGTAAAAAAGGTTAACTTACAACCAAAAGTAAATGATAAATGAAGACAACTTGCTGGAAATTAAAGAGTACAAAGCATAAAATAAAGACAAGACTCAACTAAGGATCTCTCTCTTTATCTAGCTAACTCTTGCCCTTTTACAAGGAGAGACAAGTCTTTCTCTTCTTCTTCTTTCGAATAAAAGAGCCGACAGAGACTGTGGGATTCGGAACTCGGAGTGGTTACAAGGTGAGAAGAGAGAACTAAAATAAATCCTAAGGACGAAAACTCCAAGCACCAAGCTCTTCTTGCTTCTTGCACCTTGGTCCTCTTTTATAGACCAAGTAAAGGTAAGGCTGCCAGCCGAGATCAGTGTGAGAAGGCCTTGGAAGGTAAGAATCCACGATCCTTGGAGATCTGATGTCGGATTGGGGGATTTTCAGATGATTCTGTGCAAATCCCGCAAATCTCAGTATTCTGTCGGAAAGCCCAGTTGCGGCCGCATCTCAGGCGCATTTTCCTCTATGTTCTGCTTTGACAATTTTGTCTTCAGCATGAGATTTCTTTCCTTATATGGCTTTGCGGGTGCAACTTGATTGCATTCCTCACATCCTCAAGTCCAGATGCAGGCACAATATTGCAGCTTTTAACTCTTTTATCTCCGCTAACCTTTATCTCCTCTTGCGGCCGCATTCTCCTCGCAAAGACTCCTGCACAAAAACATTTTTGGATAAATTCTTTACAAAATAATCTCTTTCTGTACAAATTAGGCTTAAATTCTATAATTCTAAGATTTCCTTTATGCTTCTACAACTTTTGCTAAAATGACTTAGAATGATAAGATTTTAGGCATACAGTCCTTGCTTCCCAAACAATTACCTAAGCTTTTAAGGCTAAATAACGCACATAAATGAGCATTATCAGATTTGGATAGAATAAAGCGAGAGAAAATAAAATGCTGAAAATTAAATGGCAGGAAAGTAAAGATGGGAAAATAAAAAGGCGGGTAGGCTAATCGTACCTTGGTGACAGCTGCAATCGGAAATACTCGATATTTAGTTTATTAAGTTTCATTCATCGATTATCTAAACATTTATTTTAATAAATAATTATGAGCCCAGAGTGCTTCTTGGCTTTTCAAATAGTCCACCTACTAAGCCTGTGTCTAACCAATTAAATTACCCGATACTCCACGAATTCTTTAATTGATTAGTTATTTAATTATGCCCGCTACCCCTCATGCTTAGATCGATAAATCCTAAATCTAAATCTAATCAACTAAGTTAATATTCCGATAAGTTCTCAAAAATACTAATTAGCTAATCGCATTATCACACAAGGCCCGAAATTGCCTAATTGAATTAGGAATTAAAATTCTCTAATTAAATTTAATCAATTTCTCTTATGTTCTTAGGCCTATCGGAAGTCTACGCTAGGTTAACCGTCAAACTAGCGATGGATCCGCCTCAACCTAGTGGCTATCTAAACATAACTGATAAATCATGCTCGCAACTAATCGAAGAGGCGTCAATTCTTAAACTAATATGCAAACAAGATTGTTTAAAAAAAAGGCATGGGATCCAACATAAAATATTCAGAAAAATCCCAAAAACAGAACATAAATCTCATGAAAACTTAAATAAACTTACAACCGAGGTTCCGATTACAGCAATTCGCGCTTAGACGACCATAGATGAGCCTAATCTAAGCCCCAAGGCTTGATTAACTGACCCAAAACTATGCTAAACTAAGAACTAAGGAGAAAATAGAGAGAAAATCGAGAGAAATCGAAGAAGAACGACTGAAAGCAGTTGAAGAATGACCTAAAAATCGGAAAATGCACTTAAGTACTAATTGTAGCGTTGAGACACTGGGTCTTCTATCCGCAGGTTTGGATCGTGGCAGCGTCGAGACGCTGCCATTATAGCGACGAGATGCTTGCTCTCAGGTTTGTCCAATTATTTCAATTGCTCTTTTGGTCCTTTTGGCTCCAATCTTGAGGTTTGAATGCTCTGATCACATTCTTTAGCCCCCTCGTCATCTCGGGAACTCCAAGATAGCTCGAAATCGTCCTAAAACTCTCAGATTAGCGCCAAATTAGCAAATTGGCCTAATTGTCCTCTTGTGCTCGAAATCCTACAAAACAAACATCAAAACCATAAAATGCAAACTAACAAGCTTAAATTAAAGGTAATAAAATAGCACATTTCGGGTGCTATCAGTTGGTTAACTAGGTTAATGAGTTTAGCCGGTTAACCTCGGATTGTTGGAGCCCATGATCTGTAGGTCCATTAGGTCCCCTTTCTAGCTCATATAGGAATAAACCTTAGAACAGTGTGATGGGAGTGTTTGAATCGTTCAAATTCGGAATATGGTAGGAATGTTGGTTATATAGAATACTATCGACATATTGATTTAATTTCGAATTAAAATAAAATTTGAAAGTTGGATATATTTAAATATGATTTAAATATTGAACACATGAATAGGGATTCATATTCGAGAAATTTCATTTAAAGAAAAGTCTGGATTGTGTGCAAAATATTAATTTAATATTAGATATTAAATTAATATAATATAATTAATTAAATTATTATTTAATTAGATTGATTTTTATTTAAATATAATTAAGAATTATATTTTATTAAAATTCAGAAATTAAAATTAGAATTTTTAATTTTTAGAAAATTCAAAATTAAAACATTGTTTTGGAGGTGGTGGATTACACCACCTCCATGCACTTAAGCTTATGGAAACACCTAATCCAAAGCTCTAATTAATCACTAATTTGGTGTCATTTTTTTTTGGAGGATTTGGAATGAATGAATTCCTCTATATATAGAGGATGAAATGCTGAAGAGAACAAGCTTCAATTCCATCTTTTATGCTGCCAAAATTGTGACCCAAAAGCAATAACACAAATTCTCAAAATAGTTTGAACCCACAAGTTTTTACCCTCCAATTCTCATCACAAAGGATCTCACAATCCGTTCCAAAGCCTAAGAGTAGCAAGAAAGATCTTGGTGGTAGTTCGTGATCCATTGGTGAGGAAAAACAACAAACGAATTGGTCCAATTTTGAGCTACAAGAGGTAGGTGCACTATTCTCTGTTTTCGGGTAGCTTGAGCAACATGCTTAATTTGGTAAAATTTATGAAATTATGTGTCTAAGATCCAAAATTGCTTTTTGATATTAACACTTTCAATGACCCTATTTATGACCATTATGTCTTAGAAAAGAGGGAAAATGAAATGATTTAGGTTGAAAACTGGCCACAACATAGGGAAGTTTAAGACCATCTATGCATGAGCTAAAGGCCTTTGATTTTCGTATAGGTGCACTTTATGTTGTGTGGTCCAATATTTGAAAGGGTAGTATCCCTTAATGTGTGGGGATACCCACCGCTTTAGTAGTTACCCTTTTATGCTGGTGTCCATATTGGTAGGGACTCTATTGTCCTTTTCTTGAATCAGACGTCTCCCTCGTCCTAGCTATAGCATCGTCTACAACCGTCCATGAGGATCGTTTATTACAAATTTCACCATCTTGCGACCTATTATTTGTACACATGTCATGCATATATTAGACGGGCTGGTTGGGTCACGATTTCATTAATTTTTTTTACTAAAAAACATTTTTTTTTTTACATTGAAAAGTAAATAATTTTCGCAGGGTAAATGTTGATTTTGAAGTTTGAGTCGAATATGTAAGTGAATTGCACTGTATTTTGAATAGTTTTTGGGGGATGTGTCAGAAATATTCAAGTCCTTAAAATGATATATTGATGGAGAAATTTAAGGTTTTTTTTTTTCTCGAGTTCAACGACACATGGGAGTGGAGGATTCAAACCTTGAACCCTCCTAGTCGAGAGTTTAGTTACCTTTGAGCTATGCTTACATTGGCGGAGAAATTTAGGACCCGTTTGGTAACATTCTTGTTTCTTGTTTCCAATTTTATTACGAAATCTAAGCATTTAATAACTATGTATATTTCTTGTTTCTCATTTTTTAGAAACACTCCCAAAATTTGTATAGAACTTTTGGGAACAACTAAAACTAGTTTCTCCTTTTTTGTTCTTGTTTCCAATTTTTTCCAAACATAAATAAGAATATAGGTTTATTATTATTGAATGTATAGGTGTTAGGGTCATGAAATTCTATTTTTCTTTATTAAAAATGAAGAAACGGAAACAAGAAACGAGAACGTTACCAAACGGGCCCTTAAGTTTAGACGTGCCCACTTTTTTGAGTTTATAATGTATCATATATTTTCATTTATTTCAAAATTTATGATATTGAGGGGTGATGTATGTTGATGGTCAAATTTGGTCAGAGGGAACTCACCTGACCTTCACGTGCCACCAACGGTAAATTTGTAGATGAGAGGGAAGACGTGGCCTGCAAAAGAGTAAACCTGCACACCGGTGTGGTGCTAGCCACACCGCCTCCGATGGTTAAGTCAGAAAACGAAAGAGGAGAGCAAGAGAGTAAGAGGAGAGAGTCGAGAGTTCGGGTCCCCTTCTTCAGTGGCGAAGAGGGGTATAAATACCTGCTCATGCTCCTAGGGTTTTTAGGAATTCGGAGGCATTTTCGGGACAAACCATGCGGAACCGGGGCGGCCAGAGGCGGTAGGGACCAAACGGAGCCGGACGGGCTGGCCCGCGCGAGCGGGCCGAGGGTCGGCCTCGGCCTCGAGGCCGAGCAGGGGGTCGGGCCAAAAGCCCGACCCCTTCGGTCTTGGCCCGTCCCACTTGCCGGTTTCGCCTCTGGGATCCATCTCTCAGCCCTATTTCTGCCTGGTTGTCCTTGTCAGCTCCTTGCACATCGGAGTGGTTCAAAATTACCTTATAACAATGTATAAAAATAATTTGGCATTTTGGTTTTCGTACTTTGAGTTTTGTTTCATTTAGTCTTATACTATCAAATGTCCAATTTTAGTCTTGTACTTTCAATAAAGCTTAAAATTAGTTCTTGTCGTAAGTTTAAGTTAATTTTTATCGAAGTTTGTTAAATAATAATAACAATTTTAATTCAATAAGAGACACGATGTGACCACATATTTCCAAATTTTATATTAAAAAGAATTATAAAGACTAATTTGTTTTAGAAAAATTAACACTAAACTCACTATAGGGACCAATTTTAAGCTTTATTGAAAGTATCATGGACTAAAATTGGAAATTTGAAAGTAAAATGACTAAAATGAAACAAAACTCATAGTACAAGGACCAAAATGATATTTTGAACACATTGATATATGTTGATATCAATTTGTATATTTTGATATTAAATTGATTAAATTATAAATTTAGTCATTAAATATTCAAGATTATGCATTATAACTCACTAACTTAAAAACTTTCTTTTAAGTCCCTAAACTTTCACTTTTTTGTCTAATAAGTCCCTAAATTTTCAATTTTGGTATCTGATAGATCCTTTAACTAAAAAAAGTCTATCAGGTTATAGATCTTTAGACATTAAGTTAAAAACTTAGAAACCTACTAGATACAAAATTGAAATTTTAAAGATCAATGTCATATTTTTTATTCAAAAGTTATTACTAAAATTTAAACATATTTTTATTGTTCTTTCTTTATTTGACTCCAAAAAAAAAAAGAAATTCAAATTGTAAAAAAATTGAAAAACAACATATATTTGTTATTATTTTATATTATAAATACAAGCAATAAATTTAAATCTAAACTATTTTAAACAAATGAAAAAACAAACATTACTTTAAAAAAACAAACTCGGAGAAAACAAAGAAAATCGAAAAAAAAATGAAAATGAAAAAACTAAAAACAAGCTGAAAAACTAAAAAGAATACAAAAAAAGCCAAAAAAAAGCCAAAAAATAAACCGAGAAAAAGAAAACAAAAACGAAAAGAAAGAACAAAAGAAAAAACAATAAAAAGAGAAAAATAATGGAAAGAAAAAAAAGGCAAAATACCGTTTTGGTCCCTGAGTTTTGAGCAATAAAAAGATGTAACTCTTCTAATCGTTAAATTTTAATTACTAGATATAAATTTTTATATTAAAATTTGATTTTTTAAAAAAATTATTTTGTGGTTATATATATACATAAACATTATTCTATCATTTTGACTTAAAAAAGCATAATAAATACTAAGAAATTAAATATAACCTAATAGATTTGAATATTATACTTGAAAGAATTACTTTTTAAATTTGAAATTTGTACAAATAAGAAGTAAGAAATGTTATATATGAATTTGGACCAACTAATGATAGTGCGCATAGCGAGCTATTTTTCCCGGTTTATTTTAGTTAGTCTTTGAGTATTATTTAGTCAAATTGTGCACTTTAATGTTTATTTTGTAAAAAATTGAGTTTTGAAGATAAAATGGAGAAATTGAAGTTGATCGGGTGATCGGGACATAAAGAAGAGCAAAAGAAGCGAAAAAGAATCAAGTTGGAAGCGTAACAAATGTTGGAAACCCGAGAGGTAGCGTCGAGACGTTGCCTCCTTAGTGTCTCGATGCTACCAATTTTTCTAATCTGAATATGGCGGTAAACAGGACAGCGTCGCGACGCTGTCCATAGCATCTTGACGCTATCGACAGATTTTCTATAATGTGTGTAATATATATATATTATCTGTTGCGCTCCCTCTTCCACCATTTTTCTCATCTTCTTCAAAGTGTGAATTTGCCGCTCAATATTGTCTTGTATCACCATTTTCTTCAAAGTACGTATCATTTTTCTTGTTCGCGGATGGGGTATTTATTTATTTAAATTTTTTTTTATTCTATTTATTGATTCGTTTTAAATTCTTTTCTCTTTTCTTGTTGGTGTATTTTTTTCTTCAAAGCATCATTTTTCTTGTATCAACATTTCGGTTTGTTATGATTATTATTGGACATATATAAGTATCAAAATTTCAATTTCGTTTGTTATGCTTATAACTAGACACATATGATTTAAAATTTTATATTTATGTTCATTATGTAATCCATATATAGATACTGTATATATATTTAGGTTCTTTTCTGTTTTCTGGATTTATAACAAAATTGTCAAGATAGTCCCAGTATTGCTTTTTTCCATAATCATAGTATATTTAATAGTCTTTGACATTTGGTAATATATACCTGATAATTTTTAATATTTATTTGGTTCCAACTTAATTCATGTTCTAATGCTTCATGGTGGTAAATGGAACAATAATGACAATTATGTTGAATACAAAGTGGCAACTTAACAATGCATCCTGAGGAGTATTATATATTTCTTAGACCTATTCATATATTCTATGATGTCAAAAATTCATACAACGTATATTTATACCTAGTATCTTTTTGTTCTATCCTTGCCTAGCACAAACCCTCTTCGAAATTTGTCAGATTTCTTTAAGTCCCCTGCTTTCTTGTTTCCTTGTTTAGTTTTTGTCACCTGTCAGTTGAGAACAATACATCATAATGATAATCATGCAATTTATAATTCCAATAACAATATTAGGACGTTCATTTAAAATGTAATATACCTTCTTTCTTTTTTAACAAATTTTTTCCATTGCTTTTGCTCTTAAACAAACTCTTCTGAATCAACTCTAGACTAGATCACTGCTTTGTTGTCTTACATTAGTCAGTAAAATACTAATACTAAACAATTCATTACATATATCTAAAATTACGACCCGTCTTGTTGACCTGTCATATGAATGATTACATATGCTTCCCTTTTGTTTCTTCCATTGCGGAGTCTTTTCTAGTTGATTTGTATCACTAACTAAGACATGTATATACGAAAAAGTATAAATTATAAATAATAGGACTCATCCACTTTCTTTCTGTTTGCTTCTATTTTTTGAGTAATTGCAGTGGATGACAAATTAATTATATATAATAGCAAATTTAGCACAAGGTTAAAAGAATTGCAAATATGGCAAAAAAATTTCTTGTCCTTTCTTTTTGCAATCTGTTACGATTTCTTTTTTTTTTCATTTTTTTTACGATTTCTTTTTTTTTTTTTTTTTTTTTTTTTGATTTCTTGTTTTTTTTCTTTTTTCTTTTTTTATGATTGTTTCTTCTTCTTTTTCTTCTTCTTTATATATATATATATATATATATATATATATATATATATATATATTTGATAATATGTGGGGAGGGGAATTCGAACCACAGACCTTGTGGTTATCAGTACAACTTTATGTCAATTGAGCTACGCTCTTGTTGGCCTTCTTTTTAATTCAAGAATGCCAAGAATACAAAAATAGCAATTTTGGTGAGTGTTTGTATAGGTATATCAAAGTATATCACTGATATACTCCTATTAATCGTAGTCTATCACTGACTATCACTGGTCGAAGTCTATCAGGGCTATAATTGATAGATAATGAAATACAAAGAATACAAGAATAGCAATTTTATGGTGGTGGTCACGGAGCTTGTGTGCTAGGCTTTAAAAATTATATTGTTGATTGAGAGTCACTTGTTCGTAATGGTTATTTTTGGATTTTATGTTCTAATTACCACAAGAGACTTAAATTTTTTGTTCAATTTATGATTGTAGTATAATAATTTTGGATGAGTTTCTAATTACCGTGATGATTGCAATTCAAAGTACTTTACTGATAGATTTCAATTAAATTGATTTCTATCAGTAACAATCATTGGTAGATTTCAATTAATTGATAATTTACTGATTTCTATCCGAGATAGAAACTGATAGACTTCAATTAACTGATTTCTATCCTCGATAGAAAATGATAGGTTTGAATTAAACTAATTTCCATCAGTGATACAAGTCAGTAGACTTTAATTAAATTGATTTCTGATAGAAACTGATAAACTTCAATTAAATTGGTTTCTATCAGTGATGGAAACTAATAGTCTTGAATTAAATTGATTTCTATTAGTGACAGAAACTGATAACCTTGAATTAAACTGAACTAATAGCCTTGAATTAAATTGTTTTCTATCAGCGGCTATCACTGATAGGCTTGAATTAAACACGATAAAAACTTATAGATTATGATCATCAAAGTCTATCAGTGATACACACTGATAGACTTCGATTAATCAAAGTCTATCAGTGTCTATCACTAATAGACTCCGATTAATTGAAACTTATCATCAAAGTCTATCAGTATTTATATTGATAGACTCCGATTAATCGAAGTCTATCAGTGACTATCAATAATAGGGACTGATAGACTATTGGAGATACTAAGGGTATTTTCGTAATTTAACATATTTTTTGCTATTTTTGCAAATAAATTTATTTTCTTGCTATTTTTGCAATTCTTTTGCCGGGTTTTGCTATCTGTGCAAAGCCCCCTAATTTTTTCCTATTTTGGCCGGAAATTTTCCTTCTTTGGAGACCCAATTCAGCATCATTTTACCACAAATTGAAGGCAAAGAAACACTATAAATAGAGGGTCTTGGTGTAGGTTTAGAATCATCCCTCAATACATCCCTCAATACAATTTTGTAGCCACTTTTCTCTCTAGTTTCAAGCGTTCTTTTAAGCTTTCTTAGTCTAAGGGTCGGTTGATCGAGCCTCGAGCTTGGATGCTTGTCTATGGCCAACTAAGCTCGGATCGTTGTAATCGAGACCTCGGTTTGTAAGTTTGATTCAATTTTATGAGATTTCCATTCTTCATTACTTAGTTAATTGTCTTTGTGATTTTAGTTATTTTTCTATAAGTTTAGATTGTGGTAGGAAAGATTGACAACCTTGACCGCGCCCTCTCTAAATTTACTTGCTAAATCTAAGTAGCAAATAGGTTAACGTTATGATTATACACATGCGTCCCTAGAACTAAATGATTTAATCAATTGTAATTGTTGTTTGTTGCCCGTTGCATGTGAATTAATTCGGCTAAATCCCAGTGCGGTTTAGATTAGTTAATAGGCATATTAATTAATTTAAACTAGAATCAAACTTAGCGTTTGCATGTTTGTGATAGTTGGATCATGGCTCTCGGTTTGTTGCCGAAGTACGCCGGACTTAGATAGTTAATTAAAATCAATTGATAATCGATGAATGAAATTAATCAAACTTAACACCGAGTTCAACCCCGATTACAGTGATCCTCGTGGTAAGATCAACTAACCCCGCCTTTACTTTTCTTGCATTTAATTTTCCTTATTTATTTTCCCGCCTTTACTTTATGTTTTAATCCTTTATCTATAAAACCCTCATTTTTTGTTACCTCAAAAAGACAAAAGAATTTAGAAATAAACCGATTGTTCCCTGTGATCGACCCCGACCACTACTGCTACAAGTTAGCTTTAGGAATCGTGGATTATAAATTTATTTGACAAGAGACCGCGACAATCTCTTCCGTCAATAGGTATATATCCATGGACACAAAAATGTTCTACAGTGAGAAGAGTGCAACTGTGGGTCTAGAGTGGAGTGACCCGCGGTTAATGAATATTGGTTAACTCAATTAATGAGTTTAGTCAGTTAACCTCATATCATTGGAGTTTCTGATCTGTAGGTCCATTAGGTCCCCCTGCTAGCTCGTAAAGTGTAATTAGGAACAATTATTTCTTGAGAGAATTTGAATAGTTCAAATGCAATATGGGATCAATTTAATTGTATGAGATACAATTAATATAATGTATAATGATACATTATAATATAAAGTTTAATTTGAGATTAAACTTTATTGAGAGAATAATATATTTGAATGAGTTCAAATGTATGTCTAATTAGTAAATAAATTAATTAATTATGAATTTATTAATTATTCATTTTAGTTAAATTAAATATGATTTAATTAAAAGCTATAGGCTATAAGAGAGGTGCTCATTTGAATATGATTCAAATATTTTATTAATTAAATATGTGATATTTAATTGATTAAAAGAATTAATTAATTGTGTGGTTTAATTAAATTTGATTAAATGCGATTTAATTAATTTTAATTAAGACTATATATTTGAAGGAGTGTACGAGACACTAGAAGAAGCAATTTGGATCAATGACCTCCTAAATTCATTAATTTTGCTTTAGAAAAAGATGCTAAAAACCGAAGAAAAACAAAGCGCGAAAATAACCAACCTTTTTGGATGAAATCAAGCTGCTCCTTCGGTATTTATGGTTCACGAACACATTGTAGACAACCACGAGAGCCTTCCCCGCTATCCTCTGGCCTTAGAACGAGTTGTGGGACTCAATATGTGATGAATTTGAGGAAGAACGCTTGAAGCTTCAAGCCACAGTCAAAAGAAATATGGAGTTTTTTTAGAGAGAATTTTGCTTCAATTCTTTTGTGTTTTTCTTCAGCAAGCAAGCTCTGCCCTTAACCTTTTTCATGGAATATATATGGCATCAACATGCAACTTAAATAATCCAAGGAAGGACACCAAATCATGGAAAGAAAATGAGTCGAGGGATGTGGTGTCTCCATGAGGTATTTTGCCTCTTGAAATATTGGATTTAAGAAAATTGAAAATTACAAATTTAATTTTTCAGATTTTTACCATTAATTTCAATAAACAAAATTAATTCAAAATTAATTTTGAATAAAATTAATCTTCGATAATTAATTAAACATTTTTAATTAATTAATTTTTTTTAATTTAATATCAAATATTAAATTAAATAATTACCACAATCTCGACACTAATCCTGACCTTTCTCAAAGTCGATCTCTCGAATATGAATCACTATTCATATGATCAATGTTTTAAATCATATTTAAATAATTACAATTCTCTCAAAATATAGTTTAATTCATAATTAAACCGATACGCTAAAATTATCGAATATAATTAACGATAACTCCCTAAATTGAATTTGAACATTTCAAAATCTTTCATCACATTGTTCCAAGGTTTAATCCGTATGAGCTAGCAGGGAGACCTAATGGACCTACAGATCATGGGCTCCAACGATCCGAGATTAACTAGTTAAACTCTTTTAACCTAGTTAACAATCATTCGTTCACTACCAGGACACTCCACTATAGCCCGATAGTTGAACTCCCCTCACTGTAGATATATTTCTGTCCACCCGATATAACCATGATTAGTAAGTCAACCCTTCACAGGTTGTTCGTAATTAGAGCTAGGTCAAATGTCCGTTTTACCCCTAAAGTTACATCTTGTTTCTTAAGTCTCTAGCTGAGTCCCTAATGAACAATCGGTTTGTGGTCCCACCACTAAACCTAAAACCTCTCGGGCCAATGAGAGGGCGGGATCCCTTTGTTCACGTTCCGGAGTTAGTACTTAAGGGAACAACCTCTCTATTATCCCTAAATTGGGTAGAAGTGAATTCCGTTTTGCAAGACTATGTCCCCAGCTATCTACTCGTTCCTATCCTTGAAATGGGGGGTTTATTGAGTCGGCGATGTTGAGCCACTCTCACCCATGCAGATCTAAGGATAAGCCCCGAATAAACAGGAGTTTATAGTTAGCTCAGGATTAAGATCGAGTTACCTAGGTCATCGAATTGAAATAGTCAGTCTTGTCAGTAAACGACGTTATAAAGCAAGAGTGACTTTTCTCGGTCCTGGTCTTATGCAAACTCATTTGCATAGGCCGCCCCCACTCGCATGTCTCTACATGAACGATTCAAGATCACATCGTTTGTACCATTTGTACAAAGTGGGTCGTGTCTCATACTGTTTCCTAGGATTAAGGTACCCAACCTTATCCCTATACTATAGACCGTTTAGGCTATGTACTTGAACCTGATCCACTTTTATGTCACTACACAAAGTTCAAGTATTCATATCATACCCAAGGATTCTAGTTTATTGGATTATGGTTATTTAACGTGCAATTCACTCATTTTAATAACTTGAGTGAACGAAAACTCAATAACGACTTTATCGAACAAGTATATAACTATTTGTTTCATTCACTATCTACGAGTTTTAGGGCACCAACCCCAACAATCTCCCACATGCACTAAAACTCTAGTTTAGTGGGATGTATAATAATCTATAATAGCAGTGAGTGAATAAATACTTGTATTAATAACAATTTACAAATACAATAAACTAGGGCATCACACAATACCCAGTACATCACGGTTTTGAATACCGGTTTACATTCCTCCCACTTGCCCTAGATTATTTTCCATACATATCTTGCAGACCAAGACCCTCTAGATGACTCTCGAACACTTTAGCCATGAGAGCCTTCGTGAATGGATCAGCAATGTTGTGCTCCGACGCTATCTTTGTGACGATCACGTCTCCTCGGTGTACTATCTCCCTGATGAGATGATATTTCCTTTCAATGTGCTTGCCTCTTGATAAGGGTAAAAAATATACCTATTTTACCCTTATATTTAGCTCATTTCTTGGTTAAATGTTGTATGTTGTGATCAATTTACTATTCTCGAGCTCAAATTATGCTTCATTTGATAAGTTAGGGTGCTGAGAATTACTTTTGTCAAATTTAACTCATTTGTGCTTAAAAAGACTTGATTTTGACTTAGTTTGTTGTTGTGCAGAAAAACAGAGGAAAAACTGGAATTTCCCAGAAATGCGACCGCATTTCTGGGAAGGCAAAAGTGAAATGCGACCGCATTTCTGGAAAGACCGAGACCGTTCTGAGTCGTCCGTGGGTCGTTGTTGACGAGTCTTCTTCGCACCTAACTGGCTGTTTTGACCCCGAAACTGACTGGGCAACCTTCCAGCACCTATTTCGCAGCTCCTCAACCATTTTCTACACTATATAAGCTCGAGATTCGAAGTCAAATCCAAGCAGAACTCACTTGGAAGAAAAGGGTGGTGATAGAACCCTGGCTTGACGCCAATGAGTAGGGATGCCCGAGGTCATTCTTAGATGACCAAATTCTAACCTGAGAGAGAGTTAGACATCAAACCTTGTGGTTTGTAGAGAGTTTCACCCATTCCCACTTGTAAAAGCGATAGAGTGGAGTGTCTTAGGGAACTCTAGAAGGATTGAGCAAATAGAAAAACCCATAATATTTAGCTATCTCCTTTATTTCCAGCTCTTGAATCTTTTCATTATTTTGTATTATTTACATTCTTATTCAATGAAAATGTGTTCATTTGCTTTTTATCTCATCATGAGTAGCTAAATCCCGTTGAGGGGTTCAATGTGTTGAATTCCCTTAGGGTTTAATGGCTTGAAAGTGTTTTATTTGCTTAAGTTTGTTGGGTTTTATGCCCTAAAACTCGTAGATAGTGAATGTAAACAAATTGTATACTTGTTTCAATAAAGTGTAATTGAGTTTCTACAATAAAGTGTTATTGTTAAATATTGCACAATTTGACCCAAATCCAATAAACTAAGATCCAAGATTGTTTACATGTGACTTGAACTAGTATGTGGGGACATACGGGGATTGGTGTTCAAGTAACAACCTAAAAGGTCTATAGTACAAGGATAAGGCTGGGTACCTTATCCTGGTAACACTATGTGATACGGCCCGCTTTGTATTCGATACAGACGTATTAATCCAAGGCGTCCATGGAGGAGACATGCGAGCGGGGGTATCCTATGCAATGAGTTTGCATAAGACCGGACCACGAAATAGTCAACCATTAGTTATAACACCGTTAAGTAGTTAGGTTACTGTTTCAATAGGATGACCTAGGTAACTCAGTCTTAATCCTGAGTGTGTCATGAACTCCTTCTCATGAGGGATTGTCCTTTGATTAGCATGGGTGAGAGTGGCCAATACGCCGACTCAATATGCCTTCCTTTTTGGGGACAAGACCGAGTGGGAGGCTGGGGACATGACAACACAAGAAGGAATTCACTCCTTCCCACTTCTAGGAGAAGTAGATGAGTGTTCCCTTAAGTGGTGACTCCGGGACTTGAACAAAGGGATCCCGCCCTCTCACTGGCCCGAGAGGAACTTTCTGTTTATTGGTTGGACCATAAACAGGTTGTTCATTAGAGGAGCACTGGTACTTAAGGAGACAGATGTAACACAGGGGTAAAACGATAATTTGACCCAACTGTAGTTACGAACACTTGTGAAGGATTGACTTACCGGTATAGGTCTATATCCGTGGACACAGAAATGTTCTACAGTGAGAAGAGTTCAACTGTGGGTCTTTAGTGGAATGACCCACAGTTAATGAATATTGGTTAACCTGATTAATGAGTTTAATCTATTAACCTCATATCATTGGAGCTTCTGATCTGTAGGTCCATTAGGTCCCCCTGCTAGCTCGTAAAGAGTAATTAGGAACAAATATATCTTGAGAGAATTTGAATAGTTCAAATTCATATTGGGAATTAAGTTAATTGTATGAGATACAAATTAATATAATGTATAATGATGCATTAAAATATAAAGTCTAATTTGAGATTAAACTTTATTAAATTGAGAGATTGATATATTTGAAAGAGTTCAAATATATGTCTAATTAAATATAGGGTATTTAATTAGAAGATGAATTAATTAATTATGAATTAATTTAGTTTAAATTAAATGAGATTTAATTAAACTATAGTCTATGAGAGAAATAAATATTTGAAGAAGTTCAAATATTAATATGAATTTGATTCATAATAAATTTATAGGATATAAGAGAATTTGAAGGAGTTCAAATTTTAATATGAATTTGATTCATATTATAGAATTAATTAATTGAAGTCCTGAAATTAAATATATGATATTTAATTGGGTAATTAATTAATTAACTAATAGAAGGTCTGAAATTAAATATATGATATTTAATTGGTGATTAATTAATTAAAGAATTAATTAATTGGAAATTAATCAATTATGGAAATGATTAATCACTTATGGAAGTAATTAATCATTTATGGAAATGATTTAATCACTTATGGAAGTGATCAATCATTATAGGAAAAGAATAATCAATTGTGGAATTGATTGGTCATGGAATTGATTAATTATGGAAAAGATTAAATCAGTTATGGAAATAATTGATTTTAAATGAATATTTTATTCATGGCCTCTCTCCTATAAATAGAACACTAAACCTAGGGTTTAGGTACAACAACATAAGGTCACAAGAATGCACTCTTGCATTCTCTAGCCTCCCTCTCATATTCTCTCAACTCAAAAACTCTAGGGAGAATTTTCTCTCTAGAGTTTTTCCCATTCAAGATTAGATAGTCGCACAACTACGTTCCTAATCTCAGAGTTATAGCGGGGAAGATCGAATGGTGGTGTTCTTCGTTGTTGCAGAGCAATTAGAGAATCATCTGTTGAAGTATTCAGAGTCGTCAACGGAGGTTTGCTTCTCTTTTCTTTATTATAGATTTAGATCTAAATTTTGTATGCTTAGCCTTAAGTTTCTATAGAATTTGTTCTATGTTTTAACCAATGCAATAGTATTTTTGGATAAACAAAATTAACTACGAATCGGTCCCAATTACGCTTCCGCTTTAACGGAATTGGGGAATTCCAAATCCTTTCAATTGGTATCAGAGCCGATCGTAGATTTAATTTCGTTTCTCTAAAATTAGCATTGGTTCAATGGTGGGTATTTTAATTTCATATATGTGATATTGTTTTAATTTACAAAATTGATTATTTAGGCATATTTGTTGGCATTAGATTTATACTTTTGATTAGATCAATTGTAAATGCCAAAAAGGAAAATATTTGAAGACCAAGATATGTCTTGGATTTAAATTATTGTAATTTAAATTGCTTTCAATTTCTTAGGATATACCAAATATGCCGGTCAATTTTGGTACTTTTAATTTAATTATGCATGTGATGTATGTATTAAATTAATTGATTGTTGCATAAAGTATGCCATTTAGCTTAAAATCTCACCATAGGTTAAGCATATTCATGCATTTTTTAATTATAATTGTTATAATATATGAATTATGCATGTATTTAATTTTCATGAGTATTTAATATAAATTTTTATGATTAAATGGATGAAAATTGAGAAGCATTGAGCATGAAATTACTTTAGTAAAAATATAAAAAGGTATATTTATGAAAGTAATTTATATGCTTATTTATTTTCATGAGCAATTAATATAAAGTGTTATGTTAATGTATGAAAATTTTCTTGGGTAATTAATTTAAGAGTTAGATTAATTAAAGAAAATTAATTTGCATTGAGCATGAAATTACTTTAGTTTAAAAAATATAAGAGTTATATTTATATTAGTAATTTACATGCTTAATTTTCATGAGCTATTAATATAAGTGTTATGTTAATGTATGAAAATGGTAATGCTTAATTTTAATTTTCTTGTATAATTAATTTAAGAGTTAGGTTAATTAAAAGGAAATTAAATTGCATTGAGCATGACATTACCTTAGATTAATATAATTGTTATATTTTTGGTATGTCATGTATGCTAATGTATGGTTTTATAAATTAATTAGAATTTGATTGTTAATTTATTCACCATAGTAGCATGTTATAGGGTTAATTCATTAAAATTTATAATAGTTATAAAATTAATGAATAGAAACCGTTAACCTATAACAAAGAATTGCATGCAAACATAGGATCTTAGGATAAATGAATTAATTTTAAAATGTTTAAAATTAATTAGATCTAAGATCACATTTCTAATAGGATTAGAATTATTCTTACTTAGAATTAAAATTAGTTTTAATTGACTAAGTAGGAAAAACATTGCTATGATTATAAGGGAACTCCACCGGTAAAGTTCTGTCTAAGGTTGGGGGTATTTAAGTTGACGGTTTACGGAACACCTCCTACCTGGGAACTGACCTGGAATACCGGAGTTGAATTAATCATAGTTAAATGTTAGCATGCAAGGTCACTAGGTTTGTTAAAAGTATTTAATACACCTAGATCTTTAGAGTAAAGACCTTACATTACTGTGGTTATAAGGGAACTCTCTCGGTAAAGTTCTGTCTAAGGCTGGGGGTACTTAAGATGACGGTTTACGGAACACCTCCTACCTGGGAACTGATCCGAACCTTGAGTTGAATTAACCATAGTAATGTTGACTTGCAAAGTTGGGTTTATTAAAAGAAGTTTAATTCACCTAAAACATTGCGGTTGAATCATTTCCATAATTGTTATAATAGGATCCGACTTAGATAGGTTGACTTAGCCGAATTTTATCTAAGTTAAACAACCCTAAATTAACCTTAGGACATTTTCATTGGGAGGAAAATTACAAAACGAGATTTAAATCAAGTTTTGCTCCTACGTCCCTATATTCACAACGTGAGGTTCATGCTCGGCTTCGAGTCGCCTTAGAAGCGGCCTCCCTTCGGAAAGTGTTTGCATGAATCAATAATAAGGTGAATGGGAAAAATGTCTAGAGTAAGTGGGAGCGGGACACGTGTCAACGTATCCCTCGGTCTCCGCCCATAGTTCACACCGTGAGAGTCCTATGATCCACCTGCAGGTTGTCCTGGCGCAACCATCCCTTCGGAGGGCCTGATCATAGGATTCGGAACATCGTGAACTCCTGAATGGGATAGGAACTCTTAGGCTAATTACCAACAGTTGTCTTTCCCTTCGGTAGCCTGTTGGTGCGTGCCTCTGAGATCTGAAAGTGGGAGGGTTACACTTACGGGGATGAGTTAAATGTGTTAACTAACCCTTAACCGAACAACGGTAACTAAACGCTAACGGAATATGAGTTATTCTGGTGTTAGAGTTTGGTTGAGATTGTCTCAATTCAGAGGAGGAGTAGCTGACCACCCTTCAGTGGCTGTTGTTCTAAACCTTTGAAGTATCGTTGCAAAAACTAAATCAATAGTTTTATAGGGTTTCTTTGATTGCTTATTTGTTTTTGCAGAATTTGATTGGATTATTTGTAATGGGTTAGTGCAATTAATAATACAAGTAATTTGTTACTTCAGCAATTATATAATAATTTTATGTGTATTGTCTTACGTCATTTTATAAATAACGGTAATACAACAAGCTTAAACAACAAATTGTGGTAAATGAGTCTAGGATTATTCTTAACTGAGGAATGTCCTCATGCCCCATATGTTTAATTTATTAAGAATTGTTCTTGGTGAATATGACATAGAACCTTGCTTAGCAAAAAGAGAACTTGTTCAAGACCGTAATTTTCATTTACCTGTCTTGAAAACGTGATTAGTGAAGAATAGTGATTCTCCCTGAATACTTGATTCAGGGGCCACAAATCACATGTATTCTTCTTTTAAAGGAATAAGTTCCTGGCAAGAGCTTGCTGCTTGTGTAATAACTCTCAAAGTTAGAATTAGAGAGGTTATTTTGGCTATATCAGTGGGGAACATTAAGTTATTTTTCTCAGTGGGAGAAAATACATATTATTAGATAATGTGTATTTAATTCCTAAGATCAAAAGAAATTTTATTTCTGTGTCTTATTTGCTGGAACAATGTTACTCTTTACCTTTCTCTGCTAACCCAGTTTTTGTTTCAAGAAAGGGAGTTGACATTTGTTTAGCTTTACTGGAAAGTAATCTAAATGTTTTAAGATTAATCAAGAGTAAAGCAGTCATGAACACTGGGTTGTTTAAGACTGCTACTACTCAATGTGAAAAGAGGCAAAGGATTTCTCCTAAAGGAAAATACCTTACTTTGGTTTTAAGGTAGACCATATTAATCTCAATTTGAATGGGAGATTGGTCAAGAGTGAACTTCTAAGCGAGTTAGAAGATGACTCTCTACTACCTTGTAAGTCATGCCTTATGGGCAATATGACTGATAGGTCTTTTACTGAAAAAGATTTAAGAGCCAAAGAGCCCTTGGAAGCTTGTACATTTGGATCCTTGTGGTTCAATATGTTAAAGCAGTGGGAGGGCATGAATAATTCATTTCTTTTGGATGATTATTCAAAGGTATGAGTATCTTTACCTAATGCAACTCAAGTCTGAAGCTCTTGAGATATTCGAAGGGGCTTAGGACTGAAGTTGAAAACTTGTTAGGTGAGATGATAAAACACTTCGATCTGATCAAAGTGTCATATAGGGATTTGAGATTCCAGGACTATTTGATAGTACATGGGATCACACCCTAAATCTCATTTAGGAGAAATAGAACCCTATTGGATATGGTTCATTCCATGTTGAGCTATGCTCATTTGCTTGACTAGTTTTGGGGTCATGCAGTGTTGACTGCAGTGTGTATTTTGAACAAGATTCCATAAAAAAAAAAAAAAGGTGTTTATGAAACATCTTTTGATTTGTGGATAAGGCGTAAAAGTGGTTTACGTTATTTTTGGGACACTGTTCAAAAGTATACCTATTTGTAGGGTGCCCCATGGAAACGAGAGATGTAGATATTTCTTCAATCCACAAGAGAATAAAGAATTTGTACCGACAAATACTACATTCTCAGAAGAAGACCACATGAGAAATAATAAGCCACAAAATAAACAGTCGTTTTAAGTAAATTAACTAATGAAGCTACAGAAACATCAACAAGAGTTGTTGATAAGTCAACAAGGGTTGTTGATAATGTTGAACCTTTAACAAGAGTTGTTGATAGGACCGATACAACTGGTTAGTTACATCTATCTCAAGAGTTGAGAGTGCCTCGATGTAGTGGGAGGGTTATTTAATAACCTGAACGTTACATGGGCTTGATTGAAGCCTAGGTCATCATACTTGATGATGGCATAGAGGATTCATTATCTTTTAGAAAGAAAATGAATGATGTTGACAACGATCAGAGGATTAAAGCCATGAACCTAGAAATGAAGTCTTTTGTATTTCACTTCCATCTGGGATCTTGTAGATCTGCTTGAAGGGTAACACCTATTAGTTACAAGTGGATTTACAAGAGGAAACGAGACATTCATGTCTTAACCAGAAGGGTTCATACAACAAGATCAAAAGCAAAAGGGTTTGCAAGCTTAAGTGATCCATTCATGGATTGACCTAAGCATTTCGATCTTGAAATAATAAGATTTGATATAGTGACCAAATCTTTTGGCTTTAAATCAGAACATTGATAAGTCTTGTGTTTACAAGTAATCATCAATAGTTCAGTAGCTTACTTAGTGTTGTATATGATTGATATCCTAATCATTGGGAATGATTTAGGTTATCTTACTGACTAGTAAAATGAGCTAGCAGCTCAATTCCAAATGAAAATTTGGAAGAAGCTGAGTTTGTTCTTGGGATTCAAATTGTTTAGGAACCGTAAGAACAAAAAGCTAGCCTTGTCTCAAGTATCTTATATCTACAAAATGTTAGTTAGATATAAGATGCAGAATTCCAATAAGGGTTCACTACCTTTTAGACATGGAATTCTTTTGTCTAAGAAAATGTTTCCTAAGACACCTCAAGAGGTTGAGGACATGAGATGAATGCCCTATGCAATAGGGATTGTCAGTAAGTATCAATCTAATCCAAGATTTGATCACTAGAAAACCGTTAAGAATATCCTCAAGCATCTTAGGAGAACGAGGAACTATATGCTCGTGTATGGGACTAAGGATTTGATCCTTACAGGATACACTAACATGGATTTTAAGACTGATAAGGATTTAAGGAAATCTACATCAGCATCTATGGTCAATCTTTACAAATGAGCTATAGTATGACATAGTTACAGTCTTGACCATATAGGCCGAAAATATAGCTACTTGTGAAGCAGCGATAGAGACTGTATGGCTTAAGAAGTTCTTGACTGATTTGGAATGTGTTCCAAATGTGAACTTGCCCATCACACTTTATAGTGATATAGTGGAGTTGTGGCAAATTCAAAAGAACATCGCAGCCTAAGACAAACAGACACATTAAATTGAATGAAATATTGTTGATTCATTTACAAAGACTCTCTCGGCTAAAGTGTTTGAGGGTCATCTAGAAGGTCTAGATCTACGAGATATGTACAAAGGTGTAATCTAGGGCAAGTGGGAGAAATGTAATGGGTATAGTGATACCATTATGTAATGGGTATAGTGATGCCCTAGTTTATTGTATTTGTACATTGTATATGTTTTATACATGTATTTATACACCCACTGCTGTATAGATTATTGTACATCCCACTAAACTAGAGTTTTAGTTCAAGTGGGAGTTTGTTGGGTTTTATGCCCTAAAACTCGTAGATAGTGAATGTAAACAAATTGTATACTTGTTTCAATAAAGTGTAATTGAGTTTCTACAATAAAGTGTTATTGTTAAATATTGCACAATTTGACCCAAATCCAATAAACTAAGATCCAAGATTGTTTACATGTGACTTGAACTAGTATGTGGGGACATACGGGGATTGGTGTTCAAGTAACAACCTAAAAGGTCTATAGTACAAGGATAAGGCTGGGTACCTTATCCTGGTAACACTATGTGATACGACCCGCTTTGTATTCGATACAGACGTATTAATCCAAGGCGTCCATGGAGGAGACATGCGAGCGGGGGTATCCTATGCAATGAGTTTGCATAAGACCGGACCACGAAATAGTCAACCATTAGTTATAACACCGTTAACTAGTTAGGTTACTGTTTCAATAGGATGACCTAGGTAACTCAGTCTTAATCCTGAGTGTGTCATGAACTCCTTCTCATGAGGGATTGTCCTTTGATTAGCATGGGTGAGAGTGGCCAATACGCCGACTCAATATGCCTTCCTTTTTGGGGACAAGACAGAGTGGGAGGCTGGGGACATGACAACACAAGAAGGAATTCACTCCTTCCCACTTCTAGGAGAAGTAGATGAGTGTTCCCTTAAGTGGTGACTCCGGGACTTGAACAAAGGGATCCCGCCCTCTCACTGGCCCGAGAGGAACTTTCTGTTTATTGGTTGGACCATAAACAGGTTGTTCATTAGAGGAGCACTGGTACTTAAGGAGACAGATGTAACACAGGGGTAAAACGATAATTTGACCCAACTGTAGTTACGAACACTTGTGAAGGATTGACTTACCGGTATAGGTCTATATCCGTGGACACAGAAATGTTCTACAGTGAGAAGAGTTCAACTGTGGGTCTTTAGTGGAATGACCCACAGTTAATGAATATTGGTTAACCTGATTAATGAGTTTAATCTATTAACCTCATATCATTGGAGCTTCTGATCTGTAGGTCCATTAAGTCCCCCTGCTAGCTCGTAAAGAGTAATTAGGAACAAATATATCTTGAGAGAATTTGAATAGTTCAAATTCATATTGGGAATTAAGTTAATTGTATGAGATACAAATTAATATAATGTATAATGATGCATTAAAATATAAAGTCTAATTTGAGATTAAACTTTATTAAATTGAGAGATTGATATATTTGAAAGAGTTCAAATATATGTCTAATTAAATATAGGGTATTTAATTAGAAGATGAATTAATTAATTATGAATTAATTTAGTTTAAATTAAATGAGATTTAATTAAACTATAGTCTATGAGAGAAATAAATATTTGAAGAAGTTCAAATATTAATATGAATTTGATTCATAATAAATTTATAGGATATAAGAGAATTTGAAGGAGTTCAAATTTTAATATGAATTTGATTCATATTATAGAATTAATTAATTGAAGTCCTGAAATTAAATATATGATATTTAATTGGGTAATTAATTAATTAACTAATAGAAGGTCTGAAATTAAATATATGATATTTAATTGGTGATTAATTAATTAAAGAATTAATTAATTGGAAATTAATCAATTATGGAAATGATTAATCACTTATGGAAGTAATTAATCATTTATGGAAATGATTTAATCACTTATGGAAGTGATCAATCATTATAGGAAAAGAATAATCAATTGTGGAATTGATTGGTCATGGAATTGATTAATTATGGAAAAGATTAAATCAGTTATGGAAATAATTGATTTTAAATGAATATTTTATTCATGGCCTCTCCTATAAATAGAACACTAAACCTAGGGTTTAGGTACAACAACATAAGGCCACAAGAATGCACTCTTGCATTCTCTAGCCTCCCTCTCATATTCTCTCAACTCAAAAACTCTAGGGAGAATTTTCTCTCTAGAGTTTTTCCCATTCAAGATTAGATAGTCCCACAACTACGTTCCTAATCTCAGAGTTATAGCGGGGAAGATCGAATGGTGGTGTTCTTCGTTGTTGCAGAGCAATTAGAGAATCATCCGTTGAAGTATTCAGAGTCGTCAACGGAGGTTTGCTTCTCTTTTCTTTATTATAGATTTAGATCTAAATTTTGTATGCTTAGCCTTAAGTTTCTATAGAATTTGTTCTATGTTTTAACCAATGCAATAGTATTTTTGGATAAACAAAATTAACTACGAATCGGTCCCAATTACGCTTCCGCTTTAACGGAATTGGGGAATTCCAAATCCTTTCAAAGTTGTGTTTAATGCATGTCATTCTTTATTGAATATCATTATGATCTTGCTGAGTTTAATTTGATCACTTAGACTTTGCATGCTATGTGAGTTTGATCTCGAAAGGGACAAACGATATCGATCCTCATAAAGGTGATATTGGAGAAAAAGCTCGAAAGAGATTGTTCGGCGGTATAGGGCAAGCTGCCTAAGGCACCCTATATCGACTATAGGGTTATAGGTTGCATTCGTGCATTATCTATGTCGGAGTCGAGTCACAGAAATGTGCATAACGGTACTCGCTTAGCCTTCTAACGGTTTTTGGAAACAAGGGCCAAATAGAAGTTAAATCTGACCCAATGCATTAAATACACTTAAGTCAGATATTGCATAAGTATGGTTGTTACCTTAGGGATGAATCCATGTTGAATACCTCGTTTTATCTTATTGTTATTATTTATTATTTTATTGCTTGTTTTGTTTATCTTTTCAAAAACCCAATCAATCAACTTATTTTCTTTGGTTACCTTTGTTTATCTTCATCAAATCTGAATTTCCAATTTAGTCCTCGTGGGATCGATACCCTTGGAGTACTTCTAAGGTTTTTTTATTACTACGTGCGACAGTGTATACTTGCAGTTAAGTGTTGGCTGAATTATTTTTTATTATTTCATTTATCATCTTAACTCACATCCATCTATTCAGCTGGCGACGCACCAAGTTTTTGGCGCCGTTGTCGGGCAACAAAAGTGAACCGGTTTTGTTTTTGAAATTTCGATCAGATTGCGACCGCATTTCTGTCTCAAAGGGAATTTGACTTTGATTTGCAATTTTTCTCTTGCAGGTTGAGGTTAGTGCATGAACAAGGGGTGTCCACTCCTTGATATTGGTCCTTGAGATAGAAAGAAAGAGCAATAGGAGTTGAGCGCACGGGAACATCTTGAAGTAACTACTTGCAGTCAAGAACTTCTAATAGATCTACCCAGAGTCGATCCTCCTGTTGACCAAAAAAAGGGAAAAAAAAGAAGGAAAAAGGGCGATAGAAGATAAACATAGCAAAAGGGTTTGATAGCTCAGGATAATCCACATGTGGAAGAAGACATCATCACAACTTTGAGTGCACATATGACAACAATGGCTTGTCATTCAAATTTATTTTGTGTTTATTGTGCTAATGTTCGTTCTTTGTTTGAAACTTTTCCATCTAATCCTTATTATACAGGGCAACGAGACAACCAGAGTCCTATTTTCAATCCTTATCGAGGATGGTTGCAACACCAACAAGATGTTAGCAACAACAATCCAACACCTCATTTGGAGCAAAAATGTCTGTTTACTTTTGAAGACCAATATCAAGATCAGTATGCCCAACAAGAGATGCAACAGGAGATGGAACCACAAGTGTCAACTAGCTTGGAAGAACTCATAACAGAATACATGGCAAGGAGGTTCACGCATGAAACCGAAAGACCCACGCTCAAAAAAGATGAAGAACACTCAAGGATCGTCATCCTCACTCAAGAACACTCAATCTCAGAGTGCACGATCAACCCACGAAGCTGAAGCTAACGTTCGACGGCAAGAGGAGAACCTCGAAATGCCCATGCAAGGCACACGAAGAATGAGACCCACGAGATTCTCGACGGCGGTCGTGAACCAAGCGTCTAACGCTCCAACTCCATCTTCTTCGGCAATGCCAGCTAGTTCGAGGGAGATGTCGAGTTCATCTACGCCAGGGAGGTTCACGCGCGCCACTGCTGTCTGCCAAACCCAAAAACCCGCCGCTCAACAGTTCAAGAAACGCTCGCGGGAGTGGTTTGCAATAATCCGGGAGATGGGTGCTCAGAGACGTGCTGCCCTTGAAGAAGAAGGGAATCGACAAGATGAAAAAGAAGCAGCCAAGGCAGCTGAAAGCTCTTGGCAAGGAGAAGCTTCAATGGGTAAGGTTTCCGAACGTTCAACTAATCCTTCTCTATCTTGCAGGATCAAACCCGTTGTTACTTACAGCGCAAGAAAGAGGAGCCCGAAGAAGGTTGTGTCTGAAAGGCCATTAAAAATTGAGCCCCTCAATACCGCAAGGATGCCTCCGGACGTATTCGAAGGAATAATTCACCAAGCTGTGGCAAAGGCTCTTGAGATTGCTGAAGGGTATAAGGCTGAACAGGATGCTTTGAAAGAGATTGAGGAGGAAAAAGAGATGGAAAATCAGAAAATGGCTGAGGAAGATGAGTTTGCAAAGGAAAGAGATGAGAAAGATGAGAAAAGAAGGAGAGAAGAAGAACAAGAGGCCAAGAGGGCCTTTGAAGCTGAAGAAGAAAGAAAGTATGAGGAAAACCTCAGGAGGGCAGCCATGGATTTGCAGCTCCTTGAGGAGGAGAAAAAGAGAAGGAAAGAAATAAAAGAAGATGAAAAAAGAAGGAAGGAAGCTGAAGACATCCTTGCAGCTTTTGAGCCACTTCACAAGGCTCAAAGTGAAGCTGAAGCACTACAAGGAAGGGTAGAAGAAGAGGCCCAACATGGGTCAACAGAAAAAAATTTAGAAAAAAAAAAGAAAGAGAAGTGGAGAATGAAGGCCAAAATGTGACCGCATTTGGGTCGCATTCTGAGGAAGGCCTAACCGAGGCCACCATTGATCAGCCAACTGAAGAGGTTTTTGAGCCTCTATTCACGAATGACCCACCAGCAGCTGATAGCACCTCTTTGGGAGAGAAGAGGGATGAAGAGGAAAAAGAAGACGAGGAGGCCGAGACCGCCAGTGATTCTGATTCTGAAACAAAATCTGATTCAGAGATTAGAGAGCTAGATGGCAACCAAGTCCCTATCTCTGCAGCGTTAGGAAGAAAGAGGAAGAGAGAGATTAAGGCTGAGAGGAGGACAAAGAACAAAAATGACCCGATATTTGCCAAGAGGCCGAGGACAAGGTCCATGGACACCTCTCCTGCAGTTCCTCCCACTGTCACACCCGCCAAGCCAAAGGGCAAATCACCTAAGGCTGCATCCCCCAAAAATCCGTTCCCTGAGGTATTTAGAGATGTTAATTTTGAGGAACGAATGGAGATCAGGAGAAAGAGAGATTTCTTCAATGAGAAGGGATGCTCTAACAGAGCTGGAGCACTGCCAGAGTTTGTAACAAGAGTTATCTTCCAGTACAAGTGGCAGGACTTCTGTGCTCACCCTCAGGAGGCTGTTGAGCCTTAAGTTCGAGAGTTTTACGCCGACCTGAGGGAGGAAAGCATTAGCATGGCGGTGGTGAGGGGGAAGATGGTCAGTTTCTCCTTAGTCGACATAAACAGGGTGTACAGGATCAAGGCACCCCTGAACCCAAGAGGAAATGATGTGATAAGGAACCCTTCGGCCAAGCAAATGAAGGAAGCATTGAAACTTGTGGCCAACAAGGGGGTTCAATGGAAAGAATCGCAGAAAAAAGTGAAGTCTTTAGTGCCAAGTGACCTAAAGCCAGAATCGGCAGTTTGGTTTCACTTTATCAAAAACAGCTTGATGCCAACCACCCACGACAGCACGATTTCAGTGGATAGAGTGATGCAACTCTATTGCCTTATGAAGGGGTTGGAGATCAACGTGGAGAGCATTATCAGGGATGAGATTTTAGCCTGTGGGAGAAAGCGAGCAGACAAGCTTTTCTTTGGATCACTCATCACCCAGCTTTGTCAAAGGGTGAAGATCGTGTCGGGCAAGGTCGAGGAGCGTCACTTCTTCAAGCCGACCATTGACATGTCCTTGATCGAGAAGCTCCAGCAGAATAGTATCCAGAGGAAAGACAAAGCCTCTACATCTCAGGCTACTCCACCTACAAGGCTGAACGTAGTTTCTCCATCCCAGCACACTCCTTTCATAGGGCCTTCACCAGCATCGGAAGTCCTAGGTATGGTCCACCGCCAGTTAGATCAAATCAGGGAGAACCTGAAGACGTACTGGGTATATGCAAAGGAGAGGGATGAAGCTATTAGAGAGTTCTATCTCTCTATCGCCCCGAGTATCGCTCCAGTATTTCCAAATTTCCCTCAGTCGCTGCTGCCCCAAGAAGAAGAGGATTCTGATGAAGAGGAATATGAAGAGAATGAAGAGAAAGAGAGTTCCTCGGACGAGGAATAAGGGAGTTTTCTGATCCCCTTTGACTGAAAATTTTTGTGAATAATACTGTTTACTGTTTTTGTGCTTGCTGTTTTTTTTAGTTTTAGCATGTTTGCATTCTGTTTTTAGTTGTTTAGTTGTTGTTTTGATTATTTTTAATGTTTAGTTGTTAATAGTTTTGATCGTAGGGTAGTTTAGATAGTTTGTGGATAATTTAGGTTAGGAAAACTTGGGTTTTTAGATCTTTTCCTGAAAAATCTGCTTGCTGTTTTTTGAGCTTTACCTATGAACTTTTTGGAAGAAAAAAAAATCAACTTTAAGAGAAAAAATTGCTTTAAAATGCTTTGGAAGAGAAAGCATGTTTTCAAAGGAGTTTTCTTTTAAGCCCTTAATGATGAGAACTAGAGCTTTGTTCTATCTCAAAAGTGCCACCGTCTCAACTAAGTTGTTTTCTGGTCATAGGCTTTCCATTTGTCTTTTTCTTTACAAAATTTTCTTAGAGTCTAAACTTCCTTGTGTTTAACCTTTCTAACACTCTAGGAGAGTTTAGCCTTGATGTTTTGAAAACAAAAAGCCTCATGTTAAGCCCATGCCTCAAAAACAAGCCAATGAGGACATTGTCTACCTTTAAGTTTGGGGGGGGTACTTTATGCTTTACTATGTAAATATCTTTTGTAAATTTGTACTGCTGGAAAAGAATATGTGCTCAGTATATAGCTAAAAAAAACCGAGAGTTACTCCTCCTTCCTAGGGTTTACTGAGTAACCAGGGGCATTGATGACACCCATGGTTTGCCACTGCATGAAAGGTTTACCTAGGGAAGTGAGTATCATTCCGAGTTTGTGAACTTTGCTCGTAGCTAGATATCTTCACCACAAAGTGTCGATAAGATAGAACGAAGGTAAAGATGACAGCAAGGATGCTCTTGGGAGAAAAAGAAGTTGAATAAAAAGAGCACTAGCAGTCAAATAAGTTTGGGGGGAGGTGGAAAAGTTCTAGTAGTTCATGTATGCTTTTGTTTTCCTAAATATTGTTTTCTTAACCTAAAAAGACTACACTAGGCTCTATGAGTAGAAGTTAGGTAGTTTAAGCATGTTGGTTAGGATGGATTAGAGAGAGTCTTGCTTTGAAAAAGAACAATAGAAATCTTCATGCCTAGGAAACTCAGATGTTGTGACTGACACTAGAGTAGAACCCTCTCCTGAAAGGAAAACTTTTGAGAAAACGATCTTGAAAAACATGTCTACTTGATTCCATGTCACTTGATTTGAAATGAAAAATTGATACTAGTACCATGATTCATTACTATGCATGAACTCTAACATTTTGATTCACAATTAATATTGAGCTCTTACATTCTGATTTGGAATTAAAAGGTTGATCTCTAACATTTTGATTGGCAATTGCTTGAGGACAAGCAATGAGTTAAGTTTGGGGGTATGATAAGGGTAAAAAATATACCTATTTTACCTTTATATTTAGCTCATTTATTGGTTAAATGTTGTATGTTGTGATCAATTTACTGTTCCCGAGCTCAAATTATGCTTCATTTGATAAGTTAGGGTGTTGAGAATTACTTTTGTCAAATTTAACTCATTTGTGCTTAAAAAGACTTGATTTTGACTTAGTTTGTTACTGCGCAGAAAAACAGAGGAAAAGCTGGAATTTCCCAGAAATGCGACCGCATTTTTGGAAAAACCGAGACCGTTCCGAGTCGTCCGTGGGTCGTTGTTGACGAGTCTTCTTCGCACCTAACTGGCTGTTTTGACCCTGAAACTGACTGGGCAACCTTCCAGCACCTATTTCACAGCTCCTCAACCATTTTCTACACTATATAACCTCAAGATTCGAAGTCAAATCCGAGCAGAACTCACTTGGAAGAAAAGGGTGGTGACAAAACCTTGGCTCGACGCCAATGAGTAGGGATGCCCGAGGTCCTTCTTAGATTACCAAATTCTAACCTGAGAGAGAGTTAGACATCAAACCTTGTGGTTTGTAGAGAGTTTCACCCATTCCCACTTGTAAAAGCAAGAGAGTGGAGTGTCTTAGCGAACTCTAGAAGGATTAAGTAAATAGAAAAACCCATAATATTTAGCTATCTCCTTTATTTCCAACTCTTGAATCTTTTCATTATTCTGTATTATTTACATTCTTATTCAATTAAAATGTGTTCATTTGCTTTTTATCCCATCATGAGTAGGTAAATCCCGTTGAGGGGTTCAATGTGGTGAATTCCCTTAGGGTTTAATGGCTTGAAAGTGTTTTATTTGCTTAAGTTGTGTTTAATGCATGTCATTCTTTATTGAATATCATTCTGATCTTGCTGAGTTTAATTTGATCACTTAGACTTTGCATGCTTTGTGAGTTTGATCTCGAAAGGGACAAACGATATTGGTTCTCATAAAGGTGATATAGGAGAAAAAGCTCGAAAGAGATTGTTCGGCGGTATAGGGCAAGCTGCCTAAGGCACCCTATATCGACTATAGGGTTATAGGTTGCATTCGTGCATTATCTATGTCTGAGTCGAGTCACAGAAATGTGCATAACGGTACTCGCTTAACCTTCTAACGCTTTTTGGAAACAAGGGCCAAATAGAAGTTAAATCTAACCCAATGCATTAAATACACTTAAGTTAGATATTGCATACGTATGGTTGTTACCTTAGGGATGAATCCATGTTGAATACCTCGTTTTATCTTATTGTTATTCTTTATTATTTTATTGCTTGTATTGTTTATCTTTTCAAAAACCCAATCAATCAACTTATTTTCTTTGGTTACCTTTTTCAAAAGCAATCATTTGAGCAGTTTCTTCATCAAATCTGAAATTCCAATTTAGTCCTCGTGGGATCGATACCCTTAGAGTACTTCTAAGGTTTTTTTATTACTACGTGCGACAGTGTATACTTGCACTTAAGTGTTGGCTGAATTATTCTTTATTATTTCATTTATCATCTTAACTCACATCCATCTATTCAGCTGACGATGCACCACCTCTCTTATGGCTTCTAGGTTCTTTCAAATTTGCAGTTGCACCGCTATTATCACAGTAAAGAGTGATGGGCAGATGCATATTTGGAACGACTTCCAAATTGGTCAAGAGCTTCCTAAGGCATACCGCTTCTTTCGCTGCTTCGCATGCAGCTACATATTCGACCTCCATGGTTGAATCTGCTATGCATCCATGTTTGATGTTATGCCAGACTATTGCTCCTCTGTTTAAAGTAAATATTGAACCGGATGTGGATTTCCTCGAATCCTTATCGGTTTGGAAATCAGAACCAGTGTATCTTGTAAGGATCAAATCCTTATCACCATACACGAGCATATAGTCCCTCGTTCTCCTAAGATACTTGAGGATATTCTTCACGGCAGTCCATTGATCGAATCCTGGATTAGATTGATACCTACTGACAATCCCTACTACATAACAAATATCAGACCTTATACACAACATGGCATACATTAGGCTGCCTACAGCAGAGGCATAGGTAATTCATCTCATATCCTCAATTTCTTGAGGTGTCTTAGGACATTGTTCCTTAGACAGAGTAATTCCGTGCCAGAAAGGTAACAAACCTTTCTTGGAATTCTACATCTTATATCTTATCAATAACTTGTCTATATAAGATGCTTGAGACATAGCTAGCGTCTTGTTCTTTCGGTCCCGAATAATTTGGATCCCTAGAACATACTGCGTCTCACCAAAATCTTTCATTTGGAATTGAGTTGCTAGCCATTGTTTAATTTCAGTCAGATAACCTACATCATTCTCGATGATCGAGTAGGATATCGTCTACATAGAAAACTAAGAAAGCTACTGAACTTTTGACTATCCTTTTATACACACAGGGCTCGCCAACATTCTGTTCAAAGCCATAAGACTTGATCGCAGTATCAAATCTTATATTCTAGGATCTTGACGCTTGTTTCAATCCATAAATAGATCGTTTTAGCTCGCAAACCTTTTGCTCTTGACCCTAGGCAATGAACCCTTATGGCTGAGACATAAAGATACTTTCTTCAAGATTGTCGTTCAAGAAAGCAGTCTTGACATCCATTTGTCATATTTCATAATCATAGAATGCAGCAATGGATAAAAGTATCACTACAAGAAATATCCTTTTTTATAGCATTTGAAGATAGCATTTTTTAGAATAAGCTATCAAATAAAAAGGAAAAAAAATGAGAGTACTTGATAACTTGCAAAAAGCAAGTTATTTATCCTTTAAACTTAAGCTAAAAATAGGCTAAAAGATACAATGATGCGTTACTTCAGCACAATAAGAAAGGAAAATGCGATGATTTTATGCGGTAGGCTATATTTATGTATGCGGTGAGAAATTATAAAAATATAAGGGTACTAACGCAATTAATTCAGTTGTTTGTTGCCCAAGTTTCTCTCAGCGCAGGCACACATCCCAAGATGATCATGAGACAGACAAGATGGATGAAAAAACCATGATGACAACTGACGCAAGTGGGCTGAAAAAGAGCAAGTTGGCTGGCGATGACTGAAGCAAGTTACTTGGAGACGTTAGTTTCCTTCGCCTATAAATAAAAGCCATCTGCTCAAGGAAAAAACAACTCATAATATACAAAAAATCGAGGGACGAGAGGAGAAGACGAAGATCAAGGAGAAAGAGAAATCACAGAGAGCTGTGTTTAAGAGTAGACTTGCGTTTGCAATGTATTATTGCATGATGTATTGTTTTGCTTGCATGAGCTAATTTTCTTCTTCAAGGCTTAGTGCAAGCACCTCATGCGGTGATAAATATATTTTGTAAGTGCATACTTTGATTTAATGAAACATTATTGCCTTCTACTTAGTTGCGATACTATTTTCATTACTAATTCCCGCCTGGTCAGCCGGATGCAGTAGCAGTATGCTAAATCCCTGACAGGTAATGCATGCGGACATCTCTAAGTAGAACAAGTTAGCGCATGACGTGTAGTCTTGGTAGCATTAAAATACTACCGCTAAAAGATAGTGCATGCATGAGCTTTGATTGCATTAAGACTAACGAAGTCCCTTGTAAGTTTTTAGAGGACTAAGCCTCACGCATGAACTAGCCAAATAACCAATTGATAGTTTTATGCCAAATGCAGAAGGAGTACCGGAAGGGAAACTTGTGATTTTTTCTCACTTAGGCATTAATGGATCAATTAGTCATGGTATGCGCTACGAGGTTCTTATAAACGCATGAGGTTGCGACCGTGACAGTCTTGATACCATTCTCCTTAATACTTTTCTTTTTACTCTTGTCGCATGTTTTACTTTCTGCAATATTCATTTTTCAAACTCACCAACTCTCTTATTTAATCTTTTATATAATATCACACGTTTTTTAGTTTAGATCAGTAAAGATTATTAAAACCTTGAAAATAACCTTTCCCAGTGGATTCGACCCTAGACTCACTAGGTATTACTTGATTTTGTCAATTTATACTTGGATTATAAACATCTAGGACAGATTTACATTAATTTGTTAAGCATACTGACAAGCGATCAAGTTTTTGGCGTCGTTGCCGGGGAAAGGCAACAAATTTTTAATAATTTTTCTGATCTGACACTCAGTTTGATATTATTTACCGTGTTTCCTGTTGAGTAATTTTTCTCCAGGCAACTGGAGATTGCAGGCGTGCTGCTCGCCAGATCGATTTCGAAGTTGATCCTGAAATTGACAGAACTTATCATAGAAGAAGAAGAAATCGAAGAGCTCGAAGACAACCAGGAGAAATGGCAGCACCCAACCAACCAAATAGACCAGTAAATCCCATCCAAATGGCCGATGATAGGGCCAGAGGGATCAGAGATTATGCAGCCCCAGCAAACTGTAATTTCAATCCAGGGATAGTACGACCCACTTTGGAAACAGAAAGGTTTGAACTCAAACCTGTTATGTTTCAAATGCTGCTGCTGCAGGACAGTTCGGAGGAAGTCTAGCCGAAGATCCACACTCTCATCTAAAGTAATTCTTGGACATTTGTAATAAATTCATTATCCCAGGAGTAACGCATGAGCAACTGCAAGTCATCCTATTTCCCTATTCGTTAAGAGATGCGGCGAAAGTATGACTAAATCAGCAACCAGCAAATTCCATTGCGACATGGAATGATTTAGCCGAAAAGTTTTTAGAAAAATAGTTTCCACCCACCGCAAACTCAAGACTAGGGAAGGAAATCATAACCTTTACGCAGATGGACGACGAAACACTGAGTGAGGCGTGGGAACGTTTTAAGAGTCTATTGCAGAGGTGCCCGCATCATGGACTACCACTCTACAAGAACTCGCAAGTGCTAGTAGACTCATCCGCTAATGGTGCGCTCTTCAGAAAAACTTATGATGAAGCTCACGCAATCCTCGATCAGATTGCACGCAACAATTATGAGTGGGGCACTGCGGAAGACAGAAGAAGAAGACTTGTTAAAACCAGCTCGGGAAGTTTTGAGGTTGACCCATTGACTTCAGCCAACGCAAAGATTGATGCGTTGACTACCAAAATGGTTGCGCTTACGCCAAGCACAGCACCATTGATCGCGCAATTAAACACAATTGGATGCGGGATCTGCAGAGAAGGACACACGCATGTCCAGTGTCCTTCAAACCCAGAATTAGTTTTCTACGTATGACCGCAAGGAGCTGTGCGCAACAACCGATTTTCGAACACATACAACCCAGGATGGAGAAATCACCCAAACTTTTCATGGAATGGTGGCACAAACAAACAGCCACAACAAGGTAATGTAAACCCTGCGCCTAGATTATTTAATTCTAACAATGAACAGTCATCGCAGGGCCAATTTCAGCACAATATCAATGCAGACAGTGGAAACCAAAGAACATCATCTTCAAATGCACTGGAAACAATGATGAAAGAATTTATGGCGAGTCAGAAGGAATATATGGCAAAGAACGATGCGGTGGTTCAAAGCCAGGCCGCATCCTTGCGAAGTCTGGAGATGCAGGTAGGACAGCTTGCGTCAGAACTTAAAAATAGACCTGCAGGAGCATTACCCAGCAATACAGAAGATCCAAAGGGGAAGGAGCACTGCCATGCTCTGACTCTCCGCAGTGGAAGACAGCTGCAGTCGAATGACCCTGCGTCAAAGCAGGAAAATTTGACTAAAAATGCAACCGCAACGGACAGCAACCAGGCGCAAGAAGAGAACGCAGCTGAAGAAGAACCCAAAAAGAAAGAGGCACACGCAGAGAAGGAGCCTGACGCATACAAGCCCGCAATCCCTTTTCCTCAAAGATTAAGAAAGAAGAATGACGAAGCCCAGTTCAATAAATTTTTAAATGTCTTGCGAGAACTTCACATCAACATTCCACTTGTGGAGGCTTTGGAGAAAATGCCTAGCTACGCAAAGTTCTTGAAGGACATCTTGACGAATAAAAGACCATGGAAAGAATTTGAGACTGTTGCGTTGACAAATGAATGTAGCGCAATACTTGCCAACAAGCTCCCACCTAAGTTAAAAGACCCTGGAAGCTTCACGATTCCCTGTTCAATAGGAGGTATCGATGTTGGCAGAGCCTTATGCGACCTAGGCACAAGCATAAATTTAATGCCATTATCAGTTTACAAGCGCATAGGGATTGGAGAAGCAAGACCCACCACTGTCACGCTTCAATTGGCAGACAAATCAGTGGTGCATCCCGAAGGAAAAATTGAAGATGTTCTGGTAAAAGTTGACAAATTTATTTTTCCTGCTGATTTCATCATACTTGATTACGAAGCTGACAGAGAAGTTCCCATTATTCTGGGAAGACCATTCCTTGCGACTGGTCAAACATTAATTGACGTGCAAAAAGGAGAGCTTACCATGTGCATGAATGATCAAAAAGTTGTTTTTAATGTACTCACCTCATTAAAATACCCGGATGACAACAAGGAATGATACATGGTAGCAAGCATAGATGTGTGTTCCCCACTCGAGATACTATAATCAAATGCGTTTAGTACTACGCGAGAGGAGACAAAGGAAGAACAAGTCAAAGATAATTGCATCCTAGCGCAACCCACAGAAATTATTCTTGCGGTAGATCTCAAAGGAAGAATTCCCACCTTACCTTCCATAGCGCAACCACCTGTGCTGGAGCTCAAGCCACCCCCAACGCATCTGAAGTATAAGTTTTTGGGAGAAGAAGAATCCCTGCCGGTAATCATTTCATCAAAGCTTGATCAACCACAAGAACACCTTCTAATGCAGGTCCTCGCAAAGCACAAGAAGACCATTGGTTGGAGTCTCGCAAATATTAAGGGAACTAGCCCCTCGTATTGCATGCATAAAATTCGCTTGCTGGACGAATCCAATGATTTTTTTGAGTGACAAAGAAGATTAAATCCAGCAATGATGGAGGTTGTGTGAAAGGAGATTAGCAAATGGCTCAACGCAGGTGTGATTTACCCCATCGCAGACAGCAGATGGGTGAGTCCGGTGCAATGTGTACCAAAGAAAGGAGGAATGACAGTGGTAGCCAACGCAAACAATGAATTGATCCCATCACGCACCACTACTGGGTGGCGCATATGTATGGATTACCGCAAACTCAACGCAATCACGAAGAAGGATCATTTCCCTCTTCCATTCATTGATCAAATGCTAGATCAACTGCGTGAGCTTCATCATAGGTTTTCCTGAGTAGCGCACCATTAGCAGATGAATCCACTAATACTTGCGAGTTTTTGTTAAGTCCCACGTAGAAGGTTTCTAGCTGAATGCAAAGTGGTAGTCCATGATGCGGGCACCTTTGCAGTAGGCTTTTAAAACGTTCCCACGCCTCACTCAGTGTTTCGTCTTCCATCTGCGCAAAAGTCATGATTTCCTTCCTCGAGTTTGCGGTGGGTGGAAAGTATTTTTCTAAAAACTTCTCGGCTAAATCATTCCATGTCGCAATGGAATTTGTTGGTTGCTGATTTAGCCTTACTTTCGCCGCATCTCTCAACGAATAGGGAAATAGGATGACTTGCAGCTGCTCATGCGTTACTCCTGGGATGATGAATTTATTACAAATGTCCAGGAACGATTTTAGATGAGAGTGTGGATCTTCAGCTGGACTTCCTCCGAACTGTCCTGCAGCAGTCAGCATCTGAAACATAACAGGTTTTAGCTCAAACCTTTATGTTTCCAAAGTGGGTTGTACTATCCCTGGGTTGAAATTACAGTTTGCAGGGGCAGCATAATCTCTGATCCCTCTGACCCTATCATCAGCCATTTGGATGGGATTTACTGGTCTATTTGGTTGGTTGGGTGCTGCCATTTCTCCTGGTTGTCTTCGGGCTCTTCGATTTCTTCTTCTTCTATGATAAGTTTGGTCAATTTCAGGATCAACTTCGAAATCGATCTGGCGAGCAGCACGCATGCAATCTCCGGTTGCCTGGAGAAAAATTACTCAACAGGGAACACGGTAAATAATATCAAACGGAGTGTCAGATCGGAAATATTATTAAAAATTTGGTTGCCTTTCCCTGGCAACGACGCCAAAAACTTGATCGGTTGTCAGTATGCTTGACAAATTAATGCGAATTTGTCGTAGATATATATCAATCCAAGTATAAATTGACAAAATCAAGTAATACCTAGTGAGTCTAGGGTCAAATCCACAGGGAAAGGTTATTTGCAAAGCTTTGATAATTTTTAGTGATCTAAACTCAAAAACGTGAGATATTATATAAAAGACTAAATAAGGGAGTTGGTGAGTTTTGAAAAATAAATTTTGCAGAAAGTAAAACATGCGACAGGAGTAGAAGAGAAGTATTAAGGAGAATAGTATCAAGGCTGTTGCGGTTGCAACCTCATGCGATTATAAGAACCTTGTAGCACATACCATGACTAATTGATCCATTAATGCCTAAGTGAGAAAAAATCACAAGTTTCCCTTACGGTACTCCTTCTGCGTTTGGCATAAAACTATCAATTAGTTATTTTGTTAGTTCATGCGTGAGGCTTAGTTCTCTAAAAAAACTTACAAGGGATTGCGTTAGTCTTAAAGCAATCAAAGCTCACTCATGCACTATCTTATAGTGGTAGTATTTGTTCAATGCTACCAAGACTACATGCCATGCGCTAACTTGTTCTACTTAGAGATGTCTGCATGCATTGCCTGTCAGGGATTTAGCATACTGCTACCGCATCCGGCTGGCCAGGCGAGAGTTAGTAATGAAAACGAGTCTACAGAACCTAGAAACTGGCATACCTGGCGATGGCGAGTCTACAGAACTTAGATCATCATTCATAACGCTCTTTCCTACTTGGTACTGGCATACCTGGCGATGACGAGGCGTGCTTACTTGTACTTGGCTATGGGAAATCTGATGCTTACGATGTAAGCGAGTCTACAGAACCTAGAAACTGGGCTCTGATACCAGCTGTAACGACCCGACTAAAGAGGGGATAAAAACATACAAAGGGGTCGCTACTACATGCATGAGTACGAAAAAGTTTGATAACTTTAAAGCGGAAAATAACAATGTTTTTCATTTAACTCAAATAGGGCCCAAAATGTGAATAAGTTCCTCAATCAAATAATGAAACGAAAGCATCTGAATGAATCCCGAATGAAAACAAAAACAATCGTTTAAAACTAAGGTTCAACATGAAACTGATATTAGAATGAAAGGAAGTGAATCCCTAAGGAAAACGACATAATTTGCAGCTGCAGTCCCATAGCCAGTCAAGCCACGACTCTCGCCAATCGCCAACGCTCTCAAGTACCACCTGAAAAGGAAAGACATGTAGCATGGGTGAGTATATAAGAATATACTCAGTAAGTAGCCCACTTAAGAGCCGAAACTGAAAACATGAGATCTAGTAACTTGAAACTGAGTTTCTGAATTTCTGGGTCTTAGCGACATAGGGACCTAACTGGAATGAACATTCGGGTTTCTAACCCTAGGGCCACAACTGATCACATATACATGCTCTGTCTAGGGTGTTAACCTATCCCCAACCTGTGCCAACTAGAGTGTTGTGTGGGTCAGTCGGTTAAGGTAAGTAAACTAGAGACTAGCTGGCCACCTCTAGCAGAACTACACCTATCCCAACACAACACCCCTGAATGTAAAGATAAAAATACGGTGGAGCAACTGACGCATGTAAAACATGCCTGGTGCCAACTGGCGCACGAACAACGTGCCTGATCATAAGCTCAACACCGTCTTGAACTGAAAGAGCGCACGCTAGCGTGCCTGAAACTGAGCTCTAACAGTCAACTAATAGAACACACGTAAACGTGCCTGATAACTAAGTTCTATCAGTCCTGAGATGGGGAAGGAAGACACGCTAGTTATATAAGACTTAAGGATCTTTTAAGTCCATTTGAGGCCCTAATCGAGTCTAAGGTCCCTACACTAGGATCAGCCCTAAATAGCCACGTGGTCCCCTAGTGCACTCATACCCCAAGGTATTTAAACTTAGTCTTAGGACCATCACTATTCCACCGAAAATTCGGCAGCATAACGACATACATATAAGGAAACCAAAATTTTCCTATTCACCTGAAAAGCAGATAAACACTCCTATATTCCACACTGCCCAAATACAAGCTGGGCACTTCGAACTATCACAACCAGAGCGAGACAGGCCTCGCATCCACAACCATCCAGATATGCAAAGCAACCAAACCATACAATCAAGCATGCTTACAAAACAACTAAAAGATACTAATCCACCCAGAACAGTATCAGATATGCCAATGAAATACTCAACTTTCATGCCACAACATGCTTCACAATGCAATAAGCTATCATACCCATTGAAATCCAAAAGCAAGTTCAAGGCTCACAACTAACTCATGCTAGCATGTCAATTTCTCAAAGAACTAGTTCAAAGTCTCGGGCTAAGTGTTTATCAAATCCAATAACATGCAATAGGGACTAAACTTGAAAATAAGTTCCAATAGCTACTTACCTTAGATTGAAAGCTTGACAAAATAAAGTGCCCCTTAGCTTCCAAGCCTCTATCCAATCCAACTAAGGACTGAAACGAAGCTTGCTGTCCGGGTTAACAATTCGACTTCAAAACGACAATTAAGATTCCGAATGCTAAAAAAACCTTGGAAACAATTGCTACAATTAATGGGTAAGCCTCTAGTACCATAACCCAACCAAAACACAAGGTTAAAACACTTACCCACTGCCGATAATGCCTAACTACACAGAAACTTGAAGACCCGCTACTTGAACCGCCGGTTATGAAGAGAACGTTTGCTGAACAGAAAGAATAACGAATGGGCATTCTATTAAACTCACAAACAAACCATGAAACAACTTCTAAGCACTTACCCACTGAACGAAACGCCGGAAAACCACCCCGAAAGCCTGTTGGCCGCTCCTAATAGTACTGCTGCCGAAGACACGATGCAACCCCAACCACACCCACACTGCTACCTCACGCAAAAAAAAAAAAGGAAAGGGACCGAAAGTGAGATATCGGTAAGGGAGAAGAAAACTTACGCAAGAGCCGCGTACCTGCTGACCGAACAAAAACAGTGTTATCGCTGCCGTCGTGGGTCGTGCGTCACCGGGGAGTTGTCGTCGGCGCCGGCGTCGTGGCGTTTTGCTGGCGCTCGGAGAGGAAGAGAGAGGTAGGGAGCTGCTGGTGTTCACGGCAAAGAAGAGAATAAAAAATGGAGATGGGGCACTGGCAGTTGGGGCTCACGAAGGAACAAGAAAATCTCAAGGGGAGTGGCTGCTAGTGGGGTTGAAAGATCGAAGAAGAAGGAGAAAAAGAACTGGCTGGCGGCTAGGCTCAAAACAAAGGGGAACTAGGGCAACTACAACTTCAAGGTTATTACCAAAATGCCCCTCAGCTATAACCAAAGGTAAAACCCAATAAAATGAGACATACATCCATCAAAGTCCTTAATTTAAACCCAAATAAATTCAAAACTAGCAAAAATCGAGTTTCACCTTAATTTGACGACGTTACATTTTAATATCTTGAGTGAACGAAAACTCAATAACGACTTTATCGAACAAGTATATAACTATTTGTTTCATTTGAAAGTGTTAATATCTAAAATACGAAAGCAATTTTGGATCTTAGGCACTTAATTAGTTCAATTTCATCAAACATTGCATGCTATCCAAGTGGGAGAAAAACAGAGTATGTTTACCAACCTTGGTTCAATGGAGAAATTGGTTGGATTTCTTGGTTTTCTTCACCAACGAGTCACGAACCACCAAAGGGTCTTCCTTGCTATCCTCAAGCCTTTGGAACTGATTGTGGGATCCTCAAGTGATGAAATTTAAGAGAGAAAGCTTGAAGAACAAGGATATGGAGGTGGGTTTGGTGAGTATTCATTTTGGCAGCAATTCACTATCTTTCAAGATGCCTTTCTTCAGCAATCTTCTTCCCTTTTATAGAGGGATTAGAGATGATTGAAAGCCCCAACAATTGACACTCAATCAGCCAAGGAGTAGTGGGAATTTTGGTGTCCAACATGAGGGGAGTGCATGGGTTTAGTCACCATGCACTCCACCTCCAAAAAATCATGTTTTATGATTTTAGTTAAATCAATAATTATCCTAATTTAATTGGATAATTATCCAATTCTGAAAAATCAAAATTGAATTTCAATTTTTCAATTTTAAATTAATTAAAAATAATTATTGAATAAATAATTAATTATTAATTTATTATTTAATATTAAATTAATATTTTGCCACCTATCCCAAACATTTCCAAAATGTTATTTTCAATCATGAATCTCTATTCATGTTTTCAGTATTTAAATCATATTTAAATATTAAATACTCACCTACACGATTTTCACAAAAACCCGACGTACCGACAACGCCTATCACCTCTACTCATTTTTCTCAACATGAACTTAAAATAATTCATATTTTATTCATCATATTGTTCCAAAGGTTAGTCTCGAGCTAGCAAGGGGACCTAATGGACCTACAGATCATGGGCTCTAACGGTACGAGGTTAAATTGGCCAAACTCTTTCAACCTAGCTAACCAACATCCGTTAACTACCGGGACACTCCACTATAGCCTAGTAGTTGAACTCCCCTTACTGTAGATATATTTTTGTCCACTCGATATAACCATGATTAGTAAGTCAACCTTCACAGGTCGTTCGATACTATAGATAGGTCAAAAGTCCGTTTTACCCCTATAGCACATCTTAGTTCCTTAAGTCCACTGGTCCTCTAATGAACAATTTTGTTCATGGTCCAACCATTAAACAAGATCCCTCTCGGGCCAGTGAGAGGGTGGGGCCCCCTATTCAAGCCTTGGATTCAGCACTTAAGGGAACAACCTCTCTACTATCCCTGAATAAGGCATGAGTGAATTCCATCTTGCATTGCTATGTCCCCAGCCATCCATCTAGTGTTATCCCCAAAATGGTAGGATTATTGAACGGAATTTTATGACCACTCTCACCCATGCAGATCAAAGGATAACCCTAAACGAACAGGAGTTCATAGTAAGCTCGGGATTAAGATCGAGTTACCTAGGTCATTGCATGAAATAATCAGTCTTAACAGTATACGGCGTTATAAAGTAAGAGTGACTTATTTCTCGATCCAGCCTTGTGTAAACATCTTTTACATAGGATGCTCCTACTCGCATGTCTTTACATGAACGATCCAGGATCACGTCGTTTGCCTTTTCGCAAAGTAGGCCACATCCATAGTGTTACCAGAACAAGGTAGCCAACCTTATTCATTTACTATAGACTATTTAGGTTATATACTCGAACTTGATCTCTATCCATATGTACAATATAGTTCAAATATCTCATGTTATAACCATGGATGTTTCTATTGGATTATGAGATATAAATAAACAATTTCACTGAATAACATCTTTATTTATATATAAAGGATAACAAAACTTGAGTTCTAGGACATAAACCCCAACATCATTCACTGTCTACGAGTTTTAGGGCACCAACCCCAACAATATTATGTGAGGGCATTACATTTAAATAAGATTTAAATGTGCATGAGGTTAATTAATTAATTAAGGGAAAAATACACTTTTGGTCCTTGAGGTTTGGGTTAAGTTACACTTTGGTCCCCGAGTTTTCAAACTCAACAAAAATACCCCTGAGGTTGGAGATAAGGAGCAATTTGGTCCCTGCCGTCCATTTTTCTGTTAAACCCTAACGACAAGCTGACGTGGCACTATTATTTTAATAAAAAAAATGAATTTTTAATTTTTTTAAATAAAAATATATAAAAATATTAAAAATATTATTATTTTATTATTTTTTTAAAATTATTTCTCTCTCTTTCTTCTCCATCTTCTTTCTTCTCATCTTCTTCCTCCCTCCATCTTCTTCCTTCCCCATCCCATCTTCTTCAGCTCCGGTGGTCGGCCGCCGCCGGCTGCCGGCGAACGGCAGCGATGACGGCGGTCGTCGGAATTTTTTTTTTCTTCTTTCTTCTTCTTCTCTTCTTTTTGTTTCTTTCCTTTCTTCTGTCTTCAAGCTCTTTCTTCGCAACATCTGGATTAGTGCTTTCGCACTCAATCTCATACAAAGTTCCGAACCCAAAACTAGTTTCATCCAGTTCCAATTTCAATCCATTCCATTCAAACACACCCCTCACATTTCGAAACCCTCCCAGCCCCACAAATCCAGAAGCCCCAAATTCATCTTTAACTCTCCCCAGAATCCTAGACACCACTTCTTTCAATCTCTGCAGATCCTCCACGCAGGCCCACCCAACAGACGGCTCCAAATCCTCTTTGTTTTCCTTGACTCGACTAACGCCGTCGACCAGAACGGCTCTGGCTTTCAGACAGATCACACAGTGCACATCGCCGTCGTAGAATCGAATACGGAGAACCGCTCGGCGAGCCGAGAGCTCACCAGACGAGCTGTCGAAGAAGAAATTCTCTTGGCGGTGGGTTTTGACATGGAATGGCGAGAGAATAGTTGAAACTTGTCCGTGGGAAACGGAATCAGGAAGGTGAAGCTTCACCTCCACCTCCATTTCGGTTGTTTCAAGAGGAGATACCGAGGCGTTGGGATTTAGAGGTCGGATCTTTGTTGAGATTGAGGTTGTGCAGGAGGGAGGCGGCGCCGGAGGATGTCTCGGTGGCGATTGCAGCGGCGGCGGCAGCGCGTTTGCGAGCTTGTTCGAGTTCTTCCTTGTCTTCGATTTTGACCTCAATCTTGCTGGGTTGTCTTCTCAGCATTTCGCTAGAGCTCAGTTCGCAGAGAAAACCACAGAATCTCAGGAAGATTAGGGAAGACGACACTCTTTCAATTTCGCTAGAGCTCAGTTCGAGGAGGCCTCCTCCCCGAAACTCCATTTTTTTTAAAAAAAAAACAGAAGAAAGGAAAGAAAGAAGAAGAAAGGAAAAAAAAAAAATTCCGACGACCGCCACCGTTTGCCGGCAGCCGACGGCGGCCGACCACAGGAACTGAAGAAGATGGGATGGGGAAGGAAGAAAGAAGATGGAGAAGAAAAAGAGAGAAAAAATTTTAAAAATAATAATAAAATAATAATATTTAAAATATTTTTATTTAAAAAAATTAAAAATTCATTTTTTTATTAAAATAATAGTGCCACGTCAGCTTGCCATTAGGGTTTAACAGAAAAATGGACGGCAGGGACCAAATTGCTCCTTATCTCAAACTTCAGGGGTATTTTTGTTGAGTTTGAAAACTCGGGGACCAAAGTGTAACTTAACCCAAACCTCAGGGACCAAAAGTGTATTTTTCCCATTAATTAATATGATTAATTAATTAATTAATTAATTTTGATCTAACGGTCAAGATTGTTTCCTACCCTCACATTAGGGTTTTCTCACTTATAAAAGGGAAAGGTTATGAGAAACCTAACCCTAAGGTCTTATGGTAGCCTCCCTGTCAGTTTCTCTCAACCTAGAACACATAGAACGTTTTCTCTGGTGTGCTTCCCAATCAAGGCGAGGTAGTCCCAAAATACGTTCCTGATCTCAGAGGATAGCAGTGGAAGGCTTCTGTGGTGGTGTCCCAAGAATTGTTGACGTTTGGTCCCTATGAAATAAATAAAGGTGTTCTTGACGATCCATGAGTCGTCAAACGACGGTATGTATGCTTCTCCCCTTTAGATTAGATCTAATGTTATATTATTAGCCTAGTTGTTAAATTATAGAATAGTTCTGGGATTTTGCCAATGTATTCACTACAACAATTAAGGTCTCTCCCGACGCGCCAAGGCGTCAGGAAAGGTCGAAAAACGCGTCGGCAAAGGTTCTCCCGACGCGCTTCTAGGTGTCGAGAAAGAAGTCGAAAAAAAGGAATCGACAGAGACGGTATCTGTCGACGTGTAAGTCAACGAGTTCAAAGAAATTCTATAGGGGCCATTTCTGTCGACGCGTTGACTTACGTGTCAGCAGAAATGGTCTCTGCCGACACGTAAGTCAACGCGTCGACAAAAATGTTGAGGGGCTATTTCTGCCGACGTGTTGACTGTGCGTCGGTAGAAATGGCCTCTGCCAAGGCGTAAGTCAATGTGTCGGCAGAAAGCCCACGTAATGGCTCTGTTGACGCCTGTCATATGGCGTCGGCAGAGCCTTTATTTATCATTTTTTTTGTTGTTTTGCTATTTTTTCTGTTTTAAAAGTCTAAAATAAATACATACAAGATAAAAAAAATCAAAATGCATTCAATTTTATTTTCAGAAATAAATTCATACATTAAAAAGTTAATTACACATATACATTAAATTCGAAAAATATAAAAACCATACATTATAAATTTAAGTACAGAAGACTAAAGTGAAAAAATGCACAAAATTAAAAGTATTGTTTGTTATGCATAATTCTAATAAAAAGTTAGAAGCGAAAGTCTTAACTTAGAAAATTATGTAACAAGCTCGTGGCGGCCTCCAATCGAAATAAATGTGTCCTTCCATATCAAAGTTGAGTCGAATCATCTACAAAAAATCAAAGGAAGAAAATCAATCTACACTCGTTGAAATTTAAACCATCCAGGAAGCTAGAAGCGAAAGTCTTAAGTTAAAAAGGAACGATTATGTTAATATTTTGAGCATACACTCAATGCTTAATATACTAAATACAACTTGAAACTAAGTTTTACACTAACACTAAAACCAACCCTTGAAACTAAATCTAAATTATTGACTAGATGCTCCGAAAAATTCGACAGCATAACTGCATAAATAAGACGAACCCATATTTTTTTAGACCTACTAAACAAGAGAAGTGCACTTCAATATAGCTAGAAACACCCAACTACAACCCTCATAACACCTGGGCAACACCACAATCTCCAAATACAAGCGAATCAGATCTCGCATAACACAGTAATCCAAATCTAGCCTTGCATGACGTTGATATTATAAATATGTAAGTAAGAAAGGTATCAAAATTCTTCGTACCTAAGTTTGGGGTGTCCATGAGTTGTGAGTCCATTAAATTATGTGATTCCATGAAATGTCGGAGCATGTCTTTCAGGACATTTATTTCCTCCCTCGTCTGCTGCTTGCTGGTCTAGAGCTCCTTCTCCATATTTTCATACTTGGCCTTCAAGGTGTTAATCTCTTCTTGTTGTTCAAGTTATCTTTGCGTGGGTCTCGAATTGATTGATGTGCTGCCACTCGTGCTTGATCGAGATGGCTTAGGTCCCCAACCCATGCCTTTAACGTGGCCGGGCCGTCTACCCAAAACCGTTTCACATATGACAGGTCCAGTGAGTGGTTGAGACCCTTTTGGAGTAGGAGCATCCCGTATATCTTCCATCTTCCCCTACATTTATAAAATATACAATTAAGTTCTTTAAAACTCCACAAAGTAACTAAAGTGTCCATTCTTATGTGTGCATCCTCCGCTGCCTGGTTCACCCACTTTCTATCTCGCGAATGGGTCAGTTCAAACAGTTCAATGGGATCTATATCTCTGCCCTCTTTCTCTTTCTGCAATTCAAATACAAGTGAAATTTTAAGAAACAACTTATTGATAATCGTAGAGATAACTTAATTAGTTTATTCATATCTTACCATTTCGTGTTGAATGTTTATAAATGATTTTGACCCTGCCTTATGGTTGAATGACAACATGGATCGACTCCTTTTATTCGATTCTGAAGCTTTCTGCATAAGTTAACAACAAGAATATACTCTTACTTTCCAATTCGGGTCCTCGAACTTGTTGCACAGATAATGTCAATCTTCCAATGAATTTTTCAGTCGGTCATGTGGATTCTCTCGTGCTTGTTCGAGAGTCTCAAAGGATTTGTAATGTCTAGATAATTCCACCCTGTACTCCTTAAATGCGTTCATCATTGTGCGATCTATAAAGCACACAACTGCAGGTAAATTCAGATCAATCTCAAAATGGTCCTACAAAAAAGCAATAGATATCTGAGTATGGAACTATGATGTAGCACATAATGTAACAACACGAGAAGATGTTCTACTCACCAGTAGTAGAGCCTTTACTAGGTTCTTAGCCTTTTCAGTTACGTCATCCCATGTGTTGAATCGAACAGAGAAAGACTCCCGGACGGCCGTACCAATAGCTATGATAAATTGTGTCACCTATTTGCCAACTAGGTTTTTCACCTCTTGATCGATTGTAATCGGAATTCTGCAATATCTTGTGACGTGGTTGTCCAAGAGAAGATTTCGTCCATAGTCATGCTTGTTCCTCTTAGTCCTAGATGTACCATTTGAGGGCAAACAGGAAACCACTTGATCGTTTAAGTAAAAAGGAAATTGGAAAAAAATTGACCGAACACGATGTACCTGACGTATCCCCCGTGGAAGATGGTAAGGTCGCGCGAGGGGGTGTCGGCACCTCGACGTACTCTCCATCAGTCTCGTCTTGTAGGCGTGATGACGATGACATCGTATACCTAAAAAAGAGAAAGAAAACAATGTTAAGTAAATCAAACATAATTATAATTAGTTCATACATGAAAATTATAGTCACGTGTGGCCCATGTCAGGCTTCTTGTTCTGAATTGGAGGTTGCAACCTCCAGTTCTACGTCATCTTCTTCGTCAGAGGTACCTCTACGTTATCTTCTCGTCATTTATAAAACTGTCATCGTTGTTCTCAGTAATTTGTCCCTCTAATATTGTGGGTTCAACTTCATCTCTGCACATTCTGTTATCTTCCTCAATCGATTCATCAACACCTATTCCACTAACAGCTTCTAACGGCGCAAGTTGATCATCCTCCATATTTTCTGCCTCCGGTACATCCCACAAACGTTTATGTTGGACTGTCTGAACTACTTTCCAAGGGTCACCATATTTTGGGTCGTTAATATAGAAGACTTGTTGTGCTTGATTAGTAAGAATGAAAGGTTCATCAACATACCAGAACCAAGGTGTATTGATTGACTTGAACCCTAAATCCATGTGTGACATATTCTTGTTACTATCTGTGTCGAACCATGTACACTTGAACAACATAACGCATCTTCTATTAGCATATCAGAGGTCTAAAACCTCGCTCAATACACCGTAGAAATTACGTTCATCACCTCCGCTCGCACTTTCTCCAGGGACCATAATTCCACTATTTTGTGTTGCCTGACGCGCATCATGATCGAACGTGTGAAATCGAATCCCATTGACAATGCATCTACTGTACGATCGCACACCAGACGTGGGTCCCATCTAGTGAGTACAAATCATCGGACACATTGCCACTCTCCCGTAACGAAAGAACTTGTTAAAAATTAAATGTAAGGTCAATACCATTCATTTTTGTACGTTTATTTGAAAAACGACATTGTCACCTGTGCCTTAAACCATTCCGAAAATGCCTGCTTGTGTCGATTATATAAATCGGCTGCGCCCCGAGCTTGAGGTCGTTTTAGTCTCAGATGTTGCCTGCGATAAGTTTCTATCTCGCTGCAGTTGTTCATAATATACCAATGAGCATTCTGCATCTCATCATCTGTAAATGTCGTTAAATTTGAACACCCTAGCGAATGTGCACACTGTCGAAACAAATCAAATTCGCAAAGAACTTGATCTTCTGCAATTGTATCATCATTTTGTTCATCCCTGTTAAATCTCGTTTCGATCCCAGTTAGGTACAACGAACAAAACGTAAGTGATTCATTCATTATAAACGCTTCCACGATCGACCCTTCAGGACGTGCTTTGTTTCGTACATATTGTTTTAATGTTCGAAGATTTCTTTCAATAGGATACAACCAACTGTAGCTGACTGGACCAACCACCTTCGTTTCATATGACAAGTGAACAGCAAGGTGTATCATTACATCGAAAAATGCCAGTGGAAATATTCTTTCCAACTTACACAGGATGAGTATGATGTCTGCTTGTAGCCGATCTAAACCACTTAAACTTATTATTTTCGCACAAATATCTCAAAAAAATGTACTCAGCTCAACAATAGCAGTGGCCACATCCTTTCGTAAATAACCTCGTACACCAATTGGTAGTAGTCTCTGAAGTAGGAAATGAGAGTCGTGTGTCTTCATCCCCCATAGTCTTCCATCCTTCTCACTCACACAGCAGGAAATATTCGATGCAAACCCATCTGGAAATTTCACTGAATTTAAGTACTTACAAAAAGCGATCCTTTCCCTGGAAGTCAGTGTGTACGCATCGTGCGGCTTCACTACTCTGGTCCCCACCTGTTGTAGGTGTAGTTCTTTTCGTATTTTCAAATCCTTAAGATCTAACCGAGCCTTCGTTGTGTCCTTTATTATTCCCTCGATATTTAACAATGTACCAACCAAGTTGTCACATATGTTTTTCTCGATATGCATGACATCCAATTTATGTCATAACAGCAGCTTCAACCAGTACAGGAGTTGGAAAAATATACTATTTTTGTTCCAATTCAAACTGCGCTTTCTTTTCTTGTCCTATTTGGTTGGATGTTTACTGAGCACATGAAAATCTATCTAGCTAACTTGACGAAGGATCTCCTCCCCGCCCATAATCACTGGTGGAGGCCTATCTTCGACTTTCCCATCGTGTTGTTTACTTTTATGCCAACGGTGGGCTTGTGGAAGATAATGTCGATGTCCCATGTTCGATATCTTTCCTCTAATCCTGAATGATGACATATCCTTCTTACAAATGGGACATGCGTGATAGCCCTTCGTACTCCATCCGTACAAGTCACCATATGTGGCAAAGTCTTTGATAGCCCACAACAAACTTGCGTGCAATTGAAAATACTCACCCTTAGCACAATCGTCGGTGCGCACACCATTATTCCATAACTCTTTCAACTCTTCTATTAGTGGCTGCAAGTAAACATCAATTTCTTTACCTGGAGATTTTGTCCCGGGTATGAGTAATGACATGAAGAAGCTTGTCTCTTTCATGCATTTCTAAGGGGGCCAGTTATAAGGAACTAGCACGAAAGGCCACATGCGTACGATGTACACATATTCCCAAATGGATTAAAACCATCTGAGAAGCTAGGCCCAAACGGACATTTCAGGGATCTGAGGCAAATTGAGGAAACTCGCAATCAAAATGCTTTCACCCTTCAACATCAGCTGGATGAAGTAACACACCTTCCGTCTCAACACGCTTGTCTTTATGCCATATCATTTCAAAATCAACATGTTTCGATGCGAACAATCGTTTCAACCTCGATATTAGTGGAAAAGACGTAACACTTTGTGTGGAACTTTTTTGCCTTTTCCATCATTAACCTTATATCGAGCCTCTCCACATACGGGACATTCTTGACAATCGGAAAATTCCTTCCAATATAACAAAATCATATTTGCAAGCATGGATGAACTCATACCCTAACCGTAAGTCACACAATTTTCTGTTAGCCTCATAAAATGAACTGGGTATGTTTGTGTCGTTTGGAAATGCTTGCTTTAGTAGTTCCAATAACATGTCAAAGAACTTGTTACTCCAACCGTTGATAACTTTATTATGCATCAACTTGACCATAAAGTGCAATGAAGAAAACCGTGTACAACCAGGATATAACGGATTACGGGCCTCAGACATTAAGTCCTCAAATCAACTCGATATTTCATTCACGTGGGAATTAGTGGACCTCTCATTCTCAACGCGTTGCCCATCTACATCTGCATAAAAAATTGGGGGTTGTAGATCATCTAAGAGGTCGAACATATCAGCTTCCTCGTTTACACCACTTGGCTCAGCAGTACTCCTATCTGATCAGTTCGTATTGGACTAGTTGTCTGAACGTCAAATCCTCTAGATAAGTCGACTGGTTCACCATGATACACCCATTGACTATAAGAGGGAGATATTCCAAACGTGAGTAGATGTCGTTCCACCGCGTCTAATGACTGCCATACTGCATTCATACATTTCTTGCATGGGCACCGTGTTTTTCCTAGATTGGTAACGTGTAGCTTTGCCACCTCTAGGAACTGAGCAACCCCAGCCTTATGTTCAACTTTTAATCCACTCATTATTCATTGTTGAAGACGCTAGCTCCTATTCAACCCAAGTCTTGAAAAGTTAGAAATTAAACCATTTACGAGGTAGAACTAAAGGATAGATTTATAGTCTTGGTTTTTAGTCCCTTATCCCACTTCAAGTTTCTGAAATTCATTAAGTACCTTAATTTTTACTTCTTATTAAAAGTAGGGGCAGTTGAATAGATGACAAATTGGACCAAATTAATAGCAAATATAGCACAATTGCAAATTAATTGCATATATAGCAAAATTAATTGTAGAAGACCAAAAAGTTGTCGTCAGATTCTATCCGTGTCTATCGCTGATAGACTCCGGTTAATCGAAATCTATCAGTGACTATCATTGATAGACTTTGATTAATCAAATTCTATCAGTGTCACTGATAGAATTTGATTAATCAAAGTCTATCAATGATAGTCACTGATAGATTTCGATTAACCGGAGTCTATCAGCGATAGACACTGATAGACTCTGAATAATCGAAGTCTATCAGATAGATTCTAATTAGTCAGAGTCTATCAGTGTCTATCAGTAATATACTCTGATAGATTTTGCTATATTTGCAATTTTTTTTACATTGTGCTATATTTGCAATTATATAATTCTTATTTGCCACCAACTGAAAATTCTCTTAAAAATATTCATTTTTAGTTTCCTTTAAGAACGTTTTTGTTATCGTTCCCAGTTAATAATATTATGGTATAATCTCAAGGACGACCCAAGTATTTTAAAACAATGCCTCATAACTCCTCGAGACATAGGCAAGCAAGCAAGGAGAGACAAACCTGCTTAATTGAATCATATTTTCTCACAATCAAGCGGGGAGAGACAAACCTGCTTAAATTGAAAATCTAACATAAAAGTTTACGTAGATTTCCAAGTTCGGGGTAAAAATAGATCATATTTTCCCTTTAATATATCATCGAGATAATGTAGTTGAACATAAAGTTTGCTTACTTTATCTACAAGAAGATGGGCAAAAATGCAGTAATTGCAATGACTATATACACCCACTCATTCTCAAAACTTGTTCAAAACAAAAGAAAACACAATAATCACAGAGAATACGACATTGGGTTGAAACAAAAACCCAAGATTATCATTCAGCTGAGAAATCCATCGACAATATGGTGAAAAGGAGTGATCTTGATGACCAAACCAGGAAAAACATCATCTGGATCATTGATATGAGGATTCTCTTCAACAATAAAAGGATCTCCACACTTTTCACTAATTGTCTGCAAAGTTTCTCCTTCACAAACAACGTATATCTCTTCACAAGCCATCAAATCTTGGCACTTGCAACACCATAATGACCAGCTCAAAACCAAAACCAGAGCCAAAACCTTCACTTTTGCTGATGATCTCTCGGCCATTGCTGTGGATTCGTGTGCTCTAAATTTGGTAGCTTTTGTTTTTTTGAAGTTGTTTTGGTTGGGGTTAAGATTAGTAATATATATATAAGAGATTGAAAGTGAAGGGGTTTTTTGAGAGACTTATAAGGTAGTTGGAGTGGTTGAAGTTTTTTTTAGAGGAAGTTGAAAGGTTCCTTCAAAGAAGTAGGTGGATATATTAGCAGGAGGGTTTGAAGAGTAGAAACTAAGTGTGGTTGGTTCAACTGCTTAGTTAAATGGGAGGCTTCTTGCCTCCTCAAAATTTCAAATCATTTAATAATGATATTTCTAACTTTTATATATATATTATATGGTTTTAGTTTTTGAAATTTTGAACTTTTGGGAAACGGGCTTGAGCATTTTATGGTTTGAATGACTATTTTTTGTGGGTATCGGTTGTTCGGGTTGTATCGAATGTTTTTAAGTTGTATTCGGATACTTTGTTGTTGTGAGTTTGTACCTTTCTTGATTTTGTGGTTGAGTTGTGGATGTTTCTATGGTTTAGTTTTGAGTCGCTTTGTTGGTTGATTTTTTTTTTTTTTTTTTTTTTGTGATATATTGGTTTTGGTTGGTTATTCAAACAATATCTAATTTAGTGTTCATATTGGATGTATATAAGTGAAAATGAATTTTTCTACAAATGTTATGTAAATTATGTACTAAGTCTAAAAACTTTATCTTATATAATCTATTTTGGTTTGTAAGCTTTACATCAGAAGTTTAGTTATTATTGACAAATATATTCATTCTTCATTTAACAGAAATCTATATGACTACTTTTGAAACCAACATTTAACCCACTACACTACAGGTAAACCTCAAATGTGATACTTTGTCACATCAAGTTTCAGTTCGATTTATGAAACATGACACCTAGATCTCAAATAATCTTTATAAAATGTTTAAACTTTAATAACTAAAATGAAAATAAGCATGAAAATTCCAAAACCCAAATGAAAATTAAACAAAAATCCCCAACAATGCAGAGAGCATCTAAATTTTCTGAATCATCTTAAACTAAATACACAAACAATATAATCTTAACGCAATTAGGACGAATTTCATTATGATATATATAATCACTCTTAGATCTTAACCCATATAATATCAGAGTTATGCTTAAAAGGTTGCCAGAGTTTAATTAAGCAAGAGTAACCAGGAATATTCTGAGTTTAGCCCAAGAATTAGTTAAGACCCAGATCCAATGCATGGATTCATATGCTGTGTCCAACAAGAAATGTCCACATCAAATCCAGCTAAACAATCATTTTCTAGTTTCTTAATCAATTTGATTGGATATGATTTCAAATTTTACATTAACTTATAAGTCCTTCAACAATGAACGTTTTTATTATCGTTCCTAGTTAATAATATTAAGAAAACCCACAAGCAAGCAGAGACCAATCATAAATAGAGTCAAATTGAATCACAAACAAAGAGAAACAAATTCACCTACAAACTTCCCAAGCAAACAAAATCAGCCTTACAAAAAAGGGGAATGAAGTATTAATTTAGAGGGCCCAAAACGTAAAAAAGAGGTAAGATTTGAGAGCCAAACCTGTAATTCCCCTTGGTGGCGAAAGGGGAAGCTTAAAATTCCCAAAAGAACAAAAGAGAGAGCGGTCGGGGATCTGCGATGAAGTGAGACCATGAGAGTGAACTTAATTATTGGGTATTTTATACGCACAAACACACATCAATCAGAGATAGAGGAGAGAAAATCTAATATGGATTCAATCAATAATCCATTGCATGTACCTGAAGGACCAATCACAAGGAGCAAGGCAAAGAAGATACAAGAGACTTTCACATTACATGTTCAAAGGCTAGCAAATGCACAATAAGAGGCCAAGAATTTTGAACCCAAATTTATGTATAATGTTACTTCGAATGGAGTCAAGATGGTACGGGAAAAGTCATGTAAGGGAACACAGGAGAAGACGGCGCGCCTTTGTTCAATCCTTGGAATCAGCCCTTAAGGGAACACACATCTACTTATCCCAATAGGGGAAGAAGTGAATTCCATCTTGTACTGTTATGTTCCTAGCCCCCATTCGGTCTTGCCCCTGAAATGGTAGGATTATTGAGTTGGCGAACCGACCACTCTCACCCATACAAATCTAAGGACAATCCCTCCTGAAAAGGAGTTCATAACAGACTCAGGATTGAGATTGAGTTACCTAGGTCATAATATTGAAATAGAAACCTAAGCTAGTTAATGACGTTACATCTAGTGGTTACTATTTCGCGGTCCGGTCTTATGTAAACTCATTGCATAGGATACCCCCACCCACATGTCTCCTACATGGATGCTTTGGGTCATTACATTTGTATCGAATACAAGGTGGGTCATATCACATAGTGTCACCAGGATAAGGTACCCAACCTTATCCCTATACTATAGACCTTTTAGGTTGTTACTTGGACACCAATCCCGTATGTCCCCACATACTAGTCCAAGTTTCATTTAAACTACCTTGGATCTTAGTTTATTAGATTTAGGGTTTATTAATGAAAACTCGATTATTCAATAACCAAATTACTGAATCACTCAAATAACGCTTTATTGAGATCGATTAATTTGTTTCATTTACTATCTACGAGTTTTAGGGCATAAAACCCAACAACTCCAACTTGAACTAAAACTCTAGTGGCCAATGTACACCAACAATCAAAATTGAATGAATAATCATTGAAGTAGGAATAGTGGTTTGTATTAATACTGTACAATACATGAAAAGTACAAATACAGATAAATACAATAAACTAGGGCATTCACAATACCCATTACACTTCTCCCACTTGCCCTAGATTATTCTTGTTGGGTTTTATGCCCTAAAACTCGTAGATAGTGAATGTAACTGTTGACCGGATATTAATGAAATAATATTGATATATTTTTCCATTAATTGTTATTAGTTATTTTATATTTGTCTTTGCCTAATAATAACCCTAATCCAATAAACTAGACATCCAAGGCTGTAATATGAGTCTTGAACTATATGTAGCGACATATGGGATCATTGTTCAAGAAACAACCTAAAGGGTCTATAGTATAGGGATAAGACTGGGTGCCTTATCCTGGTGACACTATGGATACGGCTCACTTTGTATTTGATACAAACGCTGCGATCCAACGCGTTCGTGTAGGAGACATGCGAGTGGGGGTATCCTATGCAATGAGTTTGCATAAGACCGGACCGCGAAATAGTAAGCACCGGTTATAACACCGTTAACTAGTTGGTTTTCTATTTCACTAGGACGACCTAGACAACTTAGTCTTAATCCTGAGTTGATTATGGACTCCTGCTCATGAGAGATTGTCCTTTGATTTGTATGGGTGAGAGTGGCCAATACGCCGACTCAATAAGCCTACCACTTTGGGGACAAGACCGAATGGGGAGCTGGGAACATAATTGTACAAGATGGAATTCACTCCTTCCCGACTTTAGGGAAGCAGATGAGTGTTCCCTTAAGTGGTTACTCCGAGTCTTGAACAAAGGGCCCTACCCTCTCAATGGCACGAGAGGGTTTTCTGTTTGATGGTTGGACCACAAACAGGTTGTTCATTAGAGGAGAATTGGTACTTAAGGAAATAGAAGTAACCCAGGGGTAAAACGGTAATTTGACCCAGCTGGTGTTACAGACACTCGTGAAGGACTAACTAGTCGATATTGGTCTATATCCGTGGACACAGAAAATATGTATGCAGTGAGAAGAGTGCAACTGTGAGTCTATAGTGGAATTAAAGAATTCATTAACCATGAATTAATCAATTATGTAAATAATTAATCACTTAAGGAAGTGATTAATCATTTATGGGAATGATCTAATCACTTATGGAAGTAATTAGTCATTTATGGAAAAGATTAATCAATTAGGGAATTGATTGATCATGATTGATTAATTAAGGAATAAGATTGAATCAATTTTGGAAAAGATTGATTTAATTGAATATTTTATTCATGGCCTCTCTTCTATAAATAGAACACTAGACCTAATTGGTCAGTAGTAGACACTCTTGCTCTTGCTCTTAGACTCTCAAAGACAAGACCTAGAATTCTCTCTAGCCTCCCTCTTCGAGAAAGACTCCCACAAGTCTTTTGCCTCCTAGACTTAGAGACATACCGGTGTAACTTCTGTGGTGATTGTCTCAATCAAAGAAGTAATTTCCAGCGAAGAAAAACAAAGGCGGCTGCTGCGTTTTCGTTCGTGGAGCGTCGTTGGCGAAGAACGGTCAAGTCTTCAACGAAGGTTTGAAACGGTTCTTCCTCTTTTCTTTAGAAAAGTATTAAAAATAAATTTAGATTTATTTTAGCATGTTTAAACCAATTTTACAGCGGCTTTAAAGGTTGTTTAAAGTTTTGTTTGAGTTATCGTAACGATATTTTAATGTTAATGAATATACGGCGTAAGGTCCAATCGATGCGCTTCCGCTGCGTGGGGACTTTTATTCCCTTCAATCGGCATCAGAGCCATCGTTGTCCCTATTAATTAATATTAAAAGTTGCGATAGGCTCTAATAGGTGGGATTTATGCATAATGTATGTTCGGTTTGCGTTGAACTGTTTAGGTTAATTTTATGGCCATAGATTTTATTTTTTATGTGATTTTGATCATGTAAGGCCCGGTGTTTCGGGTATTTTATGTAAAATCGAGTCCTATGTAAGTCCGGGTCTAGAATAGGTTTTTATGAGATGAAAATCGAAGCAATCGCCGCTGAAATCGAGGCCAAAATCGGAGAATCGATGCTGCTGCCGCCCAGATTCTGCCTCCAGACGCAACAGCGTCGGGACGCTACCTCAACAGCGTCTCGACGCTGTCTCGATACCGCAGGCGCCAGATATGGAAAACGCATAGCGTCGGGACGCTATCAACACAGCGTCTCGACGCTGTCACGATGGAGGCGCGCATTAGGGTTTCAACAGGCGCGGTTCAAGGCGTGGCCGGTCCGGTTCGGACCGGTTAGGCTGGGCTGGGACCTATTTGGTCCGGTTCAGCCAATTTTTGGCATGGTTCGTGATTTTGGAGGCCGGTTCGAGGTGGTTCGGGGCGGTTCGTGCTGTCTGGACCAATTCCGGAGCTGTACATGGATTTTTTAGGATAGAATTTAGCTAAATTAATGTAATTTAATGCTTTATTTTATCCTAGGGGCCAAAATTAACCGGTTCAATTGCTATTTATATGCTTTATGGATGTCATATAGAATATTTAATCCCACCTTAGGTTATAAACATGCTCATGCATTTTTATATATTATAAAATGTTATAATATATGTTTAAATGCATGGATTTATTTTCATATTTTTTAATATAAGTGTATATTAATTATATGAAAAATTGGAAAGCATGAAGCATGTCATTACTTAAATTAAATATAAATAGTTATGTTTAATGTGATGAATGAAGCATGCTTGATTGATTTTCTTGATAGGCTTATAATTGTTATAATAAAAGAAAATCAAAATTGCATGAAGCATGAAACATCCATAGTTAATGATATAATTGTTATATTATTCATGCAATCGATGTGGTTTAATTATTTAATTTGAATGAGATTGTTGAATGAATTAAACCCTAGATTCTTGATTATAGGATTAATCATTAAAATTTGAAATAGTTCTTTAATATTAATGATTAGAAACCGTAAATCTATAATCAAGATTTGCATGCAAACATAAGATCATAGGATAAATTGGATTAATTTTAAATTGTTTAAAATTAATTAGACCTAGATCGATTTCTAATAGGATTAGAATCTTTTCTTACTTAGGATTAAAAATAGTTTTAATTGACTAAGTAGGAAAAACATTGCTATGATTATAAGGGAACTCCACCGGTAATGTTCTGTCTAAGGCTGGGGGTATTTAAGTTGACGGTTTACGGAACACCTCCTACCTGGGAACTGACCTGGAATACTGGAGTTGAATTAATCATAGTTAAATGTTAGCATGCAATGCCACTAGGTTTATTAAAAGTGTTTAATGCACCTAGATCTTTAGAGTAAAGACCTTACATTACTGAGGTTATAAGGGAACTCTCTCGGTAAAGTTCTGTCTAAGGCTGGGGGTATTTAAGTTGACGGTTTACGGAACACCTCCTACCTGGGAACTGACCTGAACATTGAGTTGAATTAACCATAGTAATGTTGACTTGCAATGTTGGGTTTATTAAAAGAAGTTTAATTCACCCAAGAGATTGCAGTTGAATCCTTTCCATAATTGTTATAATAGGATCAGACTTAGATAGATTGACTTAGCCGAATACTATCTAAGTTAAACAACCCTATATTAACCTTAGGACATTTTCAGTGGGAGGAAAGTTACAAAACGAGATTTAAATCAAGTTTTGCTCCTACGTCCCTATATTCACAACGTGAGATTCATGCTCGACTTCGAGTCGCCTTAGGAGCGGCCTCCCTTCGGAAAGTGTTTGCATGGATCAATATCAAGGTGAATGGGAAAAATGTCTAGAGTAAGTGGGAGCGGGACACGTGTCAACGTATCCCTCGGTCTCCGCCCATAGTTCACACCGTGAGAGTCCTATGATCCGCCTGCAGGTTGTCCTGGCGCAACCATCCCTTCGGAGGGCCTGGTCATAGGATTCGGAACATCGTGAACTCCTGAAAAGGATAGGAGCTCTTAGGCTAATCACCAACAGTTGTCTTTCCCTTCGGTAGCCTGTTGGTGCGTGCCTCTGAGATCTGAAAGTGGGAGGGTTACACTTACGAGGACGAGTTAAAAGTGTTAACAAATCCTTGACCGAACAACGGTGGCTAATGTCTATAGGAATATGAGTTATTCTGGAATTAGAATTAGCTGAGAAGTGTCTCATTTCAAAGGAGGAGTGCCTGATCACCCTTCGGTGGCTGATATTCTAAACCTCTGAAACGTCGTTGCAAAACTAAATCGATAGTTTTAGGGTTCTGTGATTGTATGTTTTGCTAAACTGATTGGATTGTGTGCAATTGTTTGCTTGTATGATGGGTTAAGGCAAAGATAACTAATACGGTCATTGTTTGTTTAAATTTCAGCAATGTCTTCCTCAATTGTCTCTCTGCTTAAAAATGAGAAATTAACCGGCGAAAATTATGCTACGTGGAAGTCGAACCTGAATACGATTCTTCTTGTCGATGATCTGCGGTTCGTCTTAACGGAGGATTGTCCTCCAGCCCCTGCTCGTAATGCATCCCAAGCAGTTAAGGATGCTTATGACCGCTGGACAAAGGCCAATGATAAGACTCGCGTCTATATCCTAGCCAGCTTATCTGAAGTTTTGGCTAAAAGGCATGAGGGCATGGTAACAGCGAGGGAGATTATGAACTCTCTCCAGGAGATGTTTGGACAACCGTCCTACCAACTCCACCATGACGCTCTCAAATACGTTTATAGCTGTCGCATGAAAGAGGGCACGTCTGTTCGGGAGCATGTCCTGGATATGATGGTCCAATTCAACGTGGCAGAAGCAAACGGGGCGGTCATAGATGAGCGTAGTCAGGTTGCATTCATCTTAGAATCTCTTCCGAAGAGTTTTCTGCAGTTTCGAAGCAATGCAATGATGAATAAAATAACATTCAACCTGACTAGCCTCCTGAATGAGCTACAGCTCTATCAGTCTCTTCTTAAGAACAAGGGACAGATAGAAGGAGAGGCAAACGTTGTTCACTCTAAAAGAAAGTTCGAGAAGGGTTCATCCTCTGGAACTAAATCTGTAGCCACTTCTTCAAAGAAAACTAAGAAGAAGAAAGGAAACAAGGGGAAAGCTCCCAGTATTGCTGCTAAAAGCAAGGGAAAAGCCAAAGCTATGGCAGACAAGGGCAAGTGTTTCCACTGCAATGTAGATGGACATTGGAAGAGAAACTGCCCAAAGTACCTTGCTGAGAAAAAGAAGGAAAAGGAAGGTAAATTTGATTTACTTGTTTTAGAAACATGCCTGGTAGAACATGATGAGTTAACCTGGATACTTGATTCAGGAGCAACTAATCATGTTTGCTCTTCTTTTCAGGAAAATAGTTCCTTTCGGCAGTTAAACGATGGGGAAATGACACTCAGGGTCGGAACTGGAGAAGTCATTTCAGCTAAAGCAGTGGGAGCTGCGAAGTTATTTTTTAGAAATAGATTCTTACTTTTAGAAAGTTTGTTAATCGTTCCCAAGATTAAGAGGAACTTAATTTCTATTTCATGTTTGATTGAACAATCGTATACAGTTACTTTTGATATGAATGAAGCGTTCATTTATAAAAATGGTATACTTATTTGTTCAGCCAAATTGGAAAATAACTTGTATGTTTTAAGACCAACCGAAAACAAAGCACTTTTAAATCACGAATTATTTAAAACTGCTGAAACTCAAAGTAAAAGGCAAAAGATTTCTCCATCAAGTAACAATACTCATCTTTGGCATCTCAGACTTGGTCATATAAACATCGATAGGATCGGTCCTTTGGTAAAGAATGGACTTCTAAGCAAGTTAGAAAATGATTCACTACCACCTTGGGAACCTTGTCTCGAGGGAAAAATGACCAAGAGACCCTTTACTGGAAAAGGTTACAGAGCCAAAGAACCCTTAGAGTTAATACACTCGGATCTATGTGGTCCAATGAATGTAAAAGCTCGAGGAGGGTACGAATATTTCATCTCATTTATAGATGATTATTCTAGATATGGTTACTTGTACCTAATGGGACATAAGTCTGAAGCCCTTGAAAAGTTTAAGGAGTTTAAGGCTGAAGTTGAAAACCTATTAGGTAAATCTATTAAAGTACTTCGATCTGATCGAGGAGGGGAGTATATGGATCAAAGATTCCAGGATTATATGATAGAACATGGAATCCAATCTCAACTCTCAGCCCCTGGTACACCTCAGCAGAATGGTGTGTCAGAAAGGAGAAATAGAACCTTGTTAGACATGGTTCGATCAATGATGAGCTATGCTCAATTGCCTAGCTCGTTTTGGGGGTATGCAGCAGAGACTGCAGTATACATCTTGAACAATGTTCACTCGAAAAGTGTTTCTGAAACACCTTTCGAATTATGGAAGGGACGTAAACCTAGTTTGCATCACTTTCGCATCTGGGGTTGTCCAGCACACGTGCTTGTGACAAATCCTAAGAAACTGGAACCTCGTTCAAAACTGTGCCAATTTGTTGGTTACCCTAAAGAAACGAGAGGTGGTTATTTCTACGACCCACAAGAAAATAAGGTGATTGTATCGACAAACGCCACTTTCTTAGAGGAAGACCACATGAGAGATCATAAACCACGCAGCAAAATAATATTAGGAGAAGCTACTGAAGAATCATCAAGAGTTGTTGATGAAGTTGGACCTTCAACAAGGGTTGATGAAGGAACTAGTTCTTCAGATCCATCCCGTCCATCTCAAACGTTGGGAATGCCTCGACGCAGTGGGAGGGTTGTATTTCAACCTGACCGCTACTTGGGTTTAACTGAAACTCAGGTTGTCATACCTAATGATGGCATTGAGGATCCATTGTCCTATCGACAGGCAATGAATGACGAAGATAAGGATGACTGGGTCAAAGCCATGAACCTGGAAATGGAGTCTATGCACTCCAATTCTGTATGGGAACTTACAGATCTACCAAATGGGGTAAAACCCATAGGGTGCAAATGGATCTATAAGAGAAAAAGAGATGCAGCTGGAAAGGTACAGACCTTCAAAGCTAGACTAGTGGCAAAGGGTTATACCCAAAAGGAAGGGGTTGACTATGAGGAAACCTTTTCTCCTGTAGCCATGTTAAAGTCCATAAGAATTCTCTTACCCATAGCCACATATTATGACTATGAAATATGGCAAATGGACGTCAAGACTGCCTTTCTGAATGGTAATCTTGAAGAGAATATCTTCATGTCTCAACCCGAAGGGTTCATAGCCCAAGGTCAGGAACAAAAGGTTTGTAAGCTCAATCGATCCATTTATGGATTGAAGCAAGCGTCCAGATCATGGAACATTAGATTTGATACTGCAATCAAATCTTTTGGCTTTAGCCAAAACGTTGATGAGCCTTGTGTATACAAGAAAGTCAACAAAAGGAAAGTAGCTTTTCTAATACTTTATGTAGACGATATCCTACTCATTGGGAATGATGTAGGATACCTCACTGACATTAAGAAATGGCTAGCAGCCCAATTCCAAATGAAAGATCTGGGAGAGGCTCAATACGTTCTGGGAATCCAAATCATTAGGGATCGTAAGAACAAAACGCTAGCTCTGTCTCAAGCAACGTATATTGACAAGATGTTGTCTCGATATTCGATGCAAAACTCCAAGAAGGGACTACTACCCTTCAGACATGGGGTACACCTGTCTAAGGAACAATCTCCTAAGACACCTCAAGAAGTTGAGAACATGAGACACATTCCCTACGCCTCAGCTGTGGGCAGCTTAATGTATGCTATGCTCTGCACTAGGCCTGACATATGTTATGCAGTGGGAGTAGTCAGTAGGTATCAGTCTAATCCAGGGTTGGACCACTGGGGAGCGGTTAAGAATATCCTCAAGTATCTTTGGAGAACGAGGGACTACATGCTTGTGTATGGAGCTAAGGATTTGATTCTTACTGGATACACTGACTCTGACTTTCAAGCTGATAAGGATTCAAGGAAATCCACATCGGGGTCAGTATTCACCCTCAATGGAGGAGCAGTAGTGTGGAGAAGCATCAAACAAGGATGCATAGCAGACTCAACCATGGAGGCTGAGTATGTAGCAGCTTGCGAAGCAGCTAAGGAGGCAAGTATGGCTCAGAAAGTTCTTGACTGATTTGGAAGTGGTTCCGAATATGAACGTGCCCATAACACTATACTGTGACAACAGTGGGGCTGTAGCCAACTCAAAAGAACCTCGAAGCCACAAACGGGGTAAACACATCGAGAGGAAGTATCACCTGATACGGGAGATTGTGCAAAGAGGAGATGTGATCGTCACTAAGATCGCCTCAGAGCACAACATCGCTGATCCATTTACGAAGGCTCTCACGGCTAAAGTGTTTGAGGGTCATCTAGAGGGTCTAGGTCTACGAGAAATGTATGCCATCTAATCTAGGGCAAGTGGGAGAAATGTATAATGGGTATAAGGATGCCCTAGTTCATTGTATTATATACATGACATTTCCAGCTTTAGATTATTGCATTTACATCCCACTAACTAGTGTTTTAGTTCAAGTGGGAGTTTGTTGGGTTTTATGCCCTAAAACTCGTAGATAGTGAATGTAACTGTTGACCGGATATTAATGAAATAATATTGATATATTTTTCCATTAATTGTTATTAGTTATTTTATATTTGTATTTGCCTAATAATAACCCTAATCCAATAAACTAGACATCCAAGGCTGTAATATGAGTCTTGAACTATATGTAGCGACATATGGGATCATTGTTCAAGAAACAGCCTAAAGGGTCTATAGTATAGGGATAAGACTGGGTGCCTTATCCTGGTGACACTATGGATACGGCTCACTTTGTATTTGATACAAACGCTGCGATCCAACGCGTTCGTGTAGGAGACATGCGAGTGGGGGTATCCTATGCAATGAGTTTGCATAAGACCGGACCGCGAAATAGTAAGCACCGGTTATAACACCGTTAACTAGTTGGTTTTCTATTTCACTAGGACGACCTAGACAACTTAGTCTTAATCCTGAGTTGATTATGGACTCCTGCTCATGAGAGATTGTCCTTTGATTTGTATGGGTGAGAGTGGCCAAGACGCCGACTCAATAAGCCTACCACTTTGGGGACAAGATCGAATGGGGAGCTGGGAACATAATTGTACAAGATGGAATTCACTCCTTCCCGACTTTAGGGAAGCAGATGAGTGTTCCCTTAAGTGGTTACTCCGAGTCTTGAACAAAGGGCCCTACCCTCTCAATGGCACGAGAGGGTTTTCTGTTTGATGGTTGGACCACAAACAGGTTGTTCATTAGAGGAGAATTGGTACTTAAGGAAATAGAAGTAACCCAGGGGTAAAACGGTAATTTGACCCAGCTGGTGTTACGGACACTCGTGAAGGACTAACTAGTCGATATTGGTCTATATCTGTGGACACAGAAAATATGTCTGTAGTGAGAAGAGTGCAACTGTGAGTCTATAGTGGAATGAACACACAGTTAACGAATATTGATTAATGTGGTTAATGAGTTTGACCAATTAATCTCACATCGTTGGAGCTTCTGATCTGCAGGTCCATTAGGTCCCACTGGTAGCTCATAAAGTAATTTGAGGCAACTAAGTAATAAATGTAAATTGAAAATGTTCAATTTACTAAGGGAAACAAATATAATATATATTGATATATTATTATGAGAGAAGTTAAATATTTGAAGAAGTTCAAATATAGATTTATGGAAGATTGAAAGAGTTCAAATAATGAATTAATTAATTTAAGTCCTAAAATGTGTTTGGGCAAAATTAATTAATTCAAGGCCGGAAATTAAATATCTGATATTTAATTGGTGGTTAATTAATTAAAGAATTCATTAACCATGAATTAATCAATTATGTAAATAATTAATCACTTAAGGAAGTGATTAATCATTTATGGGAATGATCTAATCACTTATGGAAGTAATTAGTCATTTATGGAAAAGATTAATCAATTAGGGAATTGATTGATCATGATTGATTAATTAAGGAATAAGATTGAATCAATTTTGGAAAAGATTGATTTAATTGAATATTTTATTCATGGCCTCTCTTCTATAAATAGAACACTAGACCTAATTGGTCAGTAGTAGACACTCTTGCTCTTGCTCTTAGACTCTCAAAGACAAGACCTAAAATTCTCTCTAGCCTCCCTCTTCGAGAAAGACTCCCACAAGTCTTTTGCCTCCTAGACTTAGAGACATACCGGTGTAACCTCTGTGGTGATTGTGTCAATCAAAGAAGTAATTTCCAGCGAAGAAAAACAAAGGCGGCTGCTGCGTTTTCGTTCGTGGAGCGTCGTTGGCGAAGAACGGTCAAGTCTTCAACGAAGGTTTGAAACGGTTCTTCCTCTTTTCTTTAGAAAAGTATTAAAAATAAATTTAGATTTATTTTAGCATGTTTAAACCAATTTTACAGCGGCTTTAAAGGTTGTTTAAAGTTTTGTTTGAGTTATCGTAACGGTATTTTAATGTTAATTAATATACGGCGTAAGGTCCAATCGATGCGCTTCCGCTGCGTGGGGACTTTTATTCCCTTCAATTCTATGTACATATCTCGTAGACCTAGACCCTGTAGATGACCCTCAAACACTTTAGCCATGAGAGCCTTCGTAAATGGATCAGCAATATTGTGCTCAGAGGCTACCTTCGTGACGATCACGTCCCCTCGTTGCACGATCTCTCTGATGAGATGATATTTGCGCTCTATGTGTTTGCCTCTTTTGTGACTGCGAGGTTCTTTAGAATTTGCCACTGCACCACTATTATCACAATAAAGGGTGATTGGCAAGTTCATATTTGGAACAACTTCCAAATCCATCAAGAACTTCCGTAGCCATACAGCCTCCTTAGCTGCTTCACAAGCAGCGACATATTCGGCCTCCATGGTGGAGTCTGTAATGCATCCTTGCTTGATGCTACGCCAGACTGCAGCTCCCCCGTTGAGGGTAAATACTGACCCTGATGTGGATTTCCTAGAATCCTTATTAGTCTGAAAGTTAGAGTCTGTGTATCTTATAAGGATCAAATCCTTAGAGCCATACACAAGCTGATAGTCCCTCGTTCTCCGAAGATACTTGAGGATGTTTTTAACTGTAGTCCAGTGGTCTAACCCTGGATTGGACTGGTACCTGCTGACTATCCCAACTGCATAGCAAATGTCAGGCCTAGTACACAGCATGGCATACATAAGACTGCCCACAGTTGAAGCATGAGAGATCCGTCTCATATCCTTAATTTCTTGAGGTGTCTTAGGACACTGTTCCTTAGACGAATGAACTCCATGCCTGAAGGGTAGCAAACCCCTCTTGGAATTCTGCATCTTATATCTAGACAACATCTTGTCTATATATGATGTTTGAGACAGGGCTAACGTTCTGTTCTTACGATTCTTGATAATTTGAATCCGTAGAACATACTGAGCTTCACCCAAATCTTTCATTTGGAACTCAGTCGATAGCCATTTTTTAATGTCAGCTAGATATTCTACATCATTCCCAATGAGAAAAATATCATCTACATACAACACCAGAACTGTTGATTATCCATTTGTAAACACAAGGCTCATCAACGTTCTGGTCAAAGCCATAAGATTTGACAGTAGTGTCAAACCTTATATTCCAAGATCTGGAAGCTTGCTTCAACCCATAAATGGATCGTCTAAGCTTGCAAACTTTTTGTTCCTGACCTTGAGCAACAAACCCCTCTGGTTGAGACATAAAGATGTTCTCATCAAGATTGCCATTCAGAAAGGCAGTCTTGACGTCCATTTGCCAAATCTCATAATCATAAAACGTGGCAATGGACAAGAGAATCCTTATCGACTTTAACATGGCAACTGGTTAGAAGGTTTCCTCATAGTCCACCCCCTCCTTTTAAGTATAACCCTTTGCCACAAGTCGAGCTTTGAAAGTCTGTACTTTCCCAGCTACGTCTCGTTTTCTCTTGTAGATCCATTTGCACCCTTTGGGTTTAACCCCTTCAGGTCTACAAGATCCCATACTTGATTGAAGTACATAGACTCCATCTCTAGGTCCATAGCTTTGACCCACTGGTCATGGTCTACATCATTCATTGCTTGTCTAAAGGTCAAAGGATCCTTAACTCCATCATCAGGTATGACAGCTAGATTTTCTGCTAAACCCAGATAGCGTTCAGGTTGAGTAACAACCCTCCCACTGTTGGGGTTTATGTCCTAGAACTCAAGTTTTGTTATCCTTTATATAAATAAAGATGTTATTCAGTGAAATTGTTTATTTATAACTTATAATCCAATAGAAGCATCCATGGTTATAACATGAGATACTCGAACTATATAGTAAATATGGACAGGCATAAAGTTCGAGTATATAAACTAAATGGTCTATAGTAAATGAATAAGGTTGGGTACCTTGTTCTGGTAACACTATGGATGCGGCCTACTTTGCGAATAAAGCAAACGACGTGATCCTGGATCGTTCATGTAAAGACATGCGGGTAGGGGCATCCTGTGTAAAAGATGTTTACACAAGACTGGACCGAGAAATAAGTCACTCTTACTTTATAAGGTCGTTTACTGTTAAGACTGATTATTTCATGCGATGACTTAGGAAACTCGATCTTAATCTTGGGCTTACTATGAACTCCTGTTTGTTTAGGGCTATCCTTTGATCTGCATAGGTGAGAGTGGTTATAAAATTTCGTTCAATAAACCTCCCATTTTGGGGATAACACTAGATGGATGGCTGGGGACATAGTAATGCAATATGGAATTCACTCCTACCCTATTTAGGGATAGTAGAGAGCTTGTTCCCTTAAGTGCTGAATCCAAGACTTGAACAAGGGGCCCACCCTCTCATTGGCCCAAGAGGGATCTTGTTTAATGGTTGGACCATGAACAAAATTGTTCTTTAGAGGAACAGTGGACTTAAGGAACTAAGATGTGTTATAGGGGTAAAACGGACTTTTGACCTATCTATAGTAACGAACGACCTGTGAAGGATTGACTTACTAATCATGGTTACATCGAGTGGACACAAATATATCTACAGTGAGGGGAGTTCAACTACTAGGCTATAGTGGAGTGTCCCGGTAGTTAACGGGTGTTGGTTGACTAGGTTAAAAGAGTTTGACTAGTTTAACCTCGTACCATTGGAGCCCATGATCTGTAGGTCCATTAGGTCCCCTTGCTAGCTCGAGACTAACCTTTAGAACAATATGATGGATAAAATATGAATTGCTTTAGTTCATGTTGAGAAATATAGTAGAGGTGATAGGCGTTGTCGATACGTCGAGTTTTTGTGAAAACCGTTAGGTGAGTATTTAATATTTAAATATTATTTAAATTCTGATAATATGAATGGGGATTCATGATTGAAAATAACATTTAGGAAATGTTCGGGATTGGTGGAAAAATATTATTTAATATTTAATATTAAATTAATAATTAATTAATTATTTAATAATTATTTTAAATTAATTTAAAATTGAAAAATTGAAATTGGATTTTAATTTCTCAGATTACTAAAGTTCAAATAATTATCCAACTAAATTAGGATAATTATGGTTTTTAATTAAAATAAAAAAAGGATTGAATTTTTGGAGGTGGAGTGCATGGTGACTAAACCCATGCACTCACCTCATGTTGGACACCAAAATTCCCACTAATCTTTGGTTGATTGAGTGTCAATTACTGGAGCATTCCTTCATCTCTAATCCCTCTATAAAAGGCAAGGAGATGGCTTAAGAAATTAAGCTTGAAACATAAGGAAATGCTGCCAAATTGAAAACTCACCAAAACCCACCTTGCAAGCTTGTTCTTCATACTTTCTCTCTCAAATTCCATCACTTGAGGATCCCACAATCCGTTCTAAAGGCTTGAGGATAGCAAGGAAGATCCATTGGAGGTTCGTGACTCGCTGGTGAAGAAAAACAAGAAAGAAATCCAACCAATTCTCCATTGATTCAACGTTGGTAAAACATACTCTGTTTTTCCTTTAAATGGATAGCATGCAATCTTTAATCAAATTGAACAAGTTATGTGCCTAAGATCCAAAATTTTTTCCTCTTTTTAGATATTAACACTTCCAACTGGTATCAGAGCATGATTTGGGCACCTAATTTGCTTTAATTTGATCATGGTGGGTAGCATTTTGAAATTCAATTTGCATGGGTGTTGAAAATGATATATTACGGTTTGGCAATTTTTTACTCTTCAATTTGTTGATGAAAATGTAATTGCTCACATGTATATGAGCATTAATGTGTTGAGAAGAGTCTGTAATTTTTTGGGAGTCATTAGAGTCCATTTAGTGCTGTAATTGATCAAAAGAAGGAGAAGAACACATGCTGGCCGAAGAATAGAGGCTTCCAGTCGCGAGAGCGTCGCGTCGTTGATGCGTTTTTGAAGAACAGGTGTGCATTTTCCAGATCTCGGCGGTTCAAGCCATTCTCGGCCGGTTCAGACTCCTTTGGTCCGGTTCAGTGATGTTCATGCCTTGGGAGGTCCAGTTCGGGTCCAATCAAGACGGTTCGTGATGGTTCGAGATTCCCGGGAGCTTTTCAACTCAATATTCAATTATTATTTGTAATAATTTAGTTAATTGGTTGCTTAGATTGCCAAAATCGGTCCATTTCAGTGTGTTTAATTATTTATTCTTTGTGAATGCATGTTATAATTAATTATGAATGAGATATGCATAAGAGTATGTCATATAGATTTAAAATCCCACCATAGGAAGCATGCTTCATGCATTTAAGTATGTTATAAGTAATTATAATATAAGTATGCATGATTTAGGTTTCATGTTAGATGCATGCTGAATGTTTAATTCTCGTTATTTATAATCGTTATATTTTTAAACGAAAATGAACAGGCATGCAGCATGAAACTACCTTAGCTTGATTTTAAAGCGTTAACATCGAATAGAAAGCATGTTATAGGTTGATCTCAATTATAATCGTTTTATAAAATGATATAGACGTAAAATCTATAACAAAGATAAATGCATGCTCACATAGGTTTAAAACGAACCAAATCGATCAATCTCTTAGAATAGGTCGATAACTTGTAAAGCTAAGGTTATAATAGAACTCACCCGGTTCGATGCTGTCTAAGGCTGGAGGTATTTAAGTTGACAGTTTACGAAACACCTCCTACCTGGGTATCGGGCCGGTACTTGAGTTAGGCTAACCTAGGATTTACGAGCATGCACGTGAGAGATGTGAGGTTATAAAACACGTAGACATTGTAGGTTAATTATAACCTAGACTTAGGATTATAATCAATTAGCTGGAATATACCTAAGTAACAATTTACCCAACACCATTAAAATACTTAGTGTGAGAAAAGAAATTTTTTCTCACGTTCTCCTTAAAATTCACACGGTGAGATCTATGCATAGCCTCTTGTTACTTACTAACGTAACCATTCCATTCGGAAGGTGATGGCATAAATCAATATCAAGGTGAATGGAGAGAGTATTTATAGTAAGTGGGTGAAGGATGCGTGTCAGCGCATCCTACGGTCTCTTCCATTGATTCGCAAATGCAAGGTCTCTATGTTCGCCTGCTAAGCATGCCCTGGAGCTGCGACACCATTCGGAGGGTTGTAACATAGAGATTGTAGCGTCGTGAATTCACATAATAATAAAGGAATTCTTAGGGCCATTCCTAGCATTGACTTTTCCATTCGGTAGGATTACTGGGGCCGTTCTCTGAAATCTAAAAAATGGAGGGTCACACTTACGAGATAACTAATATTAGCTTATCTTTGACAAAAGTAGCGGTAACTAAAATTGATACAAAAATAAAGGAGTTATTTTGGTTATAGAATTTTTAGTCAAGAATGTCTTGGTTCAGTGAAGGAGTAATTGACTACCCCTCAGTAGCAGTTATTCTGACTCACTGAAGTATCGTTGCAAAATAATTAATGAGATGGGTACATTATTACTTTTGCTAAACTCAATTGGATTTATTAAATATTCGATTCACTGATAAAGGATTTTATTATTTTAGTATGCCTAGCACATTAGTACAACTATTAGCTTCAGAAAAACTTAACGGCGACAACTATGGAACCTGGAAATCGAATCTAAATACAGTATTAGTGATTGATGACCTTTGATTCGTCTTAACGGAAGAATGTCCTCCTAACCCTGGTCCGACAGGAACTCGAGTAAATCGAGATGCCTATGGCAGATGGACCAGAGCCAATGAAAAGGTAAAGGTCTTTATATGGACGAGCATAAGTGACGTTATGTCTAAAAAGCATGAGGGCATGCAAACTGCAAGGAAAATAATGAACTCACTGCAGGCCATGTTTGGACAGCTGTCCTCATCCCTTCGCCATGAAGCCCTCAAGTACGTTTATAATTCTTGGATGAAAGAAGGAACTTCTGTTCGAGAACATGTTTTAAACATGATGGTGCATTTTAATGCAGCCGAAGTAAACGACGCAGTCATAGATGAAAGTAGTCAAGTCAGTTTCATTATTGAATCTCTCCCAAAGAGTTTCATACAATTCCGTACCAATTTAGTTATGAAAAAATTGAGTACAACCTGACGACTCTCCTGAACGAGCTTCAGATCTACCAGTCCCTCACTAAAAGTAAAGGCAAGAAAACGAAGCAAATGTTGTTTCTGGTAGGAAGTTCCTAAGAGGATCAAGCTTTGGGAATAAATATGAGTCTTCTACTTCTAAGAACAAAAGAATTCAGTTGAAGAAAAAGAAGAACAAGGGAAGGGGGAAAGCTCCCATGATCAAGAAAGGTAAGAAAAAGATTACAAAAAAATGAACCTGCTTCCACTGTAACCAGGACGGTCACTGGAGAAGAAACTGTCCTAAGTATCTTGCCGAGAAGAAAGCAAAAAAGGCTGAGGATGCCAAGATAGGTATATACGATTTACTTGTTATTGAATCATGCTTAGTAGAAAATGAGAACTCCATATGGATATTAGATTCAGGAGCGACTAATCATGTATGTTCTTCTATACAGGAAACTAGTTCCTGAAAAACTCTTGAAGAAGGTGAGGTGACACTCAAAGTAGGAATGAGAGATGTCGTCTCAGCCACAACAGTGGGAGAAGTACATCTTTGTTTTAGAGATGGATATATTTTATTGCAAGACGTTTTGTATGTTCCTAGTATGAAAAGGAATTTAATATCTGTCTCCTGTTTAATAGAACATGACTATAAAGTATCTTTTGAAATCAATGAAGTGTTTATATTAAAAAAGACTTAGTTACATTTGTTCTGCTAAACTCAAAAACAATCTGTATGTGTTAAGACCAAATGAAATAAAAGCTGTTCATAATACTGAAATGTTCAAAACAGCTCAGACCCAAAATAAAAGACGAAAAGTTTCTCAAGACACTCTTCTTTGGCATCTAAGACTAGGACACATAAATCAAAAACGTATTGAAAAGCTAGTTAAGAGTGGACTTCTAGATGAGTTAGAAGATGACTCATTACTGCCCTGTGAATCCTGTCTATAAGGTAAAATGACCAAAAGACCTTTCTCTGAAAAAGGTCAAAGAGCCAAAGAAACCCTCGAGCTTATACACTCTGACCTCTGTGGTCCTCTAAATGTTAAAGCACGTGGAGGATATGATTACTTCATCAGTTTCATTGATGATTATTCAAGATACGGGTATCTTTACCTAATTTTTCAAAAGTCAGAAGCTCTTGAAAAATTCAAAATGTATAAAGCTAAAGTTGAAAATAAATTAGGCAAAACAATCAAAACTCTACGATTTGATCGAGGAAGAGAGTACATGGATTTAGAATTCCAAGACTACTTGATAGAACATAGAATATCCTCACAACTCTCAGCACCTGGTACACCACAACAGAATCGTGTGTTAGAAAGGAGAAACAGAACCCTATTGGATATGGTTCGGTCTATGATGAGTTATGCACAATTGCCTGATTCATTCTGGGGTTTTGCAATCGAAACTGCTGCATATATTCTGAACATGGTTCCCTCAAAAAGTGTTCCAGAAACACCTTATCAGATATGGAGAGGACGTAAAGGGAGTTTACGACACTTCAGAATTTGGGGTTGCCCGGCACACGTGTTGGTGTAGAAACCAAAGAAATTGGAACGACGTTCAAGAATTTGCCTTTTTATAGGATACCCTAAAGAAACAAAAGGAGGTCTGTTTTATGATCCTTAAGATAATAAGGTAATTGTTTCGACCAATGTCACATTTCTTGAAGAAGATCATATGAAAAATCATCAATCACGCAGTGAACTAATACTTAAAGAAATTTCTGGGGAAACTACGAACAAACAAACAAAAGTTGTTAGCGAAGCTAGTCCTTCGAAACCATCTCAGGATATGAGTATGCCTCGTCGTAGTGGGAGGGTTATAATTCAACCTGACCGCTACATTGGTTTGACAGAACTCAATTAATCATACTTGATGATGAAGTGGAGGATCCATTGTCTTATAGACAAGCAATGGGAGATAAGGATAAGGACCAGTGGGTCAAAGCCATGAACCTTGAGATAGAATCTATGCATTTTAACTCAGTCTGGGAACTTGTAGATCAACCAAGTGATGTACAACCTATCGGTTGCAAGTGGATCTATAAGAGAAAGCGAGACCAAACTGGTAAGGTACAAACCTTCAAAGCCCGATTGGTGGCTAAAGGTTATAACCAAAGAGAAGGAATTGATTTTGATGAAACCAGCGATGTTGAAATCGATAAGAATACTTCTTTCCATTGCCGCTTTCTATAATTATGAAATTTGGCAAATGGATGTCAAGACTGCGTTTCTGAACGAAAATCTTGACGAGAGCATTTACATGGAGAAGAACAAAAGGTTTGCAAGCTAAACAAATCCATCTATAGATTAAAACAAGCCTCAAGATCCTGGAATAAAAGATTTGACACTATAATCAAATCTTATGGTTTTGAACAGAATGTAGATGAACCTTGTGTATATAAAAGGATCATTGATTCTACTGTAGTTTTCTTAATTCTGTATGTTGATGACATCCTACTCATAGGAAATGTAGTGGGAGTATTGTCTGACATTAAGCAGTGGCTGGGAGCTCAATTCCAAATGAAGGATTTGGGAGAAGGTCAATATGTTCTGGGGATCCAAATACTTAGAGATCGAAAGAACAGATTTTTGGCACTGTCCAAGCATCCTATGTCGATAAAATTCTGAATCGTTATTCGCTACAGAATTCCAAAAGGGGAATATTGCCCTTTAGACATGGATTGCACCTATCAAAGGAACAGAGTCCAAAAACACCTCAAGAAGTTGAGGATATGAAACGAAATCCTTACGCATCGGCGGTCGGAAGTATTATGTATGCAATGTTGTGCACACGACCCGACATATGCTATGCAATAGGTGGTGTCAGCAGATATCAGTCCAATCTTGGTCAAGCACATTGGACTGCTGTTAAGAATATCCTAAAATACTTGAGGAGAACAAGAGACTATTCGCTAGTGTATGGATCTAAGGATTTGATCCTTACTGGATACACTGACTCAGATTTTCAAACCGACATAGACTCAAGGAGATCTACATCAGGATCTGTGTTCACTCTGAATGGAGGAGCAATACTGTGGAGAAGTATTAAACAAACATGTATTGCCGACTCCACAATGGAAGCTGAATATGTTGCGGCCTGTGAAGCATCAAAAGAAGCTGTGTGGCTTAGAAAATTTCTAAATGAGTTAGAAGTTGTTCCAAACATGCACTTACCAGTCAATCTTTATTGTGACAACAGTGGAGCAGTTGCAAATTCAAAGGAACCTCGAAGCCATAAACGAGGAAAGCACATTGAACGCAAATACCATCTCATACGGGAGATAGTACAAAGAGGAAACGTGATCGTCACCCAGATAGCTTCAGAACAGAACATGGCTGATCCATTTACAAAACCCCTCACGACTAAAGTGTTTGAGGGACATCTCCAAAATATAGGACTACGAGCTTTTAGCATATGATATATAATGCTAAGTCACCTCACAAAATATTGTAATCTCACTTGATTTATAGTCCAAGCGGGAGTTTGTTGGGGTTTATGTCCTAGAACTCAAGTTTTGTTATCCTTTATATAAATTAAGATGTTATTCAGTGAAATTATTTATTTATAACTTATAATCCAATAGAAACATCCATGGTTATAACATGAGATACTCGAACTATATAGTAAATATGAACAGGGATCATCGTGTTGCTATTCTCGGATAACCTAAACACTTCCTTCTTAGTCAAATTTTTCTTTCTAGATATCATCTCTTTCATAAACGTTCCATAGTTAGGCATGTTATAGAGAACATCAACTAAAGGAATATTCACAGAAAGCTTTTTAAACATTTCTAAATTTTTTTGAAATTGTTCATCTAACTTAACATCCTTAAATCTTTGAGGAAAGGGTAACTCCCTGTAATCGAAGGTTGGACATTCGGCCCCTCCTTTTGGGCGGGCTGATGTGCGACCCTTTGTCGTGGTGGTTGCAAGGGACTACTTCTTCCACGTCTTTCTTTTCTTTCAGCTTTTCATCCTACTTTTTCTTTTCTTTTCTTGCAAAATTGTTAGTACAATCAAAGTTTAAATCACATGAGCTAGGAGGACTTTGGGACCTTTCTTCGGAGGCTTTTTGTGCCTTAGCCCGTTCATCTTCATCCTTGCTCGACTTTTCTTCGTTCTTTAGCTTTCTCTCTTCATCTGAGCGGTCCTCCAATCTTCTCCCACTTCTAAGCGTAACCATCTTACATTGCTCTCTGGGATTTGTCTCAGTATTGCTTGGAAACTTGCCCTTCTGAAGGGCGTTTACTGCAGAAGCAATTTGTCCTATTTGCACCTCCATGTTCTTGAGAGTCGTATCATGGTTATTTACTGCTGACTGGAGACTTACGTTCAAAACTTTCTGCTCTTTGATAAAGAGAGCCGCCATTTCTTCAAGGTTGCTTTTCTTTTCTGATGTACTAGATGAAGCAAACCCCGGTGGTGGTTGTAACATTTTTTAGGTATTAGAGTATGAGAAGTTCTCGTGGTTGCACAGATTTGGGTCGTAGAAGTTCGGCAATCCTTGGGTAAATGCTCGATTTCAAACATATTGTACTTCCTCCACATCTTGACTTTCCTTCTTCGAATATCCTTCTGCCAAAGTGGAAATAGACTTAACCACCTCAGAAGAAGTCAGCTTGTTCAGTGCGTTCGTCAGCGACGCCATCTGCGCTTTTAAGGAACTTGACTCATCGATCTCGTATATTCCAGCCTTCTTTGATATTGTCCCCCTCTCTGTAGGCCATTGATAACTAGTTGCCGCCATTTCTTCCAAGAGATCTTTTGCTTTAGTCACCGTCTTAGATAGAAAACTTCCACCAGCGGATGTGTCGAGAACAGTCTTGGTAGAAGAGTTCAACCCATTGTAGAACAATTACACTTGTAAGCAATCGGGATAACCGTGCTGTGGGCATCTCCTAAGCATTTCTTTGTACCTTTCCCACGCTTCATATAACTGCTCCTCATCCAACTGTCTGAAAGTCCAAATCTCCGTACAGAGCTTGGTGGTCTTAGTAGACGGGAAAAATTTGGTAAGAAATGCCTGAGCAAGCTCGTCTCAGGTACTAATGCTTCCCGGTTCAACTGACTCTAGAGCCAATCTTTTGCTTTGTCTTGGAGGGAAAATGGAAATAACCTCAGTTTGATTGAATCGGCCAGAACTTCGTTCATTTTAACTGTCCCGCAAATCTCTAGGAATGACTGGAGATGGGAATGTGGGTCTTCTGAAGGATGTCCCTTGAAAGAATTATCCCTCGCCATCTGGATCAACCCAGTCTTCAATTCAAAATTGTTTGTTGGAATCAGGGTGTAAATGATACCGAAATTCTCAATCGAGAGAACTGGCTGAAGAAAATCTCTGATCGCCTTGAGAGCGTTGTCTTGTTGGGCCATTGTTTCCGTCAATCTTCTTTCTCTACGAATTGCTCTGATAGTCCTGTCAATCTCAAGATCTAATGGAAACAAATTAACCGCCTTATCTCTTCACATACAATAACCCCCAAGCTAATTAGAAAAATAAAACAAAAAAAAAATATTCACATATTGAATAAAAGAAAAATATTCACAACCTAAATTAATATTCAGCCGTTCTTTTTAATGTCAAAAATTATTTTGCCTAAACAAACCTATCCTCCCCGGCAACGGCGCCAAAAACTTGTTGCACTATTACCGCAAGCGAACGGTTGCCCAAGTAATATTAAAACGGAAAGTATTCCGAGTATCGAATCCACAGGGAGGAAGAACGGTATTTAAGCAAGATAATTAAATTGATCACTAAAAATACTTAGAAGAAATATTATTTAAGAGCCAACACTTCATGCTAAAACAAGTCAAGAATTAAAGCAATAAAACAATTCAGGCTATCAATAAAAAATAAGATGTGGAGAAAGAATCGAATGAGAAACGGGGCCTTGAAAATCAGAATATAGCTAACTAATTATTCTAATTATCCTATCTCATTGCCCGACTAATTATAATCCTAGAATCTTCGTCTATCACATAGGATCTCCTTTCGATTTCCCCTAATTGTAATTAACTCATATTAAATTCGTTAAATAATACGCTCTGATTCATTTTCGGAATCTAAGTTTAACCAAATAATCTCGCTGTCACTAGGAGCAGTTAAACTTAGTTGCATGGACTATGATCTATCCTTATTTTTCTCCGTCGAGTTTCCATTAGGAATCAATTCATTATATAATTGGCCAGATCATATAAAGCATTACGAACATCCATACAAATAACTAGTAAATGGACAAGAGATAGGCAATTTTGAATAACAATTATCTATATACTTTCATTCCAAGAGCCCCAAATGGGATTAGGTATACATGGTCAAAATCTCCCAAATGTACATGATATAAAGCATAAAATAGAGCAAATAAGGGTAAGGAAAGTGACCATCGAGAACCCCGTTACTTGCGCTTGGAGTCCCTTCGAACCACGCTCTCGAGCCTCCTAAAATGCTCGTTACAAAATTTCCCACAAAAATCTCACACTCGATCCTCAAAAAGGCTTAAAAGCCTTCAAAGAATGATAAAGAAGAGAAAATGAATGAATTGTGGAATGATTGATGCCCCAAATGAGGAGGAAAAGGCACCTTATATTGGCCTGGAATCGGACTAGCGTCGCGACGCTGACGTCACAACGTCGGTCACTACGACTGGGTGGCAAGAAATGGACAGCGTCGCGACGCTGTCCTCCTAGCGTCGCGACACGGTGACTGTTCCAGAACCTTCACTTCGCGGATTTGGGTTGTTTTCTTGGGCTTTCTCCATTCCTTTTGGATCAACACCTTTCATGATGACTTTTGGGCTCCCTTTTTGACACAATTTGAGATTTATGATTTGAATATCTCCAATTTAAGCTCTTTTTCTCCATATTTCCATAATTAACTCCTAGGGACAAAATAAATGAATTTAATTAAATATTCTATATAAAAACACAATAAAAGCATACAAAAGCCTATTAATTTAGGGCTAAAATAGCGGCATTTCTGCCCGCTGTCACCATTCATTTTTTTTATGGTTAAAAACCAAAACCGAACCGAGTGAACCCAAATAAAATGGTTCGGTTTTGAACCGAAATCGAAAAATACTCCGGTTTGCTCGATTTAAATACTTCAAGAACCGAGAGGTTTGGTTCGGTCTTTGATTTCGGTCAAAACCAGACCGAACCGAATCGTGCACACCCCTAGGCCTAAGTATACGTCGATGTCATTTCTTGGTTGCTTAGGACCAGATATTAATGTAATTAGCATCATAAACTTTCGTTTCATGCACAACCAGGGAAGGAGGTCATAAATCAGTATTATAACTGGCCAACAACTATATCTACTACTAAGGTCACCATTGTTGGGATTGGTGCTCTAAAACTCGTAGATAGTGAATGTTAAACAAAATTATATACTTGTTCGATAAAATCGTTATCGAGATTATTTCAGTAAAGTCATTACTGAATAAAAAAATTGCACATTAGATAACCCAAATCCAATAAACTAAGATCCATGGCTATAGGATGAACACTTGAGCTTTATGTAGAGACATAAAAGTGGATCAAGCTCGAGTAATAGCTAAAACTGTCTATAGTATAGGGATAGGGCTGGGTACCTTATTCTGGGGACACTATGAGATGCGACCCACTTTATAGATAGTATAGACGATGTGATCCTAAATCGTCCATGTAGAGACATGCGAGTGGGGGCGTCCTATGCAATGAGTTTGCATAAGACCAGGACCGAGAAATAAGTCGCTCTCGCTTTATAACACCGTTTACTGACGAGACTGACTATTTCATGTGATGACCTAGGTAACTCGATCTTAATCCTGAGCTAACTATGAACTCCTGTTTATTCGGGCTTATCTTTATATCTGCATAGGTGAGAGTGGCTCAGTATCGCTGACTCAATAAGCCTCCCATTTCAGGGATAGGAACGGGTAGATAGCTGGGGACATAGTCGTGCGAGAAGGAATTCACTCCTACCCAAATTAGAGATAGTAGAGAGGTTGTTCCCTTAAGTGCTGACTCCGTGGCTTGAACAAAGGGATCCCGCCCTCTCATTGGCCCGAGAGGGATTCGGTTTATTGGTTGGACCATAAACCAATTGTTCATTAGAGGATCAGTGGGACTTAAGGAACTAGAAGTACTATAGGGGTGAAACGACTTTTTGATCTAGCTATAGCTACGAACAACCTGTGAAGGATCGACTTACTAATCATGGTTAAATCAAGTGGATGGAAATATATCTATAGTGAGGGGAGTGCAACTATCGGGCTATAGTGGAGTGTCCCGGTAGTTAATGAATGTTGGCTAGCTTAGATAATGAGATTAGTCGGTTAGCCTTGAATCGTTGGAGCCCATGGTCTATAGGTCCATTAGGTCCCCTTACTAGCTCATATCGGATTAAAGCCTAGAACATATTGATAGGAATCTTTGAATCGTTCAAAAACGGGAAATGGGGTATTATCGTAAAATGTGTTTGACACAATGATTTAATTATGAATTAAATTGGAAATTGAGAGATAAGGTATTTAAAAGAGTTTTAAATACCATATATATGTATTAGGAATCATATATATTGAATGACACTAGGTGACAATTATTAATTAGATTAATCATGTCAAATTACTTGGAAATGTCCCAATTAATTACCTAGAAATCAAATTCAATTTAGAATTGAAATAGGAATGAATTGCAAGCTGAAAATTTAGAATTTGGATTCAATTTAGTGGATTTAGTGGGATTCCCACTCTTGCATGTTGATGCATCGTGGAAAACAACACAACCATGCACTAGTTGCATGTGTTGTGAATTAAACACCTAGAATCCACTTTGAGTTGCAATTTCACCATGTGTCTAGTGTCATGAGGCTTCTCTTTGCATGGAAGATGTCTTTAAAAGGAGTATGAATCAGATTCAACTCCATGAGAGCCATTTCTGATAACTTGCAATGCAAGTTATTTATCCTTTAAACTTAGACTAAAACAAGGCCAAAAGAAACAAAGATGCGTTACTGCCGCGCAAAAAGAGAGGAAAATGTGATGATTTCATGCGGCGAGCTATATTCATGTATGCGGCGAGAAATTATAAAATATAAGGCGCTAACGCAACTAATTCAGTTGTTTTCCAAAGTTTTTCTCAGCGTAGGCACACATCCCAAGATGATCAAGAGACAGATAAGATGATGAAAAGACAGCGCTGACACAACTGAAATAGCTAACGCAAGTGGGTAGAAAAAGGGCTGAAAAGATGAGCAAGTTGACTAAAATGATGATTATCGCAAGTTGATGATTACTTAGAGAAGTCATCTTCCCTCGCCTATAAATAGAAACCATACTCAGATGAAGAGGCATCAAGTCATTTTTTGATTTTGATCAAGAGAGAAGAAGGAAGATCAACAGAGAAATCACAGAGATCTGTGATTAGGAGCAATCTTGCGTTTGTAAGGTTCTATTTCATGATGTCTTGTTTTGCTAGCATGAGCTAAATTCTTCTTCAAGGCTTAGCGCAAGCACCTCATGCGGTGATAAGTATATTTTGTAAGCGCATATTTTGAGTTAAGTGAAACATTAATTGCTTTCTATTTAGTTGCGATACTATTTTCATTACTAACTCCAGCTTGGCCAGCCGGATGCGGTAGCAGCATGCTAAATCCCTGACAGGTAACGCATGCAGACATCTCTAAGTAGAGCAAGTTAGCGCATGTCATGTAGTCTTGGTAGCGTTAAAACACTACCGCTAAAAGATAGTGCACGCATGAGCATAGACTGTGTTGTGACTAACGCAGTCCCTTGTAAGTTTTAGAGAACTATGCCTAAAGCATGAACTAGCCAAATAACTTCTTGATAGTTTATGTCAGACGCAAAGGAGTACCGGAAGGGAAACTTATGATATTTTTTCACTTAGGCATTAATGGATCAATTAATCAAAGTATGCGCTACAAGGTTATTATAAACGCATGAGGTTGCAACCGCAACAGCCTTGATTATTCTCCTTATAAAATTTCCTTTCATTATCGTCGCATGTGTTGTTTTTATGCAAACAGTCACTCTTCAAATATGCCAAATCTTTTGTTTATTCTTTTAAATAATATCATACGTTCTTGAGTTTAGATCAGTAAATATTGTTAAAAGACTTTGTGAATATCCCTTCCCTGAGGAATCGACCCTGGACTCACCAGGTATTACTTGATTAAAGTCAATTTATGCTTGGATTGATTATTATCTACGACAATATTTCTGATTATACTAAGACAACTGACAACCAATCAATTTCCTTAATGTTATGCTACTGGAATTTGGACTCAAACTCTCTCATCTTCACATACTTCTCTATAGCTTGATCCTTCAAGCATTCCCTTCCCATTCCCTATCTTTGTAGACTCCCACAAGTCGTTCTTGGCCCGGAGAATAGTAGGGAAGACTCTAGAGGTTGTCCAAGAGAGGTTGGAGAAGGAAAACATCACAAGGAGATCAATTCATTTGAGTTACAAAGGTTGGTGTTTTCTAACTCTCTGTTCTGAAATCTTTAGAACATGCATGCTTTAGGAGTAAAATTGATGTAGTTAGGTGCTTCCGATCTTCAATTGCTTCTGCATGTGTTATATGAACACCTTCAACCATGAGGATTAATTCCAACAGTTGAGATAACTAAACGAAGATTTCTTGACCCATAACCAAATTTCGACCACAGGTCGTCTACTAATTTCCAAGATGGAAAATCTGTTGGATGTCGCAAAAATCCATCTTTTTTCCTTCCTTCGGCATGCCAAGTTAACAAATTTGATATCTTTGCACATCGAAACATGTGTTGGAATTGAGAAATTGGAGAAAAGTACCACATGACCTTTACCGGAATACCTTTTGTTTTACTTCAGTTGAGTTCTTACGAAGCCTCCATCTAGATGTTTTACAAATTGGGCATGAATTTGTATCAGATGGTCCTTTCCTAAACAGGACACAATCATTGACACATGCATGGATCTTCTGATAATCCATTCCGTATTTGGCTTTCAAGTTATATAATTTTAGTAATGTAGATATTTTAGAAAAATTTTGACAACCTGAGTACAAAGGCTTTTGTGCATCACTCAATAGTTTGTCAAAATTTTCATTTTTATCTGTAAAATAGTCCTGTGTAGCTTCAAACAACTTAGTGGTGTTTCTTATATCATCACTTTCAGTAAAGTCTTCATCACCACAAGTAGGATCATTTTCATCCTTATCCCTAATAGACATTATGTCAAATCCATATCTTATAACTCTTATCAACGCCATGGACATTGATAGCGGGCAGAAATGTCGCTATTTTAGTCCTAAAATATTAAGCTTTTTAGTGCTTTAATTGTGTTTTTATTGAAGATATTTAATATATTTTGTTATTTGGTCTTTAGGAGCAAAATTATGGATTTTGGTGAAAAAATGCCCAAAAGAAGCCATTCAAGCCCAAATTCCATACATGGGTCAAGGGGGAGTCCAAAGAAGTCAACCATGAGAAAGAGGTCCAAAAAGAATTAAAGTTGGCCCAAGAATTGAAGCCCAAAACGCGCCTGAAAGTTCTGGAATTCGCCTAGCGTCGAGACGCTGTCCAATTTCCAGGCCTATAAATAGCGCCCCTTGATGCCCATTTTTACCATCAATCATCATTTCCTTCATTCATTCTCTTCCTTCCTTGGCTCCTTTGGAGTATCTCTCAAGGCTTTGAGCCTTTTTGAGAGTTCTTTTAGTGGGAAAATTTTGGGGAGTTTTGGGGAGCGCTCTAGGAGGCTCAAGGTTTGCTCGGAGGGACTCCAAGCGCCAGCGACGGGGTCTTCAACGGTCAATTCCTTCCCTTTTATTGTGCTCATATTTATGCTTTACATTGTAAATTTTGTGAATATTTTAGCTATGTATAGCTAAACCCCAATTTGGGGTCTTGAAATGAAATTATAGTTAAATGTTGTTATAATTGCCTATCTCTTGCCCTGTTTACTATTTATTTGTATGGATGCTCGTAATGCTGTATATTGATCTGATTCTTAATGGAGACTCGATGGAGAGAAGTTAGGATAGATCATAATCCATGCGACTAGTTTAATTGCCCGTAGTGACAACAGGATTAGTTGATTAAACTTAGATTCCTAAAATGAATCAGTGCGTAATAATTAACGAATTTTAATAGCGCTAAGGACACTTAGGTTGTTAAAATGGATTAATTACAATTAGGGGAGACGGACAGGAGAACCTATGTGATTAACGGAGATTCTAGAAGTATAATTAGTTGGGCAATGAGATAGGCTAATTGTAATAATTATTTAGCTATTAATTGAGTTTCAAGACCCCACTTCCCATTTAAAAAGCTCTTTCTCCATATTTTTATTTCTTGATTGATCAAATTGATTTCTTTAATTGCTTTAAGTTTGAAATTCATTTTAATTGCTTGCTTTGGTCCCTAAATATTATTTTTTCCAAGTACCTTTAGTGTTCAAGGAATTTTTGCTTGCTTAATTTTCGCTTCGCCTCCCTGTGGATTCGATACTCGGAATATTTCCGTTTTATATTACTTGCGGTCCGTGCACATGCGGTATTATGGCACTCGCTAATAGACATATAAGTGGTCTTTAACTATGTTGGCATCTTGTTTGAGTGTATTTCCACAGTTTAAGCATGGACACCACATGAACTTCGACCCTTTTGCATGATGTAGTCCATTTTCAATGAAGTTCTCAACACCTATGTTGTATTCATCTAACAACCGATCTTTGTTCATCCATGACTTATCCATTGGAATAGATTTTATAAAAACGTTATCTACAAAAAAAAATGAAAAAAGAACCAATGACACCCTTTTGCATGACGTAGTCCATTTTCAATGAAGTAATGGTGTACCCAATATTGTTTAGAGTGTTATTTATGTTTACATACTAAATGAACTGTAATGCTCCCGAATTTTAAACTAATTTAGAAACATTCCTTGAGTGTCAAACCTCAATGCCCCAGAAATTTTGGCAACATAACTGACAACGCTCATTTATGTGCGTTATTTAGCCATAAAAGCTTAGGTAATTGTTTGGAAAGCAAGGACTTTATGCCTAAAATCTCATCATTCTAAGTCATTTTAGCAAAAGTTGTAGAAGCAAGAAGGAAATCTTAGAATTATAGAATTTAAGCTTAATTTGTACAAAAAGAGATTATTTTGTAAAGAATTTATCCAAGTACTGTTTTTGTGCATGAGTCTTTGCAAGGAGAATGCGCCCGTAAGAGGAGATAAAGGTTAGTGGAGCAAAAGGAGTTAAAAGCTGCAATATTGTGCCTGCATCTGGACATGAGGATGTGAGGACTGCAATCAAGTTGCGCCCGCAAAGCCATATAAGGAAAGAAGCCCCATGTTGAAGACAAAATTGTTAAAGCAGAACACAGAATAAATTGCACCCGAGATGTGGCCGCAACTGGGCTTTCCGACAGAATACCGAGATTCGTGGGATTTGCACAGAATCATCCGAAAATCCCCAATCCGGCATCAAATCTCTGAGGATCGTTGATTCTTACCTTCCAAGGGCTTCTCACACTAATCTCGGCAGCCAACTTTACCTTCCATGGTCTATAAAAGGGGACCAAGGTGTAAGAAGCAAGGAGAGCTCGGTGCTTAGAGTTTTCGTCCTTAGGATTTATTTTAGTTCTCTTTTCTCACCTTGTAACCACTTCGAGTTCCGGATCCCTCAGTCTCTATCGGCTCTTTTAATCGAAAGAAGAAGAAGAGAAAGGCTTGTCTCTCCTTGAAAAAGGGCAAGAGCTAGCTAGATAGAGAGAGAGAGATGCTTAGTTGAGTCTTGTCTTTATTTTATGCTTTGTACCCTTTAATTTCCAGCAAGTTGTTATCGCTTATCATTTACTTTCAGTTGTAAGTTAATCTTTTGTACTCAGATTATTCTTTAATAGTAATTCATTATTTTTTTTCTCCATGTCGAGTTTTCTTTTCTTTATGTTTTGCAATTTACTTTCAATCATGAGCTAAGCTTCTATTTAGGGGTTCAAATATGTGGATTCCTTGAATAGAAGAAAGCCCCGTCCATGCAAAAGCAACCTTGCACCCTCTAGCATTGTTTGTTTTTGTTGAAATTAAGGTTTAAATGTTAGCTTAAACTGATCACTTAGGTTAGCATAGTTTGCATTTAACTGATGGCCGAAAGGTTGGAGTTAAAGGTGCGGGTTTGAAAATCAATAGTGGAAAAGATCCTAGAAATAGGACTTTGACTTCTTGCATCCTAGAAATAGGACTGGAACCACTAGGGTTTTAAGAGTTGTGAGTATTATTTATCTAAGTTTTATCTAGCCCTAGAAATATATGTCTGTTGGGTTTAATGTCCTATAAACTCGTAGTTTGTAAATCATTAAACATATTCTATTTCCAATAAAGACGTTATTGAGGTTATTCTGTAAAAGATGTTATTGAATATGTAAATTGCGAATGATTAACCTAAATCCAATAAACTAAGATCCTTGACTATAAAATGAATACTCGAACTATATGTAGGGACATATCGTATGATCAAGTTCAAGTTTATAGTTAAAATAGTCTATAGTATAAGGATACGGTTGGGTGCCTTATCCTGGAGACACTATGGACGCAGCCCACTTTGTATTAAGTACAAACGATGAGATCCTAAATCGTTCATGTGGTGACATGCGAGTGGGGGCGTCCTATGCAATGAGTTTGCATAAGACTGGGCCAGCATCGTCGACTCGACAAGCCTACCATTTTGGGGATAAGATTGATAGCGAGCATAGCTAGCTATCTTTACTTATTGAATTTAGCTAGTCTTTGATGATTATTGGCCATTTTATTGCATTTTATTGTTTATTTTGTAGGAAATGGTTGATTGGAGCTATAGCGCAACATTGGAGTTAATCGGGTGCTCGGGATGTGAAAAGATGCAAAGGAATGAAAAAGAATCAAAGAGAAAAAAGTCAACATTCGGTCAACATTTGACCAGCGTCGAGACGCCATCCCTTGAGCGTCTCGACGCTGGCATTCCATATCAGAATAGGCGCATAAAGGTCACAGCGTCTCGACGCTGCTACCTTAGCGTCTCGACGCTACGTAATTTCCTTTCCAGAATACGCGTGTTTAGAGGCAGAGTCGAGACGCTGTCTTGACAGCGTCTCGACGCTATGACGAAAGATCAGTATAAATCATTCTTTTCGGCTAGGTTTTGGGGGAACCAATTTTGGGGACTTCTTAGAGCCGTAAACAGAGGCAAAACAGAGCAATTCAAGGCTGAAGCAAAGGGGAAAATTCGGAAATCAACCCATTGTTCGTGGGGATCATGACGGGGACGTTCGGTCTCGGCCTACAACGAGTTTAATTCTTCTTTCCCTCACTTTAGTTAGATTTTGATGGCTTTTACATGTTTAGTTGAGCTTGTAATTTTGATCATGAGTAGCTAAACTTGTAAGCTTAGGGATTGATGTAGTTGATTGTGTTTATGGATTGATTTATGGTTTAAGTTGTGCAATGTTATTATGTTTGTAATCTTGATTTAATGCTTTCAATTAATTGGCCATTAGTTGGATGATTTAAGTTTCGAATCTAGCTCGGGAGAGGGGATTTGATTTAGACTTACTCAAGATTGCATGACTAAAGTTTAGTTTCTAATTCGTGACGGTTTTAGATTAACTTTAGAATTGGTTAAAAGATCTCATTGCCTTGCATGATTAATAAACTTAGATAGGGATATCAAGTTGGTTAATTTGCATGTGAATCAATTATACTCGGGAGAGGTAGTTGTGATTAAAGGGTCTTTGGCTCATAATTTCATTGTGCATAATAACTTATTCCTTAAAATCAATCCTAAACTAAATCGGTGAAATCAATTCCCTAAGTAGTTTTCCCAATTGAAATTCCACACTTTTTACTTGCTTTGATTTGGTTTTCTTATCATTCATTCATCACTTTTTGAACCCTAAATAAAATTGGGCAAGATAATTCACAATACTTGATTTGCTTAAACATCCAATCCAGAGGACGACACTCGTTTATACGAACACTTTATTATTACTTGACCCGTGCGCTTGCGGTTAGGAAAAGTCCACATCAAGTTTTTGGCGCCGTTGCCGGGGATTGGCACATTTAGCTAGATTGATATTGTGAAAAAATTGTTTGATCTTAATTTAGGGTGTATTTTTACTTTTCTAGGTTGTTTGCATTTTTTTTCCTTATTTGTTTTTCTTTCCATATTTGTTTTTCTAGTTTAGGTTGTTTGATTTTTTTCCATAGATAGATTCTTTTTCCTTTTTAGTGTTTTCTATCCTTTGTAGATTAGTTTTTCTTTATTTGTTAGTTTCCTTATTTGTGGTTGTCATATTTATTTTCGCATTCCATATTAGGCTATTTTGTTTCCTTTTCTAGATTATATTTTCCTTTTTTAGATTAGTTGTTTTCTTTTCTTTATTTTCTTTCCTTATTTGTTTTCTTTCTTTTGTAGTGTAGATTTGATTTTATATGCGAAGTAATAAAGATTTGATTTTGGCACCTTTGGATCCCGAGATCGAGAAAACAATTCATAGGATTCGAAGAGAAAATAGAGAAATTGTTCAAATGGCTGACCAAAATATACCTGAGGAGCCTAGGCCTATTAGAGACTACTTTCGGCCCGTGTTTCAGGGGCAACAATCGGGGATTGTCTATGCCCCGATCAATGCCAACAACTTTGAGCTGAAGACTGGTCTCATTCAGATGGCTCGAGATTGTGCTTATAGAGGATCGCCCACCGAGGATCCAAATTCTCATCTTAAATCATTTTTGGACATTTGTGGGACGGTAAAAATTAATGAAGTGTCTGAGGATGCTATTCGCTTACGTTTATTTCCCTTTTCTTTGCAGGATAAAGCACGAGATTGGTTGCAGTCCATTCCCCCTGGGAGCATCACCACTTGGGATGCTTTGGTCCAGGCCTTTTTAAAGAAATTTTTCCCCCCTGCAAAGACGGTCAAGCTGAGGACCGAGATTGGGACATTCCAACAACAATATGATGAGCAGCTGTTCGAAGCTTGGGAGCGATTTAAAGAGCTACTGAGGAAGTGCCCTCAGCATGGCTACCCCGACTGGCTCCAGGTTCAATTGTTTTATAATGGTTTAACTCCTAGTACGAAAACGATTGTTGATGCAGCTGCAGGTGGGACTCTGTTGTCCAAGACCGTGGAAAATGCTCGCATACTTTTAGAGGATATGGCCACAAACAGCTATCAGTGGCCATCTGAGCGGTCTACACCTAAAAAGATTGCTGCTGGAGTGTTTGAGGTTGATAGAGTAAGTGCACTCCAGGCCCAGATGACTTCCCTTGCTAATGCTTTTATGAAATTTTCAGGTACAGGGAGTGCACAGTCAATTGAATCAGCTGCTGCTTTAGCATCCAGACCTCAGGAGGAGACCATTGAACAGGTTCAGTATGTATCAAATTCTAATTTTAGGGGATATAATAATAATTCTACACCTACACATTATCACCCTAACAATAGGAACCATGAAAATTTCTCTTATGCAAATACTAAGAATGTTCTTAATCCTCCTGGTTTTGCCCCTCAAACTCAAGAAAATAAAAAGTTAAAAGATCTTGTTGGAGCTTTCATTGCAGAGTCTAGTAACAGGACAACCAAATTGGAGGAGGCAGTCTTTGCCATCAACACCACGGTGAATGGCCACGGTGCTGCCATCAAGAATATTGAGACTCAGCTGGGACAGTTGATAAGTGTTGTAAGTACCATGAATAAAAGTAAGGCCCCAGCTGAACAGGAGAAAACTCAGATGGAGTACTGTAAAGCAATCACTGTTCATCAGGAGGAAGCTGAAGAGGAGCCAGAGTCTGAGGATTATGAAACGCCCACAGGGGAAGCTGAGGAGGATACATCAGCAGATGAGGCTGAAAAGCCTAACCTTGAGCCTCCTATTCCTTCTCCCGCACTGATGGTTCCCAAGGAAAAGAAAAAGAAAAAGAAGAAAAAGAATAATCAGGTTCAGTTTGACAAGTTTATGAATGCTTTTATGAATCTGAACATTAATATTCCTTTTGCAGAGGCATTAGAGATGCCCCAATACAACAGGTTCATGAAGGAGTGGTTAGCAAAGAAGCGAAAAGAAAAGAAGGTTGACACTGTATACCTTGCTTCCACATGCAGCACCAGAGTACAACAGAAAGTACCTGAAAAAGTAGCAGATCCAGGGAGTTTTTCTGTTCCTTGTAGTTTTGGTACTTATTCTTTCAGAGCATTATGTGATTTAGGTGCTAGCATCAATATCATTCCTCTATCTCTGTGCAAAAAGTTAGACATAGGTGAGATTAAATCTACTCCTGTAAAGCTCCAATTGGCTGATCAGTCTGTGGTTAGACTAGTTGGCATTGTAGAAAATGTCTTAATCAGAGTAGGTAGATTTTTCTTCCCTATTGATTTATATGTTATGGACATGATAGAAAATCCTTCGATGCCTGTCATATTAGGAAGACCATTCCTCGCTACTGGGCGAGTAATTATTGATATTGAGCGCAGGGAGCTCACTGTAAGAGTCAGGAATGACAAAGAAATATTTAAAGCAGTTGAAGACTCTAAGGGACACTCGGACGTGCTTTTCATGGGCTACAAGAAAGGTGCAAGAAAGAGCACCACTGTTGGATTCACAGAAAAGAAGCCTCCTTGAAGCACGGCCAACACGTCGAGCTAATGACGTTAAACAAGCGCTTATGGGAGGCAACCCAAGTAAGTGTAGTTGTGCTTTTCTGTTTGCTTTTGATTCATTGTTTGTTTTTGTGTTGTAGGTCTTGTTTTCTGTCTCTCCTTTGCTTTCAAGCTTTCAAGATTTCAAGCAAGAAGTCATCATAAATCCAGGCCAGTATTATTCACTCCTCTCATTCTTTTATTGTTCTCATGCTTGTTTATGCCTTATTTTCTTTATACATTGAGGACAATGCATGTTTTAAGTTTGGGGGTGGATTAGCATGTTTGTGGAGCCCTTGAGCATCTGAGTTCGGGCTATAGTTTTGAGCTTTCTTTGAATTATGCATATGGTTGTTGTCTGGATGTATTTTTGCATGATTATGATGTCCTAGGATAGGCTTTCTTGTCAATTTTCAAGCTTGTGATGAGTTGTAAGCATGAGTGCCCAAAAAAGGAGACTTTTTAAAATTTTTCTAGGAGATCGCTTGCATGAGTAGAGTATTTGTCTTGGCTAGATTTGGATTTGAATGCTTAGGAGCGAATTATTGGGTTCATATGCTTGTTGTCACCTCGATAGGTGTAGGGTAGAGCTAAAGAGTTAATTTTTTGCAAATTAGCATGTTTGATCTTGCTTAGGAGAAAAGAAAAGAATACTTGCTTATCATGATCATGAAAGAAAAATCATTCTTGTTGTTATTGTTGAAAAAGAAAAAAGTCATGACTTATGCACACAATATGCAATGGTTAATAAAGATTAAGGCAAAAAGAGCTACCCCTGTTGTGATCAGTTAGGCCAACCAGAGAAAACTCAGGTTAAGGGTCCCTGCAATGGGTGTGTGAAAGCTAGTGCCACATATACATGCTTCATTTAATTGTTAATTATAAGCACCTAAGTTTGGAGGAAAACAAACTAATTTGTTTCATTAACTCATTAGTGAAACCTTAGTGCCAGTGTAGAGGGAAGATGAGCTGAGAGTTTAATAATCCAATCCCGGGCTAGTAGAGTCTGATCTTGTTGAGTTAGATCTCGCTTATGCAAGTTAATTTTGGAGAAATTTTAATTTGTCTCCCTCATTGGTCCTTGTGTGCATATCTCTTACTTGCTTGACTATTGACTTTTGAGCCTTGAGGATTGAGTCATGATTATTGCATCCATTCTTCCATTGTATGTTTGATTTGTAGTTTGCTCGAGGACTAGCAAAAGCTTAAGTTTGGGGGTATTTGATAGCGAGCATAGCTAGCTATCTTTACTTATTGAATTTAGCTAGTCTTTGATGATTATTGGCCATTTTATTGCATTTTATTGTTTATTTTGTAGGAAATGGTTGATTGGAGCTATAGCGCAACATCGGAGTTAATCGGGTGCTCGGGATGTGAAAAGATGCAAAGGAATGAAAAAGAATCAAAGAGAAAAAAGGTCAACATTCGGTCAACATTTGACCAGCGTCGAGACGCCATCCCTTGAGCGTCTCGACGCTGGCATTCCATATCAGAATAGGCGAATAAAGGTCACAGCGTCTCGACGCTGCGACCTTAGCGTCTCGACGCTACGTAATTTCCTTTCCAGAATACGCGTGTTTAGAGGCAGCGTCGAGACGCTGTCTTGACAGCGTCTCGACTCTACGACGAAAAATCAGTATAAATCATTCTTTTCGGCTAGGTTTTGGGGGAACCAATTTTGGGGACTTCTTAGAGCCGTAAACAGAGGCAAAACAGAGCAATAAAAGGCTGAAGCAAAGGGGAAAATTCGGAAATCAACCCATTGTTCGTGGGGATCGTGACGGGGACGTTCGGTCTCGGCCTACAACGAGTTTAATTCTTCTTTCCCTCACTTTAGTTAGATTTTGATGGTTTTTACATGTTTAGTTGAGCTTGTAATTTTGATCATGAGTAGCTAAACTTGTAAGCTTAGGGATTGATGTAGTTGATTGTGTTTATGGATTGATTTATGGTTTAAGTTGTGCAATGTTATTATGTTTGTAATCTTGATTTAATGCTTTCAATTAATTGGCCATTAGTTGGATGATTTAAGTTTCGAATCTAGCTCGGGAGAGGGGATTTGATTTAGACTTACTCAAGATTGCATGACTAAAGTTTAGTTTCTAATTCGTGACGGTTTTAGATTAACTTTAGAATTGGTTAAAAGATCTCATTGCCTTGCATGATTAATAAACTTAGATAGGGATATCAAGTTGGTTAATTTGCATGTGAATCAATTATACTCGGGAGAGGTAGTTGTGATTAAAGGGTCTTTGGCTCATAATTTCATTGTGCATAATAACTTATTCCTTAAAATCAATCCTAAACTAAATCGGCGAAATCAATTCCCTAAGTAGTTTTCCCAATTGAAATTCCACACTTTTTACTTGCTTTGATTTGGTTTTCTTATCATTCATTCATCACTTTTTGATCCCTAAATAAAATTGGGCAAGATAATTCACAATACTTGATTTGCTTAAACATCCAATCCAGAGGACGACACTCGTTTATACGAACACTTTATTATTACTTGACCCGTGCGCTTGCGGTTAGGAAAAGTCCACATCAAAGATCGAATAGATAGCTGGGGACATAGTTTCGCAAGACGGAATTCACTCCTACCCTTTTCAGGGTTAGTAGATAGGTTGTTCCCTTAAGTACTAACTCCAGGACTTGAACATGGGGCCCCACCCTCTTGTTAGATCGAGAGGGACTTAGGTTTGATGGTTGGACCGCAAACCGATTGTTCATTAGAGGATTAGTGGAACTTAAGGAACAAGAAGTACTATAGGGGTGAAACGGTTATTTGACCTAGCTATAGCTACGAACAACCTGTGAAGGAACGACTTACTAAACATGGTTAAATCAAGTGGACGGAAATATATCTATAGTGAGGGGAGTGCAACTATCGGGCTATAGTGGAGTGTCCCGGTAGTTAACGAATGTTGGCTAGCTTAGATAATGAGATTAGTCGGTTAGCCTTGAATCGTTGGAGCCCATGATCTATAGGTCCATTAGGTCCCTCTACTAGCTCATATCGGATTAAAGCCTAGAACATATTGATAGGAACCTTTGAATCGTTCAAAAACGCGAAATAGGGTTTTATCGTAAAACGTGTTCGACACAATGATTTAATTATGACTTAAATTAGGAATTGAGAGATAAGGTATTTAAAAGTGTTTTAAATACTATATATGTATTAGGAATCATATATAATTCATGGCATTAGGTGATAAAGATTAATTGGATTAATCATATCAAAATTACTTGGAAATGTCCCAATTAATTGCCTAGAAATCAATTTCAATTTTGAATTGAATTTGAAATGAATTGAAAGCTGAAAATTCACAATTAGGATTCAATTCATAGTGGATTTAGTGGTTTTTCCACTCTTGCATAATGATACATAGTGGAAAACAACACAAACATGCATTAGATGCATGTGTTGTGAAGTAGACACCTAGAATCCACTTTGAGTTGCATCTTGACCATGTGGCTAAGTGTCATGAAGCTTGTCTTTGCATGGGAGAGGTCTATAAAAGGGGCTTGAATTAGATTCAAGAGTAGTAAGCTTTCATTTAGTGTTATGCTGCAAATTTTCTCCCTCAAATTCTCTCTCATTTCATCTCCTTCCAAAAGCTTGTACCATCAAGCATTCCCTTCCTATTTCTTTCTTCTATAGACTCCCACAAGTCTTTCTAGGCTCAAGAGAATAGTAGGGAAGACACTAAAGGTTGTCCAAGAGATGTTGGAGAAAGATAATATCACAAGGAGTTCCTTACAAGTGAGCATCAAAGAGGTTGGTACTCATTTACTCTCTTTTCTACCCTTTTTAGAACATGCATGCTTTAGGAGTAAAATTGAATGTCTTAAGTGCTTTCGATCTTCAATTGCTTCCGCATGTGTTATATGAACACCTTCAATGTCTAGCTGGCTTAATCTCCTAAAGGCACCTACAGCGGAGCTGAATAGGAGCTGGACTTAACTCACAATCTAGTTGTCAGGGAATTGCGGGCGCAAACTGGGATATGCTATTTGCACCATGTCTATGTGGGCAACATAGATAGTTTGTCTCAGCCGTCTGCAATGCCTGAGTAAATTACAGACGCATAGGTGAAGGTGATCTAATGCTCAAGGTTGAAACTATTTGAATTTTCGTACTTATCTCATTGTTATTTCATCAGTTTTTACTTTTTTGTCTCTTTGTTTTTGTCTTAAAAACCAAACCCCCAATCCAACTATTTTTCTTGGTTACCAATAGTGGCCGCAAATTTAGAGGAGGTTCATATTTTACAGAATCGTGTGTTAACTTAGCTAGTCACCATCTCCCTTGGATACGATATCCGGAATACTTTCCACTTTATTACGTGATAGTGTATACTTGCACTTTAGCAGGCTGTTGAGCATTAGTGACACGACGCACGTCAATAACGGTATAGGTATAGCTATCCAAAAAAAAAATCACTTGCAAAACAGAAAAACTACCCTCCTAAATTTAATTACCACCACAAGCTCCACTACACTTTAGAGACAACAACAGAACATCACATTCCAAAAAAATAACATCATAAAAGAAATAAGTAGCTAAACTAAGAAATAAACCAAAGTGAATGTGATTGAGCTTGTCTGAAGTTAAAATATCTTGTTCATAACAGAATAGAAATCAAACTATACAACAGTGAGATCGATTGTAGGGGAAAAACCAATGTACAAACGTTATGTACAAGTCGCATGTTAATGGGTGGTTTCTCTTTTGCCTTAACTCACCTCAATGTAATGGCCAAATCAAAATGTTGAAAAACTTAATCCAAATTTCACCAAACAACTAAGCAGTAGTCAGTAGATAATGATCATCCGTCTATGAATACGTATAGAAATTACTCTCACATCAGTAAATCACTAATATCGACAACAGAAATTTGCAGATTAGTTGAAATGCCATTGAAAAAAGCTCTACTTTTCAATGCCAAAAACTACTTTGGTTAAATAATGCTCATCCGTCTATGAATACGTATAAAAATTAAAAGCTTCCATGATTTATTTTTTCTCATGGCTTACTATTATGATGGACTTTGAGCCTTTTCTAGTTATTTCTCTAAATTTATTCTTCTTGAATTTTCCCATGTTTACTAAGTGAAGAATTTGTTGTAAATCCTTGGATGATTCTTTCTTAAAAGTTGTTTTAAATCTAATAAACTCAAATTGCTATTAAATTGATTTGAAAGAAAATTAAAGAGTCCAAAGTTATTTTAAAAACTTGCTGTAAAATATGTTTCTCATCTTGTTACAGTGATGCATCCTCAAGAAAAATTAAAGAAAAGAACAAATTGAACCTAAATATTATGAAATTAAAAAGACTGAGAGAGAGAACCTCTAGATTACCGCTATCAACCTCCGTTACAAGCTCTGTCGATCACTGCTGGTACACACGTTGAAATGTTGCCGCTGTTACACACGTAGAGGCATCGCCGGCGTTGAACACCCGAGCATTTGCAGCCGTTCAACACCCAACAGTCACCGTTGTTAGCCGTTAAACACCCAAGATCGTGTTGTGCAGAAGAAGCGGCAGGAGAAAGGGAAATACGAAAACAAACGGTGTGGAGGACGAAAGACCCGAGCAGCTCGCCGCTGTTCAACACCCGAGCACTCTTCGCCGTTCAACACCAAACAATCGCCGTCGTTAGCCGTTAAACACTTGAGCTATCGTGTTGTGCGAAGAAGCGGCTGGAGAAAGTAGGCTACGAAAACAGATGGCGAAATACGATGAAATACGATTACCCAATCGTAAAGAAGAAGAAAAAACGACGTGGAGAAGAAGAAGAATAGGGCACATTACCGTATAGGAAATTAAAGGAAAAGGGGGCCCACTTTGCATTTGAGTTTCCGTTACCGTTATCATGAATTAAACGAAAAACAAAATGACATCGTTTAGCCTTTACTTTTTAATATAACAAACAAAACGACGTCATTTAAAAGGACCCCTTACGAGCCAATGATGTGAGCACCGCAAGCTCACAGGTCATCAAGTAATATAGTGATCGTGAGTACGTGAGTATCGTCTCCACAGGGATTGGATTTATTCATTTAATTACCGCGAATAATCTTGCTTAGCTTTATTTAGAGAACAAAATCTAATGGCAAAAAAGATAAACTAAAAAGCTAATCTAGAAAGCAAAAGATAAATGGAGACACAATTTGGAAGGATAATTATAGGGTGTTGATTTCATTAGTTTGACCTTTAATTGCTTAATCAATTAGCTAATTCGGATTAATTAAACATTTGATTCATAAGTCTAGAAGCCTAATATCAATGACTCTCCTGTCAGTCTCCTCCTATTCTCATGCCTTTTAATAAAGAATCTCCTTTCGGTTTCCTCTTTATTTACTAAGCATGACATTACGACCCTTCAATAACAACCTCTAACGTCTATTTAATATCTCCCGCTGTCACTTGGGTAAATAAACATTAGTCATGCATTTAGTTCTAGTCTAAGCTTCTCTCCGTCGAGTTTCCACTTAGTAACAGTTCAATTAATCAGTGATCAAGTGATTAAAAGCATTAAGGAAAAAATGCATGCACAAATGAATGACAATGACAATCAAACCAAATTACTTCATTAATTAAACAAAGGTTCAACAAACTAAATCAAACTCAAAGAATTTAGGAATTAACTACTCATAATCACTAAACATCCAATAATAAATCACAACTATTCTAGAAACTAAAAACAAAGGAAAAGGGAAGAGAATTGCTCATAATAATGTCGATCTCCTCGATCCCATGACGACCTCCATCGATTCCGAGCTCCCAAGATCTTCAACAAGGCTCTGAAAACTCTCCCAAAACCTCCAATTTTAGTGTGGACTCTAGAATGGGGTTAATACCCACAAATTGGCTCCCCAAATCTGGTTGCAAATGGCCCCTTTTATAGTTGTCCAGCAGAGATAGTGTCGCAACGCTGACATCACAGCATCGCGACACTATTACGTCATGTGCTTGGAGCCCAAGTTGCCTCAGCGTGGACAATGTCTCGATGCTGTCCCAGTTCCAGATTTTTCTACACGGTTTGCCTAGCGTCGAGACGCTAGGCCTCGGATCTCCACTTCAAGCATGGCCCTTTGGACTTCACTTTGGGCCTCCATCTTGCTCTTCTTGGGCTTTTGAGCTTGGATCTTCAATGTTCTTCTCAAAATACTCCAAAAGCCTCCAAAATCATCCAAAAATCCTCAAGAACTTCGGTTTAGCATCCTTTGCTCGGTTTCTGAAATTTAAACATAAAAACACTTCAAAGCACACAATTTAAGCACAAAACTAGCTAAAAATCATAGGAAATAGATAGCATTTCTGCATGCTATCAACGAACCGTTATTAAAGCCCAACATACAATAACAGGCCCAAACCGTTATTAAAGCCCATGTTTGATGACGGGCTAAAACCGTTATTGAAGCCTACATGTAATCACTGTTTAAATCCATCATCTAGTTTGGCTCAATATTTTAATGAAATAAAAGAACCAAAACCGACATATAAGCCCAACATACAATAACGGGCTCGAACCGTTATTAAAGCCCACCATGGTTGACATGTTAAATGACGGGCTAAACCCGTAATTGAAGCCTACATTTAATCACGATTTAAATCCGTCATCTAGTTTGGCCCAATACTTTAATGAAATAGAAGGACCAAAACTGACATAGAAGCCCAACATACGATAACGGGCCTGAACTGTTATTGAAGCCCACCATGAATGACATGTTAGATGACGGGCGAAAACCGACATATAAGAACACCTTTAATGACGGGCCACAACCGTCATCGATAATAAATTTTTTCGAAAATTTTTGCCTTTCTCCGAAAAAGCGGTGTCTTTTTGATGCATATCTTTAATGACGACCAATAACCGTCATTGAAGGACCACAGAGCGTTGAGACACTCTTTAAAGGGTCTAGATGCTTGGCCTCGGGAAAATAGCTCAATTTGCTCCAGTTTCGCTCTTATAAGCTCCAGATTGGCTCAAAATCTCCATGAAGGACCTATACACACATTATACTCATTTTAAAGCATTTTTCGCAAGGAATTCAACAAAGATAAGCAAATATGAGGAGATTACTCTATAAGCAATTGATGCTATCAAATAACCTCCAACCTAAATCTTGCTAGTCCTCGAGCAAGTATGCAATAAGAACAAGAATGATTGAGATTTATTTGGTTGCAAGTCATATAGCTCCAACCTTAATGTAACGACCCTACATTTCATGTCTAGATCCTAAGGCCACTACCACATGCATTTCATTTCACATACAAAGAATGACGAAGGAACACATTTTGAGTAAAACATGCTTAGAAAATCAGTGAAACTTTTCAGCCTGGGATCCTAGTTAAAACAGAACAAGAAGAAATTTTAGCCATTCTAGCAAAAGTCTTAAACCAGAATAAATCCTAAAACATCACATAACAAATACAAAAGATAGAAGTTCGAAAACATAAAATGTGGAAGTCTATCCTAAGGAAATCCATGGCTCGTTCAGCATCACTCTGTCACGCGTTCTGTACACCTTTGCCTTTACCTACAATTACAAGTTAGGGAAAAGAATGAGTATTTAAGAAAAATACTCAGTAAGTAACAATACTGCTAGACAGGCAACAACCAAGGTTTCAAAAGTTATTTTTGGCTAAGGGCCTAAAGGTTATGTCATCTCATTCCTGTTCATTTCATTTCATTCACCTTGTAGTATGGGTCTAGTGATCAATTAACTCACCTATAAAAATTTGCCAACTCACTGAAGGTGCACACGTGGGTGTTTTGGGAGGTCTCTACTCCTACTGGTGGTAGAAGGCACCCAGTCAGTGGAGCCAAGTCTCACCCATCAAGGCACTATTGTGCGCATAGCGCACTAACTACCATTTCACTGGTGGGGCGTCCATGGGTTTTAAGTCGGAAATTAACTTCCACAGTTAGTAAATGGCACCTAGTCTGCGAAGCCAAGTCCCGCCCATTTAGCTCCTCATTTCAGTTTAATACATCTCATTCCTAGGTGTTTAATTGACACGACCCCCTGCTAAAGCAACTACCCTATTCTTTTCCCTTTCTTACTCCTTTTCCCTTTAAGGCCTCTTAGCACTCAGGTTAATTTTAACTGCCACCTAACCAATGAAATTTATTCTCCCAAAATTTACTAACAGATTAGACCAGCAAGTAGCATCCCAACTCAGCCAATTACAGATAACCTACCAGACATTCAACACTTCTGAACAAAGAAACCACCACTTCTCGTTGTCTACATACATCGCCAGTCAACTATAATATGTCACAGTCAAGCACTCTCACCTATCTCATAGCACAAGTACACAGCAGTCAAATTCTTGAAGACAAACGCATTCACATCATCTCAGTCTTAACTCAAACATATAATACAATCTCATGCCAGAAGTATAACTGTCATTTGAATGCATAAAATTTCATTCCAATTCAGCAAGTTAACTTACCTTGAGGTAACTAAGCTTGATTGAAAACACCAACAACTTGATATAACGGCAACCTCGTTATGCGAAAAGTAATCTATTAAAACACATAAAGGTTCTCACATCAGAGACATTCCAATCTCAATAATTTTTCCTAAAGACACAAAACGAAACTAATGTTCGCCCAAACGAAACTAATGTTCGCTGCCCAGCTTCAAAATTTCGCTCCGCCTTTAATGATTCGACACCACTTACTACGGATACCTTAGATTAAGATCCAACGTTAATGGGTATTCCATTAAGGCATAAAAAACCAATAAATCTTAACTTACAAATTCCTTACCCACTAGCTGAAATCGTTGAACATTCAAGATGCGTGAGGCTGTTTTTCTTAAGGCAGTGGCGGCGGCGATCGATTCTGAGCGACAGAAACGAACAGATCTGAATGGCAACGGTGGCACGCGGAAGTTGTACACTATAGGGAGAAAACAGAGAGTGAGGCCGAGAGAGCAAACGAGAGAGAGAAAAAAATTCTAAGAGGGAGATCTCACCGGTGACTCGCGACGAGGCGGTGGCGGCGTGCGGCAAGACGACGGAGGCGGCAGCAAAACGATGGACGGCGGCGCGGCGAGGTGAAGCAGACGGCGGTGTGGCGAGGTGAAGCAGACGGCGGCGTGAGGCGAAAATCAGCGTGCGATGGTTCTCAACGGAGAAAGACGGTGGCGCGCTGCAGACCGAGAGAGGGAGCCACATGAGAGAGAGAGAGAAATCTGAGAAGGAGCGATCTCTGGCAGCTCGTGACGATTCACGGCGGCGAGAGGACGGCGGCGCGGCAGCGATGTGCGACGGAAGGCGGCGGCTTACGTGCTACTGCAGTCGAGAGAGAAAGACTGTAAGAGTTGAGGGCACGAGAGAGAGGGAGAGCGAGAGAGAAGAAAAAAAATCTGATTCTTTTTTTTTCTTAAAACGGTCAGCTTGACCGAAATTTGGGGGGTAGTTTCCCCCCTTTTCTTTTCCCCTTTTTGACCAGGCAAAATGCCCATTTCTTTCCCTCATTTTCTTTTTTTTTTTAAAAAAAAAAAATCGGGCTGTTACACTTAACATCTAAAAGAATCACTCAACTTATTCAAATCATGCTAACCCATTCAAGCAATAATTAGACTTTTGGGTTTTATGCCCTAAAACTCGTAGATAGTAAATATAACACTTCATTGTTCGTTAATAAAGAGTTATTTATTTCAATAAAATCGTTATTGATTACATGTATGTTAATTTTTGCCTAAATAATCACAAATCCAATAAACTAATAACCCCTAGCTATATTATGAATACTTGTACTTTATGTAGTGACATAAAACTGGATTAAGTTCAAGTAAATAGCCTAAACGGTCTATAGTATAAGAATACGGTTGGGTACCTTATCATGGGGACATTATTGACGTGACTCACTTTGTATTTAATACAAAGGATGTGATCCTGAATCGTTCATGTAGTGACATGTGGGTGAGGGTGTCCTATGCAATGAGTTTGCATAAGACCGGACCGCGAGATAAGTCACTTTCACTTTATAATGTCGTTTACTAATGAAACTGACTATCTCATGCAATGACCTAGGTAACTTGATCTTAATTCTGAGCTAATTATGAACTCCTATTTATTAAGGATTGTCCTTTGATTTGTATGGGTGAGAGTGGTCTGAGTTTGCGACTCAATAAGACTACCATTTTGGGGATAAGACCGGGTAGATAGTTGGGGACATAATCTTGTAAGACAGAACTCACTCCTACCCATTTTAAGGATAGTCCAGAGGTTGTTCCCTTAAGTACTGATTTTAGGTCTTGAACAAGGGGCCCCACCCTCTCATTTGCCCTAGAGGGACTCGGTTTAGTGGTAGAACCACAAACCAATTATTCATTAGAGGATCGATGGGACTTAAGGAGCAAGATGTAACTTTAGGGGTAAAACAGACATTTGACCCAGCTCTAGTTACGAATAAGGGATAAATACACTTTTAGTCCATGAGGTTTGGGTTAGGATTCATTTTGGTCCCTGAGTTTTCAAACTCAACAATTTAGCCCCTGAGGTTTGATTTTAGTTTCATTTTGGTCTCTCCATTCAATTTTCCGTTAATAGTTAATGAATAGCTAACGTGGCAAAAAAAGTTTATTGAAAAAATTATTTTTTAAGTTTTTTAAAATATAATATAATAATAAATACATTATTTTTTTATAATTTTTTATTTCTTTCCCCTCTCTCTCCTTCTTCTTCTTTTTTCTTTCACCCATCCCCTTCTTCTTCTTTCTTCCACCCACCTCTTAAACCCAAACCTATCTCCGACGACTGTCAACACCGACCGGCGCCAGCGAATTTTTTTTTTTTTTTCTGTTTTTTTTCTTTCTTCTCTTTCTTTCTTCTTTCTCTTTTCAACTCCATTGTCCTTTTTTTATAACAGTCAAGAGGAGGAGGGAGTTCCTCCTCCCTCCTCATCTTTACTTAAATTAATCTCAAACTTAAATTAGTCACTAATTGAGTGTCAATTTTTGGGGCATTTGAGATGCATGAATTCCTCTATATATATATAGAGGATGAAATGTTGAAGAAACTATGTTGGATTCCCATCTGTTATGCTGCCAAAATAGTGACTAAAACCAATATTTCAAACTCTAAAAAACAGTTTGAACCCACAAGCTTTCACCTTCCAATTCCCATCATAGAGGATTCCACAATCCATTCCAAGGCCTGAGAATAGCAAGGAAGATATTGGTGGTGGTCCTTGATGCATTGGTGTGAAGAAACAACAGAAGAACCAGTCCAATTTTGAGCTACATCCAGGTTGGTACTCACACCTCTGTTTTCGGTCAAATGAGAAAGTAGGCTTAGTGTGTAAATTGATGAATTATGTGCTTAAGATCTAAAATTGATTCTTTAGGGCCAGTTTGATAACCATTTCAGTTTTTTGTTTTTGGTTTTTCTGTTTTTGGTTTTTGGTTCTTGGTTTCCTTTTTTAAAAAAACAAAAACCATATATGTTTGATAACTGTTTTTTGTTTTCTGTTTTTAAAAAACAGAAAACCAACCTTATTTGATAACTGTTTTTGGTTTTCAGTTTTTTAAAAATTAGAAAGATGAAAAGATATTTTAGAGACAGAAAAATGTGTAAAGATGTTGAAACAAAAATTTAGAGACACAAATATAAATTTTTTCAAGAGATTTTTTTTTTGAAAAGACGAGAGAAAAGTTAGACATAGAAAATTTAGAGAGATGAAAGAAAATGTTTAGAGAAAGAATATTAGTTAGACTCGAGAAAAGATATTAGTTAGAGAAAAAATAAAAAACAAGTTAGAGTAAAAACGATAAATTTTAGATTAAAAAAAGAAAATTTAGAGAGATAGTAAAGTTAAGAGTAAAAGATATGCTAAAGAACTAACAATAAATTAGAAAAATAAAGAAAAGTTGTAGCGATAGAAAATTTTGGTGACTTTTTTTTTTTCCAAAAGAAAAATTAGAACATGTTTATTGAGGAGAGAAAAGATATTGACAAGTTTTTAGAAATAGACAAGTTATAGAGAAAAAAAAAAGTTTTGAGAGAGAAAAAGATAGAGAAAGAAATTTGTTGGAGAGAGAGGTAAAAGAGGAGAAAAGTAAGCATGAGAAGAAAAATGAGTTTTTGAAAAACAGAAATCTGTTTTTAAAAACTACTTTTTTTGGTTTTTGAAATTTACTTATAATTTCAAAAACGTTTTTAAAAAACAGAAAACAGAAAACAGAAATGGTTATCAAACACCTCTGTTTTTAAAAAATTAAAAACAAAAACAGAAAACAGAAAACGGAATGGTTATCAAACGGGCCCGTAGTTTTCATATTAACACTTTCAATTGGTATCAGAGCATGGTTTGGGCACCATATTACAGTTTTGGCATTTTTTTCTTTTCAATTTGTTGATGGAATTGTAATTGCTCACATGTATATGAGCATCAATGTGTTCAGAAGAGTCTGTAATTTTTATAGTCACTAGAGTCCATTTCAGCCTTCAATTGTACAAAAGAAGAGGATGAACACATGTTGGCCGAAGAACAGGGAGGTGTCCAGTCGAGACATTGTTCTTCAGCGTCTCGACACTCTTGCAAATTCAAAGAGGCGCGCAAAGATTCTCAGGTCTGGTTCGGTCCAACAGTCGATTCAGCCCAAATCCGATCCGGTCGGTGCATTTTGACTCGTTTTAGCCATATTTTATCCAATAGAGGTTAAGTTTAGCCCCAAATTGGATGGTTCGGGTCGATTCATGATTCTCGGGAGCATTTCAAGCCATGTTTTTTTATTATTAATGTAAATATAGTTTTTTCTTGCCCAAATTGCCAAAACCAGTCCATTTTAGTGTGATTTAATTAATTATATGCATTGTGAATGTATGTTTTTATTGAATAGCTTAGTATATGCATCAAGTATGTCAGGTAGATTTAAAATCCCACCATAGGAAGCATGATTTGTGCATTATAGTATGTTATAAATAGTTATAATATAAGTATGTATGATTAGGATTTCATGTTAGATGCATGTTGAATGAATTATTTTCGTTAATATCGATTTGTATAAACGTTATATTAGCTAAACAAAAATAAACGAAGCATGCAACATGAAACTACCTTAGCTCGATTTAAAACGCTAAGATCGATTAGAAACATGTTATAGGTTAATGTCTTTTATCATAGTTATAAACCGAGATAGACATTTAAAATCTATAACAAAGATAAAAGCATGCTCACGTAGGGTTAACGGAATCCAACTCGATCAAATTTCAAATAGTTTTAAATAGGTCGATAACTTGTAAAGCTAAGGTTACAAGAGAACTCACCCGGTAAGATGTTGTCTAAGGTTGGAGGTATTTAAGTTGACGGTTTATGGAATACCTCCTACCTAGACATCGAGTCGGCACTTGAATTAGGTTAACTCGATTTTATGAGCATGCGTGAGCAATGTGAGGTTTTAATGTGAGTTTATCACCTAGACATCGTAGATTGAGTCCAACTCTTGGACGTATCACCTAGACTTAGGTAATTTTATTAGTCGAATATTATCTAAGTCGAAATAAACCCTAAAACCTAATAGGACACTTTTAGTGGGACAAAAAGTATAAAAACAAGATGTTCATATTGAGTTTTTACTCTCACTGTTGGGTTTTATGTCCTAAAACTCGTGGATAGTAAATGTAACAAAGTCAATTATAATCGATAAAGCGTTATCAAGTTCAAGTAATAGCCTAAACGGTCTATAATATAGGGATAAGACTGGGTACCTTATCCTAGGAAAAACTATGTGACACGACCCACTTTGTTTTAGTACAAACGATGTGATCCTAAATCGTTCATGTAGAGACATGCGAGTGGGGGCGTCCTATGCAAAAGAGTTTGCATAAGACCAGGACAGCGAAATAGGTCACTTTCACTTTATAACGTTGTTTACTATGAAATTGACTATTTCAAAGCGATGACCTAGGTAACTCGATCTTAATCCTGAGCTAACTATGAACTCCTGTTTATTCGGGATTATCCTTTGATTTGCATGGGTGAAAGTGGCTCAACATCGCTGACTCAATAATGCCTTCAATTTTGGGGATAAGACCGAGTAGATAACTGGGGACATAGTCTTGCAAGATGGAATTCACTCCTACCCGACTTTAGGGATAGTAGAGAGGTTGTTCCCTTAAGTGCTGACTCCGGGACGTGAACAAAGGTGCACTGCCCTCTCATTGGCCCGAGAGGTTTTAGGTTTAGTGGTTGGACCACAAACCAATTCTTCATTAGGGACTTAGTGAAGGCTTAAGGAACAAGAGTGCTATAGGGGTAAAACGAACTTTTGACCTGGCTATAGTCACGAACAACCTGTGAAGGGTCGACTTACTAGTCATGGTTATATCGGGTGGACAGAAATATATCTACAGTGAGGGGAGTTCAGCTACGGGCTATAGTGGAGTGTCCCATTAGTTAACGAATGTTGATAACTAGGATTAAAAGAGTTCAACGGGTTAATCTCGGATCGTTGGAGCCCATGATCTGTAGGTCCATTAGGTCCCCCTACTAGCTCATACGGATAAACCTTAGAATAGAATGATGAAAGAATTTGAAAACGTTCAAATTCGAACTTAGGGAGAAATTGTTAATTATATTCGATATGATTGAGCATGTAGGTTTAATTGTGTATTAAACCATAATTGAGAGGGCTATTATTATTATTTAAATATGATTTAAATATTACACACGTGAATAGGGATTCATGTACGAGCAATCGGTTTTTGAGAGGTAAAGAGTTTTGTGTAATTATTTAATTTGATTAAATAATTATTAAGCTAAAATTAAAGTGTTTAATTTGGATTTTAATTTACTTATGTAAAACTAATTTTGAAATTAGTTTTATATAAATGTGAATGTAAATTAAAAATGAAATTCAATTTTGAATTTCATGAAATTAAAACTCATTTTGGAGGTGGTGGGATTTCTTGAATAAACCCACAAAAATAAACCACCTCATGACACCTAAAATGAACACCTCAAGCTTCCTTGATTTGGTGTCTTACTCTTGTGAAGAGGTTGCATGTTTTCTCTTCTATAGAGCTCACACAAGCTCATTAGAAGGGGATGATGATGTTGGAAATATCCACAAAGGGGTGAAGTTCATTTTCTCTCAAAAACCAAAAACATAACTTTCAAACCCATGTTCTTTCTCCTTCAAATTCATCACCATGGAGCTCACACAAGCTCGTTCTAAGGCAGGAGAATAGTGGGGAAGATCTTGGTGGTCGTCCACGACTCGATTGTGTTGAGAATCATCCAACGAATCGCTTGAATTCATGCTCCAAAGGTACGATTTCCGTATGCTCTGTTTTGGTCGTTTTAAGCATGTTTTTCCATTGACAAATTAATGAAATTAAACGCCCAAGATCCGTAATCGCTTCAGCTTGAGTGTCGTACACTCCTTCACTCACGTCCCCCTGCGTTCACACCGTGAGATCCATGCCCGGCTTTGTGTCACCCTAGGAGCGACCTCCTTTCGGAGAGTGTTTGCATGGGTCAATACAAAGGTGAATGGGGAAAGTGTTTATAGTAAGTTGGAGAATGACACATGTCAATGTATACTATAGTCTCCACCCCTAGGTCGCACCGTGAGATTCTTATGATCTGCCCGCGTATCGCCCTGGGAGCGACCATCCTTACGGAGGGCCTAATCATAGGTTTTCAAACACCGTGAACTCCAGAAATGGATAGGTTAATTACCACTAGTTGTCTTTCCTAACAGTAGCCTGTTGGTGCGTACCTCTAGGATCTGGAAGTGGGAGGGCTACACTTACGAGGATAAGTTAAAAGTTAACGACTTCTTGACCAAACAAATGGTAGCTAATGACTATAGGAATATGAGATGTTCTGGCATTAGAATTTGGCTGAGATAGTCTCAATTCAGTGGAGCAGTAACTAATCACCCTTCGGTGGCTATTACTCTAAACCCCTAAAGTATCATTGCAAAACTATATCGATAGTATATTAATGTTACTTTGATTAATAATTTTGCTAAACTTGATTGGATTATTTAAATGGTTAAGGAAAAAATTGTTGGGATTGGTGTCCTAAAACTCGTAGATAGTGAATGTTAAACGAATTATATACTTATTCGATAAAGGCGTTATCGAGACTAACTCAGTAAAGTTATTACTGAATAAAGTAAATTGCACATATAATTACCCAAATCCAATAAACTAAGATCCATGGCTATAGGATGAACACTTGAGCTTTATGTAGAGACATAAAAGTGGATCAAGCTCGAGTAATAGCCAAAACAGTCTATAGTATAGGGATAGGGCTGAATACCTTATTCTGGGGACACTATGAGACGCGGCCCGCTTTATAGATGGTATAGATGATGTGATCCTAAATCGTCCATGTAGAGACATGCGAGTGGGGGCGTCCTATGCAATGAGTTTGCATAAGACCAGGACCGAGAAATAAGTCGCTCTCGCTTTATAACACCATTTACTGATGAGACTGACTATTTCATATGATGACCTAGGTAACTCGATCTTAATCCTGAGCTATCTATGAACTCCTGTTTATTCGGACTTATCCTTAGATCTGCATAGGTGAGAGTGGCTCAGTATCGCCGACTCAATAAGCCTCCCATTTCAGGGATAGGAGCGAGTAGATAGCTGGGGATATAGTCGTGCAAGAAGGAATTCACTCCTACCCGAATTAGGGATAGTAGAGAGGTTGTTCCCTTAAGTGCTGACTCCGAGGCTTGAACAAAGGGATCCCACCCTCTCATTGGCCCGAGAGGGACTCGGTTTATTGGTTGGACCATAAACCAATTGTTCATTAGAGGATCAGTGGGACTTAAGGAACTAGAAGTACTATAGGGGTAAAACGGGCTTTTGACCTAGCTATAGCTACGAACAACCTGTGAAGGATCGACTTACTAATCATGGTTAAATCAAGTGGACAAAAAAATATGTCTATAGTGAGGGGAGTGCAACTATCGGGCTATAGTGGAGTGTCCCGGTAGTTAACGAATGTTGGCTAGCTTGGATAATGAGATTAGTCGGTTAGCCTCGAATCGTTGGAGCCCATGATCTATAGGTCCATTAGGTCCCCCTACTAGCTCATATCGGAACAAAGCCTAGAACAAAAAGATAGGAAGCTTTGAATCGTTCAAAATCGGGAAAACGGGTATTATCGTAAATTGTGTTTGACACAATAATTTAATTATGAATTAAATTAGAAAATGAGAGATGGAGTATTTAAAAGTGTTTTGAATACCATATATATGTATTAGGAATCATATATAATTCATGGCACTAGGTGATAAAGATTAATTGGATTAATCATGTAAAAATTACTTGGAATTGTACAAATTAATTGCCTAGAAATCAATTTCAATTTTGAATTGAAATAGGAATGAATTGCAAGCTGAAAATTGAGAATTTAGATTCAATTTTAAGTGGATTTAGTGGCATTCCCACTCTTGCATGTTGATGCATAGTGGAAAACAACACAACCATGCACTAGTTGCATGTGTTGTGAATTAAACACCTAGAATCCACTTTGAGTTGCAATTTCACCATATGTCTAGTGTCATGAGGCTTCTCTTTGCATGGAAGATGTCTATATAAGGAGTATGAATCAGATTCAAATGAAGGAGAGCCATTTTCCATATTGTTATGCTGCTGGATTTTGGTCTCAAACTCACTCATCTCCATATATCTCTCTAGTGCTTGAACCTTCAAGCATTCCCTTCCCATTCCCTATCTCTATAGACTCCCACAAGTCGTTCTTGGCCCGGAGAATAGTAGGGAAGACACTAGAGGTGGTCCACACACCGTTCGTGATCAAAGGAATCAAAGGGAGTTGTTGAATCGGTCTCCAAAAGGTTGGTAAAAATTCTGCTCTCTCCTTACGGTATTTGGACAGCATGTTTTCATTTTCTAAAATTGATGTAGTTAAGTGCCTCTGATCCTAAAATTGCTTCCGCATGTGTTATATGAACACCTTCAAAAATAACTAATACAGTCAAATGTTTTATTTTTCAACATGTCTTCCTCTATAATTCAACGGCTTAAAAACGATAAATTAATCGACGAAAATTACGCGACGTGGAAATCAAACCTGAACATGGTTCTGTTGGGTTTTATGCCCTAAAACTCTTAGATAGTGAATGTAAAGAAATTGTATACTTTTTTCAATAAAGTGTTATTGAGTTTCTACAATAAAGTGTTATTGTTAAATATTGCACAATTTGACCCAAATCCAATAAACTAAGATCCAAGGTTGTTTGTATGTAACTTGAACTAGTATGTGGGGACATACGGGGATCGATGTTCAAGTAACAACCTAAAAGGTCTATAGTACAAGGATAAGGTTGGGTACCTTATCCTGGTAACACTATGAGATACGACCCGCTTTGTATTTGATACAGATGTATTGATCCAAAACGTCCATGTAGTAGACATGCATGCGGGGGTATCCTATGCAATGAGTTTGGATAAGACCGGACCACGAAATAGTCAACCATTAGTTATAACACCGTTAACTAGTTAGGTTACTGTTTCAATAGAATGACCTAGGTAACTCAGTCTTAATCCTGAGTGTGTCATGAACTCCTTCTCATGAGGGATTGTCCTTTGATTAGCATGGGTGAGAGTGGCCAATACGCCGACTCAATATGCCTTCCTTTTTGGGGACAAGACCGAGTGGGAGGCTGGGGACATGACAACACAAGAAGGAATTCACTCCTTCCCACTTCTAGGAGAAATAAATGAGTGTTCCCTTAAGTGGTGACTCCGGGACTTGAACAAAGGGATCCCGCCCTCTCACTGGCCCGAGAGGGACTTTCTGTTTAATGGTTGGACCATAAACAGGTTGTTCATTAGAGGAGCGCTGGTACTTAAGGAGACAGATGTAACAAAGGGGTAAAACGGTAATTTGACCCAGCTGTGATTACGGACACTCGTGAAGGATTGACTTACCGGCATAGGTCTACATCCATGGACACAGAAATGTTCTACTGTGAGAAGAGTTCAGTTGTGGGTCTTTAGTGGAATGACCCACAGTTAATGAATATTGATTACTTGATTAATGAGTTTAATCAGTTAACCTCATATCATTAGAGCTTCTGATCTGTAGGTCCATTAGGTCCCCCTGCTAGCTCGTAAAGAGTAATTAGGAACAAATATATCTTGAGAGAATTTGAATAGTTCAAATTCATATTGGGAATTAAGTTAATTGTATGAGATACAAATTAATATAATGTATAGTGATGCATTAAAATATAAAGTCTAATTTGAGATTAAACTTTATTATATGGAGAGATTGATATATATATCTAATTAAATATATGATATTTATTTTGAAGATGAATTAATTAATTATGAATTAATTAATTATTCAATTTAGTTTAAATTAAATGAGATTTAATTAAACTATAGTCTATGAGGGAATTATTAGAATATGATTCTAATATGTAATTAATTGAATATGAGAGATATTTAATTAATTATAAAATTAATTAATTATTGAAATTAATTAATTGATTAGTTTAATTGAATTAATTAAATGTGATTTAATTAAGTTTAATTAAAATATATTATGTGAGGAAATTACATTTAAATAAGATTTAAATGTGCATGAGATTAATTAATTAATATGATTAGTTAATTAACATTTAATTAATTGATTTAATCAATTAATTAATTGATCTTGATCTAACGGTCAAGATTGTTTCCTAACCTCACATTAGGGTTTCCTCTCTTATAAAACGAAAGGTTATGAGAACCCTAGCCCTAAGGTCTCATTCTAGCCTCCCTCACATATTCTCTCAAGAACTCTAGAGAGAAATTTTCTCTCTAAGAGTTTTTCCAAATCAAGATTAGTAGTCCCACAACTAGGTTCCTAGTCTCAGAGAATAGCAGGGTAGCCTCGTGGTGGTGTCCGTTGAAGTATTCAGAGTCGTCAACGGAGGTATGTTTCTCACCGCCTAACCTTTTGCCAATGTATTAGTATTTTGGTGAAAACAAAATTAACTACGAACGGTCCAATTGCTTCCGCTGTAACGGAATTGGGAATTCCAATCCTTTCAGGTTCTGGTTATTAATGATCTGCGGTTTGTCATGACGGAGGAATGTCGTCCAGTCCCTACTCGCAAGACGTGGAAATAATCGCCGACTCAATAAGCCTACCGTTTTGGGGATGAAACTGAATAGATAGCTGGGGACATAATCTCGCAAGACGAAATTCACTATTACCAAATTTAGGGTTAGTAAGAAGGTTGTTCCCTTAAGTACTGACTCCAAGTCTTTGACAAGGGGCCCTACCCTCTCATTGGCTTTAGAGGGACTTTGTTCAGTGATTGAATCACAAACCAATTTCTCATTAGAGGATTAATGGAACTTAAGGAACAAGATGTAACTATAGGGGTAAAACGGACATTTGAAGCTCTAGTTAACGAACAATTGATGAAGGGTCGACTTACTAATCATGGTTATATCAAGTGGACAGAATAATATCTACAGTGAGGGGAGTGCAGCTACGGGCTATAGTGGAGTGTGCCGAAAGCTAACAAATGTTGAATAAATAGGTTAATGAGTTTAACTGGTTATTCTCAAATCGTTGGAGCCCATAATCTGTAGGTCCATTAGGTCCCTCTACTTGCTCAATAGGAATAAAACTTGGAACAATATGATATGTTAATGTTTGAAATGTTCAAATTCGGAATGGGATACAAAAGTCGGTTATATGCGATATTTAACGACATGTTAGTTTAATTTCGAATTAAACTAAGAATAAGAGTTGATTGTATTTAAATATGATTTAAATATTAAACACGTGAATAGAGATTCATGTTCGAGAATTTTCGTTTGGAGAAAAGCCAGGATTGAGCAAATAATATTAATTTAATATAAGATATTAAATTAATTATTATTATATTTTGATTTTAATTAAACAAGAATTTTATTTAATTAAAATGAAAAATAAAAATACAAAAGTTGGATTTTAAAATCAGATTATTGAAAAATTAAAAATATGAATTTTTTAATTTGAGAAATTAAAAAATTCTCAATTTTTTTAGAGGTGGTGGGTTTTGATTAAGCTATGAGCTTAAGTCATTATTAGAACACCTAATTAACCACCTAATTGAGCTCTAATTTGGTGTCACTCTTGGCTGAATCCATTCTACATGTTTTCCTCAATATATACATGCTTAAGAGGTGAAGAATGTTCATATGTAAGGAAATGCTGCTGAAATCACACCAAAAAGCCACAACTCTCAAACCTATTGTTAAAGCTTGAACTCCAAGCTTTCCCATCCAATTCCTATCAATTAAGGATCTCACAATCCATTCCAAGGCCTGAGGATAGTAAAGAACTTCCAAGTGGTTGTCCAAGATCCATTGGTGTGAAGAAACAACTCACGGATTGCATCCATTGGGAGCTTCAAGAGGTAGGTGCTTCAAAACTCTGTTTTTTGAACTATGGACTGTCTTCTTTAGTCAAATTGATGAAATTGTGTGCCTAAGATCCTAAACTGCTTCCACATGTTTAATATTGACACTTTCAATTGGTATCAGAGCATGGTTTGGCCACCCAATTTGCATCAATTTGATCATGGTGGGTAGCATTTGCATGTTGAATTATTTTGGGTGTTGAAATAGATATATTACGGTTTTGGCAATTTATTTCTCTTAAATTTGTTGATCAATTTGTAATTGCTCACATGTATATGAGAATTAACGTGTTGTGAAGAGTCTGTAATTTTTATAGAGTCATTAGAGTTCATTTAGGCCTTTGATTGATTAAGGAAAGAGAAAAAACTCAACTAGCCAATGAAGAGGGAGCAACCCAATCGAGTCAGCATCTCGATGCTTTTCTTCGGCATCTCGACGCTGATGCATTTTCAAAGAAGCGCGCTTAATTTTCCAGATCTGGTTCGGTCCAGCTCAAGTCCGGTCCGGTTCAACCCCTTTTGACTCGATTCAGCCCTATTTTGCCCATTGATGGTCTGATTCAACCCTTCGGAGGTTTGTTCAAAGTGGTTCAAGGATCCCAGGAGCAATTCAAGCAACATTTTTCATATTATTTGTAATAATTTAGTTATTGCTTGCTCCAAATTGCCAAAACCGGTCCATTTTAGTGTGATTTAATTAATTATGCATGGATGGATGTATGTTTTAATTAACTAGCTTATAATATGCATAAAAAATGTCATATAGATTTAAAATCCCACCATAGGAAGCATGATACATGCATTTAAGTATGTTATAATTCGTTATAATCTTAAGTTGCATGTTTAGGTTTCATGTTAGATGCATGTTGAATGAATTAATTTCGTTATTGATCGATTATATAAACGTTATATTAACTCAACGAAAACGAACAAAGCATGAAACTACCTTAGCTCGATTTAAAGCATTAAGATCTATTAGAAGCATGTTATAGGTTATCGTCGTTATAATCGTTATAATCGTTATAAAACTGACATAGACGTTTAAATTCTATAACAAAAATAAAAGCCTACTCACTTAGGGTTAAATTAAACTCAAAGATCGATTAATGCAAAATTAGTTTTAGGTCGATAACTTGTAAAGCTAAGGTTACACGAGAGTTCACCCTGTTAGATGTTGTCTAAAGCTGGAGGTATTTAAGTTGACAGTTTACGAAACACCTCCTACCTGGGCATCAAACCGGTATTTGAGTTAGGTTAACCCGGTTTTATGAGCATGCGTGAGCGATCTGAGGTTATAATGTGAGTTTATCACCTAGACATCGTTAGTCAAGGCCTTTTACGGACATATCACCGAGACTTAGGAAAATTTTAGCCGGATCCTATCTAAGTCAAAAATAAAACTCTAAAATGTAATAGGACACTTCAGTGGGTGGAAAAGTTATAAAAACAAGATATTTAAATCGAGTTTTTACTCTCACGTCCCCCTGTGTTCACATCGTGAGATACATGCTTAGCTTCGTGTTTATTTCTCTTAACCTTCAAATTGTGGTAACTTGGTGCTAAAGGGAGCTTCCAAACATGGAAAAAATCTTGCAAGAAAAGGAAAACATCACAAAAAGAAAGTCGACAGCGTCGAGACGCTGTGAGCTAGTGATAACTCTCCAAAAGGGAGTTATTTATACCTTATTCTATGATGATTTATATGTTAATTGTGCCATATGGGTGTGTTATTAGATGAATATATTATGTTTTAGCCTAATTATAAGAATTGGTGCTTTGGGGTTCTTTTGTAGAAAAAAAAAATGTTGATCAGATTAGGAGAGCAAAGTCCATTGATCCAGCAAAGCTGTTAGCAAAACTGGCCACATGAACTGCACGTGATTCATTAAATGAGGTGGCGTTTCCAGCTCAGATCTCGGATTTAGAAGTCTTGGAAAGAGCTTCACGTGTCATGTTTGACCTAATTAGGTTGGACTTCACCCTATAAATGAGAGTAGCCATTTAGAGTCAATTCATTCCATCTTTAGAGCCCGATTAAAGTTCAAGACCGGTTGGAGACCTAAGGAGACCATCCTACGAATTCCCTCAAGGAGGATAGTACTTTCTTGTAGAATTTGTTGTATGGATGTGCTTATTCAGATTGCAATGTGTGTTATGTTTATTTCTATGAATTAATTTACTTTAGTCACGAGTTAAGAATAATGTAATTGTCATTTCTTATTAATCTAGTGATTCTTGTTGATCTTGTGCATCTTGATTACTTGTTGAACTTAATTCTATTGTGTGCCCGCCTGGCCAGCCGGTATGTATAGCTTCTCTTAGTTTCAGGGATGATTTAAAAGTTGTGTGGCTTGTAATCACGTTACACTGTTGATAGTTGGTGGACGCCAACAGTTGAGCTAGGGATAGCCAATTACCTAATGCTTGATCGGTAGAACTTCATTGGAGTTGAAATACATTCCAAAAGATTTAGAGTTCTGGGAGGATCCTGCTGGTAAGACTGCGAGAGATTGCCTGATCAAAAGAATTGCTAGATCATTTTTGCTTTATCATTTGTTTTGTTCCAGCATTTTAAAAACCCAATCAATTTAACCAACTTTAAAATCACTAAAGAACTAATCAAAATAGATAGAGTGAGACTATTCAAGACCACGTGGATACGATAAATACTTATCACTTGCTGCTAGATTGTGTATGCTTGCACAGTATTTTTGAGTTAATTTGTTATATATTTTTAACCACTTCGGAAAGCAATAGCTAGCATCTCGACGCTGCCTTTCAGATAAGGAAAGTGGCCTTTAAAATCTGCCTAGCGTTGAGACGTTAGGCTTTCAGCGTCTCGACGCTAAGCCTCGGGTTTGGGCTTCGAAATTCCCTATTTTCCAGGCATCTCGACGCTAGGTTGATGGGGTCTCGACGCTGGCAAAGGCTCCAAGGGCATTTTGGTCTTTTACGCTCCAGTTTTGCTCGTTTAAGCCCCGAATTGCCTCCAATGCATTGCCAAGGACCTATACACATATTATACTCATTTTAAAGCATTTTTCGCAAGGAATACAACAAAGATAAGCGAATTGGGAGATTATAAACATTTAAAAATTTAGACTGATCAGAATCCATCGTTAGTTCCATGGTAGGCTAGTGTAGACTTTTGATAGGCCTAAGAACCTAGGAGAAATTGATTTAATCTAATTAGAGAATTTTAATTCCTAATTTAATTAGACAATTATGGGCCTTGCGTGATAATGCGGTTAGTTAATTAGTAATTTTGAGGATTTATTGGATTGCTAATTTTACTAATTAGATTTAGTCTGAGAAGTCATCGGGCTAAGCAATTAAAATAACTAATCAATTAAACAATTCGTGGAGTATCGGGTAATTTAATTGGTTAGACACAGGTTTAGTAGGTGGACTATCCGAACAACCAAGAAGCATTTCGGGCTCATAATAATTCAGTAAAATTAATCTTTAGATAATCAATTAATGAATTTGAATAAACTAACACCGAGTACTTTCGATTGCAATGATCACCAAAGTATGATTAGCCTACCCGCCATTTATTTTCCTGCTTTTACTTTTCTGCCATTTATTTTCAACATTTTATTTTTCCTTCGCATTTTAAATTTATCCAATTCCAACCCCCATTAGTTTGGTCTTTGCAATATACCCGATTTAGAGGAATTAACAATCGTGCTCCCTGTGATCGAGCCACTACTGCTACAAGTTAGCTTTAGGGGTTGGTGATTATAAATTTATTTGACACGAATGTTGGAGAATTTGACACCCTCCGAACTGTCCCGTCATTATGATATGTCCATTGTTCTGAATTTTTTAGAATGAGAAGTTGGTATTACTCGGGACGAGTAATAGTTCAAGTTTCGGGGTGTGATAGCTCTCCAAAAGGGAGTTATTTATAGCCTATTATCTGATGATTTGTATGTTATTTGAGCCATTTGGATGTGTTTATAGATGGATTTATTGTGTTTTGGCCTAATTATGAGAATTGATACTTTGGAGTTTCTTTGCAAAAAAATGTAAATGCTGACAAGTTGAGAGAGCAAAAGCTGATGATCCAACAAAACATTAGCAAAACGAGCCTTGTGAGGCGCATGTGATTCATTAAATGAGGTGACCTTTTTAGTATAGATCTCGGATTTATCAGGCTTGAGAAGTACTCCACGTGTCCTACTTAACCTAATTAACTCTTATCTTATAAATAAAGTAGCCGTATTAAGTCAACACAATCAATCCTTGGAGGCCGATTAAGGACCAAGAAACCGATTGGAGACTGAAAAAGACCATTTTGTGAATTCTCTCAAGGAAGACGAAGTCTTTCCATGCTCTTGATGGTTTGGAGCAGCCGTATTAGCCACCATTACTAGAAGGATTAGTATTTTCTTGTAGAATTTATACTATGGATGTGCTTTATCAGATTGTAACGTGCTTTATGTTTACTTTCATGAACTAATTTACTTGTAGGCACAGTTTGAGAACTATGTAATTGTCATCTTTATAAAATCTGGAATTTCTTTTGATTATAATCATCTTGACTATTTTTTGTGCTTAAATTTATTATGTACCCGTCTGGCCAGCCGGTATGTAAATCTTTTCTTAGTTTCAAGGATGATTTAAGAGATGTGTGGCAAAGATTCACACTAGACTGTAGATAGTTGGTGGACGCCGATAGTTGAGTTAGGAATAACCAATTACCTAGTGCATGATCGATAGAGCTTCATTGGAGTTGAAAAACATTCCAAAAATCTGGAGTTCTTGGAGGATCCCGCTGATAAGATTGCATGAGATTGACTGATCAAAAGAACTGTTGGATCATTTCTATAACAATTACAGAAGTCTTAACCTGTGCATGTTTCTTGATAACTTGCAAAAAGCAAGTTATTTATCTTTTAAACTTAAGCTAAAACCAGGCCAAAAGAAACAAAGATGCGTTGTTTCAGCTCAAAAAGAAAGAAAAATGTGATAATTTTATGCGGCGAGCCATATTCATATATGCAGTGAGAAATTATAAAATATAGGGCGCTAACGCAACTAATTCAGTTGTTTTTCAAAGTTTCTTCTCAATGCAGGTACGCATCCCAAGACGATCAAGAGACAGATAAGATGATGAAGAGACAACGCTGACATAACTGATGCAACTAACACAAGTGGGCTGAAAATGGGCTGAAAAGTCGCAAGTTGGCAGAGTGATGATTAAAGCAAGTTGCTAATTACTTGGAGAAATCATCTTCCATCGCCTATAAATAGAAGCCACATACTCAAAGGAAAAAAAATCCAAGATTCATTTGATCGAGAGAAAGGAAAGAAGACGAAGGAGAAAGAGAAATCACAGAAAGCTGTGATTAAGAGCAAACTTGTGTTTGTAATGTTTTCTTTCATGATGTCTTGTTTTGCTCGCATGAGCTAATTTCTACTTCGAGGCTTAGCGCAAGCACCTCATGCGGTGATAAGTACATTTTGTAAGAGCATATTTTAATTTAAATGAAACATTGATTGCTTTCTACTTAGTTGCGATACTATTTTCATTACTAACTCCCGCTTGGCCAGCCGGATGCGGTAGTAGTATGTTAAATCCCTGACGGGTAACGCATGCGGACATCTCTAAGTAGAGCAAGTTAGCGCATGTCATGTAGTCTTGGTAGCATTAAAATGCTACCGCTAAAAGATATTGCATGCATGAGCTTAGACTGTGTTGTGACTAACGCAATTCCTTGTAAGTTTTAGAGAACTACACCTAACGCATGAACTAGCCAAATAACCAATTGATAGTTTTATGTCAAACGCATAAGGAGTACCGGAAGGGAAACTTATGATTTTTTTTCTCACTTAGGCATTAATGGATCAATTAATCAAAGTATGCGCTACAAGATTCTTGTAAACGCATGAGGTTGCGACTGCAACAGCCTTGATTTTATTCTCCTTATAAATTTTCCTTTTACTCTTGTTGCATGTTTTGTTTTATGCAAGTTTTTACTTTTCAAATATACCAAATCTCTTGTTTATTCTTATAAAATAGCATCATACGTTTTCGAGTTTAGATCAGTAAATATTGTTAAAAACTTTGTGAATATCCCTTCCCTGTGGATTCAACCCTGGACTTACCAGGTACTACTTGATTTTGTCAATTTATACTTGGATTGATTATTATCCACCACTATATTTCTGAACATACTTACAAACCATCATTTCCATTTTGTTTTCTCTATTCGTTTACATTTTCTGTTTTCTCATTTCTTTTGTTTCAGTATTTTAAAACCCAATAATTTAACCAACTTTTGAAATCACTTAAAGGAAATTTAAAATCGATAGAGTGAGACTATTCAAGACCCTGTGGATACGATAAATACTTATCACTTGCTACTGATTGTGTATGCTTGCACAGTATTTTGGAGTGAATTTTATCAATATTTTTAACCACTTCAAAGGCAACAGTAAACAAAGTAAGGCATGACATTAAAAGATGCACTCAAATCATGCATGGTATAATCTATACTCTTGCTACCTATCACACAAGGTATAAAACAAACCTGGACCTCCAAACTTTTCTAGCATGTTACTCTATAAAAGTGTTGAGATAGTCTTACTCACCTCGATTCTTCCTTGTTCCTTTGTGTCCCTCTTGGAATTACAAATCTCTTTAACGAACTGTCCATACATTGGGATCCGTTTAACATCCTCTAGCGATGGTATGTTGATCTCAATGCCTCTGAAGAATCTCCTTGATAGTGTTAATATCTAATATACGGAAGCAATTTTGGATCTTAGGCACTTAATGAGTTCAATTTGATCAAACTATGCATGTTGTTCATTCGAAGAAAAACAGGGCAACATGTACCAACCGCTTTTATTTGGCAAATTGGTTGAATCCTTTGGTTTTTTTTCTTCTCCAAGTTGTCAAGAACCACCACTTGATCTTCCTTGCTATCCTCAAGCCTTTGGAACAGATTGCGGGATCCTCTAGTGATGAAATTTAGAAGGGGAAAAGCTTCAAGAACAAGCTTCAATGGAGGTTGGTATTTGGAGAGATTTTGGCAACATTTCTCTAAGGAATCAAGGTGTGTTTCTTCAGCAAATTCATCCTCATTTATAGAGGAATGAAAGCTGAAGAGAATCACCACAAATTGACACCAAATTACCCCACAATTAGTGGGTAACTTGGTGGCTTAATTGAGGGGAGTGCATGGGTTTAGTCACCATGCACTCCACCTCCAAAAATTCAATTTAATTTTGAATTTCTTAAATTCAAAATTATCTTGAATTTTTATTTTAATTATTTATAATTAATAATCTGAAAAATATAAAATCCAATTTTAATTTTTCAAATTTAAACTAATTCAAAATTAATTTAAAATAATTATTCATTAATTAATTATTAATTATTAATTAGTTTAATATCCAATATTAAATTAATATTTTGCTACCAATCCCGAACATTTCCGAAATGTTATTTTTAAACCATGAATCCCTATTCATGTGCTCTATATTTAAATATATTCATTCTCTCATAGCTCGGTTTATTTAAAATCCGATGTGTCGATAACGTCAAATATGTCTGTCCATTTCCCTAAACCGAATTTGAATTAATTCTAATTCTTTCCATCATATTGTTTCAAAGGTTAGTCTCAAGCTAGCAAGGGGACCTAATGGACCTACAGATCATAGGCTCCAACGGTACGAGGTTTAACCGGCTAAACTCTTTTAACCTAGTTAACCAACATCCGTTAACTACCGGGTCACTCCACTATAGCCTAGTAGTTGAACTCCCCTCACTGTAGATATATTTTCGTCCACTCGATATAACCATGATTAGTAAGTCAATCCTTCACAGGTCGTTCGTTACTATAGCTAGGTCAAATGTCTGTTTTACCCCTATAACACATCTTTGTCCTTAAGTTCACTGGTCCTCTAATGAACAATTTGTTCATGGTCCAACCACTAAACAGAGTCCCTCTCGGGCCAATGAGAGGGTGGGGGCCCTTGTTCAACTCTTGGAGTCTGCACTTAAGGGAACAACCTCTCTATTATCCCTGATTCAGGTAGGAGTAAATTTCGTCTTGCAATACTATGTCCCTAGCTATCCATCCAGTTTTATCCCCAAAATGGTAGGCTTATTGAGCGGTGCTGTTGGGCCACTCTCACCCATACACATCAAAGGATAATCCCAAATGAACAAGAGTTCATAATAAGCTCAGGATTAAGATCGAGTTACATAGGTCATCGCATGAAATAGTCAGTCTTATCAGTAAACGACATTAGAAAGTAAGAGTGACTTATTTCTCGGTCCAGTCTTATGCAAACATCTTTTACACAGGATGCCCCTATTGGCATGTCTATACATGAACGATCTAGGATCACGTCGTTTGCCTTGTCAGCAAAGTAGGTCGCATCCATAGTATCACCAGGATAAGGTACCCAACCTTATCCCTATACTATAGACCATTTAGGTTATATACTAGAACTTGATCCCTGTCTATATCTATGTTATAGTTCGAGTATTTCATATTATAACCAAGGATGTTTCATATTGGATTTAGAGTACAAAATAAACAATTCACTGAATAACATCTTTATTACAAAAGGATTACAAACTCCCACTTGGACTAAAACTCAAGTGAGATTACAAAATGTTAGGTAATTAGCAATACATCATATGCTAAAAACTCTTCGTCCTAAATTCTGGAGATGTCCCTCAAACACTTTAGTCGTGAGGGCTTTTGTAAATGGATCAACCATGTTCTGCTCTGAGGCTATCTGGGTGACGATCATGTCTCCCCTTTGCATAATCTTCCAGATGAGATGATATTTGCGTTCAATGTGCTTTCCTCGTTTATGGCTTCAAAGTTGCTTTGAATTTGAAACTGCTCCGCTATTATCACAATACAGAGTGATAGGCAGATGCATGTTAGGAACTACTCCTAACTCGATTAGGAATTTTCTAAGTCGTACTACTTCCTTTGACGCTTCACATGCTGCAACGTATTCCGCTTCCATCGTGGAGTCGGCGATACATCCCTGTTTAATACTTCTCCACACTGAAGGGAATAAAAGTCCCCACGCAGCGGAAGCGCATCGAAAGGACCTTACGCCGTATATTAATTAACATTAAAATACCGTTACGAAAAACTCAAATACACTTTAAACACACTTTAAAGTTGCTGGAAAATTGGTTTAAACATGCTGAAAAATAAATCTAAATTTATTTTCATGCTTTTCTAAAGAAAAGGGCAAGAACCGTTACAAACCTTCGTTGTAGACTTGACCGTTCTTCGCCAACGACGCTCCAACGATCGAAAACGCAACAGCCTCCTTGTCTTATAATCGCTGGAAATTTCTTCTTGATTGACACAATAACCACAGAGGTTACACCGGTATGTCTCTAAGTCTAGGAGGCAAAAGACTTGTGGGAGTCTTTCTCTAAGAGGGAGGCTAGAGAGAATTCTAGGTCTTGTCTTGTGAGTCTAAGAGCAAGAGGAGAGTGTCCTGGACCAATTAGGTCTAGTGTTCTATTTATAGAAGAGAGGCCATGAATAAAATATTCAATTAAATCAATCTTTTCCAAAATAGATTCAATCTTATTCCTTATTTAATCAATCCATGATCAATCAATTCCACAATTGATTAATCTTTTCCACAAATGACTAATTACTTCCATAAGTGATTAGATCATTTCCATAAATGATTAATCACTTCCTTAAGTGATTAATTATTTCCATAATTGATTAATTTCCGGTTAATGAATTCTTTAATTAATTATCCACCAATTAAATATCACATATTTAATTTCCGGCCTTGAATTAATTAATTTGCCCAAATAGATTTTAGGCCTTAAATTAATTAATTCATTATTTGAACTCTTTCAAACTTCCATAAATTTATATTAATATTTGAATTTCTTCAAATATTAATTTCTCTCATAATAATATATCAATATATATTATATTTGTTTCCCTTGGTAAATTGAACATTTTCAATTTACATTTATTACTTAGTTGCCTCAAATTACTTTATGAGCTACCAGTGGGACCTAATAGACCTGCAGATCAGAAGCTCCAACGATATGAGATTAATTGGTCAAACTCATTAACCAAATTAATCAATATTCGTTAACTGTGTGTACATTCCACTATAGACTCACAGTTGTACTCTTCTCACTGCAGACATATTTTCTGTGTCCATGGATATAGACCAATATCTACTAGTTAGTCCTTCACGAGTGTCCGTAACACCAGCTGGGTCAAATTACCGTTTTACCCCTGGGTTACTTCTATTTCCTTAAGTACCAGTTCTCCTCTAATGAACAACCTGTTTGTGGTCCAACCATCAAACAGAAAACCCTCTCGTGCCATTGAGAGGGTAGGGCCCTTTGTTCAAGACTCGGAGTAACCACTTAAGGGAACACTCATCTGCTTCCCTAAAGTCGGGAAGGAGTGAATTCCATCTTGTACGATTATGTTCCCAGCTCCCCATTCGGTATTGTCCCCAAAATGGTAGGCTTATTGAGTCGGCGTATTGGCCACTCTCACCCATGCAAATCAAAGGACAATCTCTCATGAGCAGGAGTCCATAATCAACTCAGGATTAAGACTAAGTTGTCTAGGTCGTCCTAGTGAAATAGAAAACCAACTAGTTAACGGTGTTATAACTAGTGGTTACTATTTCGCGGTCCGGTCTTATGCAAACTCATTGCATAGGATACCCCCACTCGCATGTCTCCTACACGAACGCGTTGGATCATAGCGTTTGTATCAAATACAAAGTGGGTCGTATCCATAATGTTGCCAGGATAAGGCACCCAGTCTTATCCCTATACTATAGACCCTTTAGGCTGTTTCTTGAACAATGTTTCTTGAACAATGATCCCATAGAGTTTTAGGGCATAAAACCCAACACACACAACCGCTCCTCCATTAAGAGTGAACACAGATCCCGATGTAGATTTCCTTGAATCTCTGTAGGTTTGAAAATCTGAGTCAGTGTATCCAGAAAGGATCAAATCCTTAGTTCCATACACCAGCGAATAGTCTCTTGTTCTCCTCAGATATTTGAGGATATTCTTAACGGCAGTCCAATGTGCCTGACCTGGATTGGACTGATATCTGCTGACAATACCTACAGCATAGCATATGTCGAGTCGTGTGCATAACATTACATACATTAAACTACCGACTGCTGATGCAAAAGGAACTCGTCTCATATCCTCAGCCTCTTGAGGTGTCTTCGGACTTTGTTCCTTTGATAGGTGAATTCCATGTCTAAAGGGTAATAAACCCTTTTTGGAATTGTGCATCGAATATCGAATCAGAATACTATCGATATAGGATGCTTGAGAGAGTGCTAGTAATCTGTTCTTCCGATCTCTTATTATCTAGATCCTCATGGGACCTAATTGCCCATGATTATTTGTGCTTAATCTTGTTAGTTTTACGATAATTATTTCGCTTAAAGTTATGTTTTGTAGAAATTTAGTATCAAGTGTTTCAACGGAGCCCATATTCAATTTTGGTGTTAATTCGAGGATTTTAGCATGGTTTTGATCCATCTTGAAGTCCATGGGATGTCGAGGCGGTGAAAATACCTTAGTATAGCACTCGTAATCAGGACCAAATGGATCAAGTTTTGAAGCAGCCAATTCTTAAGGACCCGAGAGATGGCGTCGAGATTCCATCTCCCGACGTCGAGACGCCTCAGATGCGGAAGCGCGGAAAAAACAGCATCGGCGTCTCGACGCTGGCCACGACATCTCGATGCCGGTATGTTTATTTAAACAGCTGCTGCTGTTTTAGGTCAGCAGCTTGGAGGGGAGGAAAACGACGATTGGAGTGTTTAGCAGCTCTTCTCTCTCGGTTTAGGGTCAAATCTCACCACTTTTCTCTTGTATTTTACATTTTCTAGGTAGATTAGGTTGGTTTCTCTAGCCTTGGGCTTAGATTAGGCTTGTCTATGGTCGTCTAAGCACCATTCGTTGTGGTTGGGACCTCGGGATTGTAAGTACATTTGCATTTTTATGAGATTCATGAGTAATCTGAATTGATTCAATGTTTATCTTGAGATTCTTGAGCTTTATGCATGATTTATTGGTTGTTTGTGATTTTAGATTCCCACTTTTATAATTAGCATGCGTAGTAGGTTAGATTGACGCCCTAACTCGTAGCTCGTATGTTAATAATCCGCTAAAGAATTGATTTCCACCTAGCTAATGGATAGTTAATTCAATAGTTAGCGTTAGATTGATTCGTGAGCACGAGTCCGAAGAGCAGACTCTGACTTTGTTGCTGACACGATAGATCTAGGAGTCTAAATCGATACTTGTGATTAATTAGATGTCTCTCTAGTTGATTATGAGTGTTCTAGTCTAGAGCAACGATTGATTGATTTATTGACTGTGGCCAGGTTAGTTTATTGATTAATTGCATGTTAGCTCAGCGGGTCCGATGGGTTAACGCTCTAGGGGTATCTAGTTCTTAATGCAATTGCTTAGTTAATTAACTTGACGGGTTCGTGAGGTTAGTTGATTAATAGCTAGTAATTGAATCAATGGACGTTGGGATACAGTCAATTGATTTAGAGTACCTATAGACAGCATGCATTTAAATCATTATCTACTAATCGATGAGTAAAAAGCAAATGTATTGATCACGAGTGTCTTCAGCTTCAACGAGCGACAAGGTGAGATTGACCAACCTCCCCATTTACTTTTCTGTTATTTAATTTTCTGTCAGTTTATCTTCTTATCCGCTGACTTTCTGTCAGTTTACCTTCTTACGTCCATCCTTCCCCCACAATTTTCTCCATCTGTCTCAAACCCCCTTTTCTTTGCCACCCCACAACACAAAAGAGATAAGAGTGAACCTGTTGTTCCCTGTGATCGACCCCGACCACTACTACTGCAAGGTAGCTTGGTGTCCATGGACTATAAATTTTTTTTTACGCGAGCCTCGTGACACGGACGCGCTTGAGTCTGTGAATGTAAATTCACTTTGATCTGGGTCGTCGATAAGCAAGCCAAGCTAGCACCTTGGTCAGATCCCTAGAACAAACTGAGCTTCTCCCAAATCTTTCATTTGGAATTGAGCTCCTAACCACTGTTTTATGTCAGTCAATATTCCCACTGAAGGGTTGAAATCCCTTTGGCAGCGGAAACAATCAAGACCAATTCGTTATACAATTTCGTTTTCGAAAAACTGGTACATTGGCAAAATAAAAATACAAATCTATTTCTATAATTACTGAGATTAAGTATGCTAGAATTTAATCTAAAACTATTTTAGATTGTAGAAAACTTACATGATTGAGGCTGGAATAATCTGCACTATGCTCCAAGGACTCCTCCAATGGACACCACCCTTCGGATCACCCACTACACTATTTGGATTACTAAGATCCGGCTTGTGGGAGCCAAAACTTGTCTTGGATGGGTATTTATAGCAAGCAAGTTGCTGGTGTTTTTGGTAGAGAGAAAGAGAGAGATCAGAGAGAATTTCCTCTCTGTGTTATCCGTGAGAGAGAGAGAGAATGAGACGATCAGTTAGGTAACCCCTCTCCACTTCACGATAAGTGGGGAGGGAGCTATTACCCTACTTGATCTCAATCGTTGGATCTAATCCAAATGATCTTGACCGTCTATTAATTAAATAATAATTATTTAAGTAATTAATTAATTAAAATTAATTTAATTAAATCAATTATAATATAAGGTTCTTAATTCAATTTAAATCATATTCAATTGAATTAAATTGGCCATTCAATTAATTCTCAATTAATTGAATCCACACTAATTAAATATCAAATATTTAATTAATTTTATGATTGAATCATATTCAATTTTATCTCTCTCATTTAACCTATAGTTTTAATGTGCATCAAAATGTACATTATCATAAACTATAGTATTAATTTGATTAAACTAAATTTAAACTAATTAAATTAATTAATTCCCAAATTAATTAATTCCTGAATTTAATCAAATATCACATATTTAATTAAATTCATAATTCTCTCATTAATTAATTTTGAATCATATCCAAAATTAATTTTATTATAAAGTTTAATTCACTCATTAAACTTATACTATAATGTATCTCCATACATTATATTAATTGTATCAAAATACAATTAGCTTAAATTCCCTTTAATATCAAGACTAAATTATCTCAGAACCCATTATGAGCTAGCAGGACCTAATGGACGTACAGATCAGAAGCTCCAACGATAAGAGATTAACTAGCTAAACTCATTAACCAAGTTAATCAACATTCGTTAACTGTGGGTCACTCCACTAAAGACCCACAACTGCACTCTTATCACTGTAGAATATTTCTGTGTCCACGGATATCGACCAATGCAGTAAGTCAATCCTTCACGTGTGTTCGTAACACCAGCTGGGTCAAATTATCGTTTTATCTTTGGGTTACCTCTGGATCCTTAAGTACCACTGATCCCTCTAATGAGCAAGTTGTTTAGGGTCCAACCACTAAACAGGAGTTCCTCTCAGGCCAGGAGCGGACGACGCGCCTTTATTCATCTTGTATTGTTATGTTCCCAGCCCTCATTCGGTCTTTCCCCTGAAATGGTTGGATTATTGAATCAGCGAACAGGCCAATCTCACCCATACAAATCTAAGGACAATCTCTCCTGAAAATGAGTTAATAACAGACTCGGGATTGAGATTGAGTTACCTAGATCATCCTATTGAAATAGAAACCTAAACAAGTCAACGACATTACATTTAGTGGTTACTATTTTGCAGTCCGGTCTTATGCAAACTCATTGCATAGGATACCCCAACCCGCATGTCTCCTACATGGATGCTTTGGATCATTGCATCTGTATCGAATACAAGGTGGGTCGTATCACATAGTGTCACAGGATAAGGCACCCAGTCTTATCCCTATACTATAGACCATTTAGGTTGTTACTTGGACACTGATCCTCGTAGGTCCCCACATACTAGTCCAAGTTTCATTTAAACAACCTTGGATCTTAGTTTATTGGATTTACGATTTATTAATGCAAACTCGGTTATTCAATAACCAAATTACTAAATCACTCAAATAACATTTTATTGAGATCGTATAATTTGTTTCATTTACTATCTACGAGTTTTAGGGCATAAAACTCAACACCCACTTCATTTCCTATGAGTAAGATGTCATTTACGTATAAAACCAAGAAAGCTACAGTAGAATTGACGATCCTTTTGTATACACAAGGTTCGTCTGTATTCTGTTCAAAACCATAAGATTTGATTGCAGTGTCAAATCTTTTATTCCAGGACCTAGAAGCTTGTTTTAATCCATAGATTGATCTTTTAAGCTTGTGTTGACCGCAAAGCACACGAGTCGTCAAGTAATATAGTGATTTTAAGTATAGAGTATCGTCTCCACAGGGATTGGATTTATTCAATTAATTACTGCTAATAATCGTGCTTAGCTTTATGTAGAGAACAAAATCTAATGTCGGAAAGAATAACAAAAAGCTAATCTAGAAAGCAAAAGATAAATGGAGACACAATTTGGAGCAATAATTCTAGAGCGATGATTTCAATAATTGGACCTTCAATTGCTTAATCAATTAGCTAATTCGGATTAATTAGTCATTTGATTCATAAGTCTAGAAGCCTAATATCAAGGACTCTCATGTCGGTCTCCTCCTATTCTCATGCGTTCTAATAAAGAATCTCCTTTCGGTTTCCTCTTTATTTACTAAGCATGGCATTATGACCCTTCATTAACAATCTCTAACGTTATTTAGTTTATCCCGTGTCACTCGGGTAAATAAACGTCAGTCATGCATTCAGTTCTAATCTAAGCTTCTCTCCGTCGAGTTTCCACTTAGTAACAATTCATTTAATCAGTGATCAGGTGATTAAAATCATTAAGGACAAAATGCACAAATGATCAATAATGACAATTAAACGAAATCAATTCATTAATTGAGCAAAGGTTCAACAACTAAATCAAACTCATAGAATTTAGAAATTTACTATTCATAATCACTAAACATCCAATAATTCCTAATCACATCTATTCTAGAAACTAAAACACAAAGGAAAAGGGAAAAGAATTGCTCATAATAGTGTCGATCTCCTCGATCCCATGGCGAGCTCCATCGATTGCGAGCTCCAAAGATCTTCAACAAGGCTCCAAATCTCTCCCAAAACCCCCAATTTTAGTATTGAATCGAGAATAGGGTGAAAACCCTCAAATTAGCTCCCCAAACAAGACTGGAAAATGGAGTATTTATAATTGCCCAGCCGTGCTAGCGTCGCAATGCTGACTTCATAGCGTCGCGACGCTGTGTCGTAGTATTCTTGCTACCCACGAAGCTTCAGCGTCGAGACGTTGTCCCAGTTCCAGAAATTTCTGCACGGTTTGCCTAGGATCTCCACTTCAATGATGGCCCTTTGGACTTCTCTTGGGCCTCCAACTCATCTCTCTTGGGCTTTTGGACTTGGATCTTCAATGGACTTCTTCAAATTACTCCAAAAGCCTCCAAAGTCATCCAAAATCTCTTAAAACTTCGGTTTTGCTTCCTTGGCTTTGTTTTCTGAAATTTAAACATAAAATGGCATCAAAGCACACAATTCAAGCACAAAACTAGCTAAAATTAATAGCAAATAGATAGCATTTATGCATGCTATTAGCATGCAAACCTTTTGCTCTTCTCCCTGGATTACGAACCCTTCTGGTTAGACCATGTAAATACTCTCGTCAAGATTACCGTTCAAAAACGCTGCCTTGACATCCATTTGCCAAATTTCATAATTATAGAAAGCGGCAATGGATAGAAGTATTCTTATTGATTTTAACATAACAACTGGTGAGAAGATTTCTTCATAATCAATCCCTTCTCTTTGGGTATAACCTTTAGCCACCAATCCGGCTTTGAAGGTTTGTACCTTACCAGTTTGGTATCGTTTTCTCTTGTAGATCCACTTGCAACCAATAGGTTTCACATCACTCGATTGATCTACAAGTTCCCAGACTAAGTTGAAATACATCAATTCCATCTCAAGGTTCATGGCTTTGAGCCACTGGTCCTTATCTTTGTCACCTATGGCTTGTCTATAAGTCAATGGATCCTCCATCTCATCATCAGGTATGATGAGTTGAGTTTCAGTTAAACCCATGTAACAGTCAGGTTGTATTATAACCCTCCCACTACGTCGAGGTATTCTCACATCTTGAGTCTGTTTTGAAGGACCACCTTCATTTACAACTTTTGTTTGTTTGGTTGTAGCTTCCTCGAAAATCTCTTTAAGTATTAGTTTACTGCGTGTTTGATGATTTCTTATATGATCTTCCTCAAGGAACGTGGCATTGGTCGATACAAGTACCTTGTTATCTTGAGGATCATAAAATAGACCTCCTTTCGTTTCTTTAGGATATCCTATAAATAGGCATAATTATGAACGTCGTTTCAATTTCTTCGGGTTTTGCATCAACACGTGTGTCGGGCATCCCCAAATTCTGAAGTGACGTAAACTCCCTTTACGCCCTCTCCATAACTCGTAAGGTGTTTCTGGAACACTTTTGGAGGGAACCATGTTCAGAATATATACAGCGGTTTCCATCGCAAAACCCCAAAACGAATCAGGTAGTTGAGCATAACTCATCATAGACCGAACCGTATCTAATAAGGTTCTGTTTCTCCTTTTTGATACATCATTCTGTTGTGGTGCACTAGGGGCTAAGAGTTGGGAAGTAATTCCATGTTCTATCAAATAGTCTTGGAATTTTAAATCCATGTACTCTCCTCATCGATCAGATCGTAGAGTTTTAATCGTTTTACCTAATTTGTTTTCAACTTCAGCTTTATACTCCTTGAATTTTTCAAGGGCCTCTGACTTATGAATCATTAGGTTAAGATACCCATATCTTGAATAGTCATCAATAAAGCTGATGAAATATTCATATCCTCCTCGTGCTTTGACATTCATTGGACCACAAATGTCGGAATGCACAAGTTCTAGAGTTTCTTTGGCTTTATAACCTTTTTAAGAAAAAGATCGTTTTGTCATTTTACCTTCTAGACAGGATTCACACGGTAGTAATGGGTCATCTTCTAACTCATTTAGAAGTCCACTTTTAACCAATCTTTCTATTCGTTTTCGATTTATGTGCCCTAGTCTTAGATGACAAAGAAGAGTATCATGAGAAACCTTTTGTCTTTTATTTTGGGTCTCTGCTGTTTTAAACATTTCGGTATTGAAAACAGCTTTTGTTTCATTCGGTCTTAACATATACAGGTTGTTTTCAAGCTTAGCAGAACAAATTTGAAATCCTCTTTTGATAATAAACACTTCATTAATTTCAAAAGATACTTTATACATCTGTTCCATTAAAGAAGAGATAGATACTAAGTTTCTAACAAAATGTAGCTATCCCTAAACAACAACTGCATCGCTCCCACTGCCTCGGCCGAGAGGACATCTCCTGTCCCTACTCTGAGTGTCACCTCGCCTTCTCTAAGTGCCTTCCAAGAACTAGTTTCCTGTAAAGAAGAACATACATGATTAGTCGCTCCTGAATCTAATATCCATACGGAGTTATCATTCTCTACTAAACATGTTTCAATTATGAGTAAATCATATTTACCTAGTTTGACAGCTTCAGCCTTCTCTGCTTTTTTCTCAGCAAGATATTTAGGACAGTTCCTTCTCCAGTGCCCATCCTCATTATAGTGGAAGCAAGTTCCTTTGTCTGTAGTTTTCTTCTTGCCTTTCTTGGTGATGAGAGCTTTCCCCTTTCCCTTGTTTTTCTTTTTCTTCAATTGAATACTCTAATTCTTTGAAGTAAAAGATCCAGATTTAGTTTCAGAGTTCAAACCTCTAAGGAACTTTTTACCTTGTCCTTTACCTTTAGTAAGGGATTGGTAAGTCTGAAGCTCGTTCAGGAGAGTCGCCAGGTTGTATTCAATTTTGTTCATCACAGAGTAAAATTAATGTTGGGGTTGGTGCCCTAAAACTCGTAGATAGTGAATGAAACAAATAGTTATATACTTGTTCAATAAAGTCGTTATGGAGTTTTTGTTCACTCGAGTTATTAAATGAGTGAATTGCACGTTAAATAACCCAAATCCAATAAACTAGTATCCTTGGCTATGACATGAGTGCTTGAACTGTATGTTGTGACGTAAATATGGATCAAGTTCAAGTAATAGCCTAAACGGTCTATAGTATAGGGATAAGGTTGGGTACCTTAATCCTAGGAAAGCCATGTGACGTGGCCCACTTTGTTTGAGTACAAACGACGTGATCTTGGATCTTTCATGTATAAGACATGCGAGTGGGGGCGTCCTATGCAAATGAGTTTGTATAAGACTAGGACCAAGAAAAGTCACTCTTGCTTTATAACGTCGTTTACTGACAAGACTGACTATTTCAATGCGATGACCTAGGTAACTCGATCTTAATCCTGAGCTAACTATGAACTCCTGTTTATTTGGGCTTATCCTTAGATCTGCATGGGTGAGAGTGGCTCAACATCGCCGACTCAATAAACCCCCCATTTCAGGGATAGGAACGAGTAGATAACTGGGGACATAGTCTTGCAAAACGGAATTCACTCCTACCAAATTTAGGGATAGTATAGAGGTTGTTCCCTTAAGTAATGACTCCGGAACGTGAACAAAGGGATCCCACCCTCTCATTGGCACGAGAGGTTTTAGGTTTTGTGGTCCATTCATTAGGGACTCAGCTACACACTTAAGGAACAAGATGTAACTTCAGGGGTAAAACGAACATTTGACCTGGCTCTAGTTACGAACAACCTGTGAAGGGTCGACTTACTAATCATGGTTATATCGGGTGGACGGAAATATATCTACAGTGAGGGGAGTTCAACTATCGGGCTATAGTGGAGTGTCCCGACAGTTAACGAATGTTGGTTAACTAAGTTAAAAGAGTTAAACTAGTTAAATCTCGGATCGTTGGAGCCCATGATCTGTAGGTCCATTAGGTCCCCCTGCTAGCTCATACAGAATAAACCTTAGAACATACGTGATGGAAAAGTTTTGAAACGTTCAAACTCATATTAGGGAAGTTGTCGTTAAATTATGTTTGATATATTTAACGTTAAAGTTAATTACATATTAAACTATAGTAGAGAGAGTTGAGTATATTTAAATAAGATTTAAATATTGTCGGTATATTATGCATTCGATACATATTGAGGTTTGAATATGGATAGGGATTCGTATTCCAATGCTCAGGTTTTAAAAAGGCAATGAGTTTTGTGTAATTATTTAATATTGATTAAATAATTATTTAATTAAATTAAAGTGTTTAATTTAAATATAAAAAAAAAAAAAAACTAATTTTGAATTAGTTATATGAAAAATGAAATTAAAATGAAATTTATTCATTGAATTTCATGTAATTTTGGCAAAACCCATTTTGTGTATCTTTGGTGTAATGACACCTAATTAGGTGATTAATTCCATTAACATTCAGCTGTCTTCTTCATGTGAGTTTAAAGTGCATGATACTTTGCTATATAAGAGGGATTAAGCTGATGAGAAAGAGGATGGTTGGACTTTAAAACCAAAAAGCTCAAAAACTCTCTCTCTCGGATGGTTATTTTTTTTTTACCATTTTTTCTCCTTCATTTCCATCACGAATTCATGTCCCACAACTCGTTCTAAGGCCGGAGAATAGCGGGGAAGATCACGGTGGTTGTCCACAACAAGATCGTGCAAAGAATATATCCACGGAAGTGCTTCAATTCGTCCAAAAAGGTTGGTATCTGAATTGCTCTGTTTTTCGTTCATAGTTTGTGCATGTTTTCTTTCTAAAATTAAACGAAATTGAGAGGCTTTTGATCCAAATTGCTTCCGCTATGGTGTTCTTCAACCTTTCAATTAAATGAAACTCTTCGGGAGAGATTCCATAATGAAACTGACTTGACTACTTTCATCTATGACAGCACCGTTTACCTAATTGAATATTTACCAAAGCCTAGGTTTAATTTTAACTTACAATGTCTAGGTGATCATAACCTTACATCTCTCACGTGCATGCTCGTAAAACGTAGGTTAACTTAACTCAAGTACCGGCCCCATGCCCAGGTAGGAGGTGTTCCGTAAACTGTCATTTTAAATACCTCCAACCTGAGACAACATCGAACCGGGTGAGTTCTCTTGTAATCTTAGCTTTACAAGTTATCGACCTATTCTATGAGATTGATCGATTTGGTTCGTTTAACCCTGGTGAGAATGCTTTTATCTATGTTATAGATTTTATGTCTCTCTCGGTTTATAACTTACTTATAGAAGAGATGAACCTATAACATGCTTTCTAATCGATGTTAACGCTTTAATATCGAGCTAAGGAAGTTTCATGCTGCATGCTATTTCATTTTCGTTTAATTTATATAATGATTATAATTAACGAGAACTATTCATTCAACATGCATCTAACATGAAACCTAAAACATGCATACTTATATTATAATTCTTTATAACATACTTAAATGCATGTAACATGCTTCCTATGGGGGGATTTTAAATCTATATGACATACTCTTATGCATATAACATTCATTCTAATTATAACAATCATTCATAAAGCATAAATAATTAAAACACACTGAAATGGACCGGTTTTGGCAACTCAAGCAAGCAATTAACTAAACTATTACAAATAATAATCAGTAAATGTGTTGTGAAGCTCCTGGGAATCTCAAACCAACTCGAACCGGCTTAAAATGGATCGAACTGGACCTCCAAAGGCTTGAACATCATTGCATCGGACCAACCATGGCTGAACCGACCGAGAATGATCGAACCAGACCAAGAATCTCCAACCCATATCGTTTCAGGAAAAATCACGCGTCTCCTTCGAAAATTCATCAGCGTCGCGATGTTGATGCGACTGGAAGCCCTCTGTTCTTCGGCCAACATGAGTTGTTCGTCTTCTTTCGATCAATTACATCACTAAATGGACTCTAATGACTCTAAAAAAATTACAGACTCTTCTCAACACATTAATGCTCATATACATGAGAGCAATTACATTTTCATCAACAAATTGAAGAGAAAAAAAATGCCAAAACCGTAATATATCAATTTTAGCACCCATGCAAATTGATTTTCAAAATGTTACCCACCATGATCAAATTAAAGCAAATTAGGTGCCCAAACCATGCTCTGATACCAATTGAAAGGGTTGATATCTAATATACGGAAGCAATTTTGACTATGCATGTTGTTCATTTGAAGAAAAACAGGGCAGCATGTACCAACCTCTTTTATTTGGCAAATTGGTTGAATCCTTTGGTTGTTTTTCTTCTCCAAGTTGTCAAGAATCACCACTTGATCTTCCTTGCTATCCTCAAGCCTTTGGAACGGATTGTGGGATCCTCTAGTGATGGAATTTAGAAGGGGAAAAGCTTCAAGAACAAGCTTCAATGGAGGTTGGTATTTGGAGAGATTTTGGCAGCATTTCTCTAAGGAATCAAGGTGTGTTTCTTTAGCAAATTCATCCTGATTTATAGAGGAATGAAAGCTGAAGAGAATCACCACAAATTGACACCAAATTACCCCACAATTAGTGGGTAATTTGGTGGCTTAAGTGAGGGGAGTGCATGGGTTTAGTCACCATGCACTCCACCTCCAAAAATTCAATTTAATTTTGAATTTCTTAAATTCAAAATTATCTTGAATTTTTATTTTAATTATTTATAATTAATAATCTGAAAAATATAAAATCCAATTTTAATTTTTCAAATTTAAACTAATTCAAAATTAATTTAAAATAATTATTCATTAATTAATTTTTAATTTTTAATTATTAATTAATTTTATATCCAATATTAAATTAATATTTTGCTACCAATCCCGAACATTTCCAAAATGTTATTTTTCAACCATGAATCCCTATTTATGTGCTCTATATTTAAATCATATTTAAATATATTAAATCTCTCATAGCTCGGTTTATTTAAAATCTGACGTGTCGGTAACGTCAAATATGTTCGTTCATTTCCCTAAACCAAATTTGAATTAATTCTAATTCTTTCCATCATATTGTTCCAAAGGTTGGTCTCAACCGGCTAAACCCTTTTAACCTAGTTAACAAAGATCCGTTAACTACCGAGTCACCCACTATAGCCTAGTAGTTGAACTCCCCTCACTGTAGATATATTTCCGTCCACTCAATATAACTATGATTAGTAAGTCAATCCTTCACAGGTCGTTCGTTACTATAGCTAGGTCAAATGTCCGTTTTATCCCTATAGCACATCTTTGTCCTTAAGTCAACTAGTCCTCTAATGAACGATTTGTTCATGGTCCAACCATTAAACAGAGTCCCTCTCGGGCCAATGAGAGGGTGGGGGTCGTTGTTCAAGTCTTGGAGTCAGCACTTAAGGGAACAACCGCTCTACTATCCGTGATTCGGGTAGGAGTGAATTTCGTCTTACAATACTATGTCCCCAACTATGCATCCAGTTTTTGTTGGGATAGGTGTCCTAAAACTCGTAGATAGTGAATGATAAACGGATTTTATACTTATTCGATAAAGGCGTTATCGAGACTAATTCAGTAAAGTTATTACTGAATAAAGTAAATTGCACATATAATTACCCAAATCCAATAAACTAAGATCCATGGCTATAGGATTAACTCTTGAGCTTTATGTAGAGACATAAAAGTGGATCAAGCTTGAGTAATAGCCAAAACGGTCTATAGTATAGGAATAGGGTTGGGTACCTTATTCTGGGGACACTATGAGACGCGGCCCACTTTATAGATGGTATAGACGATGTGATCCTAAATCGTCCATGTAGAGACATGCGAGTGGGGGCGTCCTATGCAATAAGTTTGCATAAGACCAGGACCAAGAAATAAGTCACTCTCGCTTTATAACACCGTTTACTGACGAGACTGACTATTTCATGTGATGACCTAGGTAACTCGATCTTAATCCTGAGCTAACTATGAACTCCTGTTTATTCGGACGTATCCTTAGATCTGCATAGGTGAGAGTGGCTCAGTATCGCCGACTCAATAAGCCTCCCATTTCAGGGATAGGAACGGATAGATAGCTGGGGACATAGTCGTGCAAGAAGGAATTCACTCCTACCCGAATTAGGGATAGTAGAGAGGTTGTTCCCTTAAGTGCTGACTCCGGGGCTTGAACAAAGGGATCCCGCCCTCTCATTGGCCCGAGAGGGACTCGGTTTATTGGTTGGACCATAAACCAATTGTTCATTAGAGAGTGGGACTTAAGGAACTAGAAGTACTATAGGGGTAAAACGGCTTATTGACCTAGCTATAGCTACGAACAACCTGTGAAGGATCGACTTACTAATCATGGTTAAATCAAGTGGACAGAAATATATCTATAATGAGGGGAGTGCAACTATCGGGCTATAGTGGAGTGCCCCGGTAGTTAACGAATGTTGGCTAGCTTGGATAATGAGATTAGTCGGTTAGCCTCAAATCGTTGGAGCCCATGATCTATAGGTCCATTAGGTCCCCCTACTAGCTCATATCGGAATTAAGCCTAGAACAAAAGATAGGAAGCTTTGAATCGTTCAAAAATCGGGAAAAAGGATATTATCGTAAATTGTGTTTGACACAATAATTTAATTATGAATTAAATTAGAAAATGAGAGATGGAGTATTTAAAAGTGTTTTGAATACCATATATATGTATTAGGAATCATATATGATTTATTGCACAAGATTAGAATGATTAATTGGATTAATCATAAGAAATCATTTTGTAATGCCTCAAAATCAATTACCTAATGTTAAATTCAATTTGGAATTGAAATGAACATTAAATTGCAAGCTTGAAATTAGATTTCAATTTGTATTTGGTGGATTTAGTTGGAAATCCACTTATGCATGAACATTCAAAGTGGAAAGACAACTCACTCATGCATTGTTGCATGTCTTGTGAGATGTACACCTAGAATCCACTTGAACTTGCAAATACACCATGTGTCTTGTGTCTTGAGGCTTGGCTTTGCATGAAGAATGTCTTTAAAAGGAGCTTGAATCAGATTCAAAGCTAAGAGAGTCATTTTCCTTAATGTTATGCTGCTGGAATTTGGACTCAAAGTTCTCTCATCTCTCATTCTTCTCCATTGCTTGATGCTTCAAGCATTCCCTTCCCATTCCCTATCTTAAATAGACTCCCACAAGTCGTTCTTGGCCCGGAGTATAGTAGGGAAGACTCTAGAGGTTGTCCAAGGAGCATAGGAGAGGCAAACACCACAAGGAGTTCAACATAAGTGAGCTACAAAGGTTGGTGTTTTCTAAACTCTCTATTCTGTCTTTTCTAGAACATGCATGCTTTAGGAGTAAAATTGAATGTCTTAAGTGCTTTCGATCTTCAATTGCTTCCGCATGTGTAATATGTACACCTTCAGTTTTATCCCCAAAATGGTAGGCTTATTCAGCGGCATTGTTGGGTCACTCTCACCCATGCAAATCAAAGGATAATCCCAAATGAACAGGAGTTCATAGTAAGCTCATGATTAAGATCGAGTTACCTAGGTCATCGCATAAAATAGTCAGTCTTATCAGTAAACGTCGTTAGAAAGTAAGAGTAGCTTATTTCTCGGTCCAGTCTTGTGCAAACACATTTTACACAGGATGCCCCTACTTGCATGTCTATACATGAACGATCCAGGATCACGTCGTTTTCCTTGTCAACAAAGTAGGTCGCATCCATAATGTCACCAAGATAAGGTACCCAGCCTTATCCCTATACTATAGACCGTTTAGGTTATATACTAGAACTTGATCCCTGTCTATATCTATGATATAGTTCGAGTATTTATAACCAAGGATTTTTCATATTGGATTTAGAATACAAAATAAACAATTCACTGAATAACATCTTTATTGCAAAAGGATTACAAACTTTGAGTTTTATGACATAAAACCCAACACTCCTAACCTCCTGCTCGTAAGCTTTTTCCCTTTGGCTTTTCAACCTACAAGGAAGAGAGGCTTTAGGAACACAATGAGAGTACACATGAGGAACAACGTGTACCTATAATGTTGAAGTAGAACATTCGTCATCAAACACGTGGAGTGGTGGGTTGGGTCTAAGCTCCACTATAGGAACTCGTGAGGGAATCTCCATACCACTCCTCATAATCTCAGTATCTGCTCCTGATTCAATTGCAACTCCACTTACCGACTTCCTTGACTGAAGTTCGGCTTCTAACTTGACTAAACGATTACGCAGTAGGGACACTTGATCTGCCTGACTTTGCATACTATTTTGCACATCTTGCTGAAAAGATGGAGTGATTTCAGCTATAGTTTTAACTAGATTTTCTAAAGAAGTACCTGACTACAGTCTCTGAGAGTAAGGTCTGATGAATGACCAATAACTGAACAACTTCTATAGACCCCTTCCACTTTAAATGTACCTGCAAGAGAACGAAGTAAATCAGTCAATGCATCTAACTTGGACTCTAAATAAGTTACCTTTTTAGTTAATTTCGTTGTCTGATCATCTTGTCTTATGGCATTCTGGCGTTCGCTACCTGCGAGGTTAACTATAACGTCTCACACCTCCTTTGGTGATTTATTCATCATAGAACCACCACTCGCCGTATTGATCCACACTCTACTACTAGGAAGCATACGATCGTAGAATCCTTGAAGCAGAAGATGATCTGGAATCTGATGATCTGGGAAACTCGAGCACAAACAATCAAACCACTCCCAATACTCGTACAATTCCTCCTCTGATGCTTGGGTGATACTATAAATATTCTTTCTGATTTCTAAAGCTCGTGAAGGTGAGAAATATCTCTCAAGAAAGAGTTTCTTCATCTTCGTCTACTTGCTTATAGAACCATGTGGAAGAAGAAAAAGCCACTCCCCCACCTTACCTTTAAGGGACAAGGGAAACACCCTCAAACTGATCGAATCTTCAGCCATTTCTTGGGTGGAACAAACTATGTAGAATCCTTTTAAGTGCAAATTGTTGGGAGTGCGACCAAAGTCCCACATTGGCTAGACGAGGGGAAGATCATGGGTATATAAGGGAGGACTAGTATCTCCATTGGTATGAGGCCTTTTGGGGTGATCCAAAAGCAAAGCCATGAGGGCTTATGCCCAAAGTGGACAATATCATACCATTGTGGAAATATGTATGTGTCCGGTAGTCCCTTTACAAGTGGTACCAGAGCCATGCCCCGGGCGTAGCCGTGTTGGGTAGAATCCTCGGGTGCCGAACAAAGAAGTTGTGAGCCTTGAAGTAGTCATGGGGAGATCCGTGGTTGAGCTCTGGGCAGGAGGGTACACTCCGGTGAAATGAGTTGTCCTGAATAAGAGCAACAACTCTCCGTAAAGCGGTGAAGCCTAGAGAGTTGGACGGATAGATGACTATTTGAGGGGAGGCTCGGTGGTACTTTGTTCGAGGGGAGGATTGTTGGGAGTGCGACCAAAGTCCCACATTGGCTAGACGAGGGGAAGATCATGGGTATATAAGGGAGGACTAGTATCTCCATTGGTACGAGGCCTTTTGGGGTGATCCAAAAGCAAAGCCATGAGGGCTTATGCCCAAAGTGGACAATATCATACCATTGTGGAAATATGTATGTGTCCGGTAGTCCCTTAACAAGAGAGCTCATTCCCTCTCGACTCTGCTCAATAGAGTCGCGACGCTGTTGAACAAACGTACTCCCACATGAACTAAAACTCTAGTGGGTAATGTACATCATTAATCATAATTAATTGAACAATCATAGAAGTAGGAATAATGGTTTGTATTAATACTGTATAATACATGAAAAGTACAAATACAGATAAATACAATAAACTAGGGCATTTGAATACCCATTACACTTCTCCCACTTGCCCTAGATTATTCTATGTACATATCTCGCAGACCTAGACCCTCTAGATGACCCTCGAACACTTTAGCCATGAGAGCCTTCGTAAATGGATCAACAATGTTGTGCTCCGAAGCTATCTTCGTGACGATCACATCACCTCGTTGCACGATCTCTCTGATAAGATGATATTTGCGCTCTATGTGCTTGCCTCTCTTGTGACTGCGAGGTTCTTTAGAATTTGCCACTGCACCACTATTATCACAATAAAGGGTGATTGGCAAGTCCATATTTGGAACAACTTCCAAATCCATCAAGAACTTCCTAAGCCATACAGCCTCCTTTGCTGCTTCACAAGCAGCGACATATTCGGCCTCCATGGTGGAGTCTGCAATGCAGCCTTGTTTGATGCTACGCCAGACTACAGCTCCCTCGTTCAGGGCAAACACTGACCCTGATGTGGATTTCCTAGAATCCTTATCAGTCTGAAAGTCAGAGTCTGTGTATCCTGTAAGGATCAAATCCTTAGCACCATACACAAGCTGATAGTCCCTCGTTCTCCTAAGATACTTGAGGATGTTTTTCACTGTAGTCCAGTGGTCTAACCCTGGATTAGACTGGTATCTACTAACTATCCCAACTGCATAGCATATATCAGGCCTAGTACACAACATGGCATACATAAGACTGCCCACAGCTGAAGCATAAGGGATCCGTCTCATATCCTCAATTTCTTGAGGTGTCTTAGGACACTGTTCCTTAGACAAATGAACTCCATGCCTGAAGGGTAGTAAGCCCCTCTTGGAATTCTGCATCTTATATTTAGACAACATCTTGTCTATATAGGATGCTTGAGACAGGGCTAACGTTCTGTTCTTACGATTCCTGATAATTTGAATCCCTAGAACATACTGAGCTTCACCCAAATCTTTCATTTGGAACTCAGTTGATAGCCAAGTTTTAATTTCAGCTAGATATTCTATATTATTCCCAATAAGCAGAATATCATCTACATACAACACTAGAAAAGCTACTGAACCGCCGATAATCCTTTTGTAAACACAAGGCTCATCAACGTTCTGGTCAAAGCCATAAGATTTGACAACAGTGTCAAACCTTATATTCCAAGATCTGGAAGCTTGTTTCAACCCATAAATTGATCGTTTAAGCTTGCAAACTTTTTGCTCCTGACCTTGAGCAATGAACCCTTCTAGTTGAGACATAACGATGCTCTCTTCAAGATTGCCATTCAGAACAGCAGTCTTGACATCCATTTGCCAAATCTCATAATCATAAAATGTGGCAATGGACAAGAGTATCCTTATCGACTTTATCATGGCAACTGGAGAGAAGGTTTCTTCATAGTCCACCCCTTCCTGTTGGGTATAACCCTTTGCCACAAGTCGAGCTTTGAAAGTCTGTACTTTCCCAGCTGCGTCTCGTTTTCTCTTGTAGATCCATTCTGCACCCTATGGGTTTTACCCCTTCAGGTTGGTCTACAAGATCCCAGACTTGATTGAAGTACATAGACTCCATCTCTAGGTCCATAGCTTTGACCCACTGGTCATGATCCACATCATTCATTGCCTGTCTAAAGGTCAATGGATCCTCAACTCCATCATCAGGTATGACAGCTAGAGTTTCTGCTAAACCCAGATAGCGTTCAGGTTGAATAACAACCCTCCCACTACGTCGAGGCATTCTCAACTCTTGAGAAGGATGGGCTTGACCAGATGTACTGGGCTCATCAACAACTCTTGTTGATGGTCCAATATCTGAACTGGGCTCATCAACAACCCTTGTTGAAGGTCCAGCCTCATCAACAACTCTTGTTGATTCATTTGTAGCTTCACCAGAAAGTTCACTCAACACTATCTTACTGCGTGGCTTATGTTCTCGAACGTGGTCTTCTTCTAAGAAAGTAGCATTTGTCGATACAAACACTTTATTTTCTTCTGGATCGAAGAAGTATCCACCTCTTGTTTCTTTTGGGTTGCCTACAAATAGGCATAATTTTGAACGTGAATCCAATTTCTTTGGATTTGCCACTAGCACATGTGCTGGGCAGCCCCAAATTCTGAAATGACGTAAACTAGATTTACGCCCTTTCCAGAGCTCAAATGGTGTTTCAGAAACACTCTTTGAGGGAACAACATTCAAAATATAAACTGCAGTCTCTACTGCATAACCCCAAAAAGAATTAGGCAACTGAGCATAGCTCATCATAGATCGAACCATGTCTAACAAGGTTCTGTTTCTCCTTTCAAATACACCATTCTGCTGAGGTGTACCTGGAGCTGATAGTTGGGACGTGATTCCATGTTTCATCAAATAGTTCTGGAATTCTAAGTCCAAATACTCTCCACCTCGATCAGATCGAAGTGTTTTAATGGTCTTACCTAATAAGTTCTCAACTTCAGCCTTATACTCCTTGAACTTTTCAATGGCTTCAGACTTATGACTCATTAGGTATAAATAACCATACCTTGAATAATCATCTACGAAAGAGATGAAATATTCATACCCTCCTCGAGCCCTAACATTCATTGGACCACAGAAATCTGTATGTACGAGCTCTAAGGGCTCCTTGGCACGATAGCCTTTTCCAGTAAAAGGTCGTTTGGTCATCTTACCTTCGAGACAAGACTCACATGGAGGTAAAGTACCATCTTCTAATTGGCTTAGAAGTCCGTTCTTAACCAATCTCCCAATCCTATTGAGATTTATGTGGCCAAGTCTCAAGTGCCAAAGATAGGTACTTTGAGAAACTCTTTGCCTTTTAGGTTGAGTCTCAGCTGTTTTAAACATCTCATTGTTCAAAATAGCTCTCGACTCTATTGGTCTTAAAAGATATAAATTGTTCACCAAGTTTGCAGAACAGATATCAGCACCCCTTTTAGTAATGAGAGCTTCATTTACAGAAAAGGACACTGAATATCCTTGTTCAAGCAAACAAGAAACAGAAATCAAATTTCTTTTTATTTTAGGAACTATATATACATTATCTAATAACATATAACGTTCCCTGGAGAAGAACATTTTAATGTCTCCCACTACTTTAGCTGAAATGAACTCCCCAGTCCCAACTCTGAGAGTCATTTCCCCAGCATCTAATTGTTGCCAAGAGCTCATTCCCTCAAAGGAAGAGCATACGTGATGAGTGGCACATGAATCAAGGATCCAGGCTGTATCATCATTTTCCACTATACACGTTTCAATGACCAATAAATCACATTTATTTTCATTGAGGTTTGCTAAGCAGTCTATGTCACATTCATCATGAACAATTTCAGATGAATTAGACATGTGGGCCTGAGGACAGTCCTCAGTTAAGACCAAATCCACGCAATTAGTGTTTAAATGCATTTCCTTAGTTGTATTAACGATACCAGTTTTATTACATACGGCGTGATTAGAGGCATACAAAGAACGATTCATGTTGAAACAAACAAATTAATTTAATTAGTATTGTTGCATTAACCCATTACACAAAATAATATCATTATTTTAATCCAATCAATTTAGCAAAAGTAATGATCGACCCATAGAAAAGACATTCATTTTGCAACGATACTTCAGAGGTTTAGAGCAACAGCTACCGTAGGGCAGTCAGCTACTTCTCCCCTGAATTGAGACAATCTCAGCCAATCCCTATTACCAGAATAACTCATATTCCAATAGTTCTTAGCTACCGTTTTTTGGTCAGGAAATTATTAACACCTTAACAATTCCCCGTAAGTGTAACCCTCCATTTTCAGATTTCAGAGGTCGGCCCCAACAATGCTACCGTAGGGAAAGTCAAAGTTGGAAATGAACCTAAGAAACCCTATCCATTTCTGGAGTTTGCGTTGTTCCGACTCCCATGATCAAGCCCTCCGTAGGGTGATCGCTCCCAGGGCGACTCGCAGGCAGATCATGGGGATCTCACGGTGCAACCTAATGGAAGAGACCGTAGGATACGTTGACACGTGTCCTGCTCCCACTTACTATAAAATACTCCCTCATTCACCTTGATATTGATCCATGTAAACACCATCCGTAGGGGGTCACTCCCAAGGTGACTCGAGGCCAAGTATGAACCTCACGTTGTGAACTCTTGATGACGTGAGAGCAAAACATTGATTTATGAAAATCTTGTTTTTATATATTTCCTCCCACTAAGTATTTTTATAATTAAAGGGTCTATTACTTAGGTAAATTCCGGCTAAGTGAATCTATCTAAGTCTATGCCTATATATAACTCTTATATAGAGGTCTTTACACTAATGTCTAGGTGAATTAAACCCTTTTAATTACCTAGTGACATTGCATGCTAACATTAAACTACGATTAATTCAACTCAAAGTCCGGGTCAGTTCCCAGGTAGGAGGTGTTCCGTAAACCGTCAACTTAAATACCCCCAGCCTAGACAGAACTTCACCGGGAGAGTTCCCTTATAACCATAGTAATGCTTTTCCTACTTAGTTCTTTAAAACTATTTTAATACTAAGTAAGAAAATAATTCTAATCCTATTAGAATTAAATGAGCTTAGGTCTAATTAATTTTAAACATTTTAAAATTAATTCAATTTAACCTAAGGTCCTATGTTTGCATACAACTCTTTGTTATAGGTTGACGGTTTCTAATCAATTTTATAACTATTATAAAATTTTAATAATTAGCCCTATAACATGCTTCTATGGTGTTTTCTAATAACAATCTAATTCAAATTATTAAACACCATAACGCTCATGACGCCAATAATATAACGATTATATTAATCTAAGGTGGTGTCATGCTTCATGCAATTTCAATTTCATTTAATTAATATCAATTATATTAATTAATCAACCACGAAATTAAATTACATGAAATTAGACATTAATATAATATAACATTTATATTAGTCTAATTAATGTCATGCTCAATGCTATTCCATTTTCATTTAATTAATATAACCCTTTATATTATTATTATACATGAAAAACAAGCATTGAAATTTATTTCCATTCATAATATAACTATTATACTGATACTCATGAAAATAAAATCTAAGCATGCATGCTACATTAATAAAATATAACATTTTATATTTGTCTAATTAATGTCATGCATCATGCTTTTCCAATTTCATATATTTAATATAACAATTATACTAAATAACTCATGAAATTTAAATTCATGCATAATTATCATATATTATAACATTTATAACATAAAAATGCATGAAAACATGCTTAACCTATGGTGGGATCTAGCTAAATGACATTCATAAAGCAATAAACAGCTATAAAGACCGGTATTTTGGCATCCTAGGGCAAAAAATAATGAAAAATTACAATAATAATTCAAAATCTAGCCCTAAACAGCCTTGAAATTGGTCTGAACCGCCTCAAACCACTTTGAACCGCACAGAACCAGCCTGAACCGTGTCAGAATGGCCCAAACCGGACCCATAACTCTCGAACCGGACCAACTGCCCAGCGAACCAGACCAAACCATCATGAACCGGCAGCTGCACACGAAATTTAAAAAAAATTGCACCACGTCCAATTCGAACCAACGACTTCCCAGATGACAAGCTTGCGTGCACGCCACCGCTCCAGCGACCTAGGATCGATCAACATTGAACGCAAAAAATATAACTTTTTAACCGTTCAAATAACCACTTCACGCCACACTTCACGCCACACGTCTCGCGTCTGACCCGCGTGCTTGACCGAAACTGTCGCCAGCGTTGAGACGCTGAAGGCATAGCATCGCGACACTTGCCCGAAAAACTTCCGTTCCGTTCCACGTTCGTTCAACAGCGTCGCGACTCTATTGAGCAGAGTCGCGACGCTATCCCTCTGGACAACATTTTGTTCTTCGTTTCCAGCAGCAGTTTTCCTCCAATTTCAGCCCCAATTCGAGCACCGATTCCAAAATTGAAATCCTAATTCTAGACACGGACTTACAAGACTCGATTTACAATATTTTGCCCCAAAAAACATGGGCCCTTACATGATCGAATCATAGAAAATTGTAAATCTAATGCCAAAATACCTAAACAGTCTTTTAAGCAAATCACATTCAAAATGCATAAAATCCCACCATGAACCAACGCAATTTTCATAAAATGAAATCAATTAACGAGATGGCTCTGATACCAATTGAAGGATTAAAATTCCTTTTGGCAGCGGAAGCAATCAAGAACAATCTCGTTTTTAATTTCAGTTTTTAGGAAAGACCGATACGTTGGCAAATCAAATTATAGAAACAATTTCTAAATTAAACGATTTGATTAAGCATGCTGGGAAAAATTAGATCTAGAAAACTTACTTGATTCGAAGAATACTGCACAATGCTCCAAGAACACCACCACGTCGGATCACCCGCTATGACTCTTGGGGCTCGAGATAGGCTTGTGGGAACCCGTAGTCTTGGAGAAGGGAAAAGAATTTTACAGCAGAAAACTTTCTGTAAAAAACTTGAGAGAATACGTGAGGGAAAAAAAGGAGAACTCTGGGGAGATGGTTTTCTGTAAATCAATCGAAAATCCCCAAGAAGCCTCTAACCCCCACCTACACGTACGACAAAGATGGGAAGGGAGTTACCATAACTTCCCTAATCAATCTTAGCCATTGATTGGATCAACATGATCCTGACCGTCAATCAATTAAATAATAATAATTTAATTAATTAATTAATTATAATTAATTTAATTAAATCAATTATAATATAAAGTATTTAATTCAATTTGAATCATATTCAATTGAATTAAATTGGCCATTCAATTAATCTCATTTATTGAATCCACATTAATTAAATATCAAATATTTAATTAATTTTATAATTGAATCATATTCAATTTTATCTCTCTCATTTAACCTATAGTTTTAATGTGCATCATAATGAACATTAATATAAACTATAGTATTAATTTGATTAAATCATATTTAACCAAATTAAATTAAATTAATTAATTTCCAATTAATTAATTCATGAATTAACCAAATATCACATATTTAATTAAATTCATAATTCTCTCATTAATTAATTTTGAATCATATCCAAAATTAATTTTATTATAAAGTTTAATTCAATAATTAAACTTATACTATAATGTATCTCCATACATTATATTAATTGTATCAAAATACAATTAACTTAAATTCCCTTTAATATCAAGACTATATTATCTCAGAATCCGTTATGAGCTAGCAGGTGGACCTAATGGACCTACAGATCAGAAGCTCCAACGATACGAGATTGATCAGCTAAACTCATTAACCGAGTCAATCAACATTCGTTAACTGTGGGTCACTCCACTAAAGACCCACAGCTGCACTCTTCTCACTGTAGAATATTTCTGTGTCCATGGATATCGACCAATGTAGTAAGTCAATCCTTCACGTGTGTTCGTAACACCAGCTGGGTCAAATTACCGTTTTACCCCTAGATTACCTCTGGATCCTTAAGTACCACTGATCCCTCTAATGAACAACCTGTTTAGGGTCCAACCACTAAACAGATATTCCTCTCGGGCCAGGAGAGGACAGCGCGCTTTTGTTCAAGCCCCGGAATCAGCTCTTAAGGGAACACACATCTACTTGCCCCAATAGGGGAAGGAGTGAATTCCATCTTGTACTGTTATGTTCCCAGCCCCCATTCGATCTTGCCCCTGAAATGGTAGGAATATTGAGTCGGCGAACTGGCCACTCTCACCCATACAAATCTAAGGACAATTCCTCCTGAAAAGGAGTTCATAACAGACTCAGGATTGAGATTGAGTTACCTAGGTCATCCTATTGAAATAAAAACCTAGACTAGTTAACGACGTTACATCTAGTGGTTACTATTTCGCGGTCCGGTCTTATGCAAACTCATTGCATAGGATACCCCCACCCGCATGTCTCCTACATGGATGCTTTGGATCATTGCATCTGTATCGGATACAAGGTGGGTCGTATCACATAGTGTCACCCGGATAAGGTACCCTGCCTTATCCCTATACTAAGACCATTTAGGTTGTTACTTGGACACTGATCCCCGTATGTCCCCACATACTAGTCCAAGTTTCATTTAAACAACCTTGGATCTTAGTTTATTGGATTTAGGGTTTATTAATGCAAACTCGATTTATTCAATAACCAAATTACTGAATCACTCAAATAACGACTTATTGAGATCGATTAATTTGTTTCATTTACTATCTACGAGTTTTAGGGCATAAAACCCAACACAAATAAGGGTTGTCACCTGCATTGCCAGAAAAGGAAGGAAGTAAATTTATTAAACTAGCCCGAATATGAAAATTACCTTCAGTCTCTGGATATACGATACACAAGGGTTGTACACTGAAATCTAGCTAAGAGGGGGAAAAACTAAGCATTCTTAACCTAAAAACTAAAATTCCCTATTATAACACAGTCGCAGCGTCGAGACGCTGCCCCTTAAATATGGAAAAAAATCTGAAATCGCGCGAAAAACGGTGGCTGGAGAAACTTCCTAGCGTCGAGACGCGAGGCCCAAGGCGTCGAATGCTAGGCTACGGGTTGGCAGAGTCGAGCATGGATTTGGGCAGCGTTTTGACGCTTTGTTCTCGAGTTTTTGGCTTGGAATTGAAGTCCACAGGCGTTGAGACGCTCTTCAAAGGGTCTAGATGCTTGGCCTTGGGAAAATAGCTCAATTTGCTCCGATTTTTCTTGTTTAAGCTCTGGATTGGCTCAAGACCTCCATCAAAGACCTATACACATATTATACTCATTTTAAAGAATTTTTCACAAGGAATTCAACAAAGATAAGCAAAATATGAAGATACTACTCTATAAGTATTTGATGCTATCAATCATGCAATCGGGTCCTCGAGTGCAGTTTGGTTATATTAAATCATCAATTTATCTAAGAATTCCTAATTATATGCTTAAGCCCGACGTACTCTTGGAAAATCCAGAGAGTTGTGTTCCTCTATCATGAAAAAGCCAAGACACTTAGCCCGATTCTAATTTAAACTAGCTAATTGGTCGATTAACTAATTTAAACCGCATTGGGAACTAACCCTAGGTCACACGTGATTCAAGCCACAATGCACTACTATTTACTACTTTTCTCGCAAATATATTTAACACGATGCGATCGAGTTTGTCAATCTCTCCTATCAATATTAAATATATAATTACGGAGCTAAGATAACATAAACATATAATTAGACATTAAACAAACACAAATTTCATTAATATAAAACCAAACTTACGATCCCAAGTCCTGATTACACGATAGATGAGCTTAGCTTGCCATTGGCAATGTCAAACCTCGCTCCTGGGCTCGATCCACCATACTAAACTAGCCTAAGAACACAAAATTACAAAGAAAACCAAAGGAATACACGAAAATTGATAAAAGGTTGTGGCAAAATCAAGGAGGAATCAAAGATACAACCCTAAAATGGAAAAATACACATGTATACTCCAATCGAGAGCGTCAAGACGCTTTACATGGAGGCAACTAGATGATGCATGCAGCATCACAGTGTCAAGATGTTAGGCCCAGCGTCGAGACGCTTCAGACAAAAATTGGGCGCTCAACGTGTTTTGGGCGTCTCGATGTCGAGGCAAGCATGTCAACGCTTGCTCTCAGGTCCACGGTGTTGGCCAAAAATATGAGCGTTGAGATGCTCCTTTAGGGACATGGCCAAATTTCCTTGGCCTCTTGCATTGACCTTGGTCAACTCGAACCATCATCTTAGGCCTGCATGCATATTATACTCATTTTAATGCATTTTTCGTAAGGAATTCAACGAAGATAAGCACTTAAACTGGAAATAACTCTATGAGCATTTGATTCTATTACCAAGTAAACTATGACATTAGAGGAAAAATCTTTCTAAACCCAATTATCGCTACAATAACTTCTAAACAGTCATACACGTTAATAATTAAACGTAAGGCACAATATCAACATACAACTTGATAGCGCGCATAGCGAGTTATTTTTCCCAGTATATTTTAGTTAGTCTTTGAGGATTATTTGGCCATTTTGATGCACTTGAAAGTTTCTTTTATATGAATCGAATTATTGAGATGATTGGGAGCATTTGGAAATTGTTCAAGTGTTCGGGACCTAAAAAGGGGCAAAAGAATCAAAGAAGATTTTGAAGAAGTACTACAGAAGCCAACAAAGTCGAGAGCTCCGCGTCGAGACACTGATTCCTAGCATCTCGATGTTGCGGCAGTATGTTGTCCCAACCGAAATCTCGAGGCCACAGTGTCGAGACATTGGGTTGAGAGCGTCGAGACTATGGGCAACTTTCCTTAATTCTTCTGTGCGGCAAAGGGACAGCGTCGAGACGCTGACTCTAGCATCTCGACACTGTCGACAGATTTTCTATAAAAGGAATACGATTTGCCTGAGCGTGGGGAGGTCAATTTGGAGTCTTTTAGCCCTAATTTCGACTAAGGACCTTTTGTGGGAGCTGGAGCAAAGAGGAGGAGCGGGTTTCAAGCCTTTAGCTCGTGGAGATCGTGACGGGGACGTGTGGCATCGACAAGACTAGAGTTTTTTTTACCCTTCTTTACCTTTTCTTAGTTGTTGTTATGGCTTTTATTGTTTCTAGCTCGTATTGTAATGTGGATCATGAGTAGCTAGACTTTTAATTCTTAGGGATTGATGTAGCCCATTGGGTGTTGTGGATTATTCTTGGATGTATGTTTTGATTTCATTTATGCATAGTCTTTACCTAATGCTTTCAATTTATTGGCCCATGAATTGAATGATGTTTTCTCTAAATCTTGCTCGGGAGAGGGGGTTTAACTTAGATCTTGTTATGCATAACTAGGATCGTCCTAAGATCGAGAGATTTAGGATAGTTTTAGAAATCGTTAAAAGGATTAGACTTGAGGCCTTGCATGTTGATGAATTTAGATAGGGATATTGAATTCATTGCATGCTAGATGGTTATTTATGCTCGAGAGAGATAAATATGAATTCCGTTTATCCTAGATTTATGAATCTTAGCATGTTAAATAATCCAAGTAATTAATTAACAACCTCAATAGGTGAAGTCAATTCCCTAAGAGTTTTCATTCCAATTGAATTTCCATCTTTTAGTTTGTGTCAATTGATTTCTAATTCTCATTTTGGTCTTATCTCTAAATAAAATTGAGCAAATGTACTCACGATAATTAATTTAACTAGAAAACCAATCCAGAGGACGACATTCGATTTTAATCACTATATTATTACTTGACCCGTACACTTGCGGTATGTAATTTGTACCTCACAACTAAACACATATAAATCTGATAAGTTTCATAATATTTTGATAACATTAAAGAAACCATCTATACCTAATTATAAGGGTAACATTTGTTTGCTTTCCATTGTACAATCAAAATAGGTCTACCTCTGAAAATGGACAAATTAAGACAAAGAAGTTACTTATGAGAGATAATACAACAAATTAAAACATTGAATAGTCTTATATAAAAGTCAAAAGTATGATCACCTTGATTGAAGGGTGACGGGATTGTGCGTCAAATGAATTTATAATCCACGACACTACAACTATTTTATAGAAATAGTGACCGAGATCGAACATAGGGAAGGGGATCTAGCAGATGCAGAATTTTGTGTTCATGCAACAGGGGGGTTTGAATATATGGATGCAGCAAAAAGAATATAAAATATTGAATGTAAAAGAGCCAAAATAATAAAACATACAATTAAAAGAAATAAGATGGAAATCGATATTAAAAAGGGGTCGTTGGATTGAGATTTCTTATGTTTGAATGTTATGTCATTTGGCTTCCTAGTTTCCTCTAAATATCATTCTATGTAGCTTTTACGAATCCGGTTAGCTTCTTGGTTACTCGGAGGACCCCCCTACTGGTGCGGCAAAGGCTAAATGATGGATGTGAGATACAGATGATAAATAATAATAATGATAAATTCAACCAACCTTAGTGCAAGTATACACTATCGCACGTAGTAATAAAAAAACCTTAGAAGTATTCCAATGGTATCGATCCCACGAGGACTAAATTGGAAACTAAAATTTGAAGAAGAAACTGCTCAAATGATTGCTTAAATTAGGTAACCAAAGAAATAATTGATGATTGCTTTTTTGGTAGATAAATAAAACAAATAAATAAAGAAATAAAGGAATAACAACAATAAATAAAACGAGGTATTCAACATAGTTTTATCCCAAAGGCAAATAACTTTAATCATAGAATATTCAACTTAAGCCTAATCAATGCATTGGGTCAGATTTAACTTCTATCTGGCCTTGCTCCCAAGAACCGTTAAAAGGCTAAGCGAGTACCGTTATGCACATTTTTGTGACTCGACTCCGACATAGATAATTCACGAATGCAATCTATAACCCTATAGTTGATATAGGGTGCCTTAGGCAGCTTGCCCTATACCACCGAACAATCTCTTTCAAGTTTTTTCTCCTATATCACCTTTATGAGAACCGATATTGTCTGTCCCTTTCGAGATCAAACTCACATAGCATGCAAAGTCTAAGTGATCAATTTAAACTCAACAAGATCAGAATGATAATCAATAAAGAATGGCATGCATTGAATAAAAACTTAAGCGAATAAACACTTTCAAGCTATTGAACCATAAGGGAATACACCATATTGAACCCCTCAATGGAATTTAGCTACTCATGGTGGGATAAAGTGCAAATGAATATCTTTCCATTAAAATAAAGAATAAAGAATACAGATAAATGAAAAGTAACACAAGCTGGAAGTAATGACAGTAGCTAAATACTAGGTTTTTTTCTCTTTTATCCAATCCTTCTAGAGTTCGCTCAACACTCCACTCTCTCGCTTTTACAAGTGGGAATGGGTGAAAATCCCTACAAACCCTAAGGTTTGATGTCTAACTAAGGTTAGAATTTAGTCATCTAAGAAGGACCTCGGGCATCCCTACTCATGGGCGTCTACTAGGGTTCTGTCACCACCCTCTTCTTCCCAGTGAGTTCTGCTTGTGTTTCCTCTCGATTTTCGGCCTTTTATAGAGTGAAAAGTGGTAAGGGAGTCACGAAATTCATGTAAGTAGGTAGCCTAGTCAGTTTCGGAGTCAACCACAAGCGGTTAGTTGCGTAAAAAGCTTGTTTACAACGACCCGCGACGGACTCGGACTTTTCTGTTTCTGCCCAAAAATGCGGTTACATTTCATTTTGCCTTGGCAGAAATGCGATCGCATTTGCATTCATTGGCAGAAATGCGGTCACATTTGCATAGCATTTGCACAACATTTCTCTGTTTTCCTCTGTTTTCTGCAAAACACCAAAACTAAGTCAAATTCACACCAAAATGAGTTCTTTTAAGCACAAATATGTATAATTTGACACACATGACTCTCAAAGACCTAACTTACCAACTTTTACACTTTTTAGACTCGGGAATAGTAATCTTGACCAAAAACATATAAGTTTCACAAGAAATAAGCTAAGAATAAGGGGCAAAATAGGTATATTTTTGGCACTTATCATACCCCCAAACTTAACTCATTGCTTGTCCTCAAGCAATAGCAAATCAGAATGTTAGAGATCAAATGTAATTGCGAATCAAAATGTTAGAGATCAAGAATATGAAATCAAGTAAACATGCTTTTCAAGATTGTTTTCTAAAAAGTTTCCTTTCAGGAGAGGTTTCTACTCTAGTGCCAGTCACAACTTCTAAGTCTTCTAGGCATAAGGATTTCTACTTTTCTTTTTCAAAGAAAAACTATCCCTAATCCATCCTAACCAATATGTTTAAACTACCTAACTCCTATTCATAGAGCCTAGGATAATCCTTTTAGTTAAGAAAACTAATCTTGAGGTAAATGAACATACATGAGTGTTTTTTTTTCTTTTCCATCTCTCCCAAAGTTGTTTGACTGCTAGTGCTCTTTTTTATTCAACATCTCTTTTTTTTTTCTCTCCCAAGAGAATCCTCGTTGTCACCTTTACCTTCGTTCTAGCTTATCGACACTTTGTGGTGAAGATATCTAGCTACGAGCAAAGATCACAAACTCAGAATAATACTCACTTCCCTAAGTCAACCTTTCATGCAGTGGCAAACCATGGGTGTCATGAATGCCCCTAATTACTCAGTAACTGTAGGAAGGAGGAGTAACTCTCAGTTTTCTAACTTTTTTTTTTTTTTTTTTACAGATAATGATACCTTGAGCACATTTCTTTTTTCAGCATTACAAACTTACACAAAATGCATATTTACAAAGTAAAGCACCCCCCCCCCCAAACTTAAGATAGGCAATGTCGTCATTGACTTTTGTTTTTTAGGCATGGGCTTAACATGAGGTTTTTTGTTTTTCAAAACATCAAGGCTAAACTCTCCTAGTGTGCTAGAAAGGTTAAACATAAGGAAGTTTAGACTTAAGAACATTTTGTAAAGAAAAAGACTAGTGGAAAGCCTATGACTAGAAAACAAATTATTTGTGACGGTGCACTTTTTGAGATAGAAATATGCTCTAATTATCATCATAAAGGTCTTAAAAGAAAACTCACATGATAGAATATTTATCAAAATCATTTCCAATCAAAAAGTTCTATCAAAAGTTGGTTTTTCCAAAAATTCAGTAGTTTAGCCACAATGGACAGCAAGCAGATTGTTTTGAAAAAAAAAACGTTAAACCCCAGTCATTTAAACCTAATCTAGCAGCAACCCATCACTAAACTAACTCAAAATAGTAAACTAAACAATTAAGCAACTAACTAATACTATTTAAACAGCAAATCATTCATAAAAACATCAAACTAACCTATCAAAACAGTAAACTAACATGCTGGAAATATAAAACAACAACTAACACATATTAACAAAAATCTTAGAAAGCATTAAAAAGTGTAAGGGGAACAGAAAACTCCCATATTCCTCCTTTAAGGAACCTTTTTCATTCTCTTCCTCCTCAAGGCTGCTAAAATTGGAATTTGATCCTCATCCAATTCCTTTACCTCAGAATCTTACTTTGTCTCATCACTAGAGGAACTAACCTCCTTGTCATCTTCTCTCTTTTCATCTTTTTTTTACTTTTGAAGAAGAGCTTCCAATAGTAGGTGAAGTTCCTCTGGTATCATACTTGAATAATGGATGAAGACTGGCTTCACCTTGCTGGTCCTTAGTGGCAACAGCTTTGGCTTTGGTCGAATGCGATTCAGATGCGGTCGCATTCTGCACTGTTTTTTTTTTCTTCCTTTCTTTTCTGTGTTTTTTCTTCTTTCTTAGATAGTTGAAATAACAAGACTTGTCAAAACATTCACACACTTAATCATCATCATCATTATTATTATTATATATTTTTTTACTTTTTTATTTTTATTTTTTTAAATGTTCAAGTAAAAAGGCAAACTCAAAATACCTTAGCCAATTCAACTCCCAGGTAAATCCCTGATAGCGAGCATAGCTAGCTATGTTTCCCTAATTAATTAAGCTAGTCTTTTATATTTAATTGGCCAAAATTATGCATTTTATGTTCATTTTGTAGGAATCATGTTTCGGAGTTAAATCGAGAAATTGGAGCTAAATACGTGTTCGGGACATGAAAATTGGCTAAAGAACGAAAAAGATTCAACCAAGAAGAAGTCAAAAGAGAGCCATCCGTAGGCCAGCGTCGGGACGCTGCTCTTGGAGCGTCTCGACGCTGCCTTTCCTTTTCTGAATTGGGCGGCAACAGAGACAGCGTCGAGACGCTATCTCCTTAGCGTCGAGACGCTGTGACAGCGTCGCGACGCTATGTACACAGCGTCGCGACGCTACCCGCAGATTTTCTATAAATTCCTCTTTTCAGCTACGGATTTGGGAGTCCAATTGGTTAGATTTTAGCCCTAATTTCAACTAGAGACCTTTTGTGGGAGCTAAAGGCAAGGCCAAGGAGCAGGAATCAAGTGAGAAGACGTGGAGATCGTGACGGGGACGTGCCGGTTTCGACGGATTCGAGTTTTCCCTTTTCTTTCCCTTAACTCTTGTAGTTTTTGTGGCTTTTCTTTCAATTAGTGTTTATGGTTTAGAGACTATGAATTGCTAGTTGTTTGTCTTAGGGATTGATGTAATTGTTTAAGTTTGTTGGATTAATTTTTGGTATGAATGTGCTTTTATTCTATGCATGCAATTTTGTGTTTAATGCTTTCAATTACTTGATCACTAATTGAATGATTTAAGTGTTGAATCTAACTCGGGAGAGAGGATTTGGCCTAAGACTTACCTTGTTTAATTGCATGACTAGAGTAGAAATTCTAAGTTTGTGACGGGATTTGGAATATCTTTAGAAGCATAACAAGGACCGAACCGAATAATGCCTTGCATGTTAATGAACTTAGATAGGGATATCAAGTTGGTTTATATGCATGAGAATCAATTATACTCGGGAGAGGTAATCGTGATAAAAGTTTCCTTGGCTTGTAGAATAATTGCACGGTCAATTCATTCCTATTAATCAATCCTCATTCTTAATCAATGAAATCAATTCCCTAAGAATCTTTCCATTTGAGTCTCCACTTTTATTTTATGCTTTTTGTCTTTAGATTTATCTTTTATCATTGAGTTTTGCTCCCTAAATAAAATTGGACAAAAGTATTCACGATACTTAATTTGCTAGAAAACCAATCCAGAGGACGACACTCGTTTTACACGAAAACACTATATTATTACTTGACCCGTACACTTGCGGTAAGCAATTTGCGCATCAAGTTTTTGGCGCCATTGCCGGGGATTGGCACATTTAGTTAAATTAATATTGTGGAAAAATTGTTCGGTCTTAATTTAGGGTGTATTTTTACTTTGTAGATAGATTGCATTTTTTTTCCTTATTTGTTGCATTCATATTTTAGTGTTTTCTTTATTTGTTTGATTTTTTTCCTTATTTGTTTTATTTCCTTATTTGTTTTTGTTTTCCTTTTCTATTTAGTTTTTCTTTGTTTTTTTTCTTTGCTTTTTTGTTTGAGTCTTTGTCATTTGTTCTTGTTGGGTTATTGTTTGATTGGAAGCCTAATTATCATTGTTGCTTTAATTGAATGGCTTTTTACTCAACACCATATTCCAATTTTTCATCTTCAAGTTATACCCCTTTAAATGAAAATTCTTCCTTGGAAAGCATAGTTCAAAATTATATTGAGGAGTCTAGAGCGAGGAGTCTAAAAATTGATGAAATCATTAGAGGACTTCAAGCTCCACAGGAAGTTAGTGAGATGGGATCCACTTCCATAAGTTGTCTAGTGAGTCATGTGGCCGATGATTCATTGGCACCCATTCATGAGCGTAGTTCTTTCGATCTTGATGAGGATGAGCAGTTAGGGGTGAGTTGCATGAATAGTGGGGATGAATTGGAGAGTTGGAGCACCTATCAAGAACATGTTTGTGAGGAAGAAAAAGAAAACGAGCTTGTAGTGTCAGAGGAAGTTCAGGAGGTAGAGTTTGAAGTTGAAAAGCCTTCGTCTGTTTTATCTTCTCCATCCTTTGTATATTTTGATTATTCCTTTTTCTATTCTCACGAGTCAGTTTTAGAGTCAGAGTCTCTTTATTTTGATCTTTCTCCTTTTATGTTTATTTTAGTCAAAAATACCAAAAATAATTCTGTTTCAGGGGCCCATGAGAAGCTAGTAAGTTTGCTAGCGATCGTTGGTTATATTGATTCAAGGAAGAAGGGCCCAAAGAAATACGAGAATTTTTATGTGCCTTGACAGACTGCACGAGCACGTCGAGCTAAAGACGATAAACAAGCGCTTATGGGAGGCAACCCAAGTTACTTTGTTATTGTTTTTTATGTCTTGTTGTTTTTGTTTTGTAGGAGTTCCCGTGCTCTTGTCTTTGCCAAGCATTCATGAAAAGGTCATCATTCCAGGGCAGTATCGTTCACTCCTCCTACTCTTTTATTGTTCTCATGATTGATTATGCTTTATTGATTTATACATTGAGGACAATGCATGTTTTAAGTTTGGGGGTGGAATATCATGTTTGTGGAGCCCTTGAGCATCTGAGTTCGGGCTATAGTTTTGAGCTTTCTTTGATTTGAGCATATGGTTGTTTTCTGGATGCTATTTTTGCATGACTATGATTTCCTAGGATAAGCTTTCTTGTCAATTTTCAAGCTTTCGATGAGTTGTAAGCATGAGTGCCCAAAAAGGGAGACTTTTTAAAATTTTTCTAGGAGATGGCTTGCATGAGTAGAGTATTTGTCTTGGCTAGATTTGGATTTGAATGCTTTGGAGCGAATTATTAGGTTCATATGCTTGTTGTCACCTCGATAGGTGTAGGGAAGAGCTAAAAAGTTAATGTTTTGCAAATTAGCATGTTTGATCTTGCTTAGGAGGAAAGAAAAGAATATATGCTATTTATGCTCATAAAGAAAAAATCATTCTTGTTGTTACTGTTAGAAAAAATTATTATGCCATGGCCTGTGCACAGTTTGCAATGTTTAATAAAGATTAAGGCAAAAAGAGCTACCCCTGTTGTGATCAGTTAGGCCAACCAGAGAAAACTCAGGTTAAGGGTCCCTGCAATGGGTGTGTGAAAGCTAGTGCCACATATACATGCTTAATTTAATTGTTAATTATAAGCACCTAAGTTTGGAGGAAAACAATCTAATTTGTTCCATTAACTCATTAGTGAAGCCTTAGTGCCAGTGTAGAGGGAAGATGAGCTGAGGGTTTAATAATCCAATCCCGAGCTAGTAGAGTCTGATCTTGTTGAGTTAGATCTCGCTTGTGCAAGTTAATTTTGGAAAAATTTTAATTTGTCTCCCTCATTGGTCCTTATGTGCATGTCTCTTGCTTGCTTGACTATTGACTTTTGAGCCTTGAGGATTGAGTTATGATTATTGCATCCATTCTTCCACTGTATGCTTGATTTTTAGTTTGCTAGAGGACTAGCAAAAGCTTAAGTTTGGGGGTATTTGATAGCGAGCATAGCTAGCTATGTTTCCCTAATTAATTAAGCTAGTCTTTTATATTTAATTGGCCAAAATTATGCATTTTATGTTCATTTTGTAGGAATCATGTTTCGGAGTTAAATCGAGAAATTGGAGCTAAATACGTGTTCGGGACATGAAAATTGGCTAAAGAACGGAAAAGATTCAACCAAGAAGAAGTCAAAAGAGAGCCATCCGTAGGCCAGCGTCGGGACGCTGCTCTTGGAGCGTCTCGACGCTGCCTTTCCTTTTCTGAATTGGGCGGCAACAGAGACAGCGTCGAGACGCTATCTCCTTAGCGTCGAGACGCTGTGACAGCGTCGCGACGCTACCCGCAGATTTTCTATAAATTCCTCTTTTCAGCTACGGATTTGGGAGTCCAATTGGTTAGATTTTATCCCTAATTTCAACTAGAGACCTTTTGTGGGAGCTAAAGGCAAGGCCAAGGAGCGGGAATCAAGCGAGAAGACGTGGAGATCGTGACGGGGACGTGCCGGTTTCGACGGATTCGAGTTTTCCCTTTTCTTTCCCTTAACTCTTGTAGTTTTTATGGCTTTTCTTTCAATTAGTGTTTATGGTTTAGAGACTATGAATTGCTAGTTGTTTGTCTTAGGGATTGATGTAATTGTTTAAGTTTGTTGGATTAATTTTTGGTATGAATGTGCTTTTATTCTATGCATGCAATTTTGTGTTTAATGCTTTCAATTACTTGATCACTAATTGAATGATTTAAGTGTTGAATCTAACTCGGGAGAGAGGATTTGGCCTAAGACTTACCTTGTTTAATTGCATGACTAGAGTAGAAATTCTAAGTTTGTGACGGGATTTGGAATATCTTTAGAAGCATAACAAGGACCGAACCGAATAATGCCTTGCATGTTAATGAACTTAGATAGGGATATCAAGTTGGTTTATATGCATGAGAATCAATTATACTCGGGAGAGGTAATCGTGATAAAAGTTTCCTTGGCTTGTAGAATAATTGCACGGTCAATTCATTCCTATTAATCAATCCTCATTCTTAATCAATGAAATCAATTCCCTAAGAATCTTTCCATTTGAGTCTCCACTTTTATTTTATGCTTTTTGTCTTTAGATTTATCTTTTATCATTGAGTTTTGCTCCCTAAATAAAATTGGACAAAAGTATTCACGATACTTAATTTGCTAGAAAACCAATCCAGAGGACGACACTCGTTTTACACGAAAACACTATATTATTACTTGACCCGTACACTTGCGGTAAGCAATTTGCGCATCAATCCCCAGGAAAAGGTGTTCCCTACGGTCATCTTAAGTACCTTTTTCTAGACAGGATTTTCCTTAGACAGAGTTCCCTCTTGCCCAAGTTATTTTGTTTTTTATTTTTAACTTCTAAAAATTTCCCTACTATTTTTTTCTTCTTTTATTTTTCTTTTAAAAACTGAAACATCAACAAACATATAAGAGTTTTCACACATTTATTCCTTTTGAAAATTTTTCTTAACCAATTCGATTTAAAAACCTTAACTACTTCAATTCTCAAGAGAATCTCCAGGTATTTATCAAAGCTCTTAAAGGAAAACAAACTTAAGCATCAACAAACTACCCTAACAAACTAACAAAGTAATATACTAAAAACAATGTGCTAAGAATAAAGCTATAAACCTATCTAAGCGAACAAAAGAACAAAGAATTAATGCATGCAACAAAATGCTAAAGATCTAACTAAGCAAATGAAAAACAAAGGAACATGATGATATTTAAAAGGAAAGCAGTAGGAAGTAAAAGAAGCACGAAAAATCCCCTAGTTCTTGGACGAACTGTCCTCCATATCTGAGGTCTCAAGCTCATATCCAGGGGGATGATGAAAATGGAGGGGCAACTGGGGCTTCTTCAGATGAGCTGGCCAGGAACATCCGCTTGATAGCCTCATCCCTCTCTCGAGCATAGGTCTAATGGTCCTTGTTCTACTCCTAGATGTGTTCGCTTTTGGCAAGGATCAGGTCATATATGCTCTCAATAGATGAAGAAAGAGCAGTAGATGTGGTGACACTTTCTTCTTCGACTTTTTCTCCCCCTCAGGTTCTCTTTGCCTTGTAATCATCTTCCTATATCATGTTCCCTTCTTCTTGTCTCCTAACTTCCTTCTATTTATTAACTTACTGAAACATAAACAAATAAATCAAAAAGTTCACAAGCTCAAATATGTTATGAATTGTTTTTTTTTTATAAGAGAATTCAAGTCAAAAAGTTTTGATCAATTCAACTTCCAGGTAAGTCCCCAGGTAGAGGTGTTCCCTACGGTCAGCTTAAATACCTCAGCCTAGTCAGGACTTTCCTTAGACAAAGTTCCCTCTTGATCAAAATCCTTTATTCTTTAAAATTTTCTTCTTTTTTTTAAAAAAAATACATATTGATGCAAAGAGAAAGAATGGCATCTGCATGGCTCACTGCAACTTCTTTCTCTGATGCATTCTCTTTATTCTCTTTTTGAGGCGATTATTCTTTAATCTCTTCTCTCTCTTTTGTCTCCTCAGTATTTTCAAGTGTTGGAATGCTTCTTGCTTCTACTAGGAGTTTAGGCTCTTCATGCTCCAATCCACTTTGAAATGTCATCCCTTCACATTTTTCTTGTTCCACAGTCTCTATGTTGTCAGGCAAAATTTCTTGTGGATTGTTTTTCAGTTCCTCTATCAATTGCCCTACTTGAATCTCCAAGTTTTGCAAGGTTTTGTCATTTCTCACAATATATTCTCTTATGAGTTCTTCCAAGCTGGTTGACACTTGTGGTTCCATCTCTTGTTGCATTTTTTGTTGGGCATACTGATCTTCATATTGGTCTTCAAAAGTAAACAGACATTCTTGGTCCAAATGAGGTGTTGGATTATTGTTGCTAACATCTTGCTGGTGTTGCAACCATCCTCCATAAGGATTGAAAATACGACTCTGGTTGTCTTGTTGCCCTGTATAATAAGGATTAGATGGACAAGTTTCAAACAAAGAATGAATATTAGCATAATAAACACAAAAGAAATTAGAGTGACAAGCCATTGATGTGATTTGTGCACTCAAAGTTGTGATGATGTCTTCTTCCACATGTGGATTATCTTGAGCTATCAAACCCTTCAGTTGTACTTATCTTCTATCGTCTTTTTCTTTTTCTATTTTTTTTAACCAATAGGAGGATCGACTCCGGGTGGATCTATTAGAAGTTCTCGAGTGCAAGTAGCTTCTTCGAGATGTTCCCGTACGCTCAACTCATATTGCTCTTTCTTTCTATCTCAAGGTCTAGCTTGAAGAGATGATGCTCTTTGCACATGCACCAACTTCAACCTGCAAAAGAAACTGCAAATCAAAGTTAGATTCTCTTAAGATAGAAATTCGGTAACAATCAAATTGCAATTTCAACAAACAAAAGCTGGTTTCACTTTTGGTCCCCGACAACGGCACCAAAAACTTGGTGCGGCAGAGGCTGAATGATGGATGTGAGATACAGATGATGAATAATAATAATGATAAATTCAGCCAACCTTAGTGCAAGTACACACTATCGCACGTAGTAATAAAAAAACCTTAGAAGTATTCCAAGGGTATCGATCCCACGAGGACTAAATTGGAAACTCATATTTGAAGAAGAAACTGCTCAAATGATTGATTAAATTAGGTAACCAAAGAAATAATTGATGATCGATTTTTTGGTAGATAAAAAAACAAATAAATAAAGAAATAAAGGAATAACAACAATAAATAAAACGAGGTATTCAACATAGTTTCATCCCAAAGGCAAATAACTTTAATCATAGAATATTCAACTTAAGTCTAATCAATGCATTGGGTCAGATTTAACTTCTATCTGGCCTTGCTCCCAAGAACCGTTAAAAGGCTAAGCGAGTACCGTTATGCACATTTCTGTGACTCGACTCCGACATAGATAATTCACGAATGCAATCTATAACCCTATAGTTGATATAGGGTGCCTTAAGCAGTTTTCCCTATACCACCGAACAATCTCTTTCGAGCTTTTTCTCCTATATCACCTTTATGAGAACCAATATCGTTTGTCCCTTTCGAGGTCAAACTCACATAGCATGCAAAGTCTAAGTGATCAATTTAAACTCAGCAAGATCAGAATGATAATCAATAATGAATGTCATGCATTGAATAGAAACTTAAGCGAATAAACACTTTCAAGCTATTGAACCATAAGGGAATTCACCATATTGAACCCGTCAATGGAATTTAGCTACTCATGGTGGGATAAAGTGCAAATGAATATTTTTCCATTAAAATAAAGAATAAAGAATACAGATAAATGAAAAGTAACACAAGTTGGAAGTAATGACAGTAGCTAAATACTAGGGTTTCTTCTCTTTTATCCAATCCTTCTAAAGTTCGCTCGACACTCCACTCTCTCGCTTTTACAAGTGGGAATGGGTGAAAATCCCAACAAACCCTAAGGTTTGATGTCTAACTAAGGTTAGAATTTAATCATCTAAGAAGGACCTCGGGTATCCCTACTCATGGGCGTCTACTAGGATTCTGTCACCACCCTCTTCTTCCCAGTGAGTTCTGCTTGTGTTTCCTCTCGATTTTCGGCCTTTTATAGAGTGAAAAGTGGTTGGGGAGTCACGAAATTCATGTAAGTAGGTAGCCCAGTCAGTTTCGGAGTCAACCACAAGCGGTTAGTTGCGAAAAAAGCTCGTTTACAACGACGCGCGACGGACTCGGACTTTTCTGTTTCTATCCAGAAATGCGATCACATTTGCATACATTGGCAGAAATGTGGTCGCATTTGCATAGCATTTGCACAGCATTTCTCTGTTTTCCTCTGTTTTCTGCAAAACACCAAAACTAAGTCAAATTCACACCAAAATTAGTTCTTTTAAGCACAAATATGTATAATTTGACACACATGACTCTCAAAGACCTAACTTACCAACTTTTACACTTTTTAGGCTCGGGAATAGTAATTTTTACCAAAAACATATAAGTTTCACAAGAAATAAGCTAAGAATAAGGGGCAAAATAGGTATATTTTTGGCACTTATCACCTATACTAACCTGAGTTTAATCAACCAATTAACCCAGAACCCTGTAGTTAACATGATTAATTAAATTAACATGATCGACCGCCATCCCTCATGCATAAAATAATGATCATCTGAAACCTCGCAATGACCACTAAGTTATATCTAACTAATCTAAAATAAACAATCTGAAGCCTCGCAGTTGCCTACTTAAAGTAGTCGCTTTAGACTCATGGTTTCGAGATCGCATTAACTAAATATAAATAAAATTTAAATCTAATTAATACAACCTTTAACATGCATCTTAGGCCTATCAAAGGTCGTCACTTCCGTAGAGATTGTCTTGCCTCGGCCTAGTGGCTATCTAAAGTTAACTGATAGAATGCACAAATAGAAATCTCCTAGGGTCGTCAATCCTAAGAAATTAATCTCATGCATTGGTTTAAACAAGATTACATGTAAAACTCAATAAAAGACAGCAAGAACAGAACGTATTGACCCAGAAAACTCAGCCAAAGATCAATACCATTCAAACATATTCCCAATCCAACGAATCCAATGGGTCTAGCTACTCATAAGTAATGGAAAACTACAAATAAACATGAAAAAAATGTTGGGATTGGTGCCCTAAAACTCGTAGAAGTGAATGTTAAACAAAATTATATACTTATTCAATAAAGGCGTTATCGAGATTAATTCAGTAAAGTTATTACTGAATAAAGTAAATTGCACTTTTAATAACCCAAATCCAATAAACTAAGATCCATGGCTATAGGATGAACACTTGAGCTTTATGTAGAGACATAAAAGTGGATCAAGCTCGAGTAATAGCCTAAACGGTCTATAGTATAGGGATAGGGCTGGGTACCTTATTCTGGGGACACTATGAGACGCGACCCACTTTATAGATAGTATAGACGATGTGATCCTAAATCATCCATGTAGAGACATGCGAGTGGGGGCGTCCTATGCAATGAGTTTGCATAAGACCAGGACCGAGAAATAAGTCGCTCTCGCTTTATAACACCGTTTACTGATGAGACTGACTATTTCATGTGATGACCTAGGTAACTCGATCTTAATCCTGAGCTAACTATGAACTCCTGTTTATTCGGGCTTATCCTTAGATCTGCATAGGTGACAGTGGCTCAGTATCGCCGACTCAATAAGCCTCCCATTTCAGGGATAGGAACGGGTAGATAGCTGAGGACATAGTCGTGCGAGAAGGAATTCACTCCTACCCAAATTAGGGATAGTAGAGAGGTTGTTCCCTTAAGTGCTGACTCCGGGGCTTGAACAAAGGGATCCCGCCCTCTCATTGGCCCGAGAGGGACTCGGTTTATTGGTTGGACCATAAACCAATTGTTCATTAGAGGATCATGAAGGTGTTCATATAACACATGCGGAAGCAATTTTAGGATCGGAGGCACTTAACTACATCAATTTTAGAAAATGAAAACATGTTGTCCAAATACTGTAAGGAGAGAGCAGAATTTTTACCAAACTTTTGGAGACCGATTCAACAACTCCCTTTGATTCCTTTGATCACGAACGGTGTGTGGACCACCTCTAGTGTCTTCCCTACTATTCTCCGGGCCAAGAACAACTTGTGGGAGTCTATAGAGATAGGGAATGGGAAGGGAATGCTTGAAGGTTCAAGCACTAGAGAGATATATGGAGATGAGTGAGTTTGAGACCAAAATCCAGCAGCATAACAATATGGAAAATGGCTCTCCTTCCTTTGAATCTGATTCATACTCCTTATATAGACATCTTCCATGCAAAGAGAAGCCTCATGACACTAGACACATGGTGAAATTGCAACTCAAAGTGGATTCTAGGTGTTTAATTCACAACACATGCAACTAGTGCATGGTTGTGTTGTTTTCCACTATGCATCAACATGCAAGAGTGGGAATGCCACTAAATCCACTTAAAATTGAATCTAAATTCTCAATTTTCAGCTTGCAATTCATTCCTATTTCAATTCAAAATTGAAATTGATTTCTAGGCAATTAATTTGTACAATTCCAAGTAATTTTTACATGATTAATCCAATTAATCTTTATCACCTAGTGCCATGAATTATATATGATTCCTAATACATATATATGGTATTCAAAAACTTTTAAATACTCCATCTCTCATTTTCTAATTTAATTCATAATTAAATTATTGTGTCAAACACAATTTACGATAATACCCGTTTTCCCGATTTTGAACGATTCAAAGCTTCCTATCTTTTTGTTCTAGGCTTTGTTCCGATATGAGCTAGTAGGGGGACCTAATGGACCTATAGATCATGGGCTCCAACGATTCGAGGCTAACCGACTAATCTCATTATCCAAGCTAGCCAACATTCGTTAACTACCGGGACACTCCACTATAGCCCGATAGTTGCACTCCCCACACTATAGACATATTTTTTTTGTCCACTTGATTTAACCATGATTAGTAAGTCGATCCTTCACAGGTTGTTCGTAGCTATAGCTAGGTCAAAAGCCCGTTTTACCCCTATAGTACATCTAGTTCCTTAAGTCCCACTGATCCTCTAATGAACAATTGGTTTATGGTCCAACCAATAAACCGAGTCCCTCTCAGGCCAATGAGAGGGCGGGATCCCTTTGTTCAAGCCCCGGAGTCAGCACTTAAGGGAACAACCTCTCTACTATCCCTAATTCGGGTAGGAGTGAATTCCTTCTTGCACGACTATGTCCCCAGCTATCTACTCGTTCCTATCCCTGAAATGGGAGGCTTATTGAGTCGGCGATACTAAGCCACTCTCACCTATGCAGATCTAAGGATAAGTCCGAATAAACAGGAGTTCATAGTTAGCTCAGGATTAAGATCGAGTTACCTAGGTCATCACATGAAATAGTCAGTCTCGTCAGTAAACGGTGTTATAAAGCGAGAGCGACTTATTTCTTGGTCCTGGTCTTATGCAAACTCATTGCATAGGACGCCCCCACTCGCATGTCTCTACATGGACGATTTAGGATCACATCGTCTATACCATCTATAAAGTGGGCCGCGTCTCATAGTGTCTCCAGAATAAGGTACCCAACCCTATCCCTATACTATAGACCGTTTTGGCTATTACTCAAGCTTGATCCACTTTTATGTCTCTACATAAAGCTCAAGTGTTCATCCTATAGCCATGGATCTTAGTTTATTGGATTTGGGTTATTATATGTGCAATTTACTTTATTCAGTAATAACTTTACTGAATTAATCTCGATAACGCCTTTATCGAATAAGTATATAATTCGTTTAACATTCACTGTCTATGAGTTTTAGGACACCAATCCCAACAGATCAGTGGGACTTAAGGAACTAGAAGTACTATAGGGGTAAAACGTTTATCTGACCTAGCTATAGCTACGAACAACCTGTGAAGGATCGACTTACTAATCATGGTTAAATCAAGTGGACGGAAATATATCTATAGTGAGGGGAGTGCAACTATCGGGCTATAGTGGAGTGTCCCGGTAGTTAACGAATGTTGGCTAGCTCGGATAATGAGATTAGTCGGTTAGCCTCGAATCGTTGGAGCCCATGATCTATAGGTCCATTAGGTCCCCCTACTAGCTCATATCGGAATAAAGCCTAGAACAAAAGATAGGATTCTTTGAATCGTTTAAAATCGGGAAAAGGGTATTATCGTAAATTGTGTTTGACACAATTATTTAATTATGAATTAAATTAGAAAATGAGAGATAAAGTATTTAAAAGTGTTTTGAATACTATATATATGCATTAGGAATCATATATATTGAATTGCACAAGGTAACAAAGATTAATTAGATTAATCATATCATATTAATTTGAAATGTTTCAAATTAATTACCAAGCAATTAATTTCAATTTAGAATTGAAATTGGGGTAAATTTGCAAGCTTGTAATCAAATTTCAAAGTTGAAGTTAGTGGAATAAGTTGGATTCCCACTCTTGCATGAAGATACAAAGTGGAAAACAACTCATCTCATGCATAGTTGCATGTCTTGTGATATGAACACCTAGAATCCACTTTGGCTTGCAAATTTACCATGTGTCTAGTGTCATGAGGCTTCTCTATGCATGGAAGATGTCTTTAAAAGGAGTATGAATCTGATTCAACTCCAAGAGAGCCATTTCCTTAATGTTATGCTGCTGGAATTTGGACTCAAACTCTCTCATTTCACACACTTCTCTATAGCTTGATCCTTCAAGCATTCCCTTCCCATTCCCTATCTTTGTACACTCCCACAAGTCGTTCTTGCCCAGGTGAATAGTAGGGAAGACTCTAGAGGTAGTCCAAGAGAGATTGGAGAAGAAATCATCACAAGGAGGATCACTCAAGTGAGCTACAAAGAGGTTGGTGATTTCTTTCTTTCTGTTCTGATTTTGTAGAACAGGCAAGCTTTTGATGTAAAATTGATGTAGTTAGGTGCTCCCGATCTTCAATTGCTTCTGCATGTGTTATATGAACACCTTCAATTGGTATCAGAGCATGATTAGAGCACTTAACTTGCATTAATTTTGCTGTGGTGGGTACCATTTTGAAAATGAATTTTTCTAGGTGCTAAAGTGGTGTTTTCTGGTTTGGCAATTTTTTGAGCTTTCAATTCTTCATGAAATCGTAATTGCTCGGAAATGTATGAACGTTAATGTCTGTTCTAGGGTCTGTAATTTTTATAGAGTCATTAGAGTCCATATAGGCTGTAAAATCGAAGAAATCTGGAGAAGACGCAAGCAGAAAACTGCATACAGTGGCTGTTGTCACGAGAGCGTCGGGACGCTGTTCAAGTACCGTCCCGATGCTGTAGAACAAAATTTCCAGGCGCTGATTTTCCAGAATCCGATTCGGTTCAGGAGGTTTATTTGGGTCCGGTTCGGTCTGAAGCAAGCTGGTTCAGCCTCTTTTGACTCATTTCAAGCCTGGTTCAATCCTTGGAGGGTCGGTTCGGGGCGGTTCGTGATGCTCGGGATCATTTCAAGCATTTATTAATAATTATTATTGTAATAATTAGTTAATTGCTTGTTTATAATTGCCAAACCAATCCACTTTAGCTTGATTTTAATTTGTTTATGCATTGTGAATGTATGATTAAATTAGATTAAATGTTTGTGCATTATGAGCATGCCATATAGTTTTAAAACCTCACCATAGGAAAGCATGATCATGCATTGTTTTAATTATTAATAAGAGTTATTAATAATTTCTAATGCATAAAAGAAATTTCATGTTTATTAATATAAGTGTTGTATTAATTAGGGAGATTCATGCTTGAATGGTTAATTAATTAATGGATATAATAGTTATATTTATTAAAAAGATAAAATTAACCAAGCATGAAGCATGAAATTTCTTTTGATTATAAATGTTATATTCAAATTAGGCTTGTTATGGATTGATTTTATAATTGTTATAAATGAGATAGAAATCTAAAATCTATAACAAGATAAAGTGCATACTCACTTAGGTTAATGAACCTCCAAATCGATCAACTTGCATAGTTTAGGTCGATATCTTGTAAAACAACGGTTACAAGAGAACTCGCCTGACAAGATGCTGTCTAAGGCTGGAGGTATTTAAGTTGACGGTTTACGGAACACCTCCTACCTGGGCATCAAGTCGGTTCTTGAGTTAAGTTAACTCGAGTTTTATGAGCATGCGTGAGCGATGTGAGGTTTTAAAGGGTTTTCACCTAGACATCGTAGTATAAAGGGTTATACAAACCTAGAAATAGGTTGTTTCTAAATGGTGCTTTGTTTATAACTTGAATGTTTGATTGTTATATCCTTTAAATCACCATTAGAAAGCATGTTATAGGCTAATTCATTAAAAGTTATAAGTGTTATAAGTGTTAATGAATAGAAACCGTAAAACCTATAACAAAGAGTTGCATGCTAACATAGGATCTTAGGATCTTGTCATTCTTTAAATGGTTTAAAATGAAATAGACCTAAGATCGCCTTTTCTAATAGGATTAGAAATATGTCTTACTTAGTTTTTTAAATAGTTTTAAAAATTCGAGTAAGTAGGACATAAGACCTTGGTTATAAGGGAACTCTCCCGGCAAATGTTCCGAAACCTGAGTTGAATTAACCATAGTCTTACTAGCATGCAATGTCACTAGGTAATTAAAAGAGTTTAATTCACCTAGACATTTAGTGTAAAGACCTTGGTTAAATAAGGCATAGACTTAGATAGATTCTTTTAGCGGGAATTTATCTAAGTAATAGACCCTAAAACCTAAGGACACTTTAGTGGGAGGAAAAGTATAGAAACGAAATGTTTATATTAAGTTTCTACTCTCACGTTCCCCTGAGTTCACACCGTGAAATCCATGCTTGACCTCGAGGCACCCTAGGAGCGTCCCCCTACGGATGGTGTTTGCATGGGTTAATATCAAGGTGAATGGGGAAAGTGTTCATAGTAAGTGGGTGAAGGAAACGTGTCAAACGTATCCTACGGTCTCCACCATTAGGTTGCATCGCAAGATTCCCATGCGCTGCCTGCAAGTCGCCCTGGGAGCGATCACCCTACGGAGGGCTTGCGCATGGGATTTGGAACATCGCAAACTCCAGAAATGGATAGGGTTTCCTAGGGCCATTCCCAACATTAGCTCTTCCTTATGGTGGCATTGTTGGGGCCTTCCTCTGCGATCTGAAAATGATGGGTAACACTTACAAGATGGTCTTGACCAAATTAACGTTAGCTAATAACTATTGGAGTAAGAGTTATTCTGGTAATAGTATTTGGCCGATATTGTCTCGATTCAGAGGAGGACTAGCTGACTGCCCTACGGTAGCAGTTATTCGAAACCCCTGAAGTACCATTGCAGACAAATCAATTGTATATATGGGTCGATGATTGCTTTTGCTAAAATCTGATTGGATAATATGAATAATGGGTTTAGTGCAAGTTTCTAATAGAGATTAATTTGTTTGTTTCAGCAATATGTCGAAAAACGAATGTGCTTTGTCGAACGCCAAATTAAACGATTTAGTACATACGACTAAGAATACTTACTTGAACGCTAAACACGTGGCAAACAATTTAGGTTTGGTCTCAACTGAGGAATGTCCTCAAACTAACTGCTTAGCCAAGAAAAACATGATCCACGACTCTAAATGCGATTTATTAGTCATGGAAACGTGTTTAGTGGAAAACGACGATTCTACCTGGATACTCGATTCAGGTGCCATTAATCACTTATGTTCTTCATTTCCAGGAATGAGTTCCTGGCAACAGCTAAGAGCTGGAGAGATGACTCTTAAAGTCGGAACAGGAGAAGTCATCTCGGCTATTGCAGTGGGAGACATAAAATTATTCTTCACCAAGGAACGTTACATGATATTAGATAATGTGTACATAGTTCCGAAAATTAAAAGAAATTTGATTTCTTTATCTTGTTTATTGGAACAAGGTTATTCAATTTCTTTTTCTGTAAATGAAGCGTTGATAACTAAAAGAGGTATTAATGTTTGCTCTGCAAACATGAAGAATAAATTGTATGTTTTGAGACCAATTGAGTCTAAAGCTATTTTAAATCATGAGATGTTTAAAATTGTTGAGACTCAACCTAAAAAGCGAAAAGTTTCTCAAGATACCTATCTCTGGCCCTTGAGGTTAGGCCATATCAATCTCAATAGGATTGGGAGATTGGTCAAAAGTGGACTTCTAAACAAGTTAGAAGACGACACGTTGCCTCCTTGTGAGTCATGCCTTGAGGGCAAGATGACAAAACGACCTTTTACCGGAAAAGTTTATCGTGCCAAAGAGCCCCTAGAGCTCATTCATTCCGACCTCTGTGGACCAATGAACATTAGAGCTCGAGGAGGGTACGAATATTTCACCAGTTTCATTGATGATTATTCGAGGTATGACTATCTCTACCTAATGCATCATAAGTCCGAAGCCTTTGAAAAGTTCAAGGAGTACAAGGCCGAGGTTGAGAACCTATTAGGTAAGACAATTAAAACACTTCGATCCGATCGAGGTGGAGAGTATATGGACTCAATTTTTCAAGACTATTTGATAGAGCATGGAATTACGTCCCAACTCTCAGCCCTTGGTACACCTCAGCAAAACGGTGTATTGGAAAGGAGAAACAGAACCTTGTTGGACATGGTTCGTTCGATGATGAGTTATGCTCAGTTGCCTAACTCATTTTTGGGTTATGCAGTAGAGACTGCAGTCTATATTTTGAACGTAGTTCCCTCAAAAAGTGTTTCTGAAACACCGTTTGAGCTCTGGAAGGGATGTAAAGCTAGTTTACGACATTTCAGAATTTGGGGATGTCCTGCATACGTGCTAGAGGCAAACCCAAAGAAATTGGAGCCTCGTTCTAGATTTTGCCTATGTGTAGGCCATCCCAAAGAAACGAGAGGTGGATACTTCTTCGATCCACAGGAAAATAAAGTACTTGTATCGACAAATGCTACATTCCTAGAAGAAGACCACCTCAGAGACCACAAGCCACGAAGTAAAGTCGTTTTAAGTGAACTATCTAACGAAGCTACAGAAACATCAACAAGAGTTGTTGATGATGCTGGCACCTCGAGTCAATCGCGTCCTTCTCAAGAAATAAGAGAACCTTGACATAGTGGGAGGGTTGTTAGATAGCCTGATCGTTATTTGGGTTTAATTGAAACCTCAGTCGTCATACTTGATGACGGGATCGAGGATCCATTAACCTTTAAACAGGCAATGGATGACATTGACAAGAACGAGTGGATTAAAGCCATGGACTTGGAAATCGAGTCCATGATCTTGTAGATCAACCTGAAGGGGTTAGACCCATAGGGTGTAAATGGATCTACAAGAGAAAATGAGACGCTGCTGGAAAGGTACAGACCTTTAAGGCGACTTGTGGCAAAGGGTTTTACCCAGCGGGAGGGGATTGACTATGAGGAAACCATCTCCCCTGTTGCCATGTTGAAGTCGATCCGGATACTTTTATCCATTGCCACGTTTTACGATTATGAAATATGGCAGATGGATGTCAAGACAGCTTTTCTGAACGGAAATCTTGAAGAAAGTATCTACATGTCTCAGCCAGAGGGGTTCATTGCTCAGGATCAAGAGCAAAAAGTTTGCAAGCTTAAAAGATCCATTTATGGATTGAAACAAGCGTCTAGATCTTGGAATATGAGATTTGATATTGCGATCAAATCTTATGGCTTTGAACAAAACGTTGATGAGCCTTGTGTTTACAAAAGGATCATCAACAACTCCGTAGCTTTCTTAGTATTGTATGTGGATGATATCCTACTCATCGGGAATGATGTAGGTTATCTCACTGACATGAAACTATGGCTAGAAACTCAATTCCAAATGAAAGATTTGGGAGAGGCACAATATGTTCTAGGGATCCAAATTGTTCGAGACTGAAAGAACAAAACGCTAGCCCTGTCTCAAGCGTCTTATATCGACAAATTGTTGGTTAGATATAAAATGCAAAATTTAAAGAAGGGACTATTACCTTTCAGGCACGGAATTAATTTGTCTAAGGAACAGTGTCCTCAGACACCTCAAGAAGTTGAGGACATCAGACGTTTTCCCTATGCCTCTGTAGTAGGCAGCCTAATGTATGCCATGTTGTGTACAAGGCCTAACATTTGTTATGCAGTAGGGATTGTCAGTAGATATCAATCCAATCCAGGATTCGATCACTGGACAGCCATTAAGAATATCCTCAAGTATCTTAGGAGAACGAGGGACTATGTGCTCGTGTATGGCGCTAAGGATTTGATCCTTACAAGATACACTGATTCTCACTTTCAAACCGATAAAGATTCAAGGAAATCTACATCGGGGTCAGTATTCACTCTGAATGGAGGAGCAATAGTATGGCGTAGCATCAATCAGGGATGCATTGCAGACTCGACCATGGAGGTCGAATATGTAGCCGCTTGCGAAGCAGCAAAAGAGGCAGTATGGCTTAGGAAGTTCCTGGCTGACTTGGAAGTCGTTCCAAATATGCATCTACCTATTACTCTATACTGTGATAATAGCGGAGCAGTTGCAAACTCAAAGGAACCTCGTAGCCATAAGAGAGGCAAGCACATCGAACGGAAATATCACCTCATTAGGGAGATTGTGCACCGAGGAGACGTGATCGTCACGAAGATAGTGTCGGAGCACAACATTGCTGATCCATTCACGAAGGCTCTCACGACTAAAGTGTTCGAGAGTCATCTAGAAGGACTAGGTCTGCGAGATATGTACGGGAAATAATCTAGGGCAAGTGGGAGAATTGTAACTGGTATATCGATGCCTTAAGTATACTGGGTATTTAGATGCCCTAGATTATTGTATTTTTACTCTGTTATTAATACAAGTATTTATTCACCCACTACTGTTATGGATTATAGTACATCCCACTAAACTAGAGTTTTAGTTCAAGTGGGAGATTGTTGGGATTGGTGCCCTAAAACTCATAGATAGTGAATGTTAAACAAAATTATATACTTATTCGATAAAGGCGTTATCGAGATTAATTCAGTAAAGTTATTACTGAATAAAGTAAATTGCACTTTTAATAACCCAAATCCAATAAACTAAGATCCATAGCTATAGGATGAACACTTGAGCTTTATGTAGAGACATAAAGGTGAATCAAGCTCGAGTAATAGCCTAAACGGTCTATAGTATAGAGATAGGGCTGGGTACCTTATTCTGGGGACACTATGAGACGCGGCCCACTTTATAGATAGTATAGACGATGTGATCCTAAATCATCCATGTAGAGACATGCGAGTGGGGGCATCCTATGCAATGAGTTTGCATAAGACCAGGACCGAGAAATAAGTCGTTCTCGCTTTATAACACCGTTTACTGACTATTTCATGTGATGACCTAGGTAACTCGATCTTAATCCTGAGCTAACTATGAACTCCTGTTTATTTGGGCTTATCCTTAGATCTGCATAGGTGAGAGTGGCTCAGTATCGTCGACTCAATAAGCCTCCCATTTCAGGGATAGGAATGGGTAGATAGCTAGGGACATAGTCGTGCGAGAAGGAATTCACTCCTACCCAAATTAGGGATAGTAGAGAGGTTGTTCCCTTAAGTGCTAACTCCGGGGCTTGAACAAAGGGATCCCGCCCTCTCATTGGCCCGAGAGGGACTCGGTTTATTGGTTGGACCATAAACCAATTGTTCATTAGAGGATCAGTGGGACTTAAGGAACTAGAAGTACTATAGGGGTAAAACGGTTTTGTGACCTAGCTATAGTTACGAACAACCTGTGAATGATCGACTTACTAATCATGGTTAAATCAAGTGGACGAAAATATATCTAGAGTGAGGGGAGTGAAATTATCAGACTATAGTGGAGTGTCCCGGTAGTTAACGAATGTTGGCTAGCTCGGATAATGAGATTAGTCGGTTAGCCTCGAATCGTTGGAGCCCATGATCTATAGGTCCATTAGGTCCCCCTACTAGCTCATATCGGAATAAAGCCTAGAACAAAAGATAGGATTCTTTGAATCGTTCAAAATCGGGAAAAAGGGTATTATCGTAAATTGTGTTTGACACAATTATTTAATTATGAATTAAATTAGAAAATGAGAGATAAAGTATTTAAAAGTGTTTTGAATACTATATATATTCATTAGGAATCATATATATTGAATTGCACAAGGTAACAAAGATTAATTAGATTAATCATATCATATTAATTTGAAATGTTTCAAATTAATTACCAAGCAATTAATTTCAATTTAGAATTGAAATTGGGGTAAATTTGCAAGCTTGAAATCAGATTTCAAAGTTGAAGTTAGTGGAATAAGTTGGATTCCCACTCTTGCATGAAGATACAAAGTGGAAAACAACTCACCTCATGCATAGTTGCATGTCTTGTGATATGAACACCTAGAATCCACTTTGACTTGCAAATTTACCATGTGTCTAGTGTCATGAGGCTTCTCTATGCATGGAAGATGTCTTTAAAAGGAGTATGAATCAGATCCAACTCCAAGAGAGTCATTTCCTTAATGTTATGCTGCTGGAATTTGGACTCAAACTCTCTCATTTCACATACTTCTCTATAGCTTGATCCTTCAAGCATTCCCTTCCCATTCCCTATCTTTGTACACTCCCACAAGTCGTTCTTGACCCGGAGAATAGTAGGGAAGACTCCAGAGGTAGTCCAAGAGAGATTGGAGAAGAAATCATCACAAGGAGGATCACTCAAGTGAGCTACAAAGAGGTTGGTGGTTTCTTTCTTTCTGTTCTGTTTTTGTAGAACAAGCATGATTTAGATATAAAATTGATGTAGTTAGGTGCTCCCGATCTTCAATTGCTTCCACATGTGTTATATGAACACCTTCAAAAAATACATAAAATATGTCCTAAGAAGGTCTACACAGAAGCTGGAAACGTAAAAAGACGAAAGTAATCGAAAAAGGACCAAAATTCTAACCTAACGGCAGACTAAACCGAAGCCCTATATGAAGGATTGGAATTCCCAATTCCGTTACAGCAGAAGCAATTGGACCGTTCGTAAATTAATTTTGTTCTACAAAATACCAATACATTGGCAAAAGGTTAAGCGGTGAAAAACATACCTCCGTTGACGACTCTGAATACTTCAACGGACACCACCACGAGGCTACCCTGCTATTCTCTGAGATTAGGAACGTAGTTGTGGGACTACTAATCTTGATTGGGAAAAACTCTTAGAGAGAAAATTTCTCTCTAGAGTTCTTGAGAGAATATGTGAGGGAGGCTAGAATGAGACCTGAGGGCTAAGGTTCTCATAACCTTTCCTTTTATAAGAGAGGAAACCCTAATGTGAGGTTAGGAAACAATTTTGACCGTTAGATCAAGATCAATTAATTAATTGATTAAATCAATTAATTAAATGATAATTAACTAATCATATTAAATGTTAATTAATTAATCATATTACACTACAACAAATGTTACTTTTCATAGCATTTAATTATAGCATGAAGCTTGATCAAGCTATGAAAGAAAAAGGCGGAATTGAAGCCCGCCCAGCTACGTAAGCGTAATACGACCGAAAGGCAAGCGCTTCCCTTCCCTCCCAACATTTCACCTTCCTTCTCAAAATTTCAGTTTGCTCTCTCACAAAATAGATCTCACAGCTCTCTCAAATCCTTTTCCCAAAATGCTAGTATCTTCCACAGGCTTCCCCATCTCTCTATCACTGCAAAATTGCTTGCAATTTTCTCAAACCCTCTCCCCAATTTTTCGTTCTTCCCCACAAGATCTCCAAATCGTAAATCACATAGAATTGCAAAAAGTGCATTTGAAGACTTGGATCGCAAATTGCAGTTTTCCCCACAAAATCGCAAAAAAGCATTGATCGTTGTCTCTCAAATCACAATCCACCACTTTTCGTTCATCGATTTTGGGGTCTAGGTATTTCTCGAATCTTTCTTCCTATTTCTAAAATCTTTCTCTGTCTTTAGCTTCTTGTAGCTTTTGTTCTTCTCTTTGCATGCTCTCTCCATGTATACATTGAAAGAAAAAAAAAAGTGGCATTATCATTTCCTCTGCTTTCTTTCAGCGAAGTGCCTTTGCAGGAACCACTCTTGGATTCTTCTAACTTGAGTTTTTTTCCTCTCTACAGTCAAACAAGATCTACATTAAACATCATCTGTAATCTCTTCGTTTTCAAGGTTAGTATCTGAATCTGTCTCACTAAGTTTAACATTACAACTATTTTCTTTAGTATCACCAATTCGATTCCATCATTTTAATTTTGATCGTGAATGTTGACTTTTCTAGGGTAACTGTGTTATTTATGGTGTTATTGATTTCTTTTGATTTATTTTCACTATTTGGGACTGTTTGGGGCACTGAATAGGTTATAATAACCCCCTTTATTATAACCTATTCAGTGTTTGGGGCATCAACAAAAATAAATGGTGAGGTGGGTTATTTTTACCCCCGATTATTTTATCCATTCGCTACAGTAACCATCATTCAACCCACTCGATTATTCTATCCATTTTCTACAGTAACTCTCTCCTCTCTTCTTCCATGCGACTCCTTGACTTTTCCGATGACCGCCGGTCGCCGTCGGCCGACGAAGTTTCCGGTGACTTTTCCAACGGCTGCCGACCACTTTCATCGCCGACGACTTTTCTGGCAACCGTTTTTTTCCTTTTTTTTCATATTTCTTCTCATTTTCATTTTGAAAAATATAAAAATGAAAATAAAGGAAAAAAAGAAGAAAAGAAAGAAAACGAGGAAAAAAAATTTGGTCGTCGAAAAATTTGTCGGCAACTGCCAGAAAAGTCGTTGAAAACGTTGCCAGCATTCGGGTTAGAAGAAGCAGAAAATGATGAAGATGGAGTTTGAGGTTGAGGAAGAAGATGGAGATGATGATGGAAATGGAGGAAGAAGATGATGAAGATGAAGATGGAAATGGAGGAATAAGATGAAGATGATGGAGATGAAGGAAGAAGATAAAGATGGAGGAAGAAAATGAAAAAGAAGGAAAAAAGAAAAAGAAAAAAACGATTTTTGGTCATTCCATGTTAGAAACACATACCAGTTTCTCAGTTGGTCATTCCATGTTAGAAACACTTACTAGTTTTTCAGTTGTCTTTCTACATATATAAATATGGAGTTTTATTAAATATGGAGTTTTATTATATAATTTCTTTGTACATAAGCATTTACCATTTTTACGTTGAAAATACAGAAATGAAACAAATATGGTTTTCCAATATGAAATCATAAAATGACTTATTTTGTGAAAAAATCATGACCCTAAAACAAAGAAAATCAACTCTTACCTTAGGTTATTTTTGTTTCCTTTTAAGTTAAACACATCATTTAACCCGTATACCCAATACTTTATTTTTTTTTACAACTGAATCCAAACAATTTTTTATTGATATTTGCAAAATATAATATTTGACATACAAAGTTGTATGAGGAAAATAAACAAAAAACAAAAAAAGTCAGGAAAAAACAGTCAACTTGAACATTTGATTCAGAATCTCATGTTAAACATATCAGCAATCCAAACACAGACTAAAATAATTTGCATCCCAAACACAGATTATTTTATCCCAGACTAAAGTAATCTGCACCCCAAACACAGATTATTTTATCCCAGACTATATTATATGCACCCCAAACACAGATTATTATAACCCCCAGACTATTATAACCACCAGATATTATAACCAATTCAGCGCCCCAAACAGCCCCTTTATGTTTGTTTACGTCATTTTACTTACTCGTCTTTAATTTTTGTTTTCAGAATCTTGCAAAATTGAGCTTTATGTGTTTTCGCTCTACACCAACTATGCTTTGCATATGATGATTTAGGATTTTTTTTTTTCTCCTAGGCTTCTTTAGTTGGCAACAATATCCGTTATAATCTTCTTTGCATTAATTAGTTGCTTTTCATAAGGAATGTAAGAATAAGAAGCACTAGAGCTGGTACGCGTAAAGCTTGTTCCTCCTCCATCCTCATTCACTTCCATTATCAACGTATATATGCTGATTTGGATTATTAATCCCAACTTCTTTTTTATTTATCAATTTATCATCAAGTATTAGCAGATAATGAAGTTGCAATTGCTTAGGAGCTAATTCATGGGAAAATGAACTTGAGATGCCTATTGCAGTAATTGAAGGTGCAATAAACAATTTCTCTATTTCCAATAAGAAAAGTTGTTTTCTGTTTCATTTTTCTTTCCTTTTTCTCCTCACTCCTTCGAGAGTTTGTTTCTTGAAGAATCCCTTTTCATATTATCAATGAAGATTTATATACATAATTTGTTTTGCTATGAAATTCTATTCTTAAGTTTTGAGGACAATAAATAACAGTAATATAAAGAAGTTAAGAAATTGTAAATTAAAACAAAAAGGTGGATTAAAATTAGAATAGTGTTTTTGTTTTGGGGTCCTCTATTTAAGTAAGTCAAAATGGATATTATAAAGTTGGTAATGAAACTTTGAAATAAGTTTAATGAGAAAATGCTCAAATGATCAAATCAACGGAGAAGCAACTTAGCTCACACTAAACCTTGTTCAATCTTTGTAGTTGCTCTCAATTTACAATGTAGTGTAGCGACATTGGGTTACTAAAAAACAACCTAACACACACCAAATTTGTTCATTTTTTGGAGTTGCTATCTATTTCATTGTTGGGCATTGCAGCACAATAACGGTTTAAGTTGTTGAAATGGTCATAAGCTTGTTTGGTTGGCAATATGAACCCTATTGGTATTTTCAAGAGTTTGGAGGACCTTGCTTTGTGGAAGAGAGTTGAAACCTAAGTTGGAGTGAAGGGGAATTTCTTTTAGGCCAAGCTACTTCTGTGACAGGTAAATTTTCTTTCCTTTGTCTATTTTACATTATCAAAGTTGAGTCTTCATTCTAATCTTTTTCTTTCTTTTTTTTTTTTTTTTTTTAGAACTTAGCTATTTAGGAAAGATGTTTTATATATAATTATTGCCCTTCTTCAATTTGTTGCAAGAAAAATCATGAGGTGGTATCTATACCATATTTGATATTCTAATTTGACGTTGTATCTTTTTTTCTTTTTTTTGAAATAAATTTCGACGTTGTATCTCATATTATATAAATTGTACAATGTATGCTGTCCCTTCCTAATCGATGAATCATTATTGTGCACTTAGATCTCTCAGTTTTGAATTATATTTTAGATCTATCTATTGTAATATATAGATTTCATTACTTTGTAATCTTAAATTGTGGTGAGGCTTCTTTTGAAATACAAATATATTTCAAAAATTACAATCATTCGACATTAGACCGATTTTACTTGACTGGAATCCCGCTATTTAGTTGAGTTCCTTTTGTGGACTTGATTTTTTGGATGTTCTTGTATTATCTCTTTTTTTTTTCTCAATGAAAGTTCAGTTTATTATAAAAAAAATAGTTTTCGTTTTCTTTTCTCCCCTCCCATCTTTTTATATATAAGTTGCAAACTAGTTTTAATGGGTATAAATTGAACTTCTTTTGAAATTACCTAACCTCAAGTCACTCCCCCTCCTAACATGGTTGTAGAAGATGAAATTCTTGTGGTCATTGACTTCTGTAATATAACTTCAAATTTTAATGAGGTACAATGCTAAACTAAGTAAATTGTATATGTTTTTTTTTCATACAATTTGATACTATCTAGTTTAGCAATGTGGACATAACATGTGCCATTAGAGCTCATCTCCTCGTTTGACACATTGGTAAGGACTTCACCTTCTCATTGAGCTACAATTTGCAGAAGATAATTGTCTTATTGGATTTTGGTTGAACATGATTAGTCTCACTAGTTTCTTTTTTCTTTTTATTGGTTTATAAATATCTCTAGTTATTTTGGATAGAGCCAGTAAGTATGTTCATACTTAATGTTCGAGAAGTGTCAAGTAGGACCATTTTTCTAGTAGCGCTTGTTAGTTACTCATCTCTATCTTGATAGATCAAGATGGGGCCTTTTTGGGGTGCTTATCTTGATAATGAGGAGGCAAAAACCAAAAGAATAGAATAGGCAACAATGGCAAAAAAGTAGAGGTCTGAAGCTGGAAACGCTCGACAGCAAAGGAAAAACCAAAATGATAGAAGTGAAACAAGCGACAATTGTGCTATAGACCTTTTTCCTTGTTAATTGTTTATTTCACTTGTTTATTCACGATGGAAGGCAACATTTTAAGCATGATGGTCTTGAGGGAAAGAAACCCATGTTAGTTAATTGTTTAATATGTTGCTAGGTTTAATCAAATCACAGTTTGCCTCACTTCAAGTCATGGAGTAAAGTAACTGCCTAAAAGGTATGGAAAAGCTTGGTCTTGTGCCTCCTAGCCTTCACAGTCAACAACTGCCAAGCTTACCTAAGCTATGTTATCCACAATGGAGGTAGGAATAATGAATAAATCAAGAAAAAAAATGAAACCTAAAAAGAAAAAAATTGTAAACAATGGTCTTTCTTTCCTTTCTTGGTGGTTTTGAATCAGTTGTTGTCAAGTAGAAATAGAAATAGAAAGAGATGAAGAAGAAGAGTGTTTCAGACACCATTATTGCTTAGGTCAGACCCTATTTAGAAACACAATATTGTTCTTTTTTTTTTTTTTTTTTGTGGTTTTTGTTGGTAACTTTTGTATTTTTTTTTCCCTTTGTCTTTTTGTTTCTTTTCTTTGTTTTTGTCTCTCATGTGTTTCAGTTGCGTTGGGCTTTAATTGTGAAGATTGGTTCTAGTGATCACAACTTCGAGGGCCCTTCTTCACATTCATTCCTCCAAGACTATTGTAAGCCCCTCATAAATTTGTTGTGCTACACTTGTAATTGTGGCTTCATAGTGATTATAGTGAATTCTTCTAACTTTAAGAAACTTTGATATTGAAATGTCTCTAGTTTGGTTGTTTTCTTGAAGGACTTCTTTGTTTTCTAGCAGTTTTAGATTTTTGCATGAATGTTCTTTTGTGTTTTTTTTAAGTTTGGTCTCTTATTCTTAGTGGATTTTTTATTCTAGTTTGGTGGTTCTCTTTGATGTTGTGCTAGTTTTTTGCCTTCATTATATTCTTAGTGGCGCTTTTACTTTGGAACTGTTGCAATTTATTGTTGATCAACTTAATAGTATATCTCCTTTCATTTATGGAATCCATGGTTGTTTGGGAAGAGTTGAAGCTAGAGGTTTTATATTTAGTTGTCCTATTGCATTGTGTGTAGTCAATGATTATAACTTCCTTTTCAACATTATTCCATAAGTTTCTTCACAGGCGATTATATTTGTGAATGATTTGGTTAAGATGTGATATAATTGTGTCATTCAATTTGTTGATAAGAAAGGTAATTGTATTTGTGAATGGTTATATTAAGAAGGTTTTAGTTAAAAAAAAAAAATCCTTGTGATTTATTTGATCATGTCCTTCAATTTGTTGATAAGAAAGACAAAGAACATTTGTACCATTCCTATCTTGGAACAGGATGCATCATAATTGAAGGTTTAGTTCTTACCAATTCCTATTTTTTAATTTGTTTTTGTAGGTGGAAAAAAATGAGGCTTTACATATGGATGAAGATGACGACTCACTTGGTTTTTGAAGTTTGTACTCCATTTTACTTTGAATGTGAAAATTTGGTGAATTTTCGATTTTTATACTCACTCGTTAGAAATAACTTTCTTTCATTGTATTGTACACTAATTAATTACATTGTGTTGGACACTAATTCGAATTATGCACTTTTTTTTATATTCATTTTTAGTTTAGGATTATGAATTACATATGTATTAGTTAGCACACTTTGAGATTACCAACTTTTAGTATGAACTCTTGAAATGTTTATGTAAATGAATTTAAAGACATTAACTGTTTATATAATCGAGTTGATATTACAATAGCATTTGAAATAATTTGTTAGTTATATAAAATGCTATAAAAACTATAGCGTACTACTCGAAAATGGTATAAAATGTAAAAGAAAAGAGGATAAAATGCTAGTAAAAACGTTACTATCTATAATATTGTCTACGAGGTTAAAAATGCTATTAAAGATCAATAATAATGTTTTTTACTAATTACTAATCCAATGAAAAGTTTCAAAAACATTAAAATTATGCAATTCAAAAATGGATTTTTTGTAGCTCTTTTTATAGGATTGAAAAAACGCTATGAAAAATTAGGGACTTTCAGGACTCGTTTGATAACGTTCCTGTTTCCTGTTTCTTGTTCCTATTTCTCCTTTTTTAAGAAACAGACTTGTTTGATAACTCATCCCTGTTTCTTGTTTCTAAATTTCTAGAAACGTTTCTAAAAAAGAGGCCAAATTTGAGAAACTACAAAAAGTTGTTTCTCAAATTATGTTTCCGTTTTTTTTTCAATCTTTCATGCATGTATCCATCTCTCCCTCCCATTCTTACACCAGTCTCTTCTCTTCCTCTATTTTTTTTAACCACTTCCTCGTCTTTTTTTTAATTTTTTTTCTTTTTTTCGTTATTTCTTTCTTTTTCATTTTTTATTATTTATGTTATTTCTTACCTATTTTCCTTTTTTTATCACCTTCGTCGATCTCGGACTACCGACCGTCGCTGATCTCCATCGACTGGCCACCATTGTTGACCTCTGACTATCGATTGTCGCCAACCTCCGCCGACCAGCACCACCGTCCACCTCCGACTATCGGCTGTCGCCGACCGACCGCCTCTGTCGACCTTCGACTACCGGCCGCCGCCGACCTCCATCGACCGACCGCCACCGTCGACCTCGGACTACCGATCGTCGTTAACTTCCGTTGACCGATTGTTGTCGACCTCTCACTGTCGGTCGTCATCGACCTCCATAGACCGGCCGCCATCGTCGACCTTCGAATACCGGCAGCAGTCGACCGCAATGGTCGACCTCCGACAACCGACCGCTGTCGACTCTACCAACCGACCACCACTGTCAACCTTCAACTATCGACTGCTGTCGACCTCCATCGACCGACCACTACCGTCCACCTCTGACTATTGGTCGTCGCCAGCCTCCGTCCACCTTCGACTATCGGTCGTCGCCGACCTCCGTCGACCTCTGACTACCGACCACGGTCGACTGCAACCGTCGACCTCGGACTATCGATCGCGGCCGACCGTAACCGTCGACCTCCAACGGTCGACCGCCACCATCCACCTCTGACTACTGGTCATCGCTGACCTCCGTCGACCTCCAACTACGGACCACGGTCGACCGCAGACTACCGACCGCAGCTGACCCCAACCGTTGACCTCCAACGGCCAGCCGTCGTCAACCTCCGCCGACTGATCGCCACCATCCACCTCCAACTACTGGTCGTCGTCGACCTTCGTTGACCTCCGACTACCGACCACAGTCGACCGCAACCGTCAACCTCCAACGACCGACCGCCCTCGACCTCTGTCGACCAACCGCCACCGTCCACCTCTGACTACCGGTCGTCGTCGACCTACGTCAATTGGATGTCCTCGTCGACCTCCGACTACCAGTCGCGACCGACCGCTATGTCGACCTCCACCAACCGACCATCGTCGAACTCCGCCGACTGACCACTACCGTCCACCTCCAACTACTAGGTGTCGTCGACCTCCGCTAACCGGTCGCCACCTACCTCCACTGACCGGCCTCCGCCGACCAACCTTGCCAACCAGCCGTGACCTTCGACCTTCGACCTCCGACACTGGTCGCCACCGCCGACTAGCCACCACCGGCAACCTCTGACTATAATTTTAGTGTATGTTATATATAATATTTATATTATATGTATCAAACTTTATTTCAACTAAAAATCAAGAAACGAGAAACAATTATCAAACACATATCTGTTTCTGTTTTTTTTTAGAGAAACAAGAAACAAAAATAGTTATCAAACATGTTTCTGTTTTTAGTTCTTAAAAAACAAGAAACAAGAAATAGGAAACAAGAAACGCAAAACGAGAAACGAGAAACGAGAACGTTATCAAACGAGCCCTCAATAACATCGGCTATGACAACATGCTTAAAACCGCTATGATATGTTTTTTATAGTGTTTTTTCACTGCTATAAAAAATGCTATTAAAGAGCAATTATAACATTTTTTGCTAACGCTATGAAAAGTTTTCATAACATGAAAATTATGCAATCAAAAATAGATTTTTTTATAGCATTCTTTATAGCATTGAAAAAACGCTATGAAAAGTCAGGGACTTTCAATAACATCGGCTACGACGGTGTTAGAAAAACGCTATAGAAAGTCTATGATAGCGTTTTTTTAACGCTATCGTATGTGATATTTGTTGTAGTGTTAATTAATTCATCTCATGCTCATTTAAATCTTATTTAAATGTAATTTCCTCACAAAATATATTTTAATTAAACTTAATTAAATCACATTTAATTAATTCAATTAAACTAATCAATTAATTAATTTTACAATTAATTAAATATCTCCCATATTCAATTAATTACATATTAGAATCATATTCTAATAATTCCCTCATAGACTATAGTTTAATTAAATCTCATTTAATTTAAACTAAATTGAATAATTAATTAATTCATCTTCTAATTTTATGACATATATTTGAACTCTTTCATATCAATCTCTCAATATAATAAAGTTTAATTTCAAATTAGACTTTATATTTTAATGCATCACTATACATTATATTAATTTGTATCTCAAACAATTAACTTAATTCCCAATATGAATTTGAACTATTCAAATTCTCTCAAGATATATTTGTTCCTAATTACTCTTTACGAGCTAGCAGGGGGACCTAATGGACCTACAGATCAGAAGCTCCAATGATATGACGTTAACTGATTAAACTCATTAATCAAGTTAACCAATATTCATTAACTGTGGGTCATTCCACTAAAGACCCACAGCTGAACTCTTCTCAATGTAGAACATTTCTGTGTCCATGGATGTAGACCTATGCCGGTAAGCCAATCCTTCACGAGTGTCCGTAATCACATCTGGGTCAAATTACCGTTTTACCCCTGTGTTACATCTGTCTCCTTAGGTACCAGCGCTCCTCTAATGAACAACCTGTTTATGGTCCAACCTTTAAACAGAAAGTCCCTATCGGGCCAGTGAGAGGACGGGATCCCTTAGTTCAAGTCCTGGAGTCACCACTTAAGGGAACACTCATCTACTTCTCCTAGAAGCGGGAAGGAGTGAATTCCTTCTTGTGTTGTCATGTCCCCAGCCTCCCACTCGGTCTTGTCCCCAAAAAGGAAGGCATATTGAGTCGGCGTATTGGCCACTCTCACCCATGCTAATCAAAGGACAATCCCTCATGAGAAGGAGTTCATGACACACTCAGGATTAAGACTGAGTTACCTAGGCCATCCTATTGAAATAGTAACCTAACTAGTTAACGGTGTTATAACTAATGGTTGACTATTTCGTGGTCCGGTCTTATGCAAACTCATTGCATAGGATACCCCCGCTTGCATGTCTACTACATGGACGTTTTGGATCAATACATCTGTATCAAATACAAAGCAAGCCGTATCTCATAGTGTTACCAGGATAAGGTACCCAACCTTATCCTTGTACTATAGACCTTTTAGGTTGTTACTTGAACATCGATCCCCGTATGTCCCCACATACTAGTTCAAGTTACATACAAACAACCTTGGATCTTAGTTTATTGGATTTGGGTCAAATTGTGCAATATTTAACAATAACACTTTATTGTAGAAACTCAATAACACTTTATTGAAACAAGTATACAATTTGTTTTACATTCACTATCTACGAGTTTTAGGGCATAAAACCCAACAAACTCCCACTTGAACTAAAACTCTAGTTTAGTGGGATGTACAATAATCTATACAGTAGTGGGTGTATAAATACATGTATAAAACATATACAATGTACAAATACAATAAACTAGGGCATCACTATACCCATTACATAATGGTATCACTATACCCATTACATTTCTCCCACTTGCCCTACATTACACATTTGTACATATGTCGTAGATCTAGACCTTCTAGATGACCCTCAAACACTTTAGCCGAGAGAGTCTTTGTAAATTAATCAGCAATATTTCATTCAATTTAATGTGTCTGCTTGTCTTGGGCTGCGATGTTCTTTTGAATTTGCCACAACACCACTATATCACTATAAAGTTTGATGGGCAACTTCACATTTAGAGCACATTCCAAATCAATCAAGAACTTTCTAAGCCATACAGTCTCTAACGCTACTTCACAAGCAGTTATGTTTTCGGCCTATACGGTCAAGACTGTAATTATGCCATACTATAGCTCCATCGTAAAGAGTGACCACAGATACTGATGTAGATTTCCTCAAATCCTTATCAGTCTTAAAATCTGTGTTAGTGTATCCTGTAAGGATCAAATCCTTAGTCCCATACACGAGCACATAGTTCTTCGTTCTCCTCAAATACTTGAGGATATTCTTAAGGGTTTTCAAATGATTAAATCTTGGATTAGATTGATACTTACTGACAATCCCTATTGCATAGGGCATTCGTCTCATCTCCTCAACTTCTTGACGTGTCTTAGGAAACAGTTTCTTAGACAAAAAGAATTCCACGCCTGAAAGGTAGTGAACCCTTCTTGGAATTCTGCATCTTATATCTAACTGACATCTTGTAGATATAAGTCACTTGAGACAAAGCTAGCTTTTTGTTCTTACGATTCCTAACGATTTGGATCCCAAGAACAAACTCGGCTTCTGCCAAATTTCCATTTGAAAAATGAGCTACTAGCCTCTTTTAATGTCAGTAAGATAACCTACATCATTTCCAATGATTAGGATATCAATCATATACAACACTAAGTAAGCTACTGAACTATTGATGATTACTTGTAAACACAAGACTCATCAATGTTCTGATTAAAGCCAAAAGATTTGGTCACTATATCAAATCTTATATTTCAAGATCGAATGCTTATGTCAATCCATGAATGAATCACTTAAACTTGCAAACCTTTTGCTTTTGATCTTGTTGTATGAACCCTTCTTGTTAAGACATGAATGTCTCGTTTCCTCTTGTAAATCCACTTGTAACTAATAGGTGTTACCCATCAAGCAGATCTACAAGATCCCAAATGGAAGTGAAATACAAAAGACTTCATTTCTAGGTCCATGGCTTTAATCGTCTTATCGTTGTCAACATCATTCATTTTCTTTCTAAAAGACAATGAATCCTCTATGCCATCATCAGGTATGACGACCTAGGCTTCAATCAAGCCCATGCAACGTTCAGGTTATAAAACAACCCTCCCACTACATCGAGTCACTCTCAACTATTGAGATGGATGTGTCTGACCATCAACAACTTTTGTTGAACAGCCAACTTCATCAACAACTCTTGTGGATGTTACTGTAGCTTCATTAGTTAACTTACTTGAACCGACTTTACTTTGTGGTTTATGATTTTTTATGTGGACTTCTTCTGAGAATTTAGCATTTGTCGATACAAATTCTTTATTCATTTGTGAATTGAAGAAGTATCCACTTCTCGTTTACTTTGGGGTTGCCTACTGCAGTACGCAATGCAGTCAACACTGCTTGACCCCAAAATGAGCCAGACAATTGAGCATAGCTCAACATGGAATGAAACCATATCCAATAGGGTTCTATTTCTCCTAAATGAGATTTAGGGTGTGATCCCATGTACTATCAAATAGTCCTGGAATCTCAAATCCCTATACTCAACACTTTGATCAGATCGAAGTATTTTTATCATCTCACCTAACAAGTTTTCAACATCTCACCTAACAAGTTTTCAACTTCAGTCCTAAGCCCCTTCGAATATCTCAAGAGCTTCAAACTTAAGTTGCATTAGGTAAAGATACTCACACCTTTGAATAATCATCCAAAAGAGATGAATTATTCATGCCCTTCCACTGCTTTAACATATTGAACATAAGGATCCAAATGTACAAGCTCCAAGGGCTCTTTGGCTCTTACATCTTTTCCAGTAAAAGATCTATCAGTTATATTGCCCACAAGGCATGACTTACAAGGTAGTAGAGAGTCATCTTCTAACTCGCTTAGAAGTTCACTCTTGACCAATCTCCCAATCAAATTGAGATTAATATGGTCTACCTTAGAACCAAAGAAAGGTATTTTCCTTTAGGAGAAATCCTTTGCCTCCTTTCGCATTGAGTAGTAGTAGTCTTAAACAACCCAGTGTTCATGACTGCTTTACTCTTGATTAATCTTAAAACATTTAGGTTACTTTCCAATAAAGCTAAACAAATGCCAACTCCCTTTCTTGAAACAAAACTGCGTTCGTAGAGAAAGGTAAAGAGTAACATTGTTCCAGCAAATAAGACACAGAAATCAAATTTCTTTTGATCTTAGGAATTACATACACATTATCTAATAGTATGTATTTTCTCTCACTGAGAAAAATAACTTAATGTTCCCCACTGCTATAGCCAAAATAACCTCTCTAATTCTAACTTTGAGAGTTATTACACAAGCAGCAAGCTGTTGCCAGGAACTTATTCCTTTAAAAGAAGAACACACGTGATTTGTGGCCCCTTAATCAAGTATTCAGGGAGAATCATTATTCTTCACTAATCACGTTTTCAAGACAGGTAAATGAAAATTACGGTCTTGAACAAGTTCTCTTTTTGCTAAGCAGGGTTCTATGTTCATATTCACCAAAAACAATTCTTAATGAATTAAACATATGGGCCATGAGGACATTCCTCAGTTAAGAATAATCCTAGACTTATTTACCACAATTTGTCGTTTAAGCTTGTTGTATTACCGTTATTTATAAAATGACGTAAGACAATACACATAAAATTATTATATAATTGCTGAAGTAACAAATTACTTGTATTATTTATTTCACTAACCAATTACAAATAATCCAATCAAATTCTGCAAAAACAAATAAGCAATCAAAGAAACCCTATAAAACTATTGATTTAGTTTTTGCAACGATACTTCAAAGGTTTAGAACAACAGCCACCGAAGGGTGGTCAACTACTCCTCCTCTGAATTGAGACAATCTCAACCAAACTCTAACACCAGAATAACTCATATTCCGTTAGCGTTTAGTTACCGTTGTTCGGTCAAGGGTTAGTTAACACATTTAACTCATCCCCGTAAGTGTAACCCTCCCACTTTCAGATCTCAAAGGCACGCACCAACAGGCAACCGAAGGGAAAGACAACTGTTGGTGATTAGCCTAAGTGACCCTATCCTATTCAGGAGTTCACGGTGTTCCGAATCCTATGATCAGGCCCTCCGAAGGGATGGTTGCGCCAGGACAACCTGCAGGCGGATCATAGGACTCTCACGGTGCGAACTAGGGGCGGAGATCGAGCGATACGTTGACACGTGTCCCACTCCCACTTACTCTAGACATTTTTCCCATTCACCTTGTTATTGATTCATGCAAACACTTTCCGAAGGGAGGCCGCTCCTAAGGCGACTCGAAGCCGAGCATGAACCTCACGTTGTGAATATAGGGACGTAGGAGCAAAACTTGATTTAAATCTCGTTTTGTAATTTTCCTCCCACTGAAAATGTCCTAAGGTTAATTTAGGGTTGTTTAACTTATATAAAATTCGGCTAAGTTGATCTATCTAAGTCTGATCCTATTATAACAATTATGGAAAGGATTCAACCACAATGTTTTAGGTGAATTAAACTTCTTTTAATAAACCCAACATTGCAAGTCAACATTACTATGGTTAATTCAACTCAAGTTTCGGGTCAGTTCCCAAGTAGGAGGTGTTCCGTAAACTGTCAACTTAAATACCCCCAACCTTAGACAGAACTTTACCGAGAGAGTTCCCTTATAACCACAATAATGTAAGGTCTTTACTCTAAAGATCTTGGTGCATTAAACACTTTTAACACACCTAGTTACATTGCATGCTAACATTTAACTATGATTAATTCAACTCCGGTATTCCAGGTCAGTTCCCAGGTAGGAGGTGTTCCGTAAACCGTCAACTTAAATACCCCCAGCCTTAGACAGAACTTTACCGGTGGAGTTCCCTTATAATCATAGTTATGTTTTTCCTACTTAGTCAATTAAAACTAATTTTAATTCTAAGTAAGAATAATTCTAATCCTATTAGAAATGTGATCTTAGGTCTAATTAATTTTAAACATTTTAAAATTAATTCATTTATCCTAAGATCCTATGTTTGCATGCAATTCTTTGTTATAGGTTGACGGTTTCTATTCATTAATATTATAACTATTATAAATTTTAATGAATTAACTCTATAACATGTTACTATGGTGAATAAATTAACAATCAAATTCTAATTAATTTATAAAACCATACATTAGCATACATGACAAACCAAAAATATAATAATTATATTAATCTAAGGTAATGTCATGCTCAATGCAATTTAATTTCCTTTTAATTAACCTAACTCTTAAATTAATTAGCCAAGAAAATTAAAATTAAGCATTACCATTTTCATACATTAACATAACATTTATATTAATAGCTCATGAAAACTAATTAAGCATGTTAATTACTTAATATAAATATAACTCTTATATTTTTAAACTAAAGTAATTTCATGCTCAATGCAAATTAATTTTCTTAAATTAATCTAACTCTTAAATTAATAACCCAAGAAAATTAAAACAAGCATTCACATTTTCATACATTAACATAACACTTTATATTAATTGCTCATGAAAATAAATAAGCATATAAATTACTTTCATAAATATAACTCTTTATATTCTTACTAAAGAAATTTCATGCACAATGCTTCTCAATTTTCATCCATTTAATCATAACAATTAACATTAAATACTCATGAAAATTAAATTCATACATATTATATAATTATAACATTTATAATAATAAATATGCATGAATATGCTTAACCTATGGTGGGATTTTAAGCTATATGAAAAATTACATTAATAATTCAAAATCTAGCCCTAAACCGCCTCGAACTGCTCAGAACAAGCCCAAACCATGTCAGAATGGCCCAAACCGGAACCACAACTCTCGAACCAGACCAACTGCTCAGAGAACCGGACCGAACCATCATGAACCGGGCCGCTAACCACCTGAACCGAACCAAAACTGACCACTTAGTAGCTGGACGCGGATTTAAAAAAAACGTCTCAGTACCAGCTCAAACTCGCGCCCAAACAGATGCTAGACAAGCGCGCGAACCACCTGCTCCAACACCCTGTGTTCGATCTTTGATGAACGCAAAAATATATTTATTTATTCGTAACCTTTGGAAACCTCACGCGTAATTGACCGCACTGTCGCCAGCTTCGAGACGTTGAAGGCACAGCGTCCCGACGCTGACCCAATTTTTCCAACGCCTATTCCTTAGCGTCGCAACTCTGTTGAGCAGGGTCGCGACACTACGCCTCTGGGCAGCATACTGTCTTCGATTCCAGCAGTCGTTCTTCTTCGATTTCAACCCCGATTCGAACACCGATCAACAAATTGATCCTAAATCTCTAGACACAGACTTACAAGACTCGATTTACAACAATTTTGTCCCAAAAACATGGGCCCTTACATGATCAAATCATAGGAAATTTGTAAATCTAATGCCAAAAAATACCAAAACAGTCTTTAAAGCAAACCACATTCATAATGCAAATCGATCCCACCAAAAACCAACGCAATTTTTGTAAAACAAAATCAAGCATACGATCGGCTCTGATACCAATTGAAGGATTGGAATTCCCCAATTCCGTTACAGCGGAAGCAATTGGACCGTTCGTAAATTAATTTTGTTCTACAAAATACCAATACATTGGCAAAAGGTTAAGCGGTGAAAAACATACCTCCGTTGACGACTCTGAATACTTCAACGGACACCACCATGAGGCTACCCTGCTATTCTCTGAGATTAGGAACGTAGTTGTGGGACCACTAATCTTGATTGGAAAAAACTCTAAGAGAGAAAATTTCTCTCTAGAGTTCTTGAGAGAATATGTGAGGGAGGCTAGAATGAGACCTGAGGGCTAGGGTTCTCATAACCTTTCCTTTTATAAGAGAGGAAACCCTAATGTGAGGTTAGGAAACAATCTTGACCGTTAGATCAAGATCAATTAATTAATTGATTAAATAAATTAATTAAATGATAATTAACTAATCATATTAAATGTTAATTAATTAATCATATTAATTAATTCATCTCATGCACATTTAAATCTTATTTAAATGTAATTTCCTCACAAAATATATTTTAATTAAACTTAATTAAATCAAATTTAATTAATTCAATTAAACTAATCAATTAATTAATTTCAATAATTAATTAATTTTACAATTAATTAAATATCTCCCATATTCAATTAATTACATATTAGAATCATATTCTAATAATTCCCTCATAGACTATAGTTTAATTAAATCTCATTTAATTTAAACTAAATTGAATAATTAATTAATTCATCTTCTAATTAAATACCATATATTTAATTAGACATATATTTGAACTCTTTCAAATATATCAATCTCTCAATATAATAAAGTTTAATTTCAAATTAGATTTATATTTTAATGCATCACTATACATTATATTAATTTGTATCTCAAACAATTAACTTAATTCCCAATATGAATTTGAACTATTCAAATTCTCTCAAGATATATTTGTTCCTAATTACTCTTTACGAGCTAGCAGGGGACCTAATGGACCTACAGATCAGAAGCTCCAATGATATGAGGTTAACTGATTAAACTCATTAATCAAGTTAACCAATATTCATTAACTGTGGGTCATTCCACTAAAGACCCACAGCTGAACTCTTCTCATTGTAGAACATTTTTGTGTCCATGGATGTAGACCTATGCCGGTAAGTCAATCCTTCACGAGTGTTCGTAATCACAGCTGGGTCAAATTACCGTTTTACCCCTGTGTTACATCTGTCTCCTTAAGTACCGGCGCTCCTCTAATGAACAACCTGTTTATGGTCCAACCTTTAAACAGAAAGTCCCTATCGGGCCAGTGAGAGGGCGGGATCCCTTTGTTCAAGTCCTGGAGTCACCACTTAAGGGAACACTCATCTACTTCTCCTAGAAGCGGGAAGGAGTGAATTTCTTTTTGTGTTGTCATGTCCCCAGCCTCCCACTCGGTCTTATCCCCAAAAAGGAAGGCATATTGAGTCGGCGTATTGGCCACTCTCACCCATGCTAATCAAAGGAAAATCCCTCATGAGAAGGAGTTCATGACACACTCAAGATTAAGACTGAGTTAACTAGGTCATCCTATTGAAACAGTAACCTAACTAGTTAACGGTGTTATAACTAATGGTTGACTATTTCGTGGTCCGGTCTTATGCAAACTCATTGCATAGGATACCCCCGCTTGCATGTCTACTATATGGACGTTTTGGATCAATACATCTGTATCAAATTTCAAAGCGGGTCGTATCTCATAGTGTTACCAGGATAAGGCACCCAACCTTATCCTTGTACTATAGACCTTTTAGGTTGTTACTTGAACATCGATCCCCGTATGTCCCCACATACTAGTTTCAAATTACATACAAACAACCTTGGATCTTTGTTTATTGGATTTGGGTCAAATTGTGCAATATTTAACAATAACACTTTATTGTAGAAACTCAATAACACTTTATTGAAACAAGTATACAATTTGTTTTACATTCACTATCTACGAGTTTTAGGGCATAAAACCCAACACTATATTTATAGAAAATGTCGCAGCGTCAAGACACCAGGCTCGGCGTCTCGACGCCACAAACTTTGCATTATGTGTCGAGATCGCATCGGCGTCGAGACATTAAGGGCAACGTCTCGACGCCATCCCTAATCTGAGCCTTGCTGCCTTTTTTCTCAGTTTTGTCTCGTTATTTCTCGGTATGGGGCTTCAACCTTTGATTTTTGGTGTCGTTCTTCAAGCTCGCTTAAATTCACTTGGGTCTTTTCACCTTCTCACCGTCCAAGAACACCGAGATGGCTCCAAAACTCCATAATTGGCCCGAATTAACACCAATTTGCGTGGCTGGCTCCTGACATCGCCTAAGCTCGAAGTACCTGTAAGTAAGACAAATAAAACATAAAATTCCTCTAACAAGCTTAAATTAGAGGTAATAAAATAGGACTATTTTGGTCCTATCAAAGGGTAGCAACCACATTACCATAAAGTCTCCTCCTTGACCAATAAGTTTAAAATACATCTTAAAGTTCATTATCACATCATACTAGAAGAAGTTAAACATTCTAAGTGGCCTAAAAGTGCCCACACTTTATAAATTCAACAAAATCATGCAATCACCTTCCCAAATCCAACAAATTCACCTCAACACACTTCAAATTTCACAAATTCACTCTAACGTGTCTAACTCACTCCAAACTCACTCAAACACACTTCAAAGCTTACAATCTCACATAAATTGACCGTTAAAAGCCAACAAATACATGCCTAACTTATCCAAACAATTTTTAAAGCCCAAAAACTCACCCAAAAGTTCTTAATTTAATCAAACTCAACCCACATCCCATAAACTCACTCAAACATGTTTCGAATCCCACAAACTCATCCAAACATAACATTTAAAAGCTAAAAAAAAAAAATCAAAAACAAAGCAAACAACATGTCAAACTCATTGAAGCTCACTTAAAATATCACACAATCACACAATCACTCAAACACACTTCACACATCCCACAAACTCTCTATTTGAATATCTTACAGACCAAGATATTCCACCCACTAGAATAAACTTGAAAGCCACTAAGAGAACATCTTTTTTTCAAGTTTTTAAAGCTTCCATGGGAACCTACGATTGGTGAAATTTGAGAGAGTGAAATTTGAGAATCACCATGGGAGAATAAACTATAGTGAAAGAAATCGAGAAGAAGACACGAGCCATATAGGAAAGAAATCAAGAAACAAATGATAAGAAGAAGAACAAGCAGCAAAATTACAGAGAGGAAAACATAGAAGAAGGAGATGAGAAGAAAAAAGGGTTAGAATCACTATCATATCGCAATGCGAAGCTGGCCAACATCCTCTAAAAAGGTGGGGTTTATGGTAAAGAGGTTTGGAGTCGCCACCAACCATTATTAGGGTGTGATTAGTCACCAATTTAAAAAGAAAGTGGTTTGCAAAACATAGACTTTAGGCTTGTGGGTCTTTGGTCTTGGGTTTTATGCCCTAAAACTCGTAGATAGTAAATGAAACAAATTAATCGATCTCAATAAAGTGTTATTTGAGTAATTCAGTAATTTGGTTATTGAATAATCGAGTTTGCATTAATAAACCCTAAATCCAATAAACTAAGATCCAAGGTTGTTTAAATGAAACTTGGACTAGTATGTGGGGACATACGGGGATCAGTGTCCAAGTAACAACCTAAATGGTCTATAGTATAGGGATAAGGCTGGGTACCTTATCCTGGTGACACTATGTGATACGGCCCACCTTGTATTCAATACAGATGCAATGATCCAAAGCATCCATGTAGGAGACATGCGGGTGGGGGTATCCTATGCAATGAGTTTGCATAAGACCGGACCGCAAAATAGTAACCACTAGATGTAATGCCGTTAACTAGTTTAGGTTTCTATTTCAATAGGATGACCTAGGTAACTCAATCTCAATCTTGAGTCTGTTATGAACCCCTTTCATATGAACCCCTTTCAGGAGGGGCTGTCCTTAGATTTCTATGGGTGAGAGTGGCCAGTTCGCCGACTCAATAAGCCTACCATTTCAGGGGCAAGACCGAATGGGGGCTGTGAACATAACAGTACAAGATGGAATTCACTCCTTCCCCTATTGGGGTAAGTAGACGTGTGTTCCCTTAAGGGTTGATTCTAGGGCTTGAACAAAGGCATGCCGTCCTCTCCTAGCCTGAGAAGAACTCATGTTTAGTCGTTAGACCCTAAACAACTTGTTCATTAGAGGAATCAGTGGTACTTAAGGAACCAGAGGTAACCCAGGGGTAAAACGGTAATTTGACCCAGCTGGTGTTACGAACACACGTGAAGGATTGACTTACTGCTTGGTCGATATCCGTGGACACAGAAATATTCTATAGTGAGAAGAGTGCAGCTGTGGGTCTTTAGTGGAGTGACCCACAGTTAACGAATGTTGACTAAACTTGGTCAATGAGTTTGGCCAATTAGTCTCGTATCGTTGGAGCTTCTGATCTGTAGGTCCATTAGGTCCCACTTGTAGCTCGTAAAGAGACTTGAGGCAATTAAGTATAAATTGTAAATTGAAAGTGTTCAATTTATTTGGGGAATCGTATAATGTATATTGATGCATTATAATATAAAGTTTATGAAACTTTATAATATAATTTTGAATTAATTAAAAAAAAATTAATTCTTGAGAGAAAGTATTTGAAAGAGTTCAATGAATTGGATTCATATTAATTTTAATTTTAATAAAATCCCTAAGATTAAATATATGATATTTAATTGGGTAAATTAATTAATTATGGAATTAATTAATTATTTATTAAAATTAGAGACCTTTTCCTATTAGGAAAGAAAATATTTGAAAGAGTTCAAATAAATTTAATATGAATTGGATTCATATTAATTTTAATTTTAATAAAATCCCTAAGATTAAATATATGATATTTAATTGGGAAATTAATTAATTATGAAATTAATTAATTATTTATTAAAATTAGAGACTTTTTCCTATTAGGAAAATGTCTCCCTTTTCCTATTAGGAAAAAGGTTTTGGCCTTTACTATATATAGGACCCCTGGGGTGGGGTGAAAGGAATCTCATTCATTCTCCTACTCTCAGAGAATTCTCCCAAAGGCTCCCACAAGTCTCCTGCCTCTAGAAGTCTCAGAGTCATACCGGTGTAGCCATAGTGGTGGTGTTCACACTAGTTCGTGATTAATTCACAAGCAGTTGGGGAATTTAATCTGAGTCGTCAACAAGAGTAAGTAATTTGTTACTTTATAAATTAGATTTAGATCTAATATTTTTGTATGCTTAGCCTTAATATATATTTAGAATAGTTCTAATATTATTGCCAATGTATTGGTATTTTAGATTAAACAAAATTAATTACGAATCGGTCCCAATCACGCTTCCGCTTTACGGAATTACGGAATTCCAATCCTTCAATTGGTATCAGAGCCGGTCGTAGATCTAATTTTTTTTCTCTAAAATTTGCATTTGCTATTGGTGGGATTGATTAATACATAATGTATGTATGATTTGCACTGAACTGTTTAGGTTAATTTTATGGCCATAGATTTTACTGTTTTTATGTGATTTGATCATGTAAGGGCCCGGTGTTTCGGGTATTTTATGTAAAATCGAGTCCTATGTAAGTCCGGGTCTAGAATAGGTTTTTATGAGATAAAATCGGAGAAATTGCGACGCTGTCACGATTACAGCACGCGCTAGAAATTCGCAACAGGACGGTTCAAGGCTGTTGGGCGGTCCGATTCACGCGGTCTGGCTGGGCTGGGACCAATTTGTTCCGGTTCAGCTGGAATTTAGCTCGGTTCGTGATTTTCGTAGCTAGTTCGAAGTGGTTCGGGTTGGTTTGGGCGGTCTAGACCAGTATCTGGAGCTGCAGAAGGACTTTAAGGATATAATATAGCTATAATTATTGTAATTTATGCTTTATTTTATCCTAGGGGCCAAAATTAACCAGTTCAATTGCTATTTATTTGCTTTATGGATGTCATATAGCTTAAATTCCCACCATAGGTTAAGCATGTTTCATGCATATTTATGTTATAAATGTTATAATATATGATAATTATGCATGAATTTATATTTCATGAGTTATTTAGTATAATTGTTATATTAAATATATGAAATTGGAAAAGCATGATGCATGACATTAATTAGATAAATATAATTGTTATATTTTATTAATGTAGCATGCATGCTTAGCATTATTTTCATGAGAATTAATATAATTAGTTATATTATGAATGAAAATAATAAATATAAATCAATGCTTGTTTTCATGTATGATTTAATATAAAATGTTATATTAATTAAATGAAAATGGAATAACATTGAGCATGACATTAATTAGATTAATATAAGAGTTATATTATATTAATGTCAAATTTCATGTAATTTAATTTCATGGATGTTTAATTAATATAATCGATATTAATTAAATGAAATTGAAATTGCATGAAGCATGACACCACTTTAGATTAATATAATCGTTATATTATCATTATTGGCGTCATAATAATTTGGTGTTGAATAATTAGAATATGATTGTTATTTTTCCAACACCATAGAAACATGTTATAGGGCTAATCATTAAAATTTTATAATAAGTTATAAAATTGATTAGAAACCGTCAACCTATAACAAAGAGTTGCATGCAAACATAGGACCTTAGGTTAAAATGAATTAATTTTAAAATGTTTAAAATTAATTAGACCTAAGCTCATTATAATTCTAATAGGATTAGAATTATTTTCTTACTTAGAATTAAAAATAGTTTTAATTGACTAAGTAGGAAAAACATTACTATGATTATAAGGGAACTCCACCGGTTAAGTTCTGTCTAAGGCTGGGGGTACTTAAGATGACGGTTTACGGAACACCTCCTACCTGGGAACTAACCCGGAATACCGGAGTTGAATTAATCATAGTTAAATGTTAGCATGCAATATCACTAGGTTTATTAAAAGAGTTTAATTCACCTAGATCTTTAGAGTAAAGAGTTTACTTTACTATGGTTATAAGGGAACTCTCCCGATGAAGTTCTGTCTAAGGCTGGAGGTACTTAAGATGACGGTTTACGGAACACCTGCTACCTGGGAACTGACTCGGAACTTGAGTTGAATTAATCATAGTTATGTTAGCATGCAATATCACTAGGTCAATTAAAAGAGTTTAATTCACCTAGATCTTTAGAGTAAAGATTTATCATAACTATTGGTTATAAGGGAACTCTACCGGTAAAGTTCTGTCTAAGGCTTGAGGTACTTAAGATGACGGTTTACGGAACACCTGCTACCTAGGAACTGAGCCGGAACTTGAGTTGAATTAACCATAGTTATATTAGCATGCAATGTCTCTAGGTAATTAAAAGTGTTTAATCCACCTAGACATTAGAGAAAAGACCTATATACATAAAAGTTATATACAGGCATAGACTTAGATAGATTCACTTAGCCGGAATTTACCTAAGTAATAGACCCTATAATTATAAAAATACTTAGTGGGAGGAAATATATCAAAACAAGATTTTCATAAATCAAGTTTTGCTCTCACGTCCTCAAAAGTTCACAACGTGAGGTTCATGCTTGGCCTCGAGTCACCCTGGGAGTGACCCCCTACGGATGGTGTTTGCATGGATCAATATCAAAGTGAATGAGGGAGTATTTTATAGTAAGTGGGAGCAGGAACGTGTCAACGTACCCTACGGTCTCCTCCATTAGGTTGCACCGTGAGATCCCAATGATCTGCCTGCGAGTCGCCTTGGGAGCGATCACCCTACGGAGGGCTTGATCATGGAAGTCGGAACAACGCAAACTCCAGAAATGGATAGGGTTTCTTAGGTCCATTTCCAACTTTGACTTTCCCTACGGTAGCATTGTTGGGGTCGACCTCTGAAATCTGAAAAATGGAGGGTCACACTTACGGGAAATTGTTAAGGTGTTAATAATTTCCTGACCGAAAAAACGGTAGCTAAGAACTATTGGAATATGAGTTATTCCGAGAATAGGGATTAGCTGAGATTGTCTCAATTCAGAGGAGGAGTAGCTGACTACCCTACGGTAGCTGTTGTTCTAAACCTCTGAAGTATCGTTGCAAAATGAATGTTTATTCTATGGGTTGATCATTACTTTTGCTAAATTGATTGGATTAAAATAATATTTATATTTTGTGTAATGGGTTAATGTAACAATACTTATTAAGTTAGTTTGTTTGTTCTCAGCAATGAAACGTTCTTTATATTCCTCGAATAACGCCAACTACAAAACTGGTATTTCTAATACAACTAAGAAAATGAACTTAAACACTAAATGCGTGGAATTGGTCTTAACTGAGGACGGTCCTCAAGCCCATATGTCTAATTTATCCGAAATTGTTCATGATGAATATGACATAGACTGCTTAGCACATCTCAATGAAAATAAATTTGATTTATTGATCATTGAAACGTGTATAGTGGAAAATGATGACACAGCCTAGATCCTAGATTCATGTGCCACTCATCACGTATGCTCTTCCTTTGAGGGAATGAGCTCCTGGCAACAGTTGGATGCTGGGGAAATGACTCTCAGAGTTGGGACTGGGGAGCTCATTTCAGCTAAAGCAGTGGGAGATATTAAAATGTTCTTCTCCAGGGAACGCTATATGTTATTAGATAACGTATATATAGTTCCCAGAATAAAAAGAAATTTGATTTCTATATCTTGTTTGCTAGAACAAGGGTATTCAGTGTCCTTTTCTGTGAATGAAGCTTTCATTACTAAAAGGGGTGCTGATATATGTTCTGCAAAAATGGAGAACAATTTGTATGTCTTAAGACCAATAGAGTCTAGGGCTATTTTGAACAATGAAATGTTTAAAACAGTTGAGACTCAACCAAAAAGGCAAAAAGTTTCTCAAAGTACCTATCTTTGGCACTTGAGACTTGGCCACATAAATCTCAATAGGATTGGGAGATTGGTTAAGAACGGACTTCTAAGCCAGTTAGAAGATGGTACTTTACCTCCATGTGAGTCATGTCTCGAAGGTAAGATGACCAAACGACCTTTTACTGGAAAAGGTTATCGTGCCAAGGAGCCCTTAAAACTCGTACATACGGATCTCTGTGGTCCAATGAATGTAAGAGCTCGAGGAGGGTATGAATATTTCATCTCTTTCATAGATGATTATTCAAGGTATGGTTATTTATACCTAATGAGTCATAAGTCTGAAGCCCTTGAAAAGTTCAAGGAGTACAGGACTGAAGTTGAGAACTTGTTAGGTAAGACCATTAAAACACTTCGATCTGATCGAGGTGGAGAGTATTTGGACTTAAAATTCCAAAACTATTTGATAGAACATGGAATATCGTCCCAACTCTCAGCACCAGGTACACCTCAACAGAATGGTGTATCTGAAAGGAGAAACAGAACCTTGTTAGACATGGTTCGATCTATTATGAGCTATGCTCAGTTGCCTAGTTCTTTTTTGGGGTTATGTAGTAGAGACTGCAGTTTATATTTTGAATGTTGTTCCCTCAAAGAGTGTTTCTGAAACACCATTTGATCTTTGGAAAGGGCGTAAAGCTAGTTTACGTCATTTCAGAATTTGGGGCTGCCCTGCACATGTGTTAGTAGCAAACCCAAAGAAATTGGATTCACGTTCAAAATTATGCCTATTCGTAGGCTACCCAAAAGAAACAAGAGGTGGATACTTCTATGATCCAAAAGAAAATAAAGTGTTTGTATCGACAAATGCTACTTTCTTGGAAGAAGACCACGTTAAAGAACACATATCACGCAGTAAAATTGTGTTAAGTGAACTTTCTGGTAAAGCTACAAATAAATCAACAAGAGTTGTTGATGAGGTTGGACCTTCAACAAGAGTTGTTGATGAGCCCAGTTCAGAGGCTGGACCTTCAACAAGAGTTATTGATAAGCCCAGTACATCTGGTCAAGCCCATCTTTCTCAAGAGTTGAGAATGCCTCGACGTAGTGGAAGGGTTGTTATTCAACCTGAACGCTATCTGGGTTTAGCAGAAACTCCAACTGTCATACCTGATGATGGGGTTGAGGATCCATTGACCTTTAGACAGGCAATGAATGATGTGGACCATGACCAGTGGGTCAAAGCTATGGACATAGAGATGGAGTCTATGTACTTCAATCAAGTCTGGGATCTTGTAGACCTACCTGAAGGGGTTAAACCCATAGGGTGCAAATGGATCTACAAGAGAAAACGAGACGCAGCTGGGAAAGTACAGATTTTCAAAGCTCGACTTGTGGCAAAGGGTTATACCCAAAAGGAGGGGGTGGACTATGAGGAAACCTTCTCCCCAGTTGCCATGTTAAAGTCGATAAGAATTCTCTTGTCCATTGCCACCTTTTATGATTATGAGATTTGGCAAATGGACGTCAAGACTGCCTTTCTGAATGGCAATCTTGATGAGAACATCTTTATGTCTCAACCACAGGGGTTCGTTGCTCAAGGTCAAGAGCAAAACGTTTGCAAGCTTAGACGATCCATTTATGGGTTGAAGCAAGCTTCCAGATCTTGGAATATAAAGTTTGACACTGCTGTCAAATCTTATGGCTTTGACCAGAACGTTGATGAGCCTTGTGTTTACAAAAGGATTATCAACAGTTCAGTAGCTTTTCTGGTGTTGTATGTAGATGATATTCTTCTCATTGGAAATGATGTAGAATATCTAGCTGACATTAAAAAATGGCTATCGACTGAGTTCCAAATGAAAGATTTGGGTGAAGCTCAGTATGTTGTAGGGATTCAAATTATCAGGAATCGTAAGAACAGAACGTTAGCCCTGTCTCAAGCATCATATATAGACAAGATGTTGTCTAGATATAAGATGCAGAATTCCAAGAGGGGTTTACTACCCTTTAGGCATGGAGTTCATTTGTCTAAGGAACAGTGTCCTAAGACACCTCAAGAAATTGAGGATATGAGACACATCCCTTATGCTTCAGTTGTGGGCAGTCTTATGTACGCCATGTTGTGTACTAGGCCTGACATTTGCTATGCAGTTGGGATAGTCAGCAGGTACCAATCCAATCCAAGGTTAGACCACTGGACTGCAGTTAAAAACATCCCCAAGTATCTTCGGAGAACGAGGGGCTATCAGCTTGTGTATGGCTCTAAGGATTTGATCCTTACAAGATACACAGACTCTGACTTTCAGACTGATAATCCACATCAGGGTCAGTATTTACCCTCAACGGGGGAGCTGTAGTCTGGCGTAGCATCAAGCAAGGATGCATTGTAGACTCCACCATGGAGGCCGAATATGTCGCTGCTTGTGAAGCAGCTAAGGAGGCTGTATGGCTACGGAAGTTCTTGATGGATTTGGAAGTTGTTCCAAATATGAACTTGTCAATCACCCTTTACTGTGATAATAGTGGTGCAGTGGCAAATTCTAAAGAACCTCGCAATCATAAAAGAGGCAAGCACATAGAGCGCAAATATCATCTCATCAGAGAGATCGTGCAACGAGGGGACGTGATCGTCACGAAGGTAGCCTCTGAGCACAATATTGCTGATCAATTTACGAAGGCTCTCACAGCTAAAGTGTTCGAGGGTCATCTAGAGGGTCTAGGTCTGCGAGATATGTACATAGAATAATCTAGGGCAAGTGGGAGAAGTGTAATGGGTATTGTGAATGCCCTAGTTTATTGTATTTATCTGTATTTGTACTTTTCATGTATTGTACAGCATTAATACAAACTACTATTCCTACTTCAATGATTATTCATTGAATTTTGATTGTTGATGTACATTGCCCACTAGAGTTTTAGTTCAAGTGGGAGTTGTTGGGTTTTATGCCCTAAAACTCATAGATAGTAAATGAAACAAATTAATCGATCTCAATAAAGTGTTATTTGAGTAATTCAGTAATTTGGTTATTGAATAATCGAGTTTGCATTAATAAACCCTAAATCCAATAAACTAAGATCCAAGGTTGTTTAAATGAAACTTGGACTCGTATGTGGGGACATATGGGGATCAGTGTCCAAGTAACAACCTAAATGGTCTATAGTATAGGGATAAGGCTGGGTACCTTATCCTGGTGACACTATGTGATACGGCCCACCTTGTATTCGATACAGATGCAATGATCCAAAGCATCCATGTAGGAGACATGCGGGTGGGGGTATCCTATGCAATGAGTGTGCATAAGACCAGACCGCGAAATAGTAACCACTAGATGTAACGTCGTTAACTAGTTTAGGTTTCTATTTCAATAGGATGACCTAGGTAACTCAATCTCAATCCTGAGTCTGTTATGAACCCCTTTCAGGAGGGACTGTCCTTAGATTTGTATGGGTGAGAGTGGCCAGTTCGCCGACTCAATAAGCCTACCATTTCAGGGGCAAGACCGAATGGGGGCTGGGAACATAACAGTACAAGATGGAATTCACTCCTTCCCCTATTGGGGTAAGTAGATGTGTGTTCCCGTAAGGGCTGATTCTAGGGCTTGAAGAAAGGCGCGTCGTCCTCTCCTAGCCTGAGAGGAACTCCTGTTTAGTGGTTGGACCCTAAACAATTTGTTCATTGGAGGAATCAGTGGTACTTAAGGAACCAGAGATAACCTAGGGGTAAAACGGTAATTTGACCCAGCTGGTGTTACGAACACACGTGAAGGATTGACTTACTGCTTGGTCGATATCCGTGGACACAGAAATATTCTATAGTGAGAAGAGTGCAGCTGTGGGTCTTTAGTGGAGTGACCCACAGTTAACGAATGTTGACTAAACTTGGTCAATGAGTTTGGCCAATTAGTCTCGTATCGTTGGAGCTTCTGATCTGTAGGTCCATTAGGTCCCACTGGTAGCTCGTAAAGAGACTTGAGGCAATTAAGTATAAATTGTAAATTGAAAGTGTTCAATTTATTTGGGGAATCGTATAATGTATATTGATGCATTATAATATAAAGTTTATGAAACTTTATAATATAATTTTTGAATTAATTAAAAAAAATTAATTCTTGAGAGAAAGTATTTGAAAGAGTTCAATGAATTGGATTCATATTAATTTTAATTTTAATAAAATCCCTAAGATTAAATATATGATATTTAATTGGGTAAATTAATTAATTATGGAATTAATTAATTATTTATTAACATTAGAGACCTTTTCCTATTAGGAAAGAAAATATTTGAAAGAGTTCAAATAAATTTAATATGAATTGGATTCATATTAATTTTAATTTTAATAAAATTCCTAAGATTAAATATATGATATTTAATTGGGAAATTAATTAATTATGAAATTAATTAATTATTTATTAAAATTAGAGACTTTTTCCTATTAGGAAAAAGATCTTGGCCTTTACTATATATAGGACCCTTGGGGTGGGGTGAAAGGTATCTCATTCATTCTCCTACTCTCAGAGAATTCTCCCAAAGGCTCCCACAAGTCTCCTGCCTCTAGAAGTCTCAGAGTCATACCGGTGTAGCCATAGTGGTGGTGTTCGCACTAGTTCGTGATTAATTCACAAGCAGTTGGTGAATTTAATCTGAGTCGTCAACGAGAGTAAGTAATTTGTTACTTTATAAATTAGATTTAGATCTAATATTTTTGTATGCTTAGCCTTAATATATATTTAGAATAGTTCTAATATTATTGCCAATGTATTGGTATTTTAGATTAAACAAAATTAATTACGAATCGGTCCCAATCACGCTTCTGCTTTACGGAATTACAGAATTCCAATCCTTCATTTTGTGCGTAGGGAAGGTAATAGCACCCTACAACATGTTGGGGTTGGTGCCATACAACTCGTAGATAGTGAATGAAACAAATAGCAATATACTTATTCAATAAAGTCGTTATCGAGGTTTTGTTCACTTAAGTTAATAAATAAGTGAATTGCACGTTAAGTAAACCAAATCCAATAAACTAAGATCCATGGCTATATAATATGTTAACTTGAGCTTTCTGTGGTGACATAAGAATGGATCAAGTTCAAGTAATAGCCTTAACGGTTTATAGTATAGGGATAAGGTTGGGTACCTTATCCTGGGGATACTATGAGACGCGGCCCACTTTTGTATATAGTGCAGACGATGTGATCCTAAATCGTCCATGTGAAGACATGCACGAGTGGGGGCGTCCTATGCAATGAGTTTGCATAAGACCAGGACCGAGAAATAAGTCATTTTCCTTTATAACGTCGATTACTGTTGAAACTGACTTATTTAGAGCGATGACCTAGATAACTCGATCTTAATTTTGAGCAAACTATGAACTCCTGTTTATTTGGGATTATCCTTTGATTTGCATGGGTGAGAATGGCTCATCATCGCATTAATTATTGGTTATTGAATGGTTGTTTAAATTATGCATTAATTAACCCAAATCCAATAAACTAGAACCCATGGCTATATAATGAACACTTGAACTTTATGTGTAGACATAAAAGCGGATCAAGTTCAAGTTATAGCCAAAACGATCTATAGTATAGGGATAGAGGTGGGGTGCCTTATCTTGGGGACACTATGAGACGCGGACCACTTTGTATTTAATACAAAGGATGTGATCCTGAATCGTTCATGTAAAGACATGAGAGTGGGGGCGTCCTATTGATAAGGATCAAAATATACCTATTTTACCCTTATATTTAGCTCATTCTCTTGTCAAAATTGTATGTTTTAGATCAAAAACACTATTCCCGGGCTCAAAAAGTGTTAAAGTTGATGAATTATGAGGTTGAGAGTCATGTATGTCAAATTATTCATATTTTTGCTTAAAAGAACTCATTTTGGTGTGAATTTGACTTCGTTTTTGTGTTTTGTAGAAAACAGAGGAATCTGGAAAAATTCTTAGAAATGCGACCGCATTTCTGGCAAGGCTTAAATGAAATGCGATCGCATTTTTGGGCACAGGCAGACAGTTCCGAGTCCGTCGTGAGTCGTTTTGAACGAGGGTTTTGCACACCTAACCGGCTATTTTGACTCCGAAACTGACTGAGCTACCTGCTAGCACCATTGTCGTGACTCCTCAACCACTCCCTATGCTATAAAAGGCCACGATTCGAAGGGAAATTCAAGCATGACTCACTAGGAAGAAGAGGGTGGTGACAGAACCCTAATAGATGCCCATGAGTAGGGATGTCCGAGGTCCTTACTAGAAGACTAAATTCTAACCCTTAGTTAGACATCAAACTCGAGTGTTTGTAGAGATTTCACCCTATTCCCACCTTGTAAAAGGAGAGTAGAGTGTCGTGAGAACTCTAGAAGGATTGGATAAAAGTGAAAAACCCTAGTTTTAGCTACTGCACAATATTTTTCCAGCACTTATTTCTTTTCATTATTCTGTATTCTTTATTCATTATTTCAATGAAAAGTTGTTCATTTGCATTATTTTCCATCATGCGTAGCTAAATTCCATTGAGGGGTTCGGTATAGTGAATTCCCTTATGGTTGAAATGGGTTGAAAGTGCTTATTTGCCTAAGTTTTATTTATTGCATGTCATCCTTTATTGATTATCATTCTAAATTTTGCTGATTTTAACTTGATCACTTAGACTTTGCATGCTATGTGAGTTTGAGTCTGAAAGGACCAAACAATATCGGTTCTCATAAAGGTGATATAGGAGAAAGGGCTCGAGAGAGTGTATTCGGTGTTACAGGGGAAGGTCGCCTTATAACAACTATAGGGTTATAGGTTGCATGCATGAACAATCTATGTCGGAGTCGAGTCACATAAATGTGCATAACGGTACTCGCTTAGCCTTCTAACAGTTCTTGGGAGCAAGGCCAAATTGGAGTTAAACCTGACTCAATGCATAAGTAGACTTAGGTTAAATAAGCCACTATTAGAGTCATTAGCATTAGGGTTGAAGCTATATTGAATACCTCGCTTTATTATTATTGTTATTTCTTTACTTGTTTGTTTATTTGTTTTACAAAACCCAACATCAACTATTTCTTTTGGTTACCTTTCAAAAGTAATTTAAGAGCAGATTCTTCTTCAAATCTGTGTTTCCAATTTAGTCTCTATGGGATCGATACCTTTGGAATACTTCCAGAGATTTTATTACTACATTCGATAGTGTATACTTGCGCTTGGTTGACTGAATTCATTTTCCTTCAGTATCTATCATCGTTTCCACATCCATCTTCCGTCCACTTTATCGCATCATCTATCCAATGAGTTTGCATAATACCAGGACTGAGAAATAAGTCACTTTCCTTTATAACACCGTTTACTGTGAAACTGACTATTTCATGCGATGACCTAGGTAACTCGATCTTAATCCTGAGCTAACTATGAACTCTTGTTTATTCAGGCTTATCCTTAGATCTGCATGGGTGAGAGTGGTTCAACATCGCCGACTTAATAAACCTCCCATTTCAGGGATAGGAACGGGTAGATAGCTGGGGACATAGTTATGCGAGATGGAATTCACTCCTACCCACCTGTAGGGATAGTAGAGGTTGTTCCCTTAAGTGCTGACTCCAGGTCTTGAACAAAGGCACGTCGTCCTCTCCTGGCACAAGAGGATTTTATGTTTAATGGTTCGACCATAAACAAATTGTTCATTAGAGGATCAGTGGAACTTAAGGAACAAGATGTAACTTCAAGGGTAAAACGGACTTTTGACCTGCTGCAGTTACGAACAACCTGTGAAGGGTCGACTTACTGATTATGGCGTTGTATCGGGTGGACAGAAATATATCTACAGTGAGGGGAGTGCAACTACGGGCTATAGTGGAGTGTCCCGTTAGTTAACGAATGTTGGTTAACTAGGTTAATGAGTTTAACCGGTTAATCTTGGATCGTTGGAGCCCATGATCTGTAGGTCCATTAGCCCTCCTGCTAGCTCATACGAAATATACCTTAGAACAAAGTGATAGGAAAGTTTGAATCGTTCAAATTTGGTTTAGGAAATTAGTGTCGATTATATACGATATTATCAACATAATAATTTAATTATGGATTAAACTATTAATTGTAAGAGTAAAGTATTTAAATATGATTTAAATACAATATATATGTATATGAATATGGATTCATGTTAGGTGCATAGTAATTAATTTGATATATATTACATAATTGATTAAATTGTTTAATTAATTATGGTTTTAATTTAAAAATAATTATGAATTTTTTTTAATTAAATTTGGAATAGAGATTTCAATCTTGAATTTTAGAAATTCAAGTTTAGTGGATTAAGTTAGGTGAAGTAAATTAATTTGATTAATTTCATACAATTAATTGAATTGGTTCAATTAATAGATAATTTAAAAGGCAATTAGGAATTACATTTTAAATTAAATCCAAGAATAGAATTTTTCACTCTTGCATGGATGGAGATAGTGGAATTGCACGTATAAATCCACTCTTGCATGGATGAAGAAAGTGGAATAATACCTCACACATGCAATTTTGAATGAAATCTCCATAGAACACCTAGAATCCACTAACTCAATTCTCATCTCCATGTGTCTTACATTGGTGAATCTAAGATGCATGAAAATTCTCTCTATATAGAGGATTAGAAGATGGAGAATTTAGAGTTTTTATCATAATGTTATGTTGCCAAAATTTTGTCTCAAACTCACTCTCTCAAACTCTCTAATAGCTTCAAATGCTCAAGCATATCCCTTTCAATCCCTATCACCATGGACTCCCACAAGTCATTCTAAGGTCGGAGGATAGCGGGGAAGACACTAGAGGTGGTCCACACACCGTTCGTGATCAAAGGAATCAAAAGGAGTTGCCCAATCAGTCTCCAAGAGGTTGGTACTAAAACAACTCTGTTTTTCGATTCAAAAGATAGCATGTTTTCATTTTATAAAATTGATGTAGTTAAGTGCCTCTGATAGCGAGCATAGCTAGCTATTTTTCTCTAATTAATTAAGCTAGTCTTTTACAATTATTTGGCCAAATTTATGCATTTATATGTTTTATTTGTAGGAAGTATGTGTTTGAAGCTTAATGGAGAAATTGGAGTCAAATGGAGTTCGTGTGCTAAAAATAAAAATAAAAATAAAAATAAAAATTCATAGCGTCGCGACGCTCTCTGCGAATTTTCTAAATCCGCAGTATCGCTACAGCGTCGCGACGCTGTCTATAGCGTCTCGACGCTATCGACAGATTTCCTATTTAATCATCTTTTCATGCTACGGCCAAGGGGAGTCCAATTGGTTAGATTTTAGCCTTAATTTCGACTAGAGACCTTTGGTGGGAGCTAAAGCAAGGCCAAGGAGCGGGAATCAAGCGAGAAGACGTGGAGATCGTGACGAGGACGTGTCGGTTTCGACGGATTCGAGTTTTCCTTTCTCTTTCCCTTACCTCTTGTAGTTTTTATGGCTTTTCTTTCAATTAGTGTTTATGGTTTAAAGACCATGAATTGCTAGTTGTTTGTCTTAGGGATTGATGTAATTGTTTTAGTTTTTGGATTGATTTTAGGTATGAATGTGTTTTTATTTTATGCATGCAATTTTGTTTAATGCTTTCAATTACTTGATCACTAATTGAATGATTTAAGTGTTGAATCTAACTCGGGAGGGAGGATTTGGCCTAAGACTTGCTTTGTTTAATTGCATGACTAGAGTAGAAATTCTAAGTTTGTGACGGGATTTGGAATATCGTTAGAAGCGTAACAAGGACTGAACCGAATAATGCCTTGCATGTTAATGAACTTAGATAGGGATACCAAGTTAGTTTATATGCATGAGAATCAATTATACTCGGGAGAGGTAATCGTGATAAAAGTTTCCTTGGCTTGTAGAATAATTGCACGGTCAATTCATTCCTATTAATCAATCCTCAATCTTAATCAATGAAATCAATTCCCTAAGAGTCTTTCCATTTGAGTCTCCACTTTTATTTTTATGCTTTTAGTCTTTACTTTTATCTTTATCATTGAGTTTTGCTCCCTAAATAAAATTGGACAAAAGTATTCACGATACTTAATTTGCTAGAAAACCAATCAAGAGGACGACACTCGTTTTACACGAAAACACTATATTATTACTTGACCCGTACACTTGCGGTTAGCAATTTGCACATCAGCCTCCAATAAAAAAATTGCTTCCGCATGTGTTATATGAACACCTTCATAATTACGAATTAAACTATAATATGTTTAGAGGGTTGGAAATTTTTAAATTAGAATTAAATATTGAATATGCATTGGATAAAAATCTAGGTTTGAAATTGAATAGGGATTCGAGGTCACCGGGATTGAGAGAGAAATCGAGATTGGTATATAAAATTAGTTTAATATTAAATTAATTAATTAAATTTAATCATTTAAATTAATTTTTAAAAATGAGTTTTGGAAATTCATTTAAATATAATTAAAGTCATTAATTTTTTTTTTGAAAAAAAAAATATTAAAGAGGCAAAATATTGTGTATTGACACCAAACATTGTGATTCATTTTTACCATCTCTTGACTCATGTTTTGCCTCATTAGGTGTCTTCTGTTGGGTTTTATGCCCTAAAACCCGTAGATAGAAAATGTAAATTTTGATGACTGTTTATAAATAAAGAGTTATCTCCATTCAATAAAGCGTTATTGATTTATTAATGATTAGTATTGCCTAAATAACCACAAATCAAATAAACTAAGAACCCCGGGCTTTGGTATGAAAACTTGAACTTTATGTAGTGACATAAAAGTTCAAGTAATAGCCTAAACGGTCTATAGTATCGGGATAAGGTTGGGTACCTTATCCAGGGAAAACTATGTGACGCGACCCACTTTGTATATAGTGCAAACGATGTGTTCCTGAATCGTTCATCTAGAGACATGTGAGTGGGGGCGTCCTATGCAAATGAGTTTGCATAAGACCAAGACCGAGAAATAAGTCACTCTTCCTTTATAACGTCGTTTACTGACAAGACTAACTATTTCATGCGATGAACTAGGTAACTCGATCTTAATCCTGAGCTAACTATGAACTCCTGTTTATTCGGGATTATCCTTTGATTTGCATGGGTGAGCGTGGTTCATCATCGCCGACTCAATAAGCCTACCATTTTGGGGATAAGACCGAGTAGATAACTGGGGACATAGTCCTACAAGATGGAATTCTCTCCTACCCAATTTAAGGATAGTAGAGAGGTTGTTCCCTTAAGTGCTGACTGATAACTTGCAAAAAGCAAGTTATTTGTCCTCTAAACTTAGACTAAAACAAGGCCAAAAGAAACAAAGATGCGTTGCTTCAGCGCATAAAGAGGGAAAAATGTGATAATTTTATGCGGCGAGATGTATTCATGTATGCGGTGTGAAATTATAAAATATAGGGTGCTAACGCAACTAATTCGGTTTTTTTCAAGTGTCTTTTTAGCGCAGGCACACATCTCAAGATGATCAAGAAACAGATAAGATAATGAAAGGACAAGCGCTGACACAACCAACGCAAGTGGGCGGAAAAAGGGGAGAAAGCTAAAGCAAGTTACCTAATGATGATTAACGCAAGTTGCTAATTACTTGGAGAAGTAATCTTCCCTCACCTATAAATAAAGCCAAAAATAAAAAATCAAGATCATCCTTAATTCATTTTTTCTGCTTAAAAAGAGAGAAGAAGGAAGATCGATCAACAGAGAAATCACAGAGATCTGTGATTAGGAGCAATCTTGCGTTTGTAATGTTCTATTTCATGATGTCTTGTTTTGCTAGCATGAGCTAAATTCTTCTTCAAGGCTTAGCGCAAGCACCTCATGCGGTGATAAGCATATTTTGTAAGCGCATATTTTGAGTTAAATGAAACATTAAATGCTTTCTATTTAGTTGCGATACTATTTTCATTACTAACTCCCGCTAGGCCAGCCGGATGCGGTAGCAGCATGCTAAATCCCTGACAGGTAACGCATGCAGACATCTCTAAGTAGAGCAAGTTAGCGCATGTCATGTAGTCATGGTAGCGTTAAAACACTACCACAAAAAGATAGTGCACGCATGAGCTTAGACTGTGTTGTGACTAACGCAGTCCCTTGTAAGTTTTAGAAAACTACACCTAAAGCATGAACTAGCCAAATAATCTCTTGATAGTTTTATGCCAGACACAAAGGAGTATCGGAAGGGAAACTTATGATATTTTCTCACTTAGGCATTAATGGATCAATTAATCAAAGTATGCGCTACAAGGTTATTATAAACGCATGATGTTGCAACCGCAACAGCCTTGATTATTCTCCTTATAAATTTTCCTTTCATTCTCGTCGCATGTGTTGTTTTTATGCAAACAGTCACTCTTTAAATATACCAAATCTTTTTATTCTTTTAAATAATATCATACGTTCTTGAGTTTAGATCGGTAAATATTGTTAAAAGACTTTGTGAATATCCCTTCCCTGAGGAATCGACCCTGGACTCACCAGGTATTACTTGATTAAAGTCAATTTATGCTTGGATTGATTATTATCTACGACAATATTTTTTATTATACTAAGACAACTGACAACCAATCACTGACTCTAGGACGTGAACAAAGGGATCCAGCCCTCTCATTGGCCCAAGAGGTATTAGGTTTAGTGGTCGGACCACAAACCAATTGTTCATTAGGGACTCAGTGGGGACTTAAGGAAATAGATGTAACTTTAGGGGTAAAACGGACATTTGATCCAGCTGTAGTTACGAACAACCTGTGAAGGGTCGACTTACTAATCATGGTTATATCGGGTGTACAGAAATATATCTACAGTGAGGGGAGTTCAATTATCAGGCTATAGTGGAGTGTCTTGGTAGTTAACGAATGTTGATTAACTAGGTTAAAAGAGTTTAGCTGGTTAATCTCGGATCGTTCGAGTGTTGGGTTTTATGCCCTAAAACTCGTAGATAGTAAATGAAACAAATTAAACGATCTCAATAAAACGTTATTTAAAGGATTCAATAATTTGGTTATTGAATAATCGAGTTTGCATTAATAAACCCTAAATCCAATAAACTAAGATCCAAGGTTGTTTAAATGAAACTTGTGAAGGATTGGAATTCCATAATTCCGTAAAGCGGAAGCGTGATTGAGACCGATTCGTAATTAATTTTGTTTAATCTAAAATACCAATACATTGGCAATAATATTAGAACTAATCTAAATATATATTAAGGCTAAGCATACAAAAATATTAGATCTAAATCTAATTTATAAAGTAACAAATTACTTACTCTCGTTGACGACTCAGATTAAATTCACCAACTGCTTGTGAATTAATCACGAACTAGTGTGAACACCACCACTATGGCTACACCGGTATGACTCTGAGACTTCTAGAGGCAGGAGACTTGTGGGAGCCTTTGGGAGAATTCTCTGAGAGTAGGAGAATGAATGGGATACCTATCACCCCACCCCAATGGTCCTATATATAGTAAAGGCCAAGACCTTTTTCCTAATAGGAAAAGGTCTCTAATTTTAATAAATAATTAATTAATTCCATAATTAATTAATTTCCCAATTGAATATCATATATTTAATCTTAGGGATTTTATTAAAATTAAAATTAATATGAATCCAATTCATATTAAATTTATTTGAACTCTTTCAAATATTTTCTTTCCTAATAGGAAAAGGTCTCTAATTTTAATAAATAATTAATTAATTCCATAATTAATTAATTTACCCAATTAAATATCATATATTTAATCTCAGGGATTTTATTAAAATTAAAAGTAATATGAATCCAATTCATATTAAATTTATTTGAACTCTTTCAAATACTTTCTCTCAAGAATTAATTTTTTTTAAAATTAATTCAAAAATTATATTATAAAGTTTCATAAACTTTATATTATAATGCATCAATATACATTATACGATTCTCCAAATAAATTGAACACTTTCAATTTACAATTTATACTTAATTGCCTCAAGTCTCTTTACGAGCTACCAGTGGGACCTAATGGACCTACAGATCAGAAGCTCCAACGATACGAGACTAATTGGCCAAACTCATTGACCAAGTTTAGTCAACATTCGTTAACTGTGGGTCACTCCACTAAAGACCCACAGCTACACTCTTCTCACTATAGAATATTTCTGTGTCCACGGATATCGACCAAGCAGTAAGTCAATCCTTCACGTGTGTTCGTAACACCAGCTGGGTCAAATTACCGTTTTACCCTTGGGTTACCTCTGGTTCCTTAAGTACCACTGATTCCTCTAATGAACAAGTTGTTTAGGGTCCAACCACTAAACAGGAGTTCCTCTCAGGCTAGGAGAGGACGACGCGTCTTTGTTCAAGCCCTAGAATCAGCCCTTAAGGGAACACACATCTACTTACCCCAATCGGGGAAGGAGTGAATTCCATCTTGTACTTTTATGTTCCCAGCCCCCATTCGGTCTTGCCCCTGAAATGGTAGGCTTATTGAGTCGGCGAACTGGCCACTCTCACCCATACAAATCTAAGGACAGTCCCTCCTGAAAGGGGTTCATAACAGACTCAGGATTGAGATTGAGTTACCTAGGTCATCCTATTGAAATAGAAACCTAAACTAGTTAACGACATTACATCTAGTGGTTACTATTTCGCGGTCCGGTCTTATGCAAACTCATTGCATAGGATACCCCCACCCGCATGTCTCCTACATGGATGCTTTGGATCATTGCATCTGTATTGAATACAAGGTGGGCCGTATCACATAGTGTCACCAGGATAAGGTACCCAGCCTTATCCCTATACTATAGACCATTTAGGTTGTTACTTGGACACTGATCCCCGTATGTCCCCACATACTAGTCCAAGTTTCATTTAAACAACCTTGGATCTTAGTTTATTGGATTTAGGGTTTATTAATGCAAACTCGATTATTCAATAACCAAATTACTGAATTACTCAAATAACACTTTATTGAGATCGATTAATTTGTTTCATTTACTATCTACGAGTTTTAGGGCATAAAACCCAACAACTTGGACTAGTATGTGGGGACATACGGGAATCGGTGTCCAAGTAACAACCTGAATGGTCTATAGTATAGGGATAAGGCTGGGTACCTTATCCTGGTGACACTATGTGATACGGCCCACCTTGTATTCGATACAGATGCAATGATCCAAAGCATCCATGTAGGAGACATGTGGGTGGGGGTATCCTATGCAATGAGTTTGCATAAGTTCGGACGGCGAAATAGTAACCACTAGATGTAACGTCGTTGACTAGTTTAGGTTTCTATATCAATAGGATGATCTAGGTAACTCAATCTCAATCCTGAGTCTGTTATGAACTCCTTTTCAGGAGGAATTGTCCTTAGATTTGTATGGGTGAGAGTGGCCAGTTCGCCGACTCAATAATCGTACCATTTCAAGGGCAAGACCGAATGGGGGCTGGGAACATAACAGTAAAAGATGGAATTCACTCATTCTTCTATTGGGGAAGGTAGATGTGTGTTCCCTTAAGGGCTGATTCCGAGGCTTGAACAAAGGCGCGTCGTCCTCTCCTGTCCCGAGAGGAACTCCTGTTTAGTGGTTTGACCCTAAACAACTTGTTCATTAGAGGGATCAGTGGTACTTAAGAATCCAGAGGTAACCCATGGGTAAAACGATAATTTGACCCAGCTGGTGTTACGAACACACGTGAAGGATTGACTTACTGCATTGGTCGATATCCATGGACACATAAATATTGTACAGTGAGAAGAGTGTAGTTGTGGGTCTTCAGTGGAGTGACCCATAGTTAACGAATGTTGATTAACTTGGTTAATGAGTTTAGCCAGTTAATCTTGTATCATTGGAGCTTCTGATCTGTAGGTCCATTTGGTCCACTTGCTAGCTCAAAACGGGTTCTGAGATAATTTAGTCTTGATATTAAAGGGAATTTAAGTTAATTGTATTTTGATACAATTAATATAATGTATGGAGATACATTATAGTATAAGTTTAATTAGTGAATTAAACTTTATAATAAAATTAATTTTGGATATGATTCAAAATTAATTAATGAGAGAATTATGAATTTAATTAAATATGTGATATTTGATTAAATTCATGAATTAATTAATTTGGGAATTAATTAATATAATTTGGTTAAATATAGTTTAATCAAATTAATACTATAGTTTATGATAATGTACATTTTGATGCACATTAAAACTATAGGTTAAATAAGAGAGATAAAATTGAATATGATTCAATCATAAAATTAATTAAATATTTGATATTTAATTAGTGTGGATTCAATTAATTGAGAATTAATTGAATGGCCAATTTAATTCAATTGAATATGATTTAAATTAAATTAAAAACCTTATACTATAATTGATTTAATTAAATTAATTATAATTAATTAATTAATTAATTATTATTTAATTAATAGACGGCCAAGATCGTTTGGATTAGACCCAATGGTTGAGATCAAGTAGGGTAATAACTCCCTCCCCACTTATCGTGTAGTGGAGAGGGGTTATGTAAACCCGAGACTTTCCCTTAGATAATTTTCTCTTATCATCTATTGTGGCTTCATGGTTGAATCTAAGTTGTTGGAAATTATACACTTAAAAAGAAAGGAGATGAGAAAGAAGAAAAGAAAATAAATGGAAAAGGAAAAGGAAAAGGAAAAAGGAAAAAAAAAAAAAAAAAAAAAAAAAAAAAGAGAGAAATGAAGTGGGAATGGACAGCAAGAAGGGCACCACCGACTAGCATTCTTATCAGCCCATTATCAGCCTCATTTCTCATCCTTTTCCACTAAAACTTTCAGAGCACTTTAAGGAGAGAGTGAAGGAGGAGGAAGAAGAAGAATTTCGTGGTTTGAGGTTGAAGAAGATAGGGAAAAGCTCATGCAAAGCCAGCCATTGCAGGATCTGAGATCAACCTGTCAACCTCTGGTTTTTTATTCGGTTTGAGCTACACAGAAGGAATCAAGAGGTGAGATTTGATTTTCTTGAAAGTTAGTTTATTTTTTAACAAATTTCATGAAGGAAGCTTGACCTAAATCGTATGAGAAAATGATAGTTTTTGGAATGGAAAACAGAGCACAGGATTTTCGAGCAAAGCAGGAGGATCTCTGGTTTTCTCTGATGTTTTGAGCATTCTGGGGTGTAAAAGTTGAATCAGAATCTCTATTTGGTATGGTTGGAAAGCTTATTCAATTATCTACAACTTTCATGAAGAATTTGTGAGCCAAAAATGACTTGAAGTAGGTTTAATTTCAGGAGGAAGATAAAGGGTAACAGAGAAGCTCGAATCTGTGTTGTCTGATTTCGGGGCATTTCTGGACAAATTGGTTGGGAATCTCGTTTTCATTTCTTCAGGTACGCTGTAGAGTGTTCGCAAATGAAGAGTTTGATGTGTATTTCATTAATTTTGGTTAAGTATTGAGGAAGTTATGGGTGTTGGAAGTTAGGGTATAGAATCTGGAAAACCTGGAGAGAGTAGAGTGTGAATGTGATTCTTAATCCAATTGTTTAAAAATTCATGAGCATGGAAAGACAAAGCTATTTATGGTTCTAATGCTCAGTTTTGGTTATTTGACAGGCCAAGAGGAAATAGGTCGAGTCTACAAACCGGGGAACTAGATAAGACTGTGAGTGACAAAATGAATTTCGAAAATGTTCTTAAACGGTTGTTCATGATTATATGTTTTACATGCTTTCCTATGAATGATACATGGTTTTTATGAACGGTTTCAAGCATGAGTTTTGAGCTCAGATTTTCTAATGAGGTTTATATACGAGCACGTGGCTAATGACTTTATGAAAAGTAGCTGGAACGATATCTTTTAAAGCAAAGTATGGATTAGCAAGTACTTCTAAATGATTTTCGGTTTTCCACGAGCAAGCTGAGTAAGCTTAAGTTTTACGAAAGATAACGATAAGCAGGCATGTTTTAATGTTTTCATGTGATTTTCTGAGATTTCTATTGACTACATGACTGAGATATTGAGCCCGAGGCTATATGGTACCATGTGCACACAGGTTATATTCCGTTGTCGACGTTGAGTGTACTCCGTGACAACGATGCTGTCGTGAGTGCTGGGCGGGCCCCACTACGACAAAGACGATGGGAGTGCTGGCCGGGCCCCACTACATCGTAGGACTAGTAAACGTTGGTTGTACTGGGTGTGCCCTACACAACGTAGATCGGTCATGTTAGTTAAAACGTTTGATATACTTGATATGCCTTGCTAGATTCTTAATGACGGACTTGCGAAATGTTTTAGAAAGCCTTTATCCTTACACGTTTATGTTAAACGCTTTGACTGAGCATATTTATACGTTTAAAGGTTTATCACGTGTTTTGACTTCCAGATTAGAGTTTTAAAATTAGTCACTCACTGGGCTTCGTAGCTCATTCTTTCAAAATGTTTTCCACTTTTCAGGTAGAGATCGAGCTCCCGGTGCCTGATACACTGCCAACGTCTGCGGAAAGTTCTAGATCAAGCTCCAGTATGTGGTTGGAGTTGTATATTGAGTCCGTTCATATTGTAAATGTTTTGTAAGGGTTGTATAATATCGTCCTAGAGGTCGTGGATGTATAACCCTAGTTGTATATGTTTTGGTCGTGATATCTATATCAGGTTACTTTCTAAACCAGGTTATGTCAGGGCTGCACCATGTGTATGTTGAAAGGTTTCCGTGGATTCCGCTGTGTGGTGTTTCATATAGAATGTTTTATATCTAGGATTAGTGTGTTTATCAGGTTCAACGTTTCAGTAGAGTCAACAGGGATCGTTAGGGGTGACGATGTCTGTTGGCTTCACGCCGTCTTTCGGGCTAAGCTAGCAGGTGGTGGTCCGGGAGGGGGTGTGACAGGTTACCTAACTGATCGTCTCATTCTCTCTCTCTCCCGGATAACACAGAGAGGAAATTCTCTCTGATCTCTCTCCTTCTCTCTACGAAAAACACAGCAACTTGCTTGCTGTAAATTCCCATCCAAGACAAGTTTTGGCTCCCACAAGCCAGATCTCAGTAATCCAAAGAGTGTAGTGGGTGATCCGAAGGGTGGTGTCCATTGGAGGAGTCCTTGGAGCATAGTGCAGATTATTCCAGCCTCAATCATGTAAGTTTTCTACAATCTAAAATAGTTTTAGATTAAATTCCAGCATGCTTAATCTCAGTAATTTTGCCAGCGTACCGGTTTTTCGTAAACGAAATTGTATAACGAATTGATCTTGGTTGTTTCCGCTGCCAAAGGGATTTCAACCCATCAGTGGAAATATTGACTGACATAAAACAGTGGGAATATGGTACTTTACCTCATAAAAGTCAGTCCATTCTCTCCCTAGTTCGTCACAAATTCGAGTCCCACAACTCGTTCTAAGGCCGGAGAATAGCGGGGAAGATCACGGTGGTCGTCCACGTCGTGTTCGTGAGAAGAAAATATCCACGGAGTACTTGAATTTCATCAAAAGAGGTTTGTGGAAGATAAACTTTGTTTTTCAGTTCTTAATTCATGCATGTTTTAGTTAGCAAAATTAATGAAATTGAGAGACTCTCGATCCAAATCGCTTTCGCTAATATCTTGTACACTCCTTCATCTTCTTCTAGCTTAATCATGATGCATGTTTCCCTTACTTAAAACAATGGAATTAAGCTGAAGAGAGGTGTGAAGTTTTGCTGGAAAAACACACAATAGGAAAAACAAAATTCTCTCTCAAAATTCCATTTTTCCTCTCTTGGCTGTAGCTTCAAGTTTCAAGCTTTCTTCTTTAATTTCATCACTTCTAAGGCTCCCACAAGCCGTTCTAAGGCCGGAGTATAGCTGGGAAGACGTACGTGGTCGTCCACAACGCGCTTGTGATCTCAAAATATAAACGGAGTAGCTCAATTTCATCATCAATTGTTGGTGTTCTTGTTGCTATGTTTTCGATTTCTTTATATGCATGTTTTTGCTTGCTTTAGGATGCCAAAACCGGTCCACTTTAGTGTGTTTAATTTATTATGCATTAGGAATGTATGTTTAAATTTAATTAGAATCACATATGCATATAGTATGTCATATAGATTTAAAATCCCACCATAGGAAAGCATGTTTCATGCATTAGTAAATATTATAAGCGTTATAATAAAAAGGAATGCATGTTTAGAGTTTCATGATAGATGCATGTTGTATGTTTTATTTTCATTAAAACTTGATTAGTATAAGCGTTATATTAATAAATGAAAACGAACAAGCATGCAACATGAAACCACCTTAGCATAGATGAATGTTATAGATTTATCGTTCTTTTTAAAGCCTTATCATACGACATAGACGTTAAAATCTATAACAAGATAATTACATTCTCACTTAGGGTTAACGAACCTCAAACTCAAACAATTCGCATAGAATAGGTCGATATCTTGTAAAGCTAAGGTTACAAGAGAACTCACTCGGTGAGATACTGTCTAAGGCTGGAGGTATTTAAGTTGACGGTTTACGGAACACCTCCTACCTAGATATCAAGCCGGTACTTGAGTTAGGTTAACCCAAGTTTTATGAGCACGCATGAGCGATGTAAGGTTAAAAGAGTTTCTCACCTAGACATCGTAAGTATAAGCGTTATACACACCTAGACGTAGATTACTTCAAAATGGTGTTTTATATAACCTGTATCTTGAATGTTATAAGCTTTCATCACCATTAGAAGCATGTTATAGGGCTAATTCATTAAAAAGTTATAATAGTTATAAAAGTTAATGAATAGAAACCGTCAAACCTATAACAAAGAGTTGCATGCTAACATAGGGTCTCAGAGAATGAGTTAAATTTAAAACGGTTTAAAATTTAATAGACCTAAGATCATGTTTCTAATAGGATTAGAATATCCTACTTAGTATAAGTAGAATATAAGACTTTGGTTATAAGGGAACTCTCCCGGCGCCTGGTTAGGAACCTGAGTGGAATTAACCACAGTCTTATTAGCATGCAATGTCACTAGGTAATTAAAAGCGTTTAATCACCTAGACATATAGAGTAAAGACCTTATTTAAAAAGGCATAAACTTAGATAGATTCTTTTAGCCGAAATTTACCTAAGTAAATAGACCCTGATCGTTAAAATACTCAGTAAGAGGAAAAGTATAAAAACGAGATGTATCATATAGAGCTTGTATTCCCACGTATCTCCGGAAAGTTCACACCGTGAGAATTGATAGCACGCATAGCGAGCTATTTTTCCCGATTTATTTTAGTTACTCTTTGAGTATTATTTGGTCGTTTTTATGCACTTTAATGTTTATTTTGTAGGAAATGAATTCTTGGAGGAAATGTTGAATTAGGAAGTTGATCGGGTGCTCGGGACCAAAATAAGAGAAAAATAAGCAAAAAGAATCAAAGTTGGAGGCTTAAGTTTGAGGCAAACCCTAGCTAGCGTCGAGACGCTGCTTTCTGGGTGTCTCGACGCTGGTTTTCGTTTTATGTTTTTGGCGGTAGCAGGGACAGCGTCGCGACGCTACCAACAATTTTCCTATAAATACATCCTTAATTGCTATGGCCAAGGGGAGTCCATTTGGTTAGATTTTAGCCCTAATTTCGACTACAGACCTTTGGTGGGAGCTGAAGCAAGGCCAAGGAGTGGGAACCAAGCTTGAAGATGTGGAGATCGTAACGGGGACGTGTCGGTGTCAACAGATTCAAGAGTTTTCCTTTTTTTTCCCTTACCTCTCGTTGTTTTTATGGTTTTTCTTTCAATTAGTGTTTGTAGTTGCAAGACTATGAATTGCTAGTTGTTTGTCTTAAGGATTGATGTAGTTTTTTAGTTTGTTGGATTGATTTTTGGTATGAATGTGCTTTTGTTTTATCTATGCAATTATGATTAAATGCTTTCAATTACTTGATCACTAATTGAATGATTTAAGTGTTGAATCTAACTCGAGAGAGAGGATTTAGCCTAAGACTTAATTTACTAATTGCATGACTAAAGTAGAAATTCTAAGATTGTGACGGAATGTAGAATTACTTTAGAAGTTGTTTGAAGAACTAATCCCAAAGCCTTGCGTGTTAATGAACTTAGATAGAGATATCAAGTTGGTTGCATGCATGAAAATTAATTATGCTCGGGAGAGATAGTTGTGATAAAAGGTTCCTAGACTTGGTAGAATAATTGCATGTGAAATTCATTCCATTAATTAATCCTCAATCTCAACAATGAAATCAATTCCCTAAGAGTCTTTCCATTTGAGTCTCCACCTTTTTTTATGCTTTTTGTCTTTAGATTTATCTTTTATCATTAAGTTTTGCTCTCTAAATAAAATTGGACAAGAATATTCACGGTAGTTAGTTTAACTTAAAAACCAATCCAGATGATGACATTCGATTTAACAATCATTATATTATTACTTGACCCGTACACTTGCGGTAAGAAAATCGCGCATCAAGAATCATGCTCAGCCTCGTGTCACCCTAGAAGTGACCTCCCTTCGAAAGGTGTTTGTATGATTCAATACCAAGGTGAATGGAGAGAGTGTTTACAGTAAGTGGGAGCGGAATGTGTGTCAACACATCCTACGGTCTCCTCCATTGGTACGTTCTGAGATTTCATGTCTCGCCTACGTGTTGCCAATAGTGTAACCATCCCTTCGAAGGGCTTGAGCATGGGGAAGTAGGGCGAACTCCATAATAGATAGGATTTCTTAGGTTTTGCTCCAACATTTTCTTTCTTGATCGTAGCTTGTTAGGGCGGACCTCTGGAATCTGAAAGATGGCAGGTCACACTTACGGGAAATTATTAAGATGTTAATAATTTCTTGACCGAACAACGGTAATTAAATACTAACGGGATAAGAGTTATTCTAGTGTTAGAGTTTGGTTGAGAACGTCTCGGTTCAAAGGAGTAGCTGATCACCCCTCTGTGGATGTTGCTCTAAACCTTTGAAGTATCGTTGCAAAAGAATTATGAATTTTTGGGTGCTTAATTACTTTTGCTAAATTGATTTGGATATATTGTATCAGCAATATGTCGAAAAATGTATGCGTTTTCTTTGATGCCAAATTAAACGGTTTAGAACATACAACTAAGAACACCAACACTAAACAAGTGGCAAACAATTTAATGGTCTTAAATGAGGAACGTCCTCTAGTAAATTGCTTAGCTTACGAGAGAATGTAACCAAAGATTTATTTGTCTTGGAAAAGTGTTTAGTGGAGAACGATAGTTCAGCCTGGATACTCGATTCAAGGGCCACAAATCACGTTTGTTCTTCATTTAAAGGAATTGGTTCCTGGGAACAGCTTGGAGCTGGAGAGATGATTCTCAGAATTGGAATTGGAGAGGTTGTCTCAGCTGTAGCAGTAGGGAACGTGAAATTATTTTTCCAAGATAACAAGTATATATTATTAGATAATGTATACGTAGTTCCAATGATTAAAAGAAATTTGATTTTTGTATCTTTTTTGCTCAAACAAACTTATTCCGTATCTTTCTCATTAAATGAAACTTTCATTTTCAGAAAGGGAGTTAATGTTTGTTCAGCATTATTGGAAAATATTTGTATATTTTAAGACCCATCGAGAGTATAGTAGTTAATAATACTGAAATGTTCAGAACTGCTACTACTCAAAGTAATAAAAGGCAAAGGATTTCTCCTAGAGAGAATACCTATCTTTGGCACCTGAGGTTAGGTCATATAAATCACAATAGGATTGGGAGACTAGTCAAAAGTGGGATTCGAAGCGAGTTAGAAAACAACTCATTACCTCCCAGTGAGTCATGCCTAGAAGGCAAGATGACTAAACGATCTTTTACCGGAAAAGGTTATAGGGCTGAAGAACCCCTAGAGCTTATACATTCAGACCTCTATGGTTCGATGAATGTTAGAGCACGAGGAGGGTATGAATATTTCATCAGTTTTATTGATGATTATTCCAGGTATGGATTGTTGGGTTTTATGACCTAAAACTCGTAGATAGTAAATGTAATGATTGACCGAATATTAATAAATGAAGGTGTTAATATCTAACATGCGGAAGCAATTTTGGATCTTAGGCACTTAATAACTTGAATTTGATCATACAAAGCATGTTGTTCATAGGAAGAAAAACAGGGGTAGTGAGTACCAACCTCTTTATTCTTCAAATTGGATGAATTGGTTGCTTGTTTTTCTTCACCAACTTGTCACAAACCACCACTTGATCTTCCTTGATTTCCTCAAGCCTTTGGAACGGATTGTGAGATCCTCTAGTGATGGAATTTGGAAGGGAAAGAGCTTGAAATACAAGCTTCAAGAGAAGTTTGAGTGCATGGAGTTTTTGAAAGATTTTGGCAGCATAACTCTATCAAATCCAGCATTGTTTCTTCAGCCATTTCACCTCCATTTATAGAGGAACTAAAGCTGAGAAGATGCACCAGCATTTGACACCAAATTACCCAAGATTAAGTGGGTAATTTGGTGGCTTAATGAGGGGAGTGCATGGGTTTAGTCACCATGCACTCCACCTCCTAAAATTCAAATTTAATTTGAATTTTCTAAATTCAAATTAAATTGAATTTTAGTTTATTTAATTTCCATAATTAATAATCTGAAAATTAAAATCCAATTTTCAATTTTCAATTTTAAATTAATTCATAATAATTATTAATTAAATAATTAAATATATAATTAATTTAATATCTAATATTAAATTAATATTTTGCTACCAATCCCGAAAATTTCCGAAATGCTATTTTTCAACTCTGAATCCCTATTCATGTGCTTGATATTTAAATCATATTTAAATATATTAAATCTCTCATAGTTAGGTTTATCCAAAAACCCGACGTGTTGGTAATATCCAATATGACCAACCATTTCCCTAAACCGAATTTGAACTTATTCTAATTCCTTCCATCATATTGTTCCAAAGGTTATTCTCAACCTAGCAAGGGGACCTAATGGACCTACAGATCATGGGATCCAACGGTTCGAGGTTTAACCGACTAAACCCTTTTAACCAAGTTAACCAACATCCATTAACTATCAGGTCACTCCACTATAGCCTAGTAGTTGAACTCCCCTCACTGTAGATATATTTTCATCTACTCGATATAACCATGATTAGTAAGTCAATCATTCACAGGTCGTTTGTAACTATAGTTAGGTCAAAAGGTCGGTTTTACCCCTATAGCACTTCTTGATTCCTTAAGTCCACTGGTCCTCTAATGAACAATTTGTTTATGGTCCAACCACTAAACAGAGCCCCTCTCGGGCCAATGAGAGGGTGGGGCCCCTTGTTCAAGCCTCGGAGTCAGCACTTAAGGGAACAACCTTTCTACTATCCCTGATTCGGGTAGTAGTGAATTTCATCTTGCAATAGTATGTCCCTAGCTATTCATCCAGTCTTATCCCCAAAATGGTAGGCTTACTGAGCGGCGCTGTTGGGCCACTCTCACCCATGAAGATCAAAGGATAATCCCAAACAAACAGGAGTTCATAATAAGCTCGGGATTAAGATCGAGTTAGCTAGGTCATCGTATGAAATAGTTGTTGGGATTGGTGCCCTAAAACTCGTAGATAGTGAATGTTAAAATGAATTATATACTTATTCGATAAAGTCGTTATCGAGATTCATTCAGTAAAGTCGTTACTGAATAAGTAAATTTCACATTAGATAACCCAAATCCAATAAACTAAGATCTTTGGCTATAAGATAAACACTTGAGCTTTATGTAGAGACATAAAAGTGGATCAGGCTCGAGTAATAGCCAAAACAATCTATAGTATAGGGATAGGGATGGGTACCTTATCATGGGGACAGTATGACATGCGGCCCACTTTGTAGATAGTACAGACGATGTGATCCTAAATCGTCCATGTAGAGACATGCGAGTGGGGGTGTCCTATGCAATGAGTTTGCACAAGATCAGGATCGAGAAATAAGTCACTCTTGCTTTATAACGTCGTTTACTGACAAGACTGACTATTTCATGCGATGACCTAGGTAACTCGATCTTAATCCTGAGCTAACTATGAACTCCTGTTTATTCGGGCTTATCCTTAGATCTGCATGGGTGAGAGTCGCTCAGCATCGCCGACTCAATAAGCCTCCCATTTCATGGATAGGAACGGGTAGATAGCTGGGGACATAGTCCAGCAAGAAGGAATTCACTCCTACCCGAATTAGGGATAGTAGAGAGGTTGTTCCCTTAATGTCAAAAAATTATTTTGCCTAAACAAAACCTATCCTCCCCGGCAATGGCGCCAAAAAACTTGTTGACCGCAAAGTGCACGGGCCGCAAGTAATAATAAAATGGAAAGTATTTCGAGTATCGAATCCACAAGGAGGAAGAACGGTATTTAAGCAAGATAATTAATTTGATCACTAAAAATACTTAGAAGAAATATTATTTAGGAACCTAATCATGATGCTAAAACAAATTAAGAATTAAATCAATTAAAAGAATCAGGCGATCAATCAAAAATAAAAATGCAGAGAAAGAATCGAGTGAGAAATGGGGTCTTGAAAATCAAAATATAGCTAATTAATTATTCTAATTATCCTATCTCAATGCCCGACTAATTATAAACCTAGAATCTCCGTCTATCACATAGGTTCTCCTTTCGGTCTCCCCTAATTGTAATTAACTCATATTAATAACCTAAGTGTCCTTAGCGTTGTTAAATTCGTTAATTAATACGCTCTGATTCATTATCGGAATCTAAGTCTAACCAACTACTCTCGCTGTCACTACTAGCAGTTAAACTCAATTGCATGGATTATGATCTATCCTAATTTCTCTCCATCGAGTTTCCATTAGGAATCAATTCATTATATAATTGGCCAGATCATATAAAGCATTACAAACATCCATACAAATAACTAGTAATTGGACAAGAGATAGGTAATTATAATAACAATTATCTATAAACTTTCATTCCAAGACCCCCAAATGGGATTAGCTATACATGGTCAAAAATTCCCAAATGTACATGATAATAAGCCTAAAATAGAGCAAATAAGAGTAAGGAAAGTGACCGTTGAGAACCCCGTTGCTTGCGCTTGGAGTCCCTTCGAACCACGCTCCCGAGCCTCCTAAAGTGTTCGTTACAAAATTTCCCACAAAAATCTCACACTCGACCCTCAAAAAGGCTTAAAAGCCTTGAAAGAATGCTAAAGGAGAGGAAATGAATGAATTGTGGAATGATTGATGCCAAAATGGGGAGCCAAGGGGTGCCTTTTATAGGCCTGGAAATGGGACAGTGTCGCGACGCTGTGACGTCACTGCGACTTGGGCAGCAAGAAATGGACAGCGTCGCAACGCTGTCCTCCAAGCAACGCGACGCTAGGCCGATTCCAGAAGCTTCATGCGCGGGCTTGGTCTGATTTCTTGGCCTTTCTCCATACCTTTTGGATCAACACTTTTCAAGATGACTTTGGGCTTCCTTCTTGACCCAACTTGAGAAATATGGCTTGAATTACTTAATTTTGGGCTCTTTTTCTCCATATTTCCACAAATTGCTCCTAGGGACAAAATAAGGAAATTAATTAAATATTCTATATAAAAACACTATAAAAGCATACAAAAGCCTATTAATTTAGGACTAAAATAGCGGCATTAATAGCGGCATTTCTACCCGCTATCACACCGCAAAACTTAAGCTTTTGCTAGTCTGGAGCAAAATAAATTCTAAGGAGGCATGAAATAGAATCACTCAAGTCTCAATGATTTTAGAACTCTTAAGCAAATATGGAAAACATGCAAGTGGAATAAGCAAGCACCGCATACTCATGAAGAAATCTTAAAGAATTTGAACTTAAGATTAACGAATAGCATGCTCAAGACTTATCTAATAGCTCTTTTACTAACCTAGATTAGTCTTATGGTTTTTTTCATTTGTTTTCCCCCTACACTGGCTAAGAGTGCCTAATAGGTTGGAGTTCTACTATCATACAAACAAAGAAACTAGGGTGCTTGATATTTTTCTTTTTCAGGGGGAAGCCAAACTCACAAATATAGTTTCCCGATAGTTAATGAATGTTGGTTAACTAGGTTAATGAGTTTAGCCAGTTATATCTCGGATCGTTGGAGCCCATTATCTGTAGGTTCATTAGGTCCCCCTGCTAGCTCATACGGCCTAAACCTTAGAACAGTGTGATGTAAGAATTTGAAACGTTCAAATTCATTATAGGGAGTAGTCATTAAATTATGTTCGATATATTTAACGTTAAAGTTTAATTACCAGTCGGTGCCGGCAAGATTTTTTTTTTCTTCTTTTCTTCTCTATTTTTTCCTTTCCCTCTTTTTTCTTCTTTTCTTTCTTTCTTCTCTTCCCTCCCCGTTTCTCTCCATTTCCCCCCTCCCTGTTTCTTTCTCTCCCTCTTCATCTCTCTCACTTCCCTATCTCTCTCCCTCGCACCGACTGGTAATGACACGACGACGTTTTAAATCTGGTCAACGGCGATTCATGATTCAACGAGTTCTTCACGAGTTCGTGCGTGCGTTCGTCTTGTCTCGGTCAGTAGATCTAGTATGAAGTTCGTGAGTTCATGCGTTCGACTCTTCGCCTCCCTCAGCCAGCAGATCTATATGTTGAAGGGGTTTCCCCCCTCGAATCCGACTGGAACGAAGGGGGTTTCCCCTTCCTGTATTTTTTTTTTTAAAAAAACAGTAGAAACAGAGAAAGGGAGGTTGTTGGGTTGTTGAGCTTCGAGGTCGATGGCTTGAGGTCGACGGCGACGAAAGGAACAGAGCAAGAAACAGGGAGGGAACGGGGCAAGAAACTGGGTCTTTGCTGGTCGGTACGAGGGAGAGAGATAGGGAGGAGGGAACGGAGCTTGCTGGTCGGTGCGAGGGAGAGAGATAGGGAGGAGGGAACAGAGCTTGCTGGTCGGTGCAAGGGAGAGAGATAGGGAGGAGGGAACGGAGCTTGTTGGTCGGTGCGAGGGAGAGAGATAGGGAAGGGAGAGAGATGAAGAGGGAGAGAAAGAAACAGGGAGGGGGGAAATGGAGAGAAACGGGGAGGGAGGAGAAGAAAAAAGAGGGAAAGGAAAAAATAGAGAAGAAAAGAAGAAAAAAAAATTTGTCGGCGACTGGTTTGATGGTGCCTGGCATGGTGGTTGAAGAAGAAGATGAGATGAAGAGAGAGAGTAAATAAAATTAAAAGTATTAATATTTATATAATTTTAATAGATTTTTATTTTAAAAAATAAAAAAAAAAATATTTTTTAATAAAAAAATTATGCCACGTCAGCAATCCATTATGTATTAACGGAAAAATGGATGGGGGGACTAGAATCACACTGAAATCAAACCTCAGGGACTAAATTATTGAGTTTGAAAACTCAAGGACCAAAATGAAACCTAACCCAAACCTCAGGGACTAAAAGTGTATTTTTCCCTAGATTTAAATATTGAATATGTATTTGATACAAATCTCGATTTGAAATTGAATAGTGATTCGAGTTCTTGAGAGAGAAATCGAGATTGGTATATAAAATTAAATTAATATTAAATTAATTAATTAAATTTAATAATTTAAATTAATTTTCAAAATGAGTTTTGGAAATTCATTTAAATTAATGAAAGTCATTAATTTTGTTTTTGAAAAAAAAAATTAAAGAGGCAAATTATGGTGTATTGACACCAAACATTGTGATTCATTTTTACCATCTCTTGACTCATGTTTTGCGTCATTAGGTGTCTTCTTCTAGCTTAATCATGATGCATGTTTCCCTTACTTAAAAGAAGGGAATTAAGCTGAAGAGAGGTGTGAAGTTTTGCTGGAAAAACACACAAAAGGAAAAACGAAATTCTCTCTCAAAATTCCACTTTTCCTCTCTTGACCGTAGCTTGAAGTTTCAAACTTTCTTCTTTAATTTCATCACTTTTAAGGCTCCCACAAGCCGTTCTAAGGCCGGAGTATAGCGGGAAAGACGTACGTGGTCGTCCACAAGTCGCTCGTGATCTCAAAACACAAACGGAGTAGCTCAATTTCGGCATCAAAGGTTGGTGTTCTTGTTGCTCTGTTTTCAGTTTCTTTATATGCATGTTTTCATTTCTAAAATTAAAGAAATTTGAGTTGCTTCGATCCAAATCGCTTCCGCTAGTGTCTTGTACACTCCTTCGCAACACCCGTTAAAAGAAACGCTTACCAAAATCTCAATTTTCTCACGTTTTCTCGATTCGTCTTAATTAAAGAGAAAATAGTCCTTATGAGAAGAAAAAATTGTTTTGTCGATTTTATTTTTAAAATGTCTCAATTTGTCATATCTTAAACTTCAAGAATCAAACAAGCATTCGACTGACTTGAGTGAGGTTATTAGCCATCAATTGATGCAATATTAGAATTATTCTCAATCAATGAGAAAATCCATCACCTCAAGAGTTTAAGAAATTTTACATTTTTTCTCAAATCCATGATAGGATTGCAACTATTTTTAACTTGTTTTTTTTATATTTATTTTAATCCCTTTTTTTAGAGGATTTTCATGCACTTTAAGAGTAATACCAATTTATATCTCAATCGTACTACTCAACCCAACCATTTTTAATAGAAAACGTGAATTTTAATAGAAAGAGATTTTTATATTATTGAAAATAAAATTTGAATGGTATTTATTTTAGTTGCTAAAACTTTAAAAAAAAAAAACTATTGAAAAATGTATTGGATAAATTTAGTTGCTCAAAATAATCATTTTAAAGAAGTTCAATCGGTTTGGTAAAAGTAGTAATTACTTTTAAAATATTGTGTTAGTGTTGTTAAATTAAAAAGTGGAAGAATGTGTTATTGAAAAAAGAAATTAGTCTTGTTTTGGAAAAAGTATCAATATCTTGTAAATATTTTGATTCTTTCTCATTTTAAAAGCTCCAAGATTAGTAAAAAAAAATTATTCTCGATTGAGATTTTTTTTCAAACGAACCTTTCATATGATCATTGTTCATATAATTTATCAGATTCAAGTTCAATAAATTATAGTACTTTGATCTCTAATTTATGTGAAGATTTTCAAGCATATAAAGAAACTTTACTCGATCACATTATGAACAATCAACTTTCAATTTTGGCACAATAAACTTGAGTAAAATACTCATAAATCATCCATGAGTTTCTCAACCATAAAGTACACATGCAAGCATAAAGTACAACATGCAAGCATAAAATACAGCATGCAAGATAAGAAAACAAATGCCAACAAGATATCAATAAAACTTGGAAAGAAATAGGGAATGTTGCATTTTTGTGATTTAACAACTCAAAGTTAAAGTATAATAGGTCAAATAGCAATTAACAAGACATTTAATAAAAATAAAGAAAGAAAGATAAGAATAAAACATGAAAATAAAAATAGAAAGTGTTCTACCCCCAACTCTGCTCCAAAGCTCTTACACCTCGACTTTGCATGATGATGATGGTATGGATCGACTGTGGGAAAAATGACGAGTACGTCTCGTTGAGTGATTGACTTTTCAAGGTAGCCTCATTGAAGAAGAAGATTTCGATAGAAGGCGAATGTGGTTGTAATGTGAATGTTATGAAAATATGAGAAAAAGATGAAAATGGCTTGTTTGGAAGAAAAAAAAATGGTGGGAGAGAAAATGAAGATCGACTTGCTAGAGAGAAGAAAAAAAATTATGGAAGAAAACTAAAATTGTGGACGTTGGAAAGATGGGGAGAGAGATTTTTTTAGGGGGTGTTTCCAGAAAAATATTCCCAGGCATCCAGATTCCATTCTGGTGCCTGTGTTTGGAGTGCAGGGTTGGAATTGGGTTGGAATTGAGTTGGTTGTTTTTATTGCAAGCTGTTTTTTACGCTGTTTTTTTTTTTTTTCTTCCTTTTTTTTTCAAATTTTCTTCTTTAATACACACATGTATATACTTCAACATTTTTTTTGTTCCACTCCTTATGACGATGCTCACACAATTTGTTTGTGAATTTATTGAAGTTCATCACGCCTCAAATGTCTTGTAATATGGACGATGTTTCATGCAAAAATTCAAAAACAAAGCCAAGTTGTTGCATAAGGAAATAAGCATATTAATGTCCAACAAAATATCATGACAATAAGATAAAATTTACAAAACATACATCTAACATCAAACATCAAACATGCATAATTGGTCCTCATAATGAGAAAGAAAGTAGTAGTAGTCTTGAATAGGAAGATAGCTTTTCATAATCTCCGAAACAGCAGGGGAAGGATCATGGCTGCCTGGGCTATCTGGGTGCCTTGCCAAGGACTTCCATGTAGTAATCATACTTCCACTCTGGAGGGAAGTCCATGAAGTGGATAATCATGTTCTCATCAGAAAGTAACGCCCATGCAACCACGAGGTCGTCATCCATAGACACTCTAGGTATTGATTGCTGCTCTGCATACAACTCCTTCTGACGATTTCGCTTTATCTCATCCTTCCTCACCGCCTGCAATGCACTCTTTTCAATTTGTTGTGCAATCGTTGGAACCCATTCTCCAAGACCTGAGCCATGTTCCCCATGGACAACCGTCTCCTCTGCGATGTCCTAGACGGTCCTGCACCACCTGCTCTGCCAGTCGGTGTCCCACATAATTCTTCCCTTGACATGGGATCAATAACAGGTGGACTGGGGACGTAGCAATCTTCGTAGTCTACGTTCATGTCCTCTTCAAGGTCGACTACCGGTTTCGATTCTGGTGCAAGCTCAATAGGAGTGCGGGCTCTGACCCCTCTTGCACTGTCCTTCCCAAACACCAGTGCCAACTCATTAAACCACGGGAATGGACGGTTACGGAGGCCCTTAGCCTATGGGTTGCTCTGCAAGTGAAACGTCATCATTTTGTTAGCGAAAGTCTACAGCACAAATTAAGATAATCCTGTAAATAGGAGCACGGTTGCCTTACCTCGACCCACGCATCAAAGATCTTCTTCTCTGCCTCGATGCACTTCCTCTCCTCGTTCCACCCGAACCCACTACAAGCTGGTCCCATCATCTCAACAATGCCCATGTATTGTTTTTCAGGAGCTTTACCTTGGACTCAATATTCAGGCTGACAACTATGTTGTAGCCTGGCAGTCGTTCTTTCATCATCTTCCTGATCTGGTTCTGGAATCCCAGTCGAAATGTCTCATTATCTCCGCGCCAACCTCTTATTTGTACTAAGTGGACTAGGCACTGCATAAGGACTACATCCTCCTCCGATGTCCAAACAAGTTTCTCCGTCTTGGATCCTGATCCCAATGCTATCATCTGCATATGCAATCACAATAGTTATTAGGTTAATAAGATATATCGTAACAAACAACATACTAAGAAGGTCCTACAAAACCAGGATAAACATCAGCTGGCATCCATTACATTTACATTAAAACTATATATTCTTCAGTTGATTCACATGTTCTATTATATATACACCATATTAGTGTGTGTCATGTTGAAAGGTGGATGTGAGAAAAAGATGATGAATAGTAATTAAGATACATTCAGCCAACCTAGTGCAAGTATACACTGTCGCACGTAGTAATAAAAAAACCTTAGAAGTATTCCAAGGGTATCGATCCCACGAGCACTAAATTGGAAACACAGATTTGAAGAAGGAACTGCTCAAAGATTGCTTAAAATAGGTAACCAAAGAAATAGTTGATGATAATTTTTGGAAAATAAACAAAATAAACAAGTAAAAGATAACAATGATAAATAAAACGAGGTGTTCAATATAGTTTCATCCCAAAGGCAAATAACTCTGATCATAGTTTATTTAACCTAAGTCTATTCAATGCATTGGGTCAGATTTAACTTCTATTTGTCCTTGCTCCCAAGAATCGTTAGAAGGCTAAGCGAGTACCGTTATGCACATGTCTGTGACTCTACTCCGACATAGATAATTTACAAATGCAATCTATAACCCTATAGTTGTTATAGGGTGCCTTAGGCAGCCTCACCCTATAACACCGAATACACTCTTTCGAGCCTTTTCTCCTATATCACCTTTATGAAAACCGGTATTGTTCATCCCTTTCGAGATCAAACTCACATAGCATGCAAAGTCTAAGTGATCAACTTAAACTCAACAAGATTCAGAATGATATTCAATAAAGAATGACATGCATTGAATAAAACTTGAGCAAGTAAACACTTTCAAGCTATTGAACCATAAGGGAATTCACTATATTGAACCCCTCAATGGAATTTAGCTACACATGATGAGATAAAGTGCAAATGAACAACTTTCCATTGAAATAAAGAATAAAGAATACAAGTAAATGAAAAGTAACAAGTGCTGGAAATAAGGTGTAGTAGCTAAAACTAGGGTTTTTTCTTTTATCCAATCCTTCTAGAGTTCACTTGACACTCTACCCTTTACAAATGGGAATAGGGTGAAAATCCCTACAAACACTAAGGTTTGATGTCTAACTAAGGTTAGAATTTAGTCATCTAAGAAGGAACTCGGGCATTGATAGGACCTAAATAGTCCTATTTTATCGCCTCTAATCTAAGCTTGTTAGGATCATTTTATGCTTTACTTGTCTTATTTACAGGTTAATTGAGCTTAGGCTATGTCGGGAGCCGATCACGCTAATTGGTGTTAATTCGAGCCAATTACGGAGTTCTGGAGCCATCTCAGTGTCTTGGACGGAGAGGAGGTGAAAAGACCCAATTGTGTTGAAGCGGGCCTGAAGAATGACACCAAAAGCCAAAGATTGAAGCCCCGAACCGAGAAGAAGCGAGTCAAAACCAAGAAATTAAGCAGCAAGTTGAGATTTGAGGCTGGCGTCGAGATGCCGGCCTTGGCGTCTCGACGCCGATGCGAATTTTGCCTGGAGTGAATTGTTCGTCGTATTTTCTATATATATGTAGCCTCGATTTTAATCTGCCGTTAGGTTAGAACTTTGGTCCTTTTTATGATTTTTTTTGCCTTTTTTACATTCCAGCACTTTTGTAGACCATTCTTGGTCATATTTTATGGATTCTTTCATGTTTATTGTTGATTTTACTTCATCTAAGCATAGCTAGTCTCGTTTAGATCGTTGGATTGGGTTTATGTCTTGATTCTTAATAAGATTGGCTGAGTTTTTTGAGTTATACTTATTGTTCTTGCTATATTTTATTAAGTTTTGCATGTTATCCTGTTTAAACCAATACATGAGGCTAGTCTATTAGGATTGACGCCCTATGCGATTACCGTTTGTGTATTCTATCAATTATTTTTAGATAGCCACTAGGTTGAGGCTAGCCACTCTCTACGCGAGACGACCCTTGATAGGCCTAGGATGCATGTTAAAGATTGTAGGAATTAGATTTAAATTGCATTTGAATTTGGTTCTTACGATTCCGGACCCACGATCCCAAAGCGGCTAGTTTTAATAGGTAGTTGCGAAATTGCTTGTTAATTAACTAGTTAGATATAATTAGTAACCGTTGCAGAGGTCTCGGATGGTTGCTAAATTATGTATAAGGGTTGGCGAGCGATAGAGTCTATATTAATTAATCTTGTTAATTGTAGAATTCATGGTTAGCAAGATAATTAGCACAGGTTACTGTAGGGGTCCTCTCAGTAACCCACAAGTCGACCGGACTAATAAAATCAGTTTAGAATAATTATTAGAGAAAACTAGGAAGCTGATAGGACCAAAATAGTCCTATTTAATTGTTGTTAATCTAGACTTGTTAGGGTGCACTTTACGCTTTATTTGTCTGTTTTGTAGATAATTTGTGCATTCAAAGTATCAGGGTCGAACCACACAAATTGGAGTTAATTCGGGCAATTTAAGGAGTTTTCGAGCTTACTTGAGGGCCATGGATCTCGAGGAGGTGAGAAGACCGTGAGGATTGTGACGAGCTCGAAGAATAGTTCCAAGGAGTCAAATGTTCGAGGCCAAATTGAGCAAGAAACGATGTGGAATGAAGTCGAAGCACGCTGAAAATAGGCGCGGTGTCGAGATGTCGTGGCTAGCATCGAGACGCTGGTCCGTTTTCAGCCCGTGGCCCATATCGACGCCACGAAAATTTTTTCTATAAATTCCCTCTTTTATTTCCGCCGAATGTATCAACTTTTAGGGTTTTGTTTTTAGACCTCCCTCTCGGTTCTCTCTGTCCTAGAAGACCAGAATTAAGAGGTGTAAATTTTCCTTTTGATTTTCTTTGTATTTTCTTGTTATTGTAGCATTGAGTTGCGGGTTTTAGCCGGCTTAACCGCCGTCTAAACTCGTTGACGCCAATTGGGTGATTTTTGGGTTATAGAATGTATTTCTTTGTGAGTTTCATGTTCTGAATGTCTATTAAATTTCATATTGAAGGGAATAAAAGTCCCCACGCAGCGGAAGCGCATCGATTGGACCTTACGCCGTATATTAATTAACATTAAAATACCGTTACGATAACTCAAACAAAACTTTAAACAACCTTTAAAGCCGCTGTAAAATTGGTTTAAACATGCTAAAATAAATCTAAATTTATTTTTAATACTTTTCTAAAGAAAAGAGGAAGAACCGTTTCAAACCTTCGTTGAAGACTTGACCGTTCTTCGCCAACGACGCTCCACGAACGAAAACGCAGCAGCCGCCTTTGTTTTTCTTCGCTGGAAATTTCTTCTTTGATTGACACAATCACCACAGAGGTTACACCGGTATGTCTCTAAGTCTAGGAGGCAAAAGACTTGTGGGAGTCTTTCTCGAAGAGGGAGGCTAGAGAGAATTCTAGGTCTTGTCTTTGAGAGTCTAAGAGCAAGAGCAAGAGTGTCAAGTCATGACCAATTAGGTCTAGTGTTCTATTTATAGAAGAGAGTCCATGAATAAAATATTCAATTAAATCAATCTTTTCCAAAATTGATTCAATCTTATTCCTTAATTAATCAATCATGATCAATCAATTCCCTAATTGATTAATCTTTTCCATAAATGACTAATTACTTCCATAAGTGATTAGATCATTCCCATAAATGATTAATCACTTCCTTAAGTGATTAATTATTTACATAATTGATTAATTCATGGTTAATGAATTCTTTAATTAATTAACCACCAATTAAATATCACATATTTAATTTCCGGCCTTGAATTAATTAATTTTGCCCAAACACATTTTAGGACTTAAATTAATTAATTCATTATTTGAACTCTTTCAATCTTCCATAAATCTATATTTGAACTTCTTCAAATATTTAATTTCTCTCATAATAATATATCAATATATATTATATTTGTTTCCCTTAGTAAATTGAACATTTTCAATTTACATTTATTACTTAGTTCCCTCAAATTACTTTATGAGCTACCAGTGGGACCTAATGGACCTGCAGATCAGAAGCTCCAACGATGTGAGATTAATTGGTCAAACTCATTAACCACATTAATCAATATTCGTTAACTGTGTGTTCATTCCACTATAGACTCACAGTTGCACTCTTCTCACTGCAGACATATTTTCTGTGTCCACGGATATAGACCAATATCGACTAGTTAGTCCTTCACGAGTGTCTGTAACACCAGCTGGGTCAAATTACCGTTTTACCCCTGGGTTACTTCTATTTCCTTAAGTACCAATTCTCCTCTAATGAACAACCTGTTTGTGGTCCAACCATCAAACAGAAAACCCTCTCGTGCCATTGAGAGGGTAGGGCCCTTTGTTCAAGACTCGGAGTAACCACTTAAGGGAACACTCATCTGCTTCCCTAAAGTCGGGAAGGAGTGAATTCCATCTTGTACAATTATGTTCCCAGCTCCCCATTCGGTCTTGTCCCCAAAGTGGTAGGCTTATTGAGTCGGCGTATTGGCCACTCTCACCCATACAAATCAAAGGACAATCTCTCATGAGCAGGAGTCCATAATCAACTCAGGATTAAGACTAAGTTGTCTAGGTCGTCCTAGTGAAATAGAAAACCAACTAGTTAACGGTGTTATTGAAGGAATTGAATCCTCTAGCGGAAGCGGTTTTCACCGTTTGTGATTTAATTTCTAATTAGAATACCGATACGTTGGGCAAAAAATAAAAACAGAAACGATTTCTATTTAGACGATTTGATTAAGCATGCTTGAAAAAATTAGATCTAAAAACTTATTTAGATCTAGAAAACTTACATGGAATTGAAGAACACAGCACAATGCTCCAATGTATGTGATTCTTCCTCCCAACGAACACTACCACGTCGGATCACCCACTATGACTCTTGGAATTCGAGATTGGCTTGTGGGAACCAATTTTTTGGTTTTGGATGGGAATTTTACAGCAAGGAACTGCTGGAATTTTTTAGAGAATTTTTTTTTTAGAGTTCTCTTCTCTGTTTTTCATGAAAATGAGAGAGTGTCCTCCTGTTGGGGAAACTCCCTCCCAACTTTACGATAAGTGGGGAGGGAGTTAATCCCTACTTGATCTCTACCGTTGATCATAAACAACGCGATCCAGGCCGTCTATTAATTAAATAATAATTATCATTTAATTAATTAAATAATTATAATTAATTTAATTAAATCAATATTAATTAAACCAATTATAACCTAAGGTATTTAATTCAATTTTAATCATATTCAATTGAATTAAATTGGCCATTCAATTAATCTCATCAATTGAATCCACATTAATTAAATATCAAATATTTAATTAATTTTATAATTGAATCACATTCAATTTTATCTCTCATTTAACCTATAGTTTTAATGTGCATCAAAATGTACATTAATATAAACTATAGTATTAATTTGATTAAATCACATTTAACCAAATTAAATTAATTAATTCCCCAATTAATTAATTCATGAATTAATCAAATATCACATATTTAATTAAATTCATTATTCTCTCAATAATTAATTTCAAATCATATCCAAAATTAATTATAAAGTTTAATTCTTTAATTAAACTTTATACTATAATGCATCTCCATACATTATATTAATTCCCTTTAATATCAAGACTAAATCATCTCAGAACCCGTTATGAGCTAGCAGGTGGACCTAATGGACCTACAGATCAGAAGCTCCAACGATACGAGATTGATCAGCTAAACTCATTAACCGAGTCAATCAACATTCGTTAACCGTGGGTCACTCCACTAAAGACCCACAGCTGCACTCTTCTCACTGTAGAATATTTCTGTGTCCACGGATATTGACCAATAGCAGTAAGTCAATCCTTCACGTGTGTTCGTAACACCAGCTGGGTCAAATTACCGTTTTACCCCTGGGTTACCTCTGGATCCTTAAGTACCACTGATCCCTCTAATGAACAACCTGTTTAGGGTCCAACCACTAAACAGAAATTCCTCTCGGGCCAAGAGAGGACAGCGCGCTTTTGTTCAAGCCCCGGAATCAGCCCTTAAGGGAACACACATCTACTTGCCCCAATAGGGGAAGGAGTGAATTCCATCTTGTACTGTTATGTTCCCAGCCCCCATTCGGTCCTGCCCCTGAAATGGTAGGAATATTGAGTCGGCGAGCAGGCCACTCTCACCCATACAAATCTAAGGACAATCCCTCCTGAAAAGGAGTTCATAACAGACTCAGGATTGAGATTGAGTTACCTAGGTCATCCTATTGAAATAGAAACCTAGACTAGTTAACGGCGTTACAGCTAGTGGTTACTATTTCGTGGTCCGGTCTTATGCAAACTCATTGCATAGGATACCCCCACCCGCATGTCTCCTACATGGATGCTTTGGATCATTGCATCTGTATCGGATACAAGGTGGGCCGTATCACATAGTGTCACCAGGATAAGGTACCCAGCCTTATCCCTATACTATAGACCATTTAGGTTGTTACTTGGACACTGATCCCCGTATGTCCCTACATACTAGTCCAAGTTTCATTTAAACAACCTTGGATCTTAGTTTATTGGATTTAGGGTTTATTAATGCAAACTCGATTATTCAATAATCCAATTACTGAATCACCCAAATAACGCTTTATTGAGATCGATTAATTTGTTTCATTTACTATCTACGAGTTTTAGGGCATAAAACCCAACAACTCCCACTTGAACTAAAACTCTAGTGGGCAATGTACATCAACAATCAGAATTGAATGAATAATCATTGAAGTAGGAATGATTGTTTGTATTAATACTGTATGATACATGAAAAGTAGAAATACAGATAAATACAATAAACTAGGGCATTTGAATACCCATTACACTTCTCCCACTTGCCCTAGATTATTCTATGTACATATCTCGCAGACCTAGACCATCTAGATGACCCTCGAACACTTTAGCCGTGAGAGCCTTCGTAAATGGATCAGCAATGTTGTGCTCCGAAGCTATCTTCGTGACGATCACATCACCTCGTTGCACGATCTCTCTGATGAGATGATATTTGCGCTCTATGTGCTTGCCTCTCTTGTGACTGCGAGGTTCTTTAGAATTTGCCACTGCACCACTATTATCACAATAAAGGGTGATTGGCAAGTTCATATTTGGAACAACTTCCAAATCCATCAAGAACTTCCTAAGCCATACAGCCTCCTTAGCTGCTTCACAAGCAGCGACATATTCGGCCTCCATGGTGGAGTCTGCAATGCATCCTTGTTTGATGCTACGCCAGACTACAGCTCCCCCATTTAGGGTAAACACTGACCCTGATGTGGATTTCCTAGAATCCTTATCAGTCTGAAAGTCAGAGTCTGTGTATCCTGTAAGGATCAAATCCTTAGCCCCATACACAAGCTGACAGTCCTTCGTTCTCCTAAGATACTTGAGGATGTTTTTCACTGCAGTCCAGTGGTCTAACCCTGGATTAGACTGGTATCTACTAACTATCCCAACTGCATAGCATATGTCAGGCCTAGTACACAACATGGCATACATAAGGCTGCCCACTGCTGAAGCATAAGGGATCCGTCTCATATCCTCAATTTCTTGAGGTGTCTTAGGACACTGTTCCTTAGACAGATGAACTCCATGCCTGAAGGGGAGTAAACCCCTCTTGGAATTCTGCATCTTATATTTAGACAACATCTTGTCTATATAGGATGCTTGAGACAGGGCTAACGTTCTGTTCTTACGATTCCTGATAATTTGAATCCCTAGAACATATTGAGCTTCACCCAAATCTTTCATTTGGAACTCAGTTGATAGCCAAGTTTTAATTTCAGTTAGATATTCTACATTATTCCCAATAAGTAGAATATCATCTACATACAACACTAGAAAAGCTACTGAACCGCTGATAATCCTTTTGTAAACACAAGGCTCATCAACGTTCTGGTCAAAGCCATAAGACTTGACTGCAGTGTCAAACCTTATATTCCAAGATCTGGAAGCTTGCTTCAACCCATAAATGGATCGTTTAAGCTTGCAAACTTTTTGCTCTTGATCTTGAGCGATGAACCCTTCTGGTTGAGACATAAAGATGCTCTCTTCAAGATTGCCATTCAGAAAAGCAGTCTTGACATCCATTTGCCAAATTTCATAATCATAAAACGTGGCAATGGACAAGAGTATCCTTATCGACTTTAACATGGCAACTGGGGAGAAGGTTTCTTCATAGTCCACCCCTTCCTTTTGGGTATAACCCTTTGCCACAAGTCGAGCTTTGAAAGTCTGTACTTTCCCAGCTGCGTCTCGTTTTCTCTTGTAGATCCATTTGCACCCTATGGGTTTTACCCCTTCAGGTAGGTCTACAAGATCCCAGACTTGATTAAAGTACATAGACTCCATCTCTAGGTCCATAGCTTTGACCCACTGGTCATGATCCACATCATTCATTGCCTGTCTAAAGGTCAATGGATCCTCAACTCCATCATCAGGTATGACAGCTGGAGTTTCTGCTAAACCCAAATAGCGTTCAGGTTGAATAACAACTCTCCCACTACGTCGAGGCATTCTCAACTCTTGAGAAGGATGGGCTTGACCAGATGTACTGGGCTCATCAACAACTCTTGTTGAAGGTCCAGCCTCTGAACTGGGCTCATCAACAACCCTTGTTGAAGGTCCAGCCTCATCAACAACTCCTGTTGATTCATTTGTAGCTTCTCCAGAAAGTTCACTCAACACAATTTTACTGCGTGGTTTGTGTTCTCTAACGTGGTCTTCTTCCAAGAAAGTAGCATTTGTCGATACAAACACTTTATTTTCTTGTGGATCGAAGAAATATCCACCTCTTGTTTCTTTTGGGTAGCCTACGAATAGGCATAATTTTGAACGTGAATCCAATTTCTTTGGATTTGCCACAAGCACATGTGCAGGGCAACCCCAAATTCTGAAATGACGTAAACTAGCTTTACGCCCTTTCCAGAGCTCAAATGGTGTTTCAGAAACACTCTTTGAGGGAACTACATTCAAAATATAAACTGCAGTCTCTACTGCATAACCCCAAAAAGAATTAGGCAACTGAGCATAGCTCATCATAGATCGAACCATGTCTAACAAGGTTCTGTTTCTCCTTTCAGATACACCATTCTGCTGAGGTGTACCTGGTGCTGAGAGTTGGGACGTGATTCCATGTTCTATCAAATAGTTCTGGAATTCTAAGTCCAAATACTCTCCACCTCGATCAGATCGAAGCGTTTTAATGGTCTTACCTAATGAGTTCTCAACTTCAGCCTTATACTCCTTGAACTTTTCAAGGGCTTCAGACTTATGACTCATTAGGTATAAATAACCATACCTTGAATAATCATCTATGAAAGAGATGAAATATTCATACCCTCCTCGAGCCCTAACATTCATTGGACCACAGAGATCCGTATGTACGAGCTCTAAGGGCTCCTTGGCACGATAACCTTTTCCAGTAAAAGGTCGTTTGGTCATCTTACCTTCGAGACAAGACTCACACGGAGGTAAAGTACCATCTTCTAACTGGCTTAGAAGTCCGTTCTTAACCAATCTCCCAATCCTATTGAGATTTATGTGGCCAAGTCTCAAGTGCCAAAGATAGGTACTTTGAGAAACCTTTTGCCTTTTAGGTTGAGTCTCAGCTGTTTTAAACATCTCATTGTTCAAAATAGCCCTAGACTCTATTGGTCTTAAAACATATAAATTGTTCTCCAAGTTTGCAGAACAGATATCAGCACCCCTTTTAGTAATGAGAGCTTCATTTACAGAAAAGGACACTGAATATCCTTGTTCAAGCAAACAAGATACAGAAATCAAATTTCTTTTTATTTTAGGAACTATATATACATTATCTAATAACATATAACGTTCCCTGGAGAAGAACATTTTAATGTCTCCCACTGCTTTAGCTGAAATGAACTCCCCAGTCCCAACTCTGAGAGTCATTTCCCCAGCATCTAATTGTTGCCAGGAGCTCATTCCCTCAAAGGAAGAGCATACATGATGAGTGGCACCTGAATCAAGGATCCAGGCTGTATCATCATTTTCCACTATACACGTTTCAATGACCAATAAATCACATTTATTTTCATTGAGTTTTGCTAAGCAGTCTATGTCATATTCATCAGGAACAATTTCAGATGAATTAGACATCTGCGCCCGAGGACAGCCCTCAGTTAAGACCAAATCCACGCAATTAGTGTTTGAGTGCATTTCCTTAGTTGTATTAGCGATACCAGTTTTGTTACACACGGCGTAATTAGAGGCATACAAAGAACGATTCATGCTGAAACAAACAAATTAATTTAATTAGTTATGATGCATTAACCCATTACACAAAATAATATTATCATTATTTTAATCCAATCAATTTAGCAAAAGTAATGATCGACCCATAGAATAAACATTCATTTTGCAACGATACTTCAGAGGTTTAGAGCAACAGCTACCGTAGGGCAGTCAACTACTCCTCCCCTGAATTGAGACAATCTCAGCCAGTCCCTATTCCCAGAATAACTCATATTCCAATAGTTCTTAGCTACCGTTATTCGGTCAGGAAATTATTAACATCTTAACAATTTTCCGTAAGTGTGACCCTCCATTTTCAGATTTCAAAGGTCGGTCCCAACAATGCTACCGTAGGGAAAGTCAAAGTTGGAAATGGACCTAAGAAACCCTATCCATTTGTGGAGTTTGCGTTGTTCCGACTCCCATGATCAAGCCCTCCGTAGGGTGATCGCTCCCAGGGCGACTCGCAGGCAGATCATGGGGATCTCACGGTGCAACCTAATGGAGGAGACCGTAGGATACGTTGACACGTGTCCTGCTCCCACTTACTATAAAATACTCCCTCATTCACCTTGATATTGATCTATGCAAACACCATCCGTAGGGGGTCACTCCCAGGGTGACTCGAGGCCAAGCATAGACCTCACTTTGTGAACTCTTGAGGACGTGAGAGCAAAACATTGATTTATGAAAATCTTGTTTTGATATATTTCCTCCCACTAAGTATTTTTATAATTAAAGGGTCTATTACTTAGGTAAATTCCGGCTAAGTGAATCTATCTAAGTCTAAGCCTGAATATAACTCTTATATAAAGGTCTTTACTCTAATGTCTAGGTGAATTAAACCCTTTTAATTACCTAGTGACATTGCATGCTAACATTAGACTATGATTAATTCAACTCAAGTGCCGGGTTAGTTCCCAGGTAGGAGGTGTTCCGTATAACCGTCAACTTAAGTACCCCCAGCCTAGACAGAACCTCACCGGGAGAGTTCCCTTATAACCATAGTAATGTTATTCCTACTTAGTAAATTAAAACTGTTTTAATCCTAAGTAAGAATATAATTCTAATCCTATTAGAATTAAAATGATGAGCTTAGGTCTAATTAATTTTAAACATTTTAAAATTAATTCAATTTTAACCTAAGGTCCTATGTTTGCATGCAACTCTTTGTTATAGGTTGACGGTTTCTAATCAATTTTATAACTATTATAAAATTTTAATAATTAGCCCTATAACATGCTTCTATGGTGTTTCTTAATAACAATCTAATTCAAATTATTAAACACCATAACGCTCATGACGCCGATAATATAACAATTATATTAATCTAAGGTGGTGTCATGCTTCATGCAATTTCAATTTCATTTAATTAATATCGATTATATTAATTAAACATTCCTGAAATTCAATTACATGATTGTCGACATTAATATAATATAACTCTTATATTACTCTAATTAATGTCATGCTCAATGCTTTTCCAATTTCATATACTTAATATAACATTTATACTAAATTACTCATGAAATTGCAATCATACATATTTATCATACATTATAACACTTATAATTATAAAATATGCATGATTCATGCTTAACCTATGGTGGGATACAGCTAAATGACATTCATAAAGCGATAAATAGCTGAATAAACCGGTATATTGGCCCCTAGGATAATAAAAAATAATAAAATTACAATAATTTTATCAAAATTATCCTAAAAGAGTCTTGAACCGCTCCAGAACAGGCCCGAACCAGCTTGAACCGCTTCAAACCGGACCCAAACCACTCGAATCGGACCAGAATTACATGAACCAGACCGGATTTAATTGAACCGGACCTAGCCAGTGTAAACCGGACCGCCCACGATCTAATCCGCACGGAAAAAATAAATTGCCCACGGACCAGCTCGAACTCGCGACCACCAGGATGCTAGACACACGCGCACCCCAACTGCTCCAGCACCAGCGTTCGAGACTTAAGCAACGCAATTTATTTTTATTTCGTAACTGCTTCAACCGCAAGAACCCACGCCGCACGAAAAAAAATGATCCTTATTCCACGCACGCAAGCTCGAACCCACGCCCACGATGACAATAACCGCAAGCATAACCGCTGGAGCCACGTCTTGGGTTCGAACTTCAACAGACGCGAAAAGATGTTATTTCAATTTTCATTTTTTTTTTTTTTTTTTTTTTCGAATTTCCTGGGCAGTTTCTGGGCAGATTCTGCTCTGTTCTTCGTTCCAGCAACGAAAAAACACAAAAATCATCCCGATCCGAGCACCAATTCAACAATTGAATCCTAATTTATTGACACGGACTTACATGACTCTATTTACAACAATTTGCCCCAAAAACATGGGCCCTTACATGATCAAATCAAGAAGAATTTGTAAATCTAAGGCCAAATACCTAAACAGTTTATCAGCAAAATTCTCATTCAAAATGCAGAATTAAATCCCACCAACAGCCACAACGCAAATTCTAAAAACGAAATTAAAATCACGAAATGGCTCTGATACCATTTGAAGGAATTGAATCCTCTAGCGGAAGCGGTTTTCACCGTTTGTGATTTAATTTCTAATTAGAATACTGATACGTTGGGCAAAAAATAAAAACAGAAACGATTTCTATTTAGACGATTTGATTAAGCATGCTTGAAAAAATTAGATCTAAAAACTTATTTAGATCTAGAAAACTTACATGGAATTGAAGAACACAGCACAATGCTCCAATGTATGTGATTCTTCCTCCCAACGAACACTACCACGTCGGATCACCCACTATGACTCTTGGAATTCGAGATTGGCTTGTGGGAACCAATTTTTTGGTCTTGGATGGGAATTTTACAGCAAGGAAGTGCTGGAATTTTTTAGAGAATTTTTTTTTGAGAGTTCTCTTCTCTGTTTTTCGTGAAAATGAGAGAGTGTCCTCCTGTTGGGGAAACTCCCTCCCAACTTTACGATAAGTGGGGAGGGAGTTAATCCCTACTTGATCTCTACCGTTGATCATAATCAACGCGATCCAGACCGTCTATTAATTAAATAATAATTATCATTTAATTAATTAAATAATTATAATTAATTTAATTAAATCAATATTAATTAAACCAATTATAACCTAAGGTATTTAATTCAATTTTAATCATATTCAATTGAATTAAATTGGCCATTCAATTAATCTCATCAATTGAATCCACATTAATTAAATATCAAATATTTAATTAATTTTATAATTGAATCACATTCAATTTTATCTCTCATTTAACCTATAGTTTTAATGTGCATCAAAATGTACATTAATATAAACTATAGTATTAATTTGATTAAATCACATTTAACCAAATTAAATTAATTAATTCCCCAATTAATTAATTCATGAATTAATCAAATATCACATATTTAATTAAATTCATTATTCTCTCAATAATTAATTTCAAATCATATCCAAAATTAATTATAAAGTTTAATTCTTTAATTAAACTTTATACTATAATGCATCTCCATACATTATATTAATTCCCTTTAATATCAAGACTAAATCATCTCAGAACCCGTTATGAGCTAGCAGGTGGACCTAATGGACCTACAGATCAGAAGCTCCAACGATACGAGATTGATCAGCTAAACTCATTAACCGAGTCAATCAACATTCGTTAACCGTGGGTCACTCCACTAAAGACCCACAGCTGCACTCTTCTCACTGTAGAATATTTCTGTGTCCACGGATATTGACCAATAGCAGTAAGTCAATCCTTCACGTGTGTTCGTAACACCAGCTGGGTCAAATTACCGTTTTACCCCTGGGTTACCTCTGGATCCTTAAGTACCACTGATCCCTCTAATGAACAACCTGTTTAGGGTCCAACCACTAAACAGAAATTCCTCTCGGGCCAAGAGAGGACAGCGCGCTTTTGTTCAAGCCCCGGAATCAGCCCTTAAGGGAACACACATCTACTTGCCCCAATAGGGGAAGGAGTGAATTCCATCTTGTACTGTTATGTTCCCAGCCCCCATTCGGTCCTGCCCCTGAAATGGTAGGAATATTGAGTCGGCGAGCAGGCCACTCTCACCCATACAAATCTAAGGACAATCCCTCCTGAAAAGGAGTTCATAACAGACTCAGGATTGAGATTGAGTTACCTAGGTCATCCTATTGAAATAGAAACCTAGACTAGTTAACGGCGTTACAGCTAGTGGTTACTATTTCGTGGTCCGGTCTTATGCAAACTCATTGCATAGGATACCCCCACCCGCATGTCTCCTACATGGATGCTTTGGATCATTGCATCTGTATCGGATACAAGGTGGGCCGTATCACATAGTGTCACCAGGATAAGGTACCCAGCCTTATCCCTATACTATAGACCATTTAGGTTGTTACTTGGACACTGATCCCCGTATGTCCCTACATACTAGTCCAAGTTTCATTTAAACAACCTTGGATCTTAGTTTATTGGATTTAGGGTTTATTAATGCAAACTCGATTATTCAATAATCCAATTACTGAATCACCCAAATAACGCTTTATTGAGATCGATTAATTTGTTTCATTTACTATCTACGAGTTTTAGGGCATAAAACCCAACAGTTATAACCGGTGGTTACTATTTCGCGGTCCGGTCTTATGCAAACTCATTGCATAGGATACCCCCACTCGCATGTCTCCTACACGAACGCGTTGGATCGCAGCGTTTGTATCAAATACAAAGTGAGCCGTATCCATAGTGTCACCAGGATAAGGCACCCAGTCTTATCCCTATACTATAAACCCTTTAGGCTGTTTCTTGAACAATGATCCCATATGTCGCTACATATAGTTCAAGACTCATATTACAGCCTTGGATGTCTAGTTTATTGGATTAGGGTTATTATTAGGCAAAGACAAATATAAAATAACTAATAACAATTAATGGAAAAATACATCAATATTATTTCATTAATATCCGGTCAACAGTTACATTCACTATCTACGAGTTTTAGGGCATAAAACCCAACACATATTACTATTGTATTTTGGATTCAGTTCGTATTATTTGCATGCACAGTAGGTTAGATTGACGCCCTAACTCGCAGCTCGTATGTTAATAACTTGCTAAGAAATTGATTTCCAAGTAGCTAATGGAACATTTGTTTAATAGTTAGCTCATAAACTGATTTGTGGGCACGGGTCCCAAGAGCAGACTCTGACTTTGTTGCTTGACACGATAGGTTTATAATCCAAAATAGCGTTAGAAGTAATCTAGGCCTAATTATGTCTAATGTCCTTATCAATCCACTAGACTTAAGGCAATTGGTTGATTGTTTAATTTGATAGTCCAATTGAATTAATTAATTACTAATTAGTGTCTAATTCGATGGACGTTGTATGATCGGGTTAGATGGCTTAGGTGGGCTTGGGTCTTTTCTGGGTTCAGATTAGATCGATTGGGCAATTGAGCAATTCAAACTAACCTTTAATAGGTAGAGATTCAATGATCAAAGCAAATCATTCAACCCCAATAATCACTCCAATCGGTGTTGCCTAATTTAATTAACTTCCTCGCAATTTTTATGATTCCTGCAATTTAATTTCTTTTCCTTTAAATTTCTTGCTTGTTTAAATTCTTGCACTTTAAATTCCTTGTACGCTCATTCGTCCAATTTTCCAATCCCCCCATTTACCGCTTTCAACACTCAAAATGAACAGGAAATAAATAACCAACCGCCACTCCCTGTGTTCGACCCCGGCCACTACTACTGCAAGTAGTTTAGTGTTCATGGAATTATAAATTTTATTTGGCAAACTAGGAGCCTCGACAACTCCCGCTCCGTCAGAAGCCAACAAATTGTTGGGTTTTATGCCCTAAAACTCGTAGATAGTAAATGTAACATTTGACTTGCTTCAATGAAGTATTATTTCTATATATTTGTTTTGCCTAAATATAACCACAAATCCAATAAACTAAGAACCCATGGCTATATTATGTATACTTGAAGTTTATGTGTGACATAAGTATGGATCAAGTTCAAGCAAATAGTCTAAACGATCTATAGTATATGGATAAGGTTGGGTACCTTAATCCTGGGGACACTATTGGCGCTGCTCGCTTTATTCTTTATAGACAGACGATGTGATCCTAATTGTCCATGTATAAGACATGTGAGTGAGGGCGTCCTATGCAAAGAGTTTGCATAGAGATCGGACCAGGAGATAAGTCACTTTCACTTTACAACACCGTTTACTGTTGAAACAGAACATCTCATACATATAACCTAGGTAACTCGATCTTAATCCTGAGCTAACTATGAACTCCTGTTTATTTAGGATTATCCTTTGATTTGCATGGGTGAGAGTGGCCAAACATCGCCGACTCAATAAGCCTACCATTTTGGGGATAAGACTAAATGGATAGTTGGGGACATAGCTTTGCAAGATGGAATTCATTGCTACCCGTTTTAGGGTTAGTATGTTGGTTTTTATGCCCTAAAACTCGTAGATAGTGAATGTAAACAAATTTTATACTTGTGTTTAATAAAGTGTTATTTAGTTTTTGCAATAAAATGGTATTGTTAAATATTGAACTATTTGACCCAAATCCAATAAACTAAGATCCAAGGTTGTTTGTATGTAACTTGAACTAGTATGTGGAGACATACGGGGATCGATGTTCAAGTAACAACCTAAAAAGTCTATAGTACAAGGATAAGGTTGGGTACCTTATCTTAGTAACACTATATGATACGACCCGCTTTGAATTTGATACAGACCTATTGATCCAAAGCGTCCATGTAGTAGACATGCGAGTGGGGGTATCCTATGCAATGAGTTTGCATAAGACCAGACCGCGAAATAGTAATCGCTAGCTATAACACCGTTAACTGGTTAAGTTTTTATTTCACTAGGATGACCTAGGCAACTTAGTCTGAATCCTGAGTGGATTATGGACTCCTGTTCACGAGGGATTGTCCTTTGATTTGTATGGGTGAGAGTGGCCAGTACGCTTACTCAATAAGCCTACCATTTTGGGGACAAGACCGAGTGGGGAGCTGAGAACATAATCACACAAGATGGAATTCACTTCTTCTCGACTTTTGAGGAAGTAGATGAGTGTTCCCTTAAGTGGTGTCTCCGGGTCTTGAACAAAGGGCCCTACCCTCTCACTGGCCCGAGAGGGGTTTTCTGTTTGATGGTTGGACCACAAATAGGTTGTTCATTAGAGGAGCACTAGTACTTAAGGAAGTAAAGGTAACTCAGGGGTAAAATGGTAATTTGACCCAACTGGAGTTACGAACACTCGTGAAGGACTAACTTGCTGTTATTGGTCGATATCCGTGGACATAGAAATATTCTGCTGTGAGAAGAGTGCAGTTGTGGGTCTTTAGTGGAGTGACCCACAGTTAACGAATGGAGACTAACTTGGTTAATGAGTTTAGCCAATTAGTCTCGTATCGTTGGAGCTTCTGATCTGTAGGTCCATTAGGTCCCACTGGTAGCTCGTAAAGAGACTTGAAGTAAATAAATATAAATTGTAAATTGAAAGTGTTCAATTTATTTGGGAAATCATATAATGTATATTGATGCATTATATGTAAACCCGAGACTTTCCTTGGATTATTTTCTCTTTCTTCTATTGTGGAAGTTGAATTAAAAGTTGTTGTTATTCATTGTTGAAGGAAAATGGCAAAGCTTTGTGGTTCATTGTGGTTTCATGGTTGGATTAAAGTTGTTGGAAGTTATTAATTTAAGAATAAAAGGAAAGAAAAGAAATGACCAAAGGAAATGAAAGGAAAAAAAAAAAACAAATCAGCAAAAGGGGAAAAAAAAGAAAGGAAAAGAAAGAAATGGGAAATTTTGGCGATGCTAAAAACCCACCACCGACAATCATCTACTTCAGCCCATTACCAGCCATTTTCTCCATCTTTTTCCCAACCAAACTTCAGAGAATTCGAGGGAGAGAGTGAAGGAAGAAGAAGAAGAAGGTTTCTAGGGTTTTGAGGTCAAAGAAGATAGGAAATAGCTCAAGCAAAGGCAGCCCTAGCAGAATCTGAGTTCAACCTGTCTACCTCTGGTTTTTGTTTCGGTTTGAGATACACAGAGAGAACTAAGAGGTGAGGTTTGATTTTCTTGAAAGTTAATCCATTTTCTAACAAATTTCATGAAGGAAGCTTGAGCTAAATCTGATGATAAGTTAATGGTTTTTGAAATGGAAAACAGAGCACAGGATTTTCGTGCAAAACAGGAGGATCTCTGGTTTTCTCTGGGTTTTCGAGCATTCTGGGGTGTAAAAGTTGAATCAGAAGCTCTATTTGGTATGGTTGGAAAGCTGATTCAATTTCCTACAACTTTCATGAAGAATACGTGAGCCAAAAATGACTTGAAGTAGGTTTAATTTCAGGAGGAAGATAGAGGGTAGCAGAGAAGCTCGAATCTGTGTTTTCTGTGTTCGGGGCATTTCTGGACAAATTGGTTGGTAATCTCGTTTTCATTTCTTCAGGTACGTTGTAGAATGTTAGAAAATGAAGAGTTTGATGTATAGTACATTAATATTGGTTAAGTATTGAGGAAGTTATGAGTGTTGGAAGTTATGGTACTGAATCTGGAAAATCAGGAAAAGTAGAATGTGAAGTGTGATTTTTTATTCAAGTGTTTAGAATTCATGAGCATGGAAAGATAAGACTATCTATGGTTCTAATGCTCGGTTTTTATTTGTTTGACAGGCCAAGAGGAAATAGGTCGAGTCTACAGACCAGGAAACTAGCTAAGACAGTGAGTGACAAAACAAATTTCGAAAATTGTTTCTAAACAGTTGTTCATGGTTAAATGTCTTATATGCTTTTTCCTATGAATGATACATGATTTCTATTAAAGGTTTCAAGCATGAGTTTTGAGCTTAGATTTTCTAATGAGGTTTATATACGAGCACGTGGTTAATGACTTATGAAAAGTAGTTGAAACGATATCTTTTAAAGTAAAGTATGGATTAGCAAGTACTTTTTAAAGATTTTCAGTTTTTTTTCACGAGCAAGCTGAGTAAGCTTAAGTTTTACGAAAGATAACGATAAGCAGACATATTTTAATGTTTTCATGTGATTTTCTGAGATTTCCATTGACTACATGACTGAGATATTGAGCCCAAGGCTATATGGTACCGTGTGCACACAGGTTATATTCCGTTGTTGACATTGAGTGTACTCCGTGACAACGATGCTGTCGTGAGTGCTGGGCAGGCCCCACTACGACAAAGACGATGGGAGTGCTGGGCCCCAGTACATCGTAGGACTAGTAAACGTTGGTTGTACTGGGTGTGCCCTACACAACGTAGATCGGTCATGTTAGTTAAAACGTTTGATGTACTTGATATGCCTTGCTGGATTTTTAATGATGTACCTATGATGTTTTTTAGAAAACTTTTATCATTGCACGTTTATGTTTAACGCCTTGGTTGAGCAACTTTATACGTTTAAAGTTTTACCACGTGTTCTGATTTCCAGATTTACAGTTTTAAATTTAGCCACTCACTAGGCTTCATAGCTCACTCTTTCAAAATGTTTTCCCACTTTTCAGGTAGAGATCGAGCTCCCGGTGCCTGATACACTGCCAACGTCTGCTGAAAGTTCCAGATCAAGCTCCAGTACGTGGGTGGAGTTGTATATTGAGTATGTCTATATTGTAAATGTTTTTGTAAGGATTGGATAATTTACGGTTTGTGTAAGTTCTAGAGGTCGTGGCTGTATAAACTCCAGTTGAATATGTTTTTGGTTGTGATATCTATATCAGGTTATTTTCCAAACCAAGTTATGTCAGGGTTGCACCTCGTGTATGTTAAAAGGTTTTCAGGGATTCCGCGGTGTTGTGTTTCACGTAGAATATCTTATATCTAAGACTAGTATGTTTATCAGGTTCAGCGATTCAGCAGGGTCAACAAGTATCGTTAGAGGAGGACGATGTCTGTTGGCTTCACGCCATCTCCCTGACTAAGCTAGCAGGTAGTTTGGGAGGGGGTGTGACATTATAATATAAAGTTTATGAAACTTTATAATATAATTTTTTAATTAAATTTCAAAAATTAATTCTTGAGAGAAAATATTTGAAAGAGTTCAAATAAATTTAATATGAATTGGATTCATATTTTAATTTTAATAAAATCCCTAAGATTAAATATATGATATTTAATTGGGTAATTAATTAATTATTTATTAAAATTAGAGACCTTTTTCCTATTAGGAAAATGCCTTCCTTTTCCTATTAGGAAAAAGGTCTTCGCCTTTACTATATATAGAACCCCAGGGGTGGGGTGAAAGGCATCTCATTGTCTCTCCTTCTCTCAAAGATCTCTCCCAAAAGACTCCCACAAGTCTCCTACTTCAAGAAGTCTTAGAGTCATACCAGTGTAGCCATAGTGGTGGTGTTCGCACTAGTTCGTGATTATTTCACAAGCAATTGGTGAATTTAATCTGAGTTGTCAATGAGAGTAAGTTTATTGACAATGTATTGGTATTTTAGATTAAACAAAAATTAATTATGAATCGGTCCCAATCACGCTTCCGCTTTATGGAATTACGGAATTCCAATCCTTCATAGTAAAGGTTGTTCTCTTAAGTGTTGACTCCGAGTCTTGAACAAAGGGGCCCCGCCCTCTCATAACCTTGAGAGGGACTTGGTTCAGTGATTGTATAGCGAACTAGTTGTTCATTAGAGGATCAGTGGAACTTAAGGAACAAGATGTAACTATAGGGGTAAAACGGACTTTTGACCTAGCTCTAGTTACGAACAACCGGTGAAGGGTTGACTTACTAATCATGGTTATCTAAAGTGGACAAGAAATATATCTACAGTGAGGGGAGTGCAACTACGGGCTATAGTGGAGTGTCCCAAAAGCTAACAAACGATGAATGACTAGGTTAATGAGATTAATCGGTTATCATCATTTCGTTAGAGCCCATGATCTCTAGGTCCATTAGGTCCCTCTACTAGCTCAATAGGAATAAAACTTGGAACAATATGATAGGTTAATATTTGAAACGTTCAAATTCAGAAAAGGATACAAAAGTCGCTTATATACGATATTTAACGACATATTAGTTTAATTATGAATTAAATTTAAAATGAGAGTTGGATGTATTTAAATATGATTTAAATATTAAACACGTGAATAAATATTCATGTTCAAGAAATTTCGTTGGGAGAAAAACCAAGATTGCACAAGTGGTATTAATTTAATATAAGATATTAAATTAAATGATTTTATTTTTAATTAAATAAAGTTTTATTTAAATTAAAATAAAATCATAATTGAGTGGGATTGTTCAGATTTTATATTTAAAATTACAAAATTTTGATTTTAAAAGAAATTCAAAAAGTTGGTAATTTTTTGAGGTGGTGTTTAATGACCAATCACCTTAGATTAGCCTTCTTGCACCACCTAATCCATCACTCAAAGCACTCCCAAGTTGCTGTCAATTTTTGGTGCAATTCTTGTGCATGATTTTCCTCTATTTATAGAGGATGAGCTGATGAAAATTGGTGGTTTTTCTTCAACCTAAAATGCTGCCAAAATTCTCCCAAGAACTTCCATGTTCGTACTCTCAAGCTTGCTTATACCCATAAGCTTTCCTTTCCAATTTCTATCAATTGAGGATCCCACAATCCGTTCTAAGGCCTGAGGATAGTAGAGAAGATCCAAGTGGTTGTCCAAAAGTCGTTGGTGTGAATTATAAAGCATCGGATTATACGAATTGGGAGCTCCAAGAGGTAGGTACCTTATTACTGTTTTTTTGTTCTTATGGACAGCATGTCTTCTAGGATTAAATTGATCAAATTGTGTGCCTAATATCCAAAATTGCTTCAGCATGTGTGATATTAACACCTAAACAAATTAGAATCAAGCATAATAAATCCCAATCCAACGATCCCTTTTCATGTTATTGTTTCCATCCAATTTCTCTTCTGCATGTTTATTTTCTGTCTTTTAAAATTCAGCATTTAATTATTTTATTTACTTTTGCTTGTCCTTCTTTACAAAAATACCCCCTGTTTTCATTAGCACAAAATTCTACACTTGCTAGATCCCCCTTCCATGTGTTTGACCCCGACCACTATTTCTACAAAATAGTTGTAGTGCCGTGGATTATAAATTTATTTGACACGACCTTCGACAAGTCATCCCGTCAGGCATCCCTACTCATGGGCGTCAACTAAGGTTTTGTCACCACCCTCTTCTTCCCAGTGAGTTCTGCTTGAATTTCTCTTCGAATCACGAGCTTATATAGTGTGGGGAGTGGTTGAGGAGCCACGAAATATGTGCTGGTAGGTAGCCCAGTCATTTTCGGAGTCAAAACGGTCGGTTAGGTGCGCAAAACTCTCGTTCAAAACGACCTGCGACCGACTCAGAACGGCCTCTGTCTGCCCAGAAATGCGGTCGCATTTCATTTTTGTCTTCCTAGAAATGCGGCGCATTTCTGGGTTTTTCCAGATTCCTTTAGTTTTTCTACACAACACCAAATTGAGTCAAATTCATATCAAAATAGATCTTTTCAAGCACTTTTAAGCATAATTTGACAAATGTGACTCTCAACTCCCTAATTCATCAACTTTAACATATTTAGAGCTCGGGAATAGTAAAATTGATCTAAACATGCAACTTTTGACAAGAAAATGAGCTAAATATAAGGGTAAAATAGGTATATTTTTTACCCTTATCATACCGCCAAACTTAACTCATTGCTTGTCCTCAAGCAATAGCCAATCAAAATGTTAGAGATCAACTTTTTAATTGCCAATCAGAATGTGAGAGCTCAATAATAATTGCAAACCAAAATGTTATGGATCATATGTAATTGTCAATCATGGTAGTAGCATCAATTTTTAATTGCAAATCAAAATGACATGGAATTAAGTAAACATGTTTCTCAAGATCGTTTTCTAAAAAGTTTGTCTTTCAGGAGAGGGTTCTACTCTAGTGCCAGTCACAACGTCTAAGTTTCCTAGGCATGAAGATTTCTATTGTTCTTTTTCGAAGCAAAACTCTCCCTAGTCCATCCTAACCAATATGTTTAAACTACCTAACTTCTACTCATTGAGCCTAGTGTAGTCCTTTTAGTTAAGAAAAACAAGACTTGAGGTTCCTTGAGCATACATTCGTTACTAGACCTTTTTCTATCTCCCCCAAACTTATTTGACTTCTGGTGCTCTTTTTATTCAACTTCTTTTTCTCCAAGAGTATCCTTGCTGTCATCTTTACCTTCATTCTAGCTTATCGACACTTTTTGGTAAAGATATCTAGCTACGAGAAAAGTTCACAAACTCGGAATAATACTCACTTCCCTAAGTAAACCTTTCATGCAGTGGCAAACCATGGGTGTCATGAATGCCCCTGGTTACTCAGTAAACTCTAGGAAGGAGGAGTAACTCTCGTTTTTTTTCTTTTTTTTTTTAGATGATATATACTAAGCACATATTTCTTTTCCAGCAGTACAAATTTACAAAATATATATATGCAAAGTAAAGTAAAGCACCCCCCCAAACTTAAGATAGGCAATGTCCTCATTGACTTTGTTTTTTAGGCATGGGCTTCCATGAGGCTTTTTGTTTTTCAAAACATCAAGGCTAAACTCTCCTAGTGTGTTAGAAAGGTTAAACATGAGGAAGTTTAGACTTTAAGAAAATTCTGTAAAGAAAAAGACTAATGGAAAGCCTATGACTAGAAAACAATTTGGTTGTGATGGTGGCACTTTTTGAGATAGAACTAAGCTCTAGTTATCAACATCAAGGGCTTAAAAGAAAACTCAAATGAAAACATGTCTTTCTAAAACATTTTTTATGGCAATTGTTTTCCATAAAGTTGATTTTTTTTCAAAGAGTTTCATAGGTTAGACATTAAAAACAGCAAGTAGATTTTTTAGAAAAGTTTCAAAAAAAACTCAAGTTTATCTAAGCTATTCTAACAACAAGCTATTTAAAACTACCCTATGAACATAATTAACATCAAACAAATTATTTAAAACAATCAAAACAGCAATCAAACAATTAAAAACATAATTAAGCATGCTAAAGCTAAAAAAAAAGAACAGCATCTATCCATACACAGAAAACAGTAAAATATGCACAAAAACAGTAGATTGAGGGGATCAGAAAACTCCCCTATTCCTCGTCTGAGGAACTCTCTCTTTCATCTTCATATTCATCATCTTCTTCATCATATTCTTTCTCTTCTTATGGCAGCACGATTGAGGGAAGTCAGGAAAGACAGGAGCAATACTCGGGGCGATAGAGAGGTAGAACTCTCTAATGGCTTCATCTCTCTCTTTGGCATAAACCCAGTAAGCCTTCAGCTTGTCTTCAATTCGATCTAGTTGTTGAAAGGCAAATGCAAGGGCCTCTGATGATGGTGTGGGCCCTGAAACTGGAGTATGCTGAGGAGGTGAAGTAGGTGTCAACCCCGATGGTGGAGTGGCTTGAGATGTGGAAGCTTTGTCCTTTCTTTGGGCATTATTTTGTTGGAGCTTCCCAATCAGAGGTAAATCGATGGTAGGACTGAAGAAGTGGCGCTCTTCATCCTTTCCAGGAACTATCTTTACCCTCTGACACAATTGGGTAATCAGTGACCCAAAGAAAAGCTTCCCTGCTTTCTTCCTTCCACATGAAAGGATCTCCTCCCTGATGATGCTCCCGATGTTTATCTCCAACCCCTTCATGATACTGTAGAGGAGCATAACTCTCTCTACTGAAATAGTGTTATCGTGGGTTGTTGGCATCAACCTGTTCTTTATAAAGTGAAGCCACACTACCGATTTTGGCTTGAGATCGCTTGGCACTAATGTCTTCACCTTTGTCTGGGACTCCTTCCATTGAACTCCCTTGTTGGCCACCATTTTCAGTGCTTCTTTCATTTGTTTAGTTGAGGGGTTCTTGATGGCATCGTTCCCTCTTAGATGCAAGGGTGCCTTGATTCTGTACACCCTGTTGATGTCAACAGAAGAGAAGTTGACCATTTTACCTCTCACCACTGCCATGCTCATGCTCTCTTCCCTCAGTCCAGCATAAAATTCTCGAACTAAAGGCACCACGACCTCCTGAGGGTGAGCACAGAACTCCTGCCACTTGTACTGGGTAATAACTTTAGTAACGAATTCTAGCAAGGCTCCAGCTGTCACGGGGGAAAATCTCGAACCTGAAATTTTTGCCCTCGTGCGGCCTAAGGGATCCCCTTAGTACAGCCTCACTCACTTCTGAAAGTTCATTTCTTTGGTTAGTTGCGGAATAAACACTCTTCACCACTTTTGGTTATGACTCGCTCACCATGTCGCTCACAAGATCTCAACACTTACTCACTCAAGTGTGATGCTCCCTCTTGTGCGCCCATACACACATCATGACACATAAAGCATAAGTAGAGTTGACAAGGCAATATACGGGAAACCTCACTCCCAACCTTCTTCATTTAACACGTATGAACAAGGAATATGTACAGCCTAATGGCGTATGTCTTGAACACAACGACATACCCAAACTCTACAAAACTGTAAGGTAAGAATCCTCCCAAGGACTCTACCTCCCACCAAGACTCACCCATGAGTCAAGGCTTATGGAATTCCAACATGGAATCCATAATCAAGACCTTCTTTGGAGTTCTTCTCTACAAGACTTTTCACACAAGTACTCTTCAAAGAATCTCTCAAAGATACTCTCCCAAGTCTTATGAAGAAGTTCCACCCATGGAACTCTTCAAAGACACACCAAAGGCCTCTTGCACAAACCTTGCAAGCTTGCCCATATTTATAGACAAAGGGAATGGCACAATTGTAATAAAGGGGAAGTTATGGATAAGGATGGATATTTGAATTTCAAATTCAATCTTATCCAATGCTGATCATTATCCATTTATTTGAATTCAAACATTTGAATTCAAATGCTAAGACCACCATCTTGCTTCTAGGATCGCCAAGTGTCAAGCCAAGGAACCTCCATCTAAAATGGCCTTCTAAATGCTTGCCACGTGTCCCTCCAATGGATAAAACACTCCACAATGCCTCCACGTGTCCCTGTGTCAAAAGGGGTCCAAAACAACCCAAATTAGGCTTCAAACGGACCTCCCAGGCATTTCCCGCCATTTGGCGCCAATTCTGGGCGCGGACGGCGTTTCCTGCCAAATGGCGCGCAGGCGCGCGCATGCCCGCGCGAGCGTGCCGCCCATCTGGCGCGCTGCCTGTGCGCGCGTGCTCCCTCTCTGCGCGCGCTGTCTGCGCTGCGCGCGGCCACCTGCCTGCGCCCGCGCCTCCTGCGCGCATGCGTGCGCGTCTGGTGCTCTCTACGCGCACGCATGGGCTGCTGCCTGCGTGCAGCAGCGTTCATGCTGCCTGTGCGTGCTGGCCTTGCTGCCAGCGCGCATGGGCATGCCCCAGCACGCCCCACCTTGCTGTCAGCATGCATGGGCATGGTCGTGCATGTCTCCGGTGTGCCTCCTTTGCACCCGATTGTCTTCCCACGTGCCCGCATCACTCCGCATGTCTTGCGCCATGCTCGTATGTCTCCGTGGCTCGTTGGGTCACCTTGGCTCGCCCACGGGCGTGCCATCCATGCACCGAACACCGTGTCAACCTCCGGACACGTTCATGGGCCACCTGCCCCCGTTGTGTTCCATCTACCATGCCAGCATCTTGCCAGCTACGCACTTAGCGCCGTGCTAACTCCCTAGCACGTTGCATGGGTCTCCCGCCCATGTTGTACTCTCGGTGTGCTTGCTAGCCACCTACCAGCCTCAGTGCGCGTCTCATGACCTTGTCATGGCCTCCCGCCACGCTGTGTCATCTCGCCATGCGTCTCGCTTGGCCCGCACTCCTGTTACACCATGAGAACATGTTTGTGGCTAACCTCCCATCAGCCACGAGTGTGCCACATGCCCACTCATCTTGGCCCACCTGGCCAAGCCGTGTGCTTCGAGATTTAGGGGTGTAACACCAGCTCTGTTGGAAAATCCTTTCTCGTTTAGGAAGTCTCTTTTTCTCATAATTTCCATTCTTTCCTGAAAATTGACATCCCTGAAAACTTCAGGAAACAGATTCTTTGGAGCTTTAGATGATTTGGCTTTCGGCTTGGCAGTTGAGACGGTTGGAGGAGCTGCAGGAGAGGCGTCCATGGACCTTCTCCTCGGCCTCTTGGCAAATATGGGGTAATTTTTGTTCTTGGTCCTCCTTTCGGCTCTCAATTTTCTTCTTCTCTTCTTTCTCAATGCTGCAGAGATAGGAATTTGGTCGTCATCCAATTCCTTGATCTCAAAATTTGATTCAATTTCTAAATCACTTGAGGTCTCGACCTCTTCATTTTCAACTTCCTCTTCATCCTTCTTCTCTCCTGAAGAGGTGCTCTCAGAAGCTGGTGGAGGTCCTCTAATGTCATATTCAAATAGCGGGTCAAGGGTCTCATCAGCTTGGCCTTCTTCATTGGCCTTTTCCTGGCCTTCCTCAGAATGCGGCTCAGATGCGGTCACATTATGGTCTTCATTCTCTTCCTCTTTTTCTTCTTCTTTTTCTGGATTTTCTTCACTTGGCCCCTCAAGGGCCTCTTCTTCTCTTTCTTGTAGCAGATCAACCTCAATGGCTCAAAGGCTGCAAGAAAGTCTTCAGCCTCTTTTCTTCTTTTTTCTTCTTCTTTCAAAATTTCTCTTCTTTGTTTTTCTTCCTCAAGGAGGTGAAGTTCAACAGCCACTCTCCTGAGTTCTTCATCTTGTTTTCTTTCTTTTTTAGCTTCAATGGCCCTCTCGGCCTCTTGCTTTTCTTCTTCCTTCCTTCTTTCGACTTTCCTTTCTTCTTCTAAGTCCTTTTTCTTGTAAACTCATCCTCTTCCCTCATACTCTAGTTTTCCATCTCTCTTTCAGCTCGTATCTCCCTCAGTGCATCTTGCTCAGCCCTATATCCTTCAGCAATAATGAGAGCTTGTGCCACGGCCTGTCGGATCATGTCTTCGAACACATCCGGTGGCATTCTAGCTACTTTGAGGGGCTCGATGATAAGAGGCTTTTCAGGCACAGCCTTCTTTGAATCCTTCTTTCTTGCACTGTAAGTAACAAAAGGCATATCCCTACAAGACGGAGATGGGTTAGTAGAAAAGTTAGAACCTTTACCCGTTAGAGTCTCTCCTTGTCAAGAGCTCTCTCCAACTTTGGCGACTTCTTCAACATCACGCCGTCTGGCTTCTTCTTCAAGAGTTGCACGCCTTTGGGCTCCCATCTCCCGAATCATCGCATACCATTCCCTTGAACGTTTCCTCAAAAATTGGCCCGCGGGTTTTTGGGTTTTGTTGAGGGAATCGGTGCGTGTGGACCTTCTTGGTTGAGAACTACTCGGATTCTCCCTCAAAGTGGCCGGCATTGTCAAGGAAAAAGGAGTTTGAGTGGTGGTTCTTTGGTACACAATCGCCGGCGAGAAACCCGTGGGTCTCGCTCCTCTCGTGTCGTGCATGGTAGCTTCGGGTTGCTCTTCTTGATGACGAGCACCTTAATCAGTATTCTGAGCACATTGATCACTCTAAGATCGAGTAATCTTGCAAGATGAGGATGATTTTTGCGTGTTCTTCATCGTTCTTGCTTGTGGGTTTCGGTTTCAAGAGAGTGAAGATGGAGAGTTGTGAGGTTGACTTGAATACTGAAAGTCTAAGTTGTTGGTGAAGAAGGAAAACATTTAAGTCAGCTATTTATAGGTTTCTCAAATTAGGTCACGGGACAGTCATTTAAATGACGTCACTACCCTCTGACCTTGGAAAATGCGGTCGCATTTCCAAATGCACTAGGGGAAAATGCGATCGCATTTCTCCCAGTACTCTGCCTTCTTTATTTTATCTTTTTTCTAACTTTTTTTCATTTTCCTTTGTTTTTCTTTATTTCTTTTATTTGCTGAAACAATCACAAACGTGTTAGAAAGTTCACATGCTTAAACATGATTATTTTTTTTTCTTTAGATGGGTACAAAATAACTTGGACTTTTCAAACTCCCAGGTAAATCTGCAGGAAAAGATGTTCCCTACGGTCAACTTAAGTACCTTTTCCTAGACAGAGTTTTTACTCTTGTCCATATATTTTGTTATCCCATCTATTTTATTTTATTTTTCTCATTTATTATAAATTATAAATCCACATATTGTACAAAAATTGTTTCAAGAATAGTAATCATACCAGATCAATCACATCCATAGGGGCTTCTCATCTACAAAGCTCTTCCCCCAATAAGGTTTGATTCTTTGTCCATTCATGGGCTGCTGCTTGATCTCTTCTATTACTTCAATCTTTTTCCCACCTTTTTCTTCTTGCTCTCCAAGTAAATCTTCTAATGTTTCTCCTTTCATCATTTCCTGAACAGTGGATAGCGAAAGTTCATCAACCTCATCAATCATAGAGCACTCCTCAAGATATCCTGGATATTTCATTGCATTCATCACATTGAAAGTGACTTGTTGGTCATTGACGCGCATGGTCAACTCTCCTTTCTGAACATCAATTAAGGTCCTGCCAGTTGCTAAGAATGGTCGTCCTAAAGTAATTGGCACTTCCTTATCTGCTTCACAATCCAGAATGATGAAATCTGTTGGGACTACGAATTTATCAACCTTGACTAACACATCTTCAATTTTGCCAATGGGTTGTGTTAGTGACCTGTCAGCTAACTGTAAAGTTACAGTTGTTGGTCTTGCTTCTCCTATGCCTAACTGTTGAAAAACTGAGTATGGCATCAGGTTTATACTCACTCCTAGATCACATACTGCCCTACCTACATTCCTTCCTCCAATGGAGCATGGAATGGTGAAACTTCCTGGGTCCTTTAGTTTGGGAGGAATCTCATTTTTTACCAGAGCACTAGAGCATTCAGTAAGTGCAACTGTTTCATATTCTCCCAATCTTCTTTTCTTGGATAGAATGTCCTTCAGGTGCAGGGTTTAAATCCCAAGCGCAGCGGAAGAATTCAAAGAACCATACACTGTTTTTAATTCCATTTTAAAAACCAATACGAAGGCAAAAAATACAGCAACCATAAACCATTCATATTACTGTAAAACTAGGCTAAGCATGCTTTTTAATAAATTAAAATCTAAAATCTAATTTTAGATCCAAATCTATACAGAGAATTATCAGAGAAGAAATAAACAAACCTTCGTTGTAGACTCAAGAGGGCTTCACCAATTCTTCTCTGTAAGATCTTGCCAGAAGGACACCACCACCAAAATCCAGTCGGTATTCTCTAAAAGGGTTTGGAGGCTAGGAGGCTTGTGGGAACCTCTGTATTTCTTAGAGAACTATTTTCTCTGGAACAATTATAAGAGAAGAGAGAACTTTTTTTTTCTTCTAAGATCAGAATCAAAGAGAGAGAGAGCAAGAGCTTCTTCACCACATGCTAGAGAGAGAGGGAAAAACCACCTCCCTCCAAGCGTGAAGGCTTAGTTAGGGAGGATACACACGATCTGATAACCAATTTGGTTATCAGATATTTTGATTTAAATTTAATAAATATTAAATTTAAATATTAATTTAATTAAGAATTACAAAATAATTAATTAATTAAATCTAATTTAATTAATTAATTCATTTAAATCATATTTAAATGAATCTCCCTCACATAACCTATAGTTTTAATTCAATTAATTTAATTTAATTTAATTTAATTAAATAATTAATTAATTCTCCAATTAATTAATCATTGAATTAAATATCACATATTTAATTTAACCTATAATTGAATCTCATTCAATTATCTTTCTCTCATATAACCTATAGTTTTAATGTGCATCCCATGCGCATTAATTTTAACCTATAGTTTTAATATAAATTCAATTCATATTAGATTTAATATTTGAACTCCTTCAAATATTTAATTCTCTCATAAATTAATTTTGAATCAATATTCAAAATAAATCTATATTATAAAGTTTAATGAAAATACAAACTTTATATTATAATGCATCTACATGCATTATATGATTTCCCTTAGCATTTTTACCTTAGCACCCTAAATGAGCTACCGGTGGGACCTAATGGACCTACAGATCAGTAGCTCCAACGATATGAGATTAATTGGCAAAACTCATTAACCAAGTTAATCAATATTCGTTAACTGTGGGCCACTCCACTAAATACCCACAGCTGCACTCTTCTCACTGTAGAATATTTCTGTGTCCACGGATATCGACCAATACAGTAAGTCAATCCTTCACGAGTGTTCGTAACTCCAGCTGGGTCAAATTATCGTTTTACCCCTGGGTTACCTCTAGATCCTTAAGTACCACTCATCCCTCTAATGAACAACCTGTTTAGGGTCCAACCACTAAACAGAAATTCCTCTCGGGCCAGGAGAGGACAGCGAGCTTTTGTTCAAGCCCCGGAATCAACCCTTAAGGGAACACACATCTACTTGCCCCAATAGGGGAAGGAGTGAATTCCATCTTGTACTGTTATGTTCTAGCCCCCACTTGGTCTTGCCCCTGAAATGGTAGGATTATTGAGTCGGCAAACAGGCCACTCTCACCCATACAAATCTAAGGACAATCCCTTCTGAAAGAGGTTCATAACAAACTCGGGATTAAGATTGAGTTACCTAGGTCATCCAATTAAAATAGAAACCTAAACTAGTCAACGGCGTTACATCTAGTGGTTACTATTTCGCGGTCCGGTCTTATGCAAACTCATTGCATAGGATACCCCCACTCGCATGTCTCCTACATGGATGCTTTGGATCAATGCATCTATATCGAATAAAAAGTGGATCGTATCTCATAGTGTCGCCAGGATAAGGTACCCAACCTAATCCCTATACTATAGACCATTTAGGTTGTTACTTGAACACCGATCCCCGTATGTCCCCACATACTAGTCCAAGTTTCATTTAAACAACCTTGGATCTTAGTTTATTGGATTTAGGGTTTATTAATGCAAACTCGATTATTCAATAACTAAATTACTGAATCACTCAAATAACGCTTTATCGAGATCGATTAATTTGTTTCATTTACTATCTACGAGTTTTAGGGCATAAAGCCCAACATCAGGAACTTCACTTAAGTTGTCATCTGTTCAAGTGCTTCTACCAATGGAATATTGAAATGGAGCTGTTTTAAAACATCTAGAATTTTTTTAAACTATGCATCCTATGAAGCATATTTAAATCTTTAAGGGTATGGAGGTGGTGGTCTGTGTTCTGGATCTATAACAAACTTTTTAGGTTTTGCGGTCGCATTCCCCTGTTTTTTCTCTGAACTTGAATTTTCATTTTTTTTCTTCCAATGCTTCATGTTCCTTGGTCTTTTCTTTATTTTGACAAACTTCTACAGTAACTTCTGATTTCTTTTCTGGAGACTTTTCTTGAGCTTCTTCTGGGATCTTCCTTACTTCTTGATTCACGGGGTATTTTGGGCCATCATACTCTAGTCCACTTCTCAAGGTGACTGCCTTGCACTGCTATTTTCCTTCTCGATGAGGGTTCTCAGTCTTGCTGGGCAGCGTCCCTTGTGGTTTATTTTTTATTTCTTGAGCAATCTGTCCAATTTGTACTTCCAAATTTCTAACAGCGGCATCATTTCTTACCATGTATTATTTCATAAGAGTCTCTAGGTTTGACTCTTGATTCTACACTTGGACTGGTTGGAAATTCTTTTGCGGTTGCTGTTGTGTAAGAGGTTTCCCAAACTGATTTGTTCCTGCATTACTTGTATTGGCTTGTCCTCCCCAAGAGAAGTTTGGTTCCCTTGTTGACCTACATAAAAGACAAATGCGGGATTTAGTGGACAGTTATCGGCAATATGTTCCTCACCACAAATTTCACAGTAGGGAGAAGAGATAACATTGGCAGGGGCTATGTTCGCTTGGTTGCCCATAGTCATGCCCATCATCATGTTGTGGATAGCTTTGATTTGAGCTTTGATAGCATGCAGAAATGCTGCTATTTTATCTCTAAATTTATGGGCTTTTATGTGCTTTTATGGTGTTTTCATATTGCATATCTATTTAATTTCATTATTTTGTCCCTAGGAGAAATTTGTGGAAAGGGAGAAAAAGAGCCCAATTTTGTGAATTTCAAGTCATGAGCATCAAGTTGGGTCAAGAAGAAGCCCAAGGATCGTCACATGAAGTGTTGGGCCAAAGGAAATGAAGGAAGCCCAAATTTCAAGCTCAATCCGCGCATTGGAAAGTTCTGGAATTGGGACAACGTCGCGACGCTGTCCCATTCTTGCCGCCCAAGCCAAGGTGACGTCACAGCGTGGCGACGTTATATAGGCGCGTTTTGGCTCCTCATTTCATCATGAATCATTACCCATTTCCATTTCTTTAGTCTTTCTTAAGGCTCTTAAAGTCTCTTTGAGGGCCGAGTGTGAGAATTAGTGGGAAATCATTGTAACAAGCATTTTTGGAGGGCTCGGGAGTTTGTTTCGAAGAGGATCCATAGCGCAAGCGAGGGGTTCTCGACGATCATTCTCCTAACTCTTACTTTGCTCATTTTTTATGCTTAATAGTATGTACATTTGGGAAATTTTGATCATGTATAGCCAAATCCCATTTGTGGGTCTTGAAATGGAAGGTTATAGTCAATTATTATTCTTAATTGCCTATCTCTTGTCCAAATACTGATTGTTTGTGTGGATGGTCTTAATGCTTTATATAATCTGGCCAATTGTATAATGATTAGATTCCTAATGGAAACTCGATGGAGAGAAGTTAGGATAGATCATAATCCACTCAACTAGGCTTAACTGCTCGTAGTGACAGCGAGAGTAGGTTGTTAGACTTAGAGACTGAAAGTGAATCAAGACTAATTAATTAACAAATTTAATAGAGCTAAGGACACTTAGGTTATTAATATGAGTTAATTACAATTAGGGGAAACCGAAAGGAGAACCTATGTGCTAAACGGAGATTCTAGGTTTATAATTAGTCGGACATGAGATAGGACAATTAGAATAATTGATTAGCTATAATATGATTTTCAAGACCTCGTCTCACATTCGATTCTTTCTCCACTTTTTATTTTGATTGATCACTTGAATTCGTCTTTTGCTTTATTTCTTGATTTGCTTCAGCATCATGTTTTGTCTCCTAAATAATATTTTGTCTTAGTACTTTTAGTGCTCATTTTATTATCTTGCTTAATCACTGTCATCCGTGCCTATCTCTTGTCCAAATACTGATTGTTTGTGTGGATGGTCTTAATGCTTTATATAATCTGGCCAATTGTATAATGATTAGATTCCTAATGGAAACTCGATGGAGAGAAGTTAGGATAGATCATAATCCACTCAACTATGCTTAACTGCTCGTAGTGACAGCGAGAGTAGTTGGTTAGACTTAGAGACTGAAAGTGAATCAGGACTAATTAATTAACAAATTTAATAGAGCTAAGGACACTTAGGTTATTAATATGAGTTAATTACAATTAGGGGAAACCGAAAGGAGAACCTATGTGCTAAACGGAGATTCTAGGTTTATAATTAGTCGGACATGAGATAGGACAATTAGAATAATTGATTAGCTATAATCTGATTTTCAAGACCTCGTCTCACATTCGATTCTTTCTCCACTTTTTATTTTGATTGATCACTTGAATTCGTCTTTTGCTTTATTTCTTGATTTGCTTCAGCATCATGTTTTGTCTCCTAAATAATATTTTGTCTTAGTACTTTTAGTGCTCATTTTATTATCTTGCTTAATCACTGTCATCCTCCCTGTGGATTCGATACTCGGTATACTTTACCGTTTTATTATTACTTGCGATCTGTGCACTTTGTGGTCATCAAGCTTGCATTGTAGAATTAGCCTCTATCTCTACTGCTTTAGCTGGATTCTTCAAAATTGTTGTTGTCTCAATTTCTCCCCAGTGTCTATTGTTTGTGGATATGGTGTCCAAAATAGCATGTGCTTCATTTGCAGACTTCTTTAAGAAAGATCCGTTTGTAGATGCATAGACTAGTGCCTTCGAAGCTTGATCCAATCCACTGTAAAAATGCTCTAAGATGATGCAAGCAGGCAATCCGTGATGTGGACACTTCCGCACCAGCCTTTGGAATCTCTCTCAGGCTGCATCCAGAGGTTCATTATAAGATTGTCTAAATGCAATAATTTTAGCTCCATATTTGGCATTTTTATTAGAAGGAAAAAACTTCTCTAAAAACTTTTCAGCCAAGTCGTTCGAAGAAGTGATGGAGTTTGGAGGGAATAGGTCCAACCAAGCTTCAGCATCTCCCTGCAAAGAAAATGGAAAAAGTTTTAGCTTCAAGGTATCTCCAAGCACTCCTGTAACTTTAAAAGAACTGCAAATTCTTAAAAATAGCTTGATGTGTTTATGTGGATCTTCATTTGGAAGTCTAGAGAATTGACCCATGGTATTCAACATTTGAAACATCACTAGTTTCAGTTCAAACTATGGAGCTTCTATCGGTGGCTCAATGATTCCTGGATTTAAAGTCTGAAAAACGGGTAAGGCATAGTCCCTTATTGCTCTATTGCGGTCTTTGATAGCGAGCATAGCTAGCTAGTTTTCCTTAATTAATTTATCTAGTCTTTTATAATTTATTGGCCAAAATGATGCGTTTTTGTAGGAAATAAATATTTGAGCTAATTGCGTGTTCGGGACATGAAAAAGGGCTAAAAGATCGAAAAAGGATCAAGTTGGAAGAAGTCAAATTCAGCCCAGCTGATTAAAAAAAAAAAAAAAAAAAAAAAAAAAAAAAAAAAAAAAAAAAAAAAAGTGTCGCGACGCTCTCGACAAATTTTCCAGATTCGCGGTATCGCGACAGCGTCGCGACGCTGTCCATAGCGTCTCGACGCTATCGACAGATTTTCTTTAAATTCCTCTTTTCAGCTACGGATTAGGGGAGTCCAATTGGTTAGATTTTAGCCCTAATTTCGACTAGAGACCTTTTGTGGGAGCTAAAGGCAAGGCCAAGGAGCGGGAATCAAGCGAGAAGACGTGGAGATCGTGACGGGGACGTGCGGTGTCGGCGGATTCGAGTTTTCCTTTCTCTTTCCCTTAACTCTTGTAGTTTTTATGGTTTTTCTTTCAATTAGTGTTTGTGGTTTAAAGACTATGAATTGCTAGTTGTTTGTCTTAGGGTTTGATGTAGTTGCTTTAAATTGTTGGATTGAATTTTGGGTATGAATGTGTTCTTATTCTATGCATGCAATTTTATGTGTAATGCTTTCAATTACTTGATCACTAATTGAATGATTTAAGTGTTGAATCTAACTCGGGAGGGAGGATTTGGCCTAAGACTTACTTTGTTTAATTGCATGACTAGAGTAGAAATTCTAAGTTTGTGACGGGATTTGGAATATCTTTAGAAGCGTAACAAGGACCGAACCGAATAATGTCTTGCATGTTAATGAACTTAGATAGGGATATCAAGTTAGTTTATATGCATGAGAATCAATTATACTCGGGAGAGGTAATCGTGATAAAAGTTTCCTTGGCTTGTAGAATAATTGCACGGTCAATTCATTCCTATTAATCAATCCTCAATCTTAATCAATGAAATCAATTCCCTAAGAGTCTTTCCATTTGAGTCTCCACTTTTATTTTTATGCTTTTAGTCTTTACTTTTATCTTTATCATTGAGTTTTGCTCCCTAAATAAAATTGGACAAAAGTATTCACGATACTTAATTTGCTAGAAAACCAATCCAGAGGACGACACTCGTTTTACACGAAAACACTATATTATTACTTGACCCGTACACTTGCGGTAAGCAATTTGCACATCAAGTTTTTGGCGCCGTTGCCGAGGATTGGTATATTTAGTTAAATTAATATTGTGGAAAAATTGTCCGGTCTTAGTTTAGGGTGTATTTTATTTTTTTTTGTTATTTTTGTTAGTTTTGTTTTTAGGTAGATTGCATTTTTTTTTTTCCTTTGTTGTTTTGTTTTCCATATTTAGATTTTTCCATATTTGTTTGAATTTTCCTTAGATAGAATTTTTCTTTTTAGTTTTTTCCTTTTTAGTATAATTTTTCCTTATTTGCTAGTTTCCTTATTTGTTTTTTTCCATATTTGTTTTTGCATTCCTTATTTGTTTATCTTTTCCTTTTGTAGATTATATTTTCCTTATTTAGATCAAGCATTTTTCTTTTTTAATTCTTTCCTTATTTGTTTGATTTTTTCCTTAGTTGTTTTTTCCCTTAATTATCTTTTCCTTATTTGTTCTTTTTCCTTTTTGATTTCTTTTCCTTATTTGTTTGAGTCTTAGTCCTTTGTTCTTGTTGGGTTATTATTTAATTGGAAGCCTAATATTCATTGTTGCTTTAATTGATTTGAATGGCTTTTTATTCAACTCCGTATTCCAATTTTTCATCTTCAAGTTTTACCCCTTTAAAAGAAAATTCTTCCTTGGAAAGCATAGTTCAAAATTATATTGAGGAGTCTAGAGCGAGGTGTCTAAAATTTGATGAAATTATAAGAGGACTTCAAACCCCAAAGGAAGTTAGTGAGGTGGGATCCACTTCCATAGGATGTCTAGTGAGTCATGTGGCCGATGATTCATTGGCACCTATTCAGGAGCGTATTTCTTTCAATCTTGTTGAGGATGAGCATTTAGGGGTGAGTTGCATGAACAGTGGGGAAGAATTGGAGAGTTGTAGCACCTTTCAAGAACACGTTTGTGAGGAAGAAAAAGAAAATGAGCTTGCAGTGACAGAGGAAGTTCAGGAGGTAGAGTTTGAGGTTGATCAACCTTCGTCTGTTTTATCTTCTTTATCCTTTGTTGAATATGATTGTTCTTTTTTCTATTCTCACGAGTCAGTTTTAGAGTCAGAGTCTATTTATTTTGATCTTTCTCCTTTGATGCTTATTTTAATCAAAAATTCCAAAAATAGATCTGTTTCAGGGGCCCATGAGAAGCTAGTAAGCTTGCTAGCGATCGTGTGTTTTATTGATTCAAGGAAGAAGGGCCCAAAGAAATACGAGAATTTTTATGTGCCTTGACAGACTGCACGAGCACGTCGAGCTAAAGACAATAAACAAGCGCTTATGGGAGGCAACCCAAGTTACTTCGTTATTGTTTGTTATGTCTTGTTGTTTTTGTTTTGTAGGAGTTCCCGTGCTCTTGTCTATGTCAAGCATTCATGAAAAGGTCATCATTCCAGGGCAGTATCGTTCACCCCTTTCATTCTTTATTTGTTCTCATGATTGATTTTGCTTTATTTTCTTCATACATTGAGGACAATGCATGCTTTAAGTTTGGGGGTGGAATAGCATGTTTGTGGAGCCCTTGAGCATCTGAGTTCGGGCTATAGTTTTGAGCTTTCTTTGAATTGAGCATATGGTTGTTTTCTGGATGCTATTTTTGCATGACTATGATTTCCTAGGATAGGCTTTCTTGTCAATTTTCAAGCTTTCGATGAGTTGTAAGCATGAGTGCCCAAAAAGGGAGACTTTTTAAACTTTTTCTAGGAGATGTCTTGCATGAGTAGAGTATTTGTCTTGGCTAGATTTGGATTTGAATGCTTAGGAGCGAATTATTAGGTTCATATGCTTGTTGTCACCTCGATAGGTGTAGGGAAGAGCTAAAGAGTTAATTTTTTTGCAAATTAGCATGTTTGGTCTTGCCTAGGAGGAAAGAAAAGAATATATGCTGATCATGCTCATAAAGAAAAATCATTCTTGTTGTTACTTTTGAAAGAAAAAAAAAATTATTATGCCATGGCCTGTGCACAGTTTGCAATGAGTAATAAAGATTTAGGCAAAAAGAGCTACCCCTGTTGTGATCAGTTAGGCCAACCAGAGAAAACTCAGGTTAAGGGTCCCTGCAATAGGTGTGTGAAAGCTAGTGCCACATATAAATGCTTGATTTAATTTTAAATTATAAGCACCTAAGTATGGAGGAAAACAAACTAATTTGTTCCATTGACTCATTAGTGAATCCTTAGTGCCAGTGTAGAGGGAAGATGAGTTGAGAGTTTAGTAATCCAATCCCGGGCTAGTAGAGTCTAATCTCGTTAAGTTAGATCTCGCTTGTGCAAGTTAATTTTGGAAAACTTTTGATTTGTCTCCCTCATTGGTCCTTATGTGCATGTCTCTTGATTGCTTGATTATTGACTTTTGAGCCTTGAGGATTGAGTTATGTTTGTTGCATCCATTCTTCTATTGTATGCTTGATTTTTAGTTTGCTCGAGGACTAGCAAAAGCTTAAGTTTGGGGGTGTTTGATAGCGAGCATAACTAGCTAGTTTTCCTTAATTAATTTATCTAGTCTTTTATAATGTATTGGCCAAAATGATGCGTTTTTGTGTTGTTTTTGTAGGAAATAAATATTTGAGCTAATTGCGTGTTCGGGACATGAAAAAGGGCTAAAAGATCGAAAAAGGATCAAGTTGGAAGAAGTCAAATTCAGCCCAGCTGATTAAAAAAAAAAAAAAAAAAAAAAAAAAAAAAAAAAAAAAAAAAAAAGCGTCGCGACGCTAGGACCAGCGTCGCGACGCTCTCGACAAATTTTCCAGATTCGCGGTATCGCGACAGCGTCGCGACGCTGTCCATAGCGTCTCGACGCTATCGACAGATTTTCTTTAAATTCCTCTTTTCAGCTACGGATTAGGGGAGTCCAATTGGTTAGATTTTAGCCCTAATTTCGACTAGAGACCTTTTGTGGGAGCTAAAGGCAAGGCCAAGGAGCGGGAATCAAGCGAGAAGACGTGGAGATCGTGACGGGGACGTGCGGTGTCGGCGGATTCGAGTTTTCCTTTCTCTTTCCCTTAACTCTTGTAGTTTTTATGGCTTTTCTTTCAATTAGTGTTTGTGGTTTAAAGACTATGAATTGCTAGTTGTTTGTCTTAGGGTTTGATGTAGTTGCTTAAATTGTTGAATTGAATTTTGGGTATGAATGTGTTCTTATTCTATGCATGCAATTTTATGTGTAATGCTTTCAATTACTTGATCACTAATTGAATGATTTAAGTGTTGAATCTAACTCGGGAGGGAGGATTTGGCCTAAGACTTACTTTGTTTAATTGCATGACTAGAGTAGAAATTCTAAGTTTGTGACGGGATTTGGAATATCTTTAGAAGCGTAACAAGGACCGAACCGAATAATGCCTTGCATGTTAATGAACTTAGATAGGGATATCAAGTTAGTTTATATGCATGAGAATCAATTATACTCGGGAGAGGTAATCGTGATAAAAGTTTCCTTGGCTTGTAGAATAATTGCACGGTCAATTCATTCCTATTAATCAATCCTCAATCTTAATCAATGAAATCAATTCCCTAAGAGTCTTTCCATTTGAGTCTCCACTTTTATTTTTATGCTTTTAGTCTTTACTTTTATCTTTATCATTGAGTTTTGCTCCCTAAATAAAATTGGACAAAAGTATTCACGATACTTAATTTGCTAGAAAACCAATCCAGAGGACGACACTCGTTCTACACGAAAACACTATATTATTACTTGACCCGTACACTTGCGGTAAGCAATTTGCACATCAGTCTTCAACAATGTAAATTGGATTTTCGTGTGTTGGCACCAGTGGAACTGGAGGTGCTGGAGGGATTCTCCCACCATTTTGCTCCCTTCCACGATTCTGTTGGTCAACTTGAGGATCGACTCCAGGTTGGTCCATCAGAAACTCTTGTATATGAGAAGCTTCTTCTAGAGGTTCCTGTGCGCTCAACTCTTGTTGTTCCCTTCTTTTTCGTCTTTGATCTTTCCTACGACGACGAAAGGTTCTTTCTATCTCAGGATCGATATCAAGGAGTGGACACCCCTTGTTCATGCACTAACCTTAACCTGCAAGAGAAAAATTGTAAATCAAAGTCAATTCCGTTTTTAGACAGAAATGAGGTCGCAATTGAATCGCAATTTCAAATAACAAAAATTGGTTTCACTTTTGGTCCCCGGCAACGGCGCCAAAAACTTGGTGCGTGTCAGGCTGAAAGGTGGATGTGAGAAAAAGATTATGAATAGTAATTAAGATACATTCAGCCAACCTAGTGCAAGTATACACTGTCGTACGTAGTAATAAAAAAAACCTTGGAAGTATTCCAAGAGTATCGATCCCACGAGGACTAAATTGGAAACACGAATTTGAAGAAGGAACTGCTCAAAGATTGCTTAAAATAGGTAACCAAAGAAATAGTTGATGATAATTTTTGGAAAATAAACAAAATAAACAAGTAAAAGATAACAATGATAAATAAAACGAGGTGTTCAATATAGTTTCATCCCAAAGGCAAATAACTCTAATCATAGCTTATTTAACCTAAGTCTATTCAATGCATTGGGTCAAATTTAACTTCTATTTGGCCTTGCTCCCAAGAACCGTTAGAAGGCTAAGTGAGTATCGTTATGCACATGTCTATGACTCGACTCCAACATAGATAATTCACGAATGCAATCATAACCCTATAGTTGTTATAGGGTGCCTTCGGCAGCCTCGCCCTATAACACCGAATACACTCTTTCGAGCCTTTTCTCCTATATCACCTTTATGAAAATCGGTATTGTTCGTCCCTTTCGAGATCAAACTCACACAGCATGCAAAGTCTAAGTGATTAATTTAAACTCAACAAGATTCAGAATGATATTCAATAAAGAATGACATGCATTGAATAAAACTTAAGCACGTAAACACTTTCAAGCTATTGAACCATAAGGGAATTCACTATATTGAACCCCACAACGAAATTTAGCTACGCATGATGGGATAAAGTGCAAATGAACAACTTTCCATTGAAATAAAGAATAAAGAATACAAGTATATGAAAAGTAACAAGTGCTAGAAATAAGGTGCAGGTGCTAAAACTAGGGTTTTTTCTTTTATCCAATCCTTCTAGAGTTCGCTCAACACTCTACTCTCCTTTACAAATGGGAATAGGGTGAAAATCCCTACAAACACTAAGCTTTGATGTCTAACTAAGGTTAGAATTTAGTCATCTAAGAAGGATCTCAGGCATCCCTACTCATGGGCATCAACTAGGGTTCTGTCACCACCCTCTTCTTCCCAGTGAGTGTTGCTTGAATTTCTCTTCGAATCACGAGCTTATATAGTGTGGGGAGTGGTTGAAGAGCCACGAAATAGGTGCTGGTAGGTAGCCTAGTCATTTTCGGGGTCAAAACGGCCGGTTAGGTGCGCAAAACTCTCGTTCTAAACTACCCGCGACGGACTCGGAATGGTCTCTGTCTGCCTAGAAATGCGGTCGCATTTCATTTTTGCCTTCCCAGAAATGCGGTCGCATTTCTGGGTTTTTCCAGATTCCTTATGTTTTTCTGCACAACACCAAATTGAGTCAAATTCATATCAAAATAGATCTTTTTAAGCACTTTTAAGCATAATTTGACAAATGTGACTCTCAACTCCTTAATTCATCAACTTTAACATATTTAGAGCCCGGAAATAGTAAAATTGATCTAAACATGCAACTTTTGACAAGAAAATGAGCTAAATATAAGGGTAAAATAGATATATTTTTTACCCTTATCACATAGTAATTTTACAACATAACCCATCCTTTCATGAGGAGTGGGAACAACTACGGATTCATATCCCAAAAAATATAAACAAAAGCACGAGCAGTATTGGGATCAACTATTATTCCATTCCGTGAACATCTGACCCGCCAATGAATCCCTCCATTGACTCCACGCAGTTGTGGACTCCACGAACGTGATGTTGTCTATTGTCATACCATTCGAATCCTGGTCTCCCGGATGAGTGAGCTCGAAACTAGGGTCGTGGCCCATTTCTTGAATGATGAGGTTGTGGAGATAACAACACGCTGTTATTTTATTTTTGGATGTCGACGGGATAGTACGACTTCCCCTGCATAATGGCCCATCGACCCTTCAACACACTGAAAGCTCGTTCTATTACATTTCGAGCGGATGAATGTCTCATGTTGAAAAGCTCTTTTGGGATCGTTTGTGGATTTCCACCTCGCCACTTCGTGAGGTTGTATCGTGTTCTGCAGTAGGGTGCTAGAAATCCCTCAACTTTCGAATAACCGACGTCGCATAGGTAGTAGTAGCCCTTGAGAACCTTCAGCCCTATCGGACGTGATACTACATCGCGAAGAACTCTTGAGTCGGATGCAGATCATTCCCACCCCGGGAAAACGAGTATGAACTCGCCATTCTGCGAACAAACAACAAGCACATTCGTTGTGATCTCGCCCTTCCTCGTTTGGTATCTGGGTCGATAAGCTGCATTTACGTTCACCTTAGTTTTTCTATCAGTGATAGAAAGTTTTTCTATTCTATCCGTGATTGAAAGATTTTCTATCACTCATAGAAAGTTTTTCTATCAGTGATAGAATATTTCTATATCACTCATAGAAAGTTTTTCTATGATAGAAGATTTCTAAATCACTCATAGAAAGTTTTTTCTATTAGTGAGTTTTTCCATAACTGATAGATTCTATCAGTGATAGAAAGTTTTTCTATCACTCATAGAAAGTTTCTATCAGTGATAGAAGATTTCTATCACCTATAGATTCTATCAATGATAGAAAGATTTTCTATCAGTCTTGGTTTTCTATCTGATGTTCTATTTGGTTGTTTTTTGTTTGGTTTTCTACAAGGTGCTTGGTTGTTGTTGTGTTTCTATCACTGATAGAAAGATATTCTATTAGTGAAAGAAATCTTCTATCACTGATATAAAAACTTTCTATCAGTGATAGAAAGTTTCTATCACTCATAGAAAGAACATCCAAATATGCGCACGCCAATCCGTTTAGGGGCAAATCCAATCCGTTCGAAAACAATCAGAAAACAAAGCAAAAAAAAAAAAAAAAAAACGCAGGGGTAAATTGGGAATATAAAAAGTTGATTTAAAAACTTTGTCATATTTGCAATTATTTTAAAAAGTTGTTATATTTGCTATTATGCACCATAATTTTGCTACCCATTACAATTATCCTTGATTTTTTACCAACAAGTCTTGGGATCAAATGTTATTTATGTCTATATTATTATTATCATTTTTTTTGTCAATGTACATTCTAAGCTAAATTCTTTTTCCTATATATTTTTTTAAAAAAAGTCACAAAAAATTAAAACCAGTCGGACCAAATATGGGGTCTACAATTAGGACGCGGTTTTTATCGAGGTTTTTCTTGATGCAAGCTTCCATCGGAGGAAGCCTTATCCAGCATCAACTAATATAAAAACACACAATTTTTATCCAAATTTTTTCCGATGCAAACTTTCGTATAAGTTTTTAGTAGCGTCAACTTATATGAAAGCACAAAATTTTTATCAAGGTTTTTTGCAACGCAAGTTTGCATCAAGAAAAATCCATCTTTTGCATTGGCGTAGATGAAAACACACTGTTTTCAATATGATATCTTCTATCGACATTAGATGCGTGATTTACGCCGACACATGCCTTTTGCATCGATAGAAACCTAGTTATGCCGACACAAATTCTTGCATCGGAAAAAATACTGTCGGTGCAGTTTAAAATTCTTATAGTTGTTGAGTTCAACAACATGTGAGGATGAAGATTCAAATTTCTAATTTCTAATCTTTTAAATGATACATGAGTTAACTAATTGAGCTACGTTTAAGTAGACAAACAGTTTTAAATTCCATGTTGGAATCTCTCACTATTTGTTAAGTTAAACTTTAAATAACAAGATTAGTCCTTAAATTTTCAAGTTTTGTGTCTCTTTGGTCCCTATGATGTTTAATGTCACTAAATTTTCAATTTTGTATCTACGTCCCCGGACTTTAAAAAAGCGTCTATAAGTCTTTTTTTTTTTTTTTTTTTTGAGAAAACGTCTATAAGTCTTTAAACTTAAATTTTGTGTCTAATAAATCTCTGAATTTTTAATTTTGTGTCTAATAGTTTTTTTATCTATTTGTTTTTTTTTTAAAAAAAAAAATTCACATGTTTATTAAATATAAAACTACAAGTTTAGAATTCTATCAAAACAAATTTCAATTTTATGAATTTCATAAAATTTCGAATATGTCAAGAATCGATTTAGACATAAAATTGAAGTTAAATAATCTATTAAATACTTATTAAGTTTACATAATTTTGTTTTAGTTCAACAACATTTATAGGTGGGGGATTCGAACTTTTGATTTCTTGGTCGAGGGTACATGGCAATGACAAGTTTAAGTACAAATTAGGTACAAATTTGAAGGCTTAAAGGACATATGAACCAACTCGAAACAACTTCTTTTTTCTTTTCTTTTTTTTTTCTGATAAGAAATCGAAACAACTTAGTTTAGGGTTTTTCGTACGAATGGCCCATTAAAAGTGATGAAAATAAGAAAGGACCTACATTTTCAACTTAAGGTTATATGCCCACTTACTTGCATCAACATCCTACTAAAATTATCATTTTAGCCTCTACTCTAATCTCGCTATCTTTCGCTACTCTCGCTCTTGCTCCAACTTCTCGCTCTCTCTCCAATCTCTCACTCTCTCTCCAATTTCTGTCTCCAATCTCTCGTTCTCTCTTGAATCTCTCACTCTCTCTTTGTAATTTCTCGCTCTTTAATCTCTCGTTCTCTCTACAATCTCATGCTCTCTCCAATCTCTCTCTCTCCAATCTCAATCTCCAATCTCGCTCTCTCTCCAAGATGAGAAAAGAGAGAAGAAAAAAATTGAGCGAGAAACGAGAGAGAGACAAGATGAGAAAAAATAATAGCGAGAGAAAAAATGTGTGTTTTTCATAGAAAGAGTAAAATAGTAATTTTGCTAGGACGATGAAGTAAACAAAAAGACATAAAACCTTAAATTAGGAAGGTAGAATATTTTTCATTAGGGTCTACTTAAATAGGTCAAGTGCACAATTCATTTTTTTTTTTTTTTTTTTTTTTTTTTTTTGAACAAACACAATTCATTCCTTAGTTTAACCTAAATTTAAAAAATATTAGAAATTGTTCTTATATAGAGACACATTGATAACTGATAAAAGATAGTCTTTTTCAGTATTTTAGGGACGAGGTTTGGTGAGGAAGAGAGCGAGAATGGTGGGTGCTTTGTATGGGGAATCAAAACTCTTCTCATCCTTTCTGGGAGTCGGTGCTAACCATTTCCTTCTCTCCCGGCTGCCTCTTCACCAAGTCTTCGGCTATAATCCAGGTATTCTTCTATCTTGCTCCTTCTTCATTTCCTTTCTTTATTGCTCCTCTTTCATCAACATCTCCCTGTTAATCCTCTTCTTTCTGAATAGTTCTCTTCTCACCCACTTGGTTAGCAACTCCTTAAAATCCCACTGTTTCTCGATTTTCTCCAGTGATAATTTGCTGTAATGCGATTGCAATCTCGGATCATAGTCGAATTACTCATTAATTAGAGCGGTTTCTCGTGCTGATTCGTTATAGTTTCCAAGTTGATGTTATGTTATAAAATCACTTGCCATTTTTTGGCTGCTTGTGTTTTTCTCTTGACCGCAAGATCTGGGAATGTGGAGGTAATCTGTATATTCTTTTGTAGGGGGCAAACATGTCTCAATGCAATTATCCAGGGCGCTTTCTGGTTTGACCAACCTCTTCTTCAATAGAAGGTATGAGGCTCAATTGTTTCGTACTCTCGTTATTTGATGCCTACGCTTATTGGAATTGATATCTTTCATTTGTACAAGCTAGGATATATGATGTTCCTTAATTCACGTGAAAAGTCACATGACATTAAACTCTATATAGCCGTGATTTGTGAACCTCAAATGGTATACTGTGATGAAAGTTCCAAGATACATTTCATAATGTGCGGCGAATTGGTTTGGTAGTGATAAACATGTATGTTCCCCCACGCAATAGACGGTCATATGGTTGAAAGGTTATTATGATGAGTGTTTTTACCAACATTTTAGATGTCTTTGTATGTGCTTATTGCACTTGCACAATGTGAATAATGGAGTGTGCACTCACACACTAGCGTATAATTTAGTATCCTTCATGGACTGCATGCTTGTTTTGTTAGGCATCCTATTTGGATTTATAAGTGTTGAGTAAACCATTCTCATTGAAATTGATAGAAATTTGGATGAGACACAAAATATGAAACGTAAACGTCTAAGACCTGGAAAAGTTTCTCCACGTCGACCAGTTCCGGACAATATACCAAGGCCTCCTTATGTCAAATCGAGGCGACCACCTGGAATTGCTAGTGGACCAGAGGTGCATGATGAGAAGGGTATTGAGTGTATGAGAGCTTCTGGGAGGCTTGCAGCCCATGTTCTAGAATATGCAGGGGCATTAGTCAAGGTATTTTTCTACTTTCAACGATACTTGCAACTCTACATGACACGTTGACATTGCTTGATAGAAGAGGACGTATTAACATGAAGATACATGAAGGTACATAAAATTTGACCATCTAGAGTGCATTGGGACAAAACGAATGCTAAAATCTAACAAATGTACATAATTTGGTAAACGAAGTTAAATAATAAAATCTATCCCGAATCGATTCCAATCCTCTGATTTTTTTTTTACTTATTTGTGCTTCTGAAATATGCTTGCTCTTTTCCAGCCAAGTGGCCTAACTAAGAGCTGAAATTACATCATTCCTATAAAGTCCTCAAGTCTTTTACTTTTCTCCAAAAGAAGAAAACCCTCACGGAACAGTGGAATGAAGCCAGTGCTTCCTCCAAGTTTTACGAAATAAGTTTTGCATTGAAGATTACCAAGAAGAATAATTTTTTCATTTGGACAGTTGAAGGCGATACTGATGAAAATTTTTGAAAGGGGTATCCTCTATATATCTCAATCATTTAAGTTCTGCTCTTTCTGAAAAAAGGAGGAGAGCATTTAGATCATCTGTTTATTCATTGCCACTTTGTTAATAGAATGTGGCATGTAATGTCAGTTCCTGCATTCTCTGTGCTCGAGCTCCTTGCTCAAATATCCTTGATTCCTTCAAGTGCCAAGGCTTAGATTATATGGTCACTACTTAAGCTATTTTTCTGGGATGTTTTGAGAATGGGGAATGGAATTGTTTGTGAACATGCCATGGATGAAATGATGAGGTTTGGAAGTGAGTGTGTCTTAATTCTTCTCATTGGGGGCTTCTAACTATGAAGAAATTTTGTCATTTACTCTTTTTATATTGGTAAGTTGAAGAGTGTTGTTACTAACTGTCAACTTAGGATCAAGTTTGATTCCTAGTCAGTACTTCCTTTTGTAATTCCATCTTTTCATTTACATGTTTCTTATCCAAGAAAAAGCAATTTAAATATAGCAGTTCCTTCTGTTATTACGTTTAAAGTACTAGTTGTTTACCAGTCAATGATGCATCCATTTATGAACCACCACTATATTTTATGCAAAATTTTGATTCTTGCTTCTATTGGCAGCCAGGTATTATGACTGATGATATTGACCAGGCTGTTCATCAAATGATAATTGATAATGGAGCCTATCCATCACCTCTGGGTTATGGTGGCTTTCCAAAGAGTGTTTGCACATCAGTGAATGAATGCATTTGCCATGGAATACCAGATTCCCGGGTTCTTGAGGTTTTCTCTATGAATTCTTAGTTACATCAACAATTTTTATTGAAAATCAACTGCTTGTTTTATGATGATGAATTGAGACATCAGGATTTGTTTTTTTCCCCAGGATGGTGATATTATCAACATAGATGTTACCGTCTATCTAAATGTAAGGATTTGCTACTCTCAGCTTAATTTGTGTTAACAACAGTACAAGGATGCATATTGGAAGCTTTAAATATTTTATACTGACCTTTATTTTGATAATGTAAAGTTATGTAAGCTTATCTTTCTGCTTTCTTTCTACAAGTTCTTTCAATTATTGAAAGCTTTCTGGGCGGAGACAACGATTTTCCCATCTCTCATCTTCAATTCATAGACAGCCTTTTCTTCTTCTCTCTTGATGGCTTGAAGATCAGAAATCTAATCTTTCTCATTAAAACCTCAAAAGCTACCTTGCATCTCAAAATTAACCTTGCAAAGTCTATGGTTGAACACTACATGTATAGATATGTCCATGGGTCTTAAAATTAACTTTACAAGCTACCTTGGGTCTCAAAATTAACCTTTCAAAGTCTATGGTTGTTGAACACTACATATACGGATATGTCCATGGTGTTAGATGTTGGAACTGCAAAATAGTACTTCTCTCTTTAACCCACCCTACCCTGAAATGTCTCTTGGGGTGACTCTTAAGGTTCTGTCCTTTTGCAACAGCCAACATGATATTATAGAAAATTGAGCAAAAAATTGATATGTGGAACAACGACAATATTTTTAAAGGGGTAGATTAACTCTGGCACAATTTGTTCTATCTAGCTGTCCCTCTCTTAGTTTTTGCAGCTCCCAGAATTATATCTTTAAAAAAATAAAAAAAAAGAAAAAAAAAAAGAAAAAGAAAAAGAAAAGGAAAGAAAAATTGACCCATGTTTTTTATTGGGGAGAGGTGCTCCCCATGGGCCATGACAATAGCCATCATCAAGTCAGGTGGGATATTGTCGCTCTCCCAAAGAACTTAATTGGCTTGGGTAGGTAGAGTTAAGGAAATAAACACAGCCATCCTTCTGAGTTGACTTTGGAAGCAGACCATATCTGACAAATACAAGGCTCCTATTTGCTGCATCCTCGTTCTAGTTACAAGAAGTCTTTGAACAAACATCTAAGGTGCACCTTATTCAATCTCAACACGATAAATTGCTAGAAATGGGTATAATGTCCTCTTCTGGCTGTGTAATTGGAAATATGACATTTTCTTCGTGTATAAATTCCTGGGAACCTTCTTTTGAGCTCTTCAAAGGGATATTTCTACTAAAGAGGTTTATAATCCTTTAAATGTCTATTGGTACATAACTCTTTCCTATAACATTTGAACAGAGAGCTAGATGTCTTAGTTACAATTTTTGGGTTACATGGAAGGTTCTTCCTTGTATACATGTGGAAAATTTCAGAAGGTGGCTTATGGGTAGATTTAGCCTGTTTAGGGTTAAGTCTCTTTCCAATCATGCAAAACTAAGACTATCCTAAATAAACTCATATTTGTTTTTTCTGTGTCATTCAATAAAATTAAATTTTGTAGCTATTAAAACTATTTCTGCTATCTGTGATTGTAAATTGTAGGGGTACCATGGTGATACATCAGCAACTTTCTTTTGTGGAGATGTTGATGATGAAGCTAGAAAACTTGTCCGGGTAGTCTTTTCTTTCTTCCTTTGATAAAGGGTAGCTATTCAATTAGATATGGGCATATTGTTCTTGATATCTTAGGGAGTTATTTATACATATTTTTGTTTGTTTTTGATTTTGTTATATGTATTTTTGTTAATATTTCAATAGCAAAAGTTATGGTTTTGGACCTATCTGGAACTTCATATTATATGGCTTAAATCCTTGTCTGGCAATATCCAATTTGGCTTAACTTAACTCACATAAAGGTGAGTGTTGCAAAATTGGAACTTCCCCATTTTTCCTTGGACATAGATGCTACTTGTTTGTTGTCTTTGGGATTCAAGGATTTGTGATGCTGAGCTAGGATGGTAGGATAGTAATTTCCGAAAATAATTGAGCTCCATAACTACCTTGTTAGGCTTGATTAAAGTCAAGTTATGATATGTTATAATATGTAAATGGAGTCCACCAAAGGTTCCATACTTGGGAAAATCAATTTCTTCTGTATTGACTTCATGTTGTTGTATTCTTCGGTTTTTTTTTTTGGATAAGAAACAAAGCGAATATATTCAACAAAAAAAGCAGAAAACAACCTAGAGGCCTTTGGGATGAGAGGTTCCTAAGCCTAATTTGGGGGATTAACAAGGAAGGACCTCCAATCTAAATTGATGAAGAACTGGCGTCTATTACATAAAGAATTGTGTAAGGCACTCAAAGACGAGGCGGTAAACTGCACAAGTACTGAAGTACAATTTCAAAAAATGAATCAAATGTAAGCATATCTGAGAATAATCTGATTTTTTTTTTCCTTCCACAGCTGCCAAAGAAGAGCTCCACAAGCATTGCTCCACATAATCTTTGCTTTCTTTTTGAACCACCAGCCAGACAGATTCTCAGTAAGACCATGCTCTAGACTTTATGGGACACACCAAGCCAAATCAAAAAGGTTAAGAAGGAACATTCAGCTTTTATAAGCAAAATGGCAGTGAAGGAAGAGGTGGTTGCTACTTTCTGAATTGCCATTACAGAGAAAGCAAATGTTGGGGGAGAGAGCCAAGTCCGGGTGTCTTCTTTGAATTCTGTTCATTGTATTTTGACTGCCATGAGCTACACAGATCAAATGAAGAATTTGACCTTCCGAGAACTGTTCCTTCCCAAATCAGCTTGAAGAGAGGCTGATTTAGATGAGGAGTGTTTCCATGAAGTAAATTAGAGGCAGATTTACTGGTGAAAGTCCCTGAAGTCTCTCAAAGCCAACACACTCGATCTTCCTCACCATTTGGCCTTTTTCCTTCTAGAATAGAAATGAGGCTGTCCTATTCACACATTTCTCTGTCCATAAGCCCTCTTCTGGGATTTAAGTTCCGCACTTCTGTGGCAGATCAACAATTGCTTATATCCATTTGGAGTTGGCAATTGCATAAATGGCTGGAAAGACTTCACAAAACGGTCTCCCTGTAGCCCAAATGTCCTCTCAAAATCTGATTTTTTCCCTATTTCTCAATTTGAACATGATGCTTTCCACGAAGCTCCTATTTTTAGATGTGCTTCCAGGGGCTGAGATTAGAAATTTTCTTAATAGGATTTAGGAACCAGCTGCTTTCAGTTTGCCCATATTTGCTTTTTATAATCTTTTTCCACAAAGCTGAATTGTTTTGGGCGAATCTCCACAGCCATTTTGAAAGCAGGGCTGAGTTTCTTTTCCTCAAATCTCCCACGCCCAAACCTTCATAAATTTTGGGGGCCGTAATCTTTTTCCAACTAACCAGATGACTGCCCCCATAATTATTTGCTACTTCCCAGAGGAAGTCTCTTATAGTTTTGTCAATATCAGCACTCACTTTGGAGGGGATTCTATAAATGGAGAGAAAATACAGGGGGATGCTAGTCTGAGTTCAGCATAGTCAGTTGACCACCTTTCCTATTATGAAAACCCTTCCATATTGCAATTCTGTTCCTGATTTTGTCCACAGCCGGATCCCAAGAAGAAGAATTCAAGGGGTTATCTCCAAGAGGCATGCCAAGGTAGGTGAAAGTCAATATTTCTTCTCTGCAGCCAAATAAAGCAGCCTATTTTTTGAAGTATCTCTGCTAATATTCAGTCGAATCAAAGCTAACTTCTCCATATTTATAGTAAGGCTTGAAAACAAGAACAACCTCCAATTATCCATAATTTCTGAATTATGAGTGCTAAAGAGCAAGGTGTCATCTGCATATTGAATGTGGTTGATGACAATCTCTTTTTCCCCTACTTTGAAGCCTTCAATGATATTTTTCCTTTTCCACAAATTAACAAATTGGCTGAAAGGCATCTATTATGTATAAAGAGAAAAGGGGATAGTGGTCCCCTTGTCTCAACCCTCTCGAAGCAAAAGACGGAACTCTAGGTCTTCTGTTTATCATAATGGAGAAGATTGTATTAGTAAGACGGCCTTGAATCGATTTCCTCCATCTATTGTTGAACACCTTTTGCTCCATTACCGCATCTAAGAAAGCCCAATCAACTTTGTTGTATGCTTTCTTAAAGTCAGGTTTTATGATGTACCCTTTCTTTGTCTTACTTAAATAGTCTTCTACTGTTTTAGCTGCTAAAAGAATGGCGTCTATTATTTGTCTTCCTTCTACAAATTTCATCGTTTTTATATTTTCTTAAAATTTCCAACCTCTGGTTTCTGTTTAACCTCTCACAAATTGGTTCTCTCCCTCTTTTGGATTAATTTCATGAATATATTCAGGCTGAAATGCTGAATGTCTTTGATTCTTCTAACTAGGTAATATTCTTTGCCTTGCTGCCATATTGCAAGGCAAGGCCCTTTGATCAAATTTCTTTGTATCAAGAATTCCCATGATGAATCCGAAACTTGTACCATATAACCGGGCATAAAAATCTCATGAGGCCTACAAATTTTGACAGGACCAAGTCTCGTAGGTGGTACAACAATAGCTTCTTGGTTTTCTTGAAGGTTTCTTGCATTCACTGCCACTCTTTCTTGATTTTCAAGGAGACTTCTCACATTATTCACAACCTTATTGTCACCCAAAGTTTGTTGATTAGTGGTGATTAAGCCAAGCCCATCATGGACAACAAACCCTTGCGAATTTCTTCTACCGACGCCTCAACCGTCTGCAAGCAACGGTCAAAGTTCTGTTGAGAAGAAGCTTCCGCCTCCATCAAGTTGAAATCCAATTTGAAATGGATGGGAAATATAGCACTGAAAGTAAGCAACGGTCAAAGTTCTCACATATCCAATGATAAGCGCTTGAGGTATCTACCCATACTCTTTATCGCCTCCTTCATCTCCTTCATTTCTTTCTCAATTCCTTCCACTTGTTCCTCAATGTACTTCTGAACCATTTTGTGTGTTTTCCCTAGATTTGAACGTGCTCTGGTACCAATTTGTTAGGTATCTAAGAGATTAAACCTGCAAGAAACCACAAGGTACACACAACACTATAGAAATCAAACTAGCCCTGTTCTATTGAGAGTTCTTCAAGGAACAAGGGGTTATTTAGCCTCAATATATTGATAACGAAAACAAGGGTGAACAAGCATAGAACCCTCCAGCTATTCAAAAGAGCTAGTACTCTCCTCTTAGACTTACTCTCTAAGCCAAAACATTTCCTGCCTTCTTTTTGTTACTCCTCCCTACATATTGCTCACTCCCACACACGATCACAGTGGTCCCTCCCCTACTTTCTAACCGTTTTTCTTATCTTTCCCCAAACTACCCTTCTTAGCATAAGTATAAATAATTGGGGGTCTCACAGATCCTCACTAATTTTATTGCTTATGATAAGTTAAAGTTAGCCAGATGCCATCATTTGAGTATTGTGCATTACTATGTTAAATTAATTATACTCATTGCTAGAATCCCCAAGAAATATAATGAAGGAAGAATCTAAAATTCACTAGAAATAAATAACTGCAGCATCATTCTTTTTTGTACAAAAGCACTTTTGATCTAGATGAAATGATGTTGAAGGAGAATATTGAATTCAGCATATTTGTGAAATGTTCTTATCATTGAGGTTAGCTTAAGGATAATTCATTTGAGCACCGGGCTGGTTAGCAACAAATTTGTTGCTTGACAATTGGTGATGTAATTTATATCATCTAGGAAACCATGTTAAAATCTAACTGTCTTAATTATAATGGAACAAAATATTTGTATTCCAATAATAGCAAAAAAAGAAATACATTGCCCTCCTGCCCAATGTAAGAAAGAAAAAAAGAAAAAGAAAAAGAAAAAGAATAAAATAAACGTTTAATGGTTTCAACTAATTTAAATATTTACTAAGAATAAACCAACTAACTGTTATAACTTCCCATTAGCAATATGAGATATTTCACTACAATGATGCCCTTATTGTTGCCTGATTGCTTGAGAGATGATGTTTTTTCTGCAGCCCTGCTAGAAGAAATCCTGAGTCTTTTTTTCCCCCCAAATATTTCTATAGGTGACGAAAGAGTGCTTAGATAAAGCAATATCCATATGCGCACCAGGAGTGGAGTTCAAGCAAATTGGCAAAATAATTCAGTAAGAAAAGTCACTTTTTACTGCTGAACCATATGACACTATTGATGATTGTAGTTTCAAGGTTTAGATGTCAATGATCTTTTCTGTTACCTATCAAAAGAGAAAAGTTTAGAATTGATTTTTTATTCTGTGATTCCATTCTAATTCAATAAAGACATCTGTAGGGCTCTGCTTTAATTTGTAATCAAGTAACGTGATAGAGCTAGGGAAGCAAATCCTATTATTGTAGAATTAATGGGGAGGGGAAGATTTAAAAAATTAGCAGAGGTAGAGTCAATACAATAGACAAGCTTGCGAGGAAGATGGTTTCTATGGTAGGTCCTTTTTGTTGCATTCTATGTTGGAGGGCGGAGGAAAATCTGGACCATATTTTGTGGACCTGCTTGTTTGCCAGATTGGTGTGGATTTCATTTTTTGACGCTTTCGAGCTTCAGGCTAGGAGGTTCGAAGACTACAGAAAGATGATCCAGGAGTTCCTCCTTCATCTACCTTTTCGTGATAAGGGGAGGTTTTTATGGCTTGTTGGGGTGTGTGCTTTATTGTGGGGATTATGGGACGTGAGGAATAATAGAGCGTTTTAGAGTCTTGAAAGGGACCCATCTGATGTCTGGGCCCTCTCCAAGTTCTATGTTTCTCTTTGGGCCTCAATTTCTAAATCGTTTTGTAATTATTCTCTAGGTACATTTTTTCGTGATTGGCGTCCCTTTCTTTAGAGGGGGATCTCTTTTGTGGACTAGTTTTTTGTATCCCCTTGTATTCTTTCATTTTTTCTCAACGAAAGCTGATATTTTCATAAAAAAAAAAAAGAAAAAAGAAAAATAGCCGAGGTTCAAGTAGAGGAGGCCTTTTTGACCGAGATTTGGGTAATTGGATTGTATTCTTTGAGGTGCTAGAGTTGGTGCGTTGGAAGTGGGAGATGATTGGATAAAGTGGGCTTTGGAGACTGGGGGTTCTTTCTCTTCCAAATCTGCCTTTTTATTCTTCACCAAACCTGCCATAGTGCTCTGAGGTTCCATTGGGTTAAAATGATTTTGAAATCCCCAAAAAGGTGAGTTTTTGTTTTTGGGTCCTTGTCATGTAGAAGTCTCAATACTACAAAAGACTACAATTTTCAAACTGGACGCTCTTATTGTCTGTGTGTTGTAGTTAAAGGGGGATATCAATCATCTGTTTCTTCATTGTCCCTTTGCTTCCTAGGTTTGCGACTTCATCTTGAATGTATATGGCATTTTGACTTGCTTTCCAAACGGAGTGGATCAGTGGCTTGTAGAAATTTTGTTGGGGTTGAGATTCAGAGGCAAGACTAAGATTCTTTGGAACTGTGTCGTGAGATATCCTTTGGGTGATTTGGAAGGAAAGGAACCTTAGACTCTTTGAGGATAACTCATTTAGAGGACTCTTGACGTGGGCAAACTAATGTGGTTTAAATCTGCATGTGACGTCGTGAAAATGGATACAACCGAGAGGAAAGTGATGTATGAACGAGGCAATAGAAAAAAATATGACACAAAAACCTTCATCATCCAAAATGCTAGCTCAAGTATAAACTAGCACGTTAGGAAGTAATCAACGAGTTCAAAACAAAAAAAAGAAAAAAAACTATCTAATTCAAAACAAAAAAAACTATCTATAGCGTGGTATTGAGTAAATGGTGTATCAAAATATTTGAGATGTGAGTAGACAAACAATAAATACTCTATGAAAGTAAACAAAGTCAAGCAATAAAACGATAACAATGAGATGATGAGGTAAGACTCGACTCTTGACTAACCTAGTGCTATACTTGTTACCATGCGGTAGACATGCAAATTAGTAAGACATCCTATTGAATCTAAGCAGAGGGACTGATGTGCATTACCCTTATGGTGCAATACCTTTCACACAAAATAGTTATATTCCTATGTGCTATTCTTGTTCATTTTACACCACCTTTTTCATGCTTGCAAGTGGTTGGATTATCCCTAAAACAACCTAGCAAACTAAGTTCAATCTTGGTCCCCTTAAGTATTTCCACACATCTTGACCCTTTCGGTGCCTAAAGCATGCTATTATAAACAATTACAACAAACACTTCTGGAGAAGAAAATCCAAAAGATGCTTCATGAAGAATTATGCTACCACATGGAAATAGCTATAACAAAATGACCTTGAGGCAAGTCTTGAATGAAAATTTTAGTTCATGGTTGAAGACTAAGAAGCATAGACATAAACATGTGACATAGATACGATACAACACAGACACAGTGACATGTCCATTTCTAAAAATGTAGGACACGGACACACGGACACGGTGGGGGACATGCAATAAAATTTATTTTTCAAATATATGTGTACATGTTAAATATGAGCCCTGCCCATCAAAAATTAGAAAAACAATTGAGAAATGAAGTGAAACCACATGCAGCTGTAATCCTCTACCAAGGCCTAAGTCTTTAAAATCAACAACTCTTTTTGTTTTTGCAAAGTAGGATGTTCTTAGCCAGAGTTTCTTTCCCTATTTGTTTTGTTCTTGTACAACACATGCATGAGGTTAATTCTTCCTATAAGGAAATCAGAAGGTCAATCTCCCTCTTTTATTCTTCTGTTTCTTTCCTTCTCTTGGCTGATGCTGTTTTTCTCCCTATCTACGACTTTGGAGCAGCAACAATTGATTCTTTTGGTTCAAGGGTTATCAGTTATGATTACAGGTTGAAAGAAAGTGGGTATTTTCTCATTTTTTTTCCTTCTTTCAGGTAGAGGCTATTTTTAGGGTCCATAGCGTGTCCGATATTTAAAAAAATAATAACAAATTTGGACACTAATTTTCGTGTGTCAGACATGTGTTCAAGACGTATCCACACATATCCGTGTCCGACATGGATACTTTGCCAAAACAGAGTGTTTGTGCTTCTTAGGTTGAAGATAAAGAAACTACATCTTGTATTGAAAATATAGTAAGCAAAGACAACTATGGTAGTAGAAAAATAGAAGGAAAAACAGTTGGGGCGGTGGGAACGTCTTTCTTCTTCAGCTTTCCTTTAGTTCGGCTATGGTGGACTGTCACTCCACTCTTCGTGAACTTCCCGAGGTTGAAGAAGATGGAGATGAAAAAATGGTTCTTGCTCACTCACACGCTGTTTCTCTCTTTTGTAAACAATCATGATAAGGGGTGTTATACAGGGACACTTGTTGATTAGGACCACTTTGCGCCATTGTAGGTACGGATGGCACAGTGAGATTGGTCCCCTTCTTTGCCTTTTGCTTTTTGGTCAACCTTGCCCCTTTATGGTGTACAAAACGCCGTTGCACTACGCCTTTCTGACACAACTAGCACGTCCCTCTTGAATATCTTTTGAGGCGCCACAAACTTTCAGCGTGCAGATCATTATCATCCAATGCACTTGTTAAGACTGACACAACATTTCAAAGTATATCAAAGATTTTCAATCATAATACTGCGTTAAACACATGCTATGTCCATCGCGTGCTTTTACATAAATGTTACCCAATTTCCTTCAATTTAAGCTTTATCCATGTTTGCCAATTTTAGATGCCCAAATAACTTTTTTTTTTTGATGAAATACCTTGCTTTCATTGAGAAAAAAAATGAAAGAATACACGGGCAAACAAAAAAAAAAAAATACTAGCCCACAAAAAAGGAGAGACCCCATTAGATGAAGGGGCTCCAATCCAAAATAATGAGACCTAGGGAATAATTACAAAATAACCACGTCACTAACGCCCAAAGAGAAACGTTATATCTAACAAGGGAACAAACCTTAGCTGAATCCCTCTCCAACCCTCTAAAAGTCCTATTATTTCTCACTCCAAAGCCCCCAAATAATAGCACAAATCCTAGCTTGCCACAAAAACTTTCCCTGATCCCGAAAGGGAGGATGGGGAAGGAACTCCTTGATCATCTCTAAGGCCTCTGTGTCTGGCAAACTGCAAACCAAGCAAGGCAAAAAACTCATCCCACACAGCCCTAGCATAAGCGCAGTTCCATAGAATATGGTCGAGGTCTTCCTCTGCTATCCGACAGAGAATGGAACAAAAGGCTCAATCAAACAAGGAATCTTTCTGGAGAGCCGATCAAGAGTATTAACTCTTCCATGGATAACTTGCCAAATAAAAAACTGCACCTTTTTGTTGATATTCGCATATGGCTTCTTAGTCGAACTCAAATCACAAGGAATTCTTTTGTTTATAGCCTATTGTTAGACCTCCTATTACCAAAGTTTATACCAGGAGTAATAAAAAGGGAATTCCTATTGGAAGTTAGTTATGAAAAGGGGAACGTGCGAAAGAGAGAGGACTTTTGTGGTCCTGAGAGAGAGAATGTGGCTGGAGAGCTTGTTGCTCAGGGGATGGGTAGTATATATATGCTTGTTTGTTCTTTCTAGGGTTTTTTATGTGAAATTTAGCTGAATGCTGTGAGGAGAGGGAGAGTACCAACACTCTAGAACTTGCTGGGATTTTGTATTGCCCTTATTTCCCTCTGTTTATCAATATATCGTAAGGGGTTTCCTTACACCTATCCTTGATAGCAATTAGAATGCTTTTTTGTTTTAGCTCCTCCTTGGGAGGGGGTTTTCTCTACCCCTACCCTTAGGATGTCCTCTTTTGTGGCCTTAATAATTTTTTTTTAAAAATAATTAAATGTTTTTGCTAATTTATGTGCACATATCTAATGGATTGTTTGGGTTAGGTATAATATCTTAGGTAGGCGGTTGCTAAGATTTAAACTGATTCATCTCAAAGAAACTTTACTTCGCACTCATAGATGATTGCGTCAATGCAGGGTAATAATTAATAGGACTATTGTGTTAAAGCATAGTTATGAATAATTTTTATAAGATACTGGAAAGAAACTTTGCACTTGTTCTGTTGATGTTAATAAATTCTGATGTTCATCTATCCAAGACTAATTTGTGACAAAGTGATATCTTGTGAATTAATGAAATTCTCCTCTCATAATGTTCTCTGTTTCTCTAATCAAGCGACCATGCAGATAAGCATCGATTTGGTGTAGTTCGACAGTTTGTTGGCCATGGTGTTGGGCGGGTGTTTCATGCTGATCCTGTTATTCTTCACTTCAGTAATTATTCCATTCTTTAGATGCTCGCTTTTACAGTCTGGTTCTTGTGTTTATACTAGTTATCAAACATGGTTTTACTCTTTACACGTTCTTAATGCACATGATTATAACATAACAAATAATTTAATTTAATGAAAGTGTAATGAAGTCAGGAGATCCACATGAAGTAAGCCTCTCTTTTAATCATAGTGGATAATATTTAAAGAGATGTTTTGTAGCGCCTGTGATAAAGTTGAAAAATTATTTATTTTGAGAAACAATGACACATATGGACCATATGGTAGAACCTCATCAATCTATTTGGTGAATTTCATCTTTATAATTTGTTCAAGAAAAGGTTTCCTGCTCTTCAGCTTATGCTTTTCTGTATTGAATTGCCTACATTATCTAACCGAGTACACGGAAAAAGAAAATTGTTGTCAGATACTTGAGCAAGATTTCTTTCTCTTTTCAGGGAACAATGATGGTGGGCGCATGGTGTTGAATCAAACCTTTACAATTGGTATTATATTTCAATTGGTTTTAGTTTCCCAATGTATAGTATGTTTATATATATTTTTCTCTCGATGATCACTTGAAACATGCAAATGACAATCTGAATATTTTTCTCCATGTTGGGAATGTGACCAAAGTTCTACATTGACTAGATAAGGGGAAGACCATGGGTATGAGGAATAACAACTCTAATTGGTATGAGACCTTTTAGGTGGAACAAAAAACAAAGGCACGAGGGCTTATGTCCAAAGTGAAAAATATCATACCGTTGTAGAGATATGTGGAGTGTCTATTGTCCTTAACAATTGGGTATTAGAGCCATGCTCTAGAAATCTGTGGCTAAGCTTTATTAGACTAGCGGTGTGTTTTGGAGAAAAGGAGATGGTCTGGATGAGAGCTAGATGGATAAATGACTATTTGAGGGGAGACTCGATGGTACTTTACTTGAAGGGAGGATTGTTGGGCAGAGGGGTGTACAACAATCCTTTGGATGAATTAAAGATGAGAATGAATCTGGAATTTTTAGATTCATTAAGTTTTTTGGATGAATAGGTGTCTTATCAAGCTTGAAAGGATACAATTCTTCACCATGGGTAGACATGTATCCTTCACCATGGGTAGACAGACACCTTAACTTGGAGTTGAGCATTCAGGGTTTCTTTTAGTCTTATGATTGCGTTTGGTTGAATTTGAGTATACTTCAATTGACTTTGAGAATAAGTTTCATGTGAGCTTGTTTGAGCTGGTTGATTACTTATATTTCCTTATCAATATTTGAGGGGAAGATTCCTTATGAAGCTTGGTTAGGTAGGAAACCTTTCGTTGAGAACTTGAAGATTTTTGGATCAATATGTTACTCTTTTATTCTCTCTATTAAGAGACCCAAACTTGATGAAAAGACAATTGAGGGAGTATTTATTGGCTATGTTGTTGATTCAAAAGGATATAGAATGTACCATCCCAGGTCTAGGATTCGGAATCTAGATTCGACACCTGACAACCCTGACATTCCTCTGCATCCCTTGCGATCTGACCATGTCACCATACTTATCTGAAACTGCTTCTAAGAGAGAAGAATGCCCCCACAAACCAACACGGGCTCCTTTTAACATGCTTTGTCCTCACTCACATGCTTCCTAGTAAAATTCCCAGAAGATCACCCAACATAGAACTTCCCCCCCAAGTGGAGCATGCATAACTTCAAAGTTCCTATGATGAGCCACCGAAAAGGAAGCTGCACCTTGTTGGTATAGGTATTATCTATCAATTCTTTTAAGCTTATCTTGACCATACTTTCATGTCTTCAGGATCCCTCTCTTTCAGATATGGTCTTAGTTTATTCATGTACCCCTTCTTTACTCGGGCGTTACATGCCCATCGAGTTCTATCTTGGTTCATCTCCAAACCACATCCTACTAGTAGAGGACCGCTCTGATACCATCTGTAACGCCCTAGGCCAAGGATTCAGAATCCAAATTTGGCACCTGATGGTCTTGACATTCCCCTACATCCCCTACGACCTGGCCACGTCACTATACTTGTCTAAAATTGCTTCTAAGAGTGAAAAATGTCCCACAAACCAACATAGAGTTCTTTTAGCATGCTTTGTCCCCACTCACATGCTTCCTAGGAAAATTCTTAGGAGGTCACCCAACATAGAATTTCCCCAAGCCAAGCACACTTAACTCCAGAGTTCCTGTGATTGAGCCAGCAAAAAAGAAGGTGCAACTTGTTGGTATAGGTAGTGTGAATCAATTCTTTTAAGCTTATCTTGACCATCCTTTCATGTCCTTAGGATCTCACTCATTTGGATGTGGTCTCGGTTCATTCATGTACCCCCTTCTCTACTCGGACGTTACATGCCCATCAGGCTCCACCTTGGATCATCCCCGAACCACATCCTACTAGGAGAGGTTCCGCTCTGATACCATCTGTAATGCCCCAAACCCAGGATTCGGACCAAGATTTAGAATTCGAATTCAGTACCTAATGGCTCTGGTAGTGTTTTAAAAGGCTCAAGGCGCACTAAGGCGCAATGGCCTCCTGGGGCCTAGGCGCAAGGCGCACAAAAATGTGCGGGCTTTTTTCTTTAAGGCACACTATATAGGAAAAAAACTTACAAAAATATATACATGTATATAAAACACTTTCATGGCAAGTAATGAAGTTTTTAACCAAGAAAAATAGATAAAAGATAAATAAGGTTCAAATATTAGTCTTCCAACATAGAGTCAAATGTCAATACTCCACAAAAAACAGTGAGTTTAGTATTGTTAATATGCCTTCTAACACTCTGAATGACCAAGTATGATGATGTCAATACTCCACAAAAAATATATGCCTTGAATATGATATTTGACACTCCGAACGACCAAGTACGGGGGTCTCGCCTTCCTCACTGTGCATCGCTTCTTCGAAGCGAGGTGCTAAGGTTGCGCCTTGCGCCTAGGCACATGCCTTTTAAGACACTGGGCTCTGGCATTCCGCTATACCTCCCGCAACTTGGTCATGCCACCATACTTGTCTTAAATTGCTTCTAAGAGTGAAGGTCCTTACAAGCCAACACGGGACCTTTTAGCATGCTTTGTCCTCAATCACATGCTTCCTAAGAAAATTCCCAGGTCACCCAATATAGAATTTTCCCAAGCCAAGCATACTTAACCTCAAAGTTTCTATGATTGAGCTAGTGTTAAAGAAGGTGCAATTTGTTGGTATAGGTAGTATGTATCAATTCTTTTAAGCTCTTTGACCGTACTTTCATGTCCCCAAGATTCCTCTCATTTGGATGTGGTCTCGGTTCATTCATGTATCCCTCCTCTACTCGAACAATACATAGAACTTTTGATTTGAACACTGAAAAAGTTATTTGGAATCGTGATGTCATCATTAAAGAAGATTCTTATTTGGATTTTGAGGACCAAACAATTGTGAGAGACTCGTGCACTAGTTTTGAAATTTAGAATAAAATGAATGTTTTTTTTATTCAATTGATTCTAATGACCAAGATAGTTAGGATCCTCCTTCAAATGATGATCACCTTGTTGATGCAACTGGTGATGATCCAAATCACAAGCTAAGAATCACTTGCTGATGTATATGAAAGCTATAACTTTGTTGTTGTTGAACCAAATTTCTATTACGAAGCTTCACAATTTAATGAATGGACTGCTATATGGGAGCTTGCAGAGCGACTACAAGAAAAGAATGTCTTGGGTGTGGAATGTGTGTGTTCAAAGTGAAATATAATTCTGATGGTTCAATCAACCAACATAAAGTAATGTTAGTGGTAAAAGGTTATGAAAAATATTCTATCTAGATCTCTAATCAGCTTTTTTTGAATGGTGATCTTGAGGAGGAAATTTATGTGACCAACTTGAAGTTTTTGTGGTTTAAGGTAAAGAAGCCAAAGTGTATCTTTTGAAGAGAGCTCTCTATAGATTGAAGTAGACATCTCGTGCTTGGTATAGTAAGATTGAACCTACTTGCTTCTTCAAGGTTTCAGGAGTACGGGAGAAACTACTCTCTATGTTGTTTAGGTAGGTGACAACTTTAATTAGCTCATTCTTTCTCATTAGGTTGATGATATACTTGTGATTGGAAATGATTGTCAAACGCCACAAGATTTTAAGGTTGAGATAGAAAGATGTTTGAGATGTCAAATTTTGGCAACATGCATTATTTTCTTGGTACATAAATTCATCAAGAAGACAAGGGTATTTTTATTACCCAAAGAAAATAGGCCCAAGGAATTTTGAAGAAATTCAAGATGGAAACATGTAAAGTTGTTTCTACTCTAGCAATAAATTTGAAAGTCCCAAAGAATGACAATGAAAAGCTTTCAAGTCCTACAAACGGCAGAAGTTAAGTAGGAATTCTCTTGTATTTGGCAGTATCTAGGCCAAATTTGACTTTGTTGCAAGTTTTCTCTCAAGATATGAATTCCCCCTTTGTTTCGGTACTGCTAAAAAAGTCCTTAAATACTTGGAGGGTACTCTTGATTTTTGATTATTGAATGTGTCGGTGATTCTAAAAGTACTTCTAGCTATGTTTTTTCTCTTGGCACTGGGGTTTTCTCTTGGAATTCAAGAAAACAAGAAGTTGTGGCCTAAGAAGCACGAACGCTTTAGTTTGGCTAGCATGTTTTTGTGTTCAACACGTGTCAAACACTTGGACACTCGGACACTTGTTGGACACGTATCGGACACTAGTTAGCACAATTGATATGTGACAAACACTAGTTGTTGGTTCATTTTGAACCCTTGTTAAGCATACTAAATAGACACAATGCTTAAATGACAAAAATAATAAATTGAGTAAAATACATTAAATTCATTTTTTCAAGCATACAAATGCATAACATTATTGATTTTGAATTTCCTTCTAGTATGAAAATGATATATATTTTAAAAAATGTATATTTTTCTAAACGTGTTCGTGTCCTAGATTTTAAAAAAATGACTTGTGGCCGTGTTCGCATCGTGTTGTATCCATGTCTCGTGTCTGTATCCGTGCTTCTTAGGTTGTGGCTCAATTTATTGTTGAAGCTGAATATATTTCAATTGCATTAGCTGCAAATCAAGCAATATGACTTCATAAATTGCTTAGTGATTTGGGATTTGAACTTGAAGAACCTACAAAATTGTTTTGTGATATTAAACTTTGCTATTTCTATTGCCTCCAATCCTCCACGTCTGGTAGAACGAAACAAATCAAAGTTATATTTCAATTGCCAACATTTTCATAAAAGTTCTACCACATACATTTAATTTTTCAGTTTAATGTTTTAAGTTTCTTTTTAAAGTTAGATTTAACATTTCAATTTCTTTTAAAAGCTTTTTTTTTCCTCAAAGTGTTGCGAGTTTCTACTTTTAATATTGTGTTTAGTTTGTATGTTAGTGGTATTAATTAGGTTCATTTTTGTACCTATATAAAGGTGAATTTTTATGCAAAGTTTGTATCACAATTCTTTATGATTCAATTAGAAGCTTATTCATCTATAGGATTTCATTCTAATTTTTCATTCTCACATTGAGATTTTGATTATTACTCCCACAATATTTTTATCTTTCATTTTTTTTTTCAAAATCCAAGATTCAAACTTGCAAGGATCAACAAAATTAACACTAAAGCCACGATGTTGCAAATTTTTGACTTGGCACAATGCAATATTTTGTTCACATTAAAATAAAAGTCATACCTTCAGTCATCTTGCATCATTATTGATTTCTTGTGCAGAGCCAATGCTTACTATTGGTAGCATAAACCCGGTCATGTGGGATGACAACTGGACCGTCGTAACAGAGGACGGAAGCCTGTCAGCACAATTTGAACACACCATCTTAATAACCAATGATGGAGCTGAGATATTAACGCAGTGTTAAACAGTGGATCTCATGGAAATACTTTGATATTCCAAAAGGGGTAATTTCTTTTTATCTGAAGTTCATATTAATTTATCACCTCCAAATGTAGGTATCAAAAAACATGGAGGCACCATAATTTTTTTGCCATTGTTATCGTTTTATAGAAAACAAGTTATTCATTGTCACCCCTAATTTATTAGTTATCTGTACACTGAGGGCCAGGGTCCTTTCACGAGTAAGAAAACTCTTTAAGTTTTTTCTTGAGACTAAAAAGTTCTTGTATAACCTATTAAATTTTGTTTACTTCAACTTAGTATTTCTTTATCTTACAAGGATTTCCCTGATCTGTTGTTTGTAATGATGATGATTCTGTTGGAGACAATAAAGGGAAGCAGACGAGAACTTTGGAATGAAAGAGAGAAATTAGACAGAATACCTCTATTTATAGGTTTAGAAAGGACTAGAAAGTTCTATCGAAGAAAAAACATACACATTTCATATCCTAACGAGACTTATAGAATGGCACAAACTCATTGTAAATTACAAAAGATATTAACACCTTTTTTTTTTTTTTTTTTTTTGAGTTCAACAACATTTGGGGTGGGGGGATTCAAACCTCTGATGTCTTGGTTTACCGCTAGCTTTAGTAAGTTCCAACGAGATTTTGTCATACTAGAAATAAATTTCTTTGGAATGGGTGAGGTTTATGTATTTTCCTGGATATAATATTATTTGGGACGTTAACTTTAGAACACCTATGAATAGAGATGCTCTCACCACTATAAGTATCAAGTTCTGACTTTCACTTCGTGGTTTATCAGTCGTTTATCAAGTGGTAGAGAGACGTTTGAAGAGTGTCTTTTCCATTCGCCCCTTCGCAAGAAAAAGTCCTTTCTCTGGCAAGCTCTGGTTTATGCTATTTTGTGAGGTCTATGAGGAGGAACAATGGGATCTTTAAAGGTTGGAGAGATTTTTGGGTGATATTTGTGTCATGATATATGTTATTGATAGTTCTTGATAGTTCTTTATTGTAATGTATATTCCTTTAGTTTGGGTTCTCCCGTATACCTATATATGTGTGTTCTCTCTAATGGAACGAGTTAGATTATTTTACCCTAATACTGCTGCGTACATGGTATCAGAGCATTTATAGTTTTAGAATTCTTTTTTGGCGGCTAGGGTTTTTTTCAAAGTGGAATTAGAGTTTGAAGTTTGAGTCACCTTGTTAGAGTGGCTGCTTGTCAACTTCACCCACCTGAAAAGGAGCGTCGCTGCCATGTAGGTATGAGAATTGTATTTGGATATGGAGTACAAAGAACTGGAACAATATGTTCGTGAACAACAAAAAAAAAATGGAATAAGGTTGCACGATCATGTGTGACGGGTGGACAAAGCCAACAAAATTATCCATCATCAATTTTATGGCCTACTTTATGGTACCATCGCCTTCTTAAGGTCAACTGATGCTTCTAAACAAGTTAAAGATCATAGATATATTTACAATCTCTTGAAGAACGTCATATGAGAGAGCTTGAGAGAGAGAGGGAGTCTATTATGTAGTTGGACTTTTACACAATAGACTCTCTCTCTCATCCTCAAAACTACCTTTTTCGCTTTCAAAAGGAGACTTCCACAAGTTGGATTTTTGTCCTAGAGAATAGGCGGGAAAATTTCTTGGTGGTGTCCAATCGATTGGAGCTTCTGCATGTGTTCTTGATCGTGGGACCATTGTTCGCTGAAAGGGAGAATTTGTTGTGCATCACTTGTTGGAGAACAAGAGTCTACAAGAGTAAGTTAATTTTCTCTTCCTTGTAAAAATAGCATGCTTAGCCTTAGATAAACATAATGTATGTTTTGTATTTCCTATACTGTTATTGCTTATTTCTAAGTTAAAGTGAAACATGCATTCACGTGCTTTTCAATATTGTTGTTATTGGCAAACCTTTCGATTGATAACGAGGTACGATATATTTTTGTTCAATGCAATTAGATGAAAATTGTTTGATTTCAAGTATAGAAACGATGAGCATAAACAACAAATTCTTTCTTAGATTGGACAATAAGATTGTCTTGATTCATTTTTGTGTTAAATCTATTTATTTGCTAAATTGAATTGTTTGATTGACTGCTTAAATTACTAAACTATCTTAATTAAAATTAGATTGAAATTAGAAATTCATATTTAGTTACTAATTTTGAATTAATTAGAATTAATCAAAGTTTAAATTTACTATTCTAAGTTATTTATTTAGATTATTTAGAATTCAATTATTTTAGTTTTGATTTCATGAAAAAGTTTTAAATTTTAGTGAGCATCCCAATTCATCTGTCTAATGTTGTAATACGGTTGTACAACTGGTACTAGAGCTGCTTTCTCTTGATCTTAATAAAAACTATTTTTTTTTAAAAAAAAAAAATCATTTGGATTGATGACTTGAAATTTTTTCTCTTAAAAATTAGTTCTCGAAAATTAATTTTCCTTAAGTTTTTGTTTACTTATGAATTTCTTTTTATCTAGAAGACACTTTTTGAAAATGATTTTTTCCTTGAAATTCAAATTTTGAAGAAGTGTTTTGTTTGCAAGGAAATTTTCAAAAATTATTTTCCTTAAATTTCTTTTTGAAAAATTACCATTCTTGAAAACTACCTGTAATGAGATTTGTAATGATTTTCATGATGGGAAGGAAATATATAATCTCTAGAAATCAAGAAAATTTACCTAAATTGGAGATGAAGATATTAGGCAAGGAAATTTTCAAAAATTATTTTGTTAAATTTATTTTTGAAAAATTACATTCTTGAAACTTAATCGTTTGAGTTTATGACAAACATTTAGAGTTCATGATGTGTGCCCATCTTATACTTGTAATGAGATTTGTAATGATTTTCTTGATGGGAAAAAAATCTAGAAATCTAGAAATCAAGAAAATTTACATAAATTGGAGATGAAGATATTAAGGAATTTCATCGGTGTTTGGTGGCTCACACCAATGACGAAAGTGACGACAAAGAAGTAAATAACAAAAATCTCTCTTGTGAATGAATGCCTATAATGAAATTAAGTTAAAATTTGAAAAATAAAGCATTAAATACATGATTCTTAAAAAGAACACTAAATTAACTTATGAAAATAATGAGTTATTACATAAGCTTAGTAAGTTTGAATGAAGAAAATGAGAATCTTGATTCCCATCTTTAGAATTGAAAAATGACATAAGGTCTTAATTGTTGAAAATAAATTATTGATTGAGGAAAATGAAAAAAAAATATATGTCAATAATATTTCGAAGCATGATGATGTGAAAAATGTGCTATGATAAGATCAAATTTCTTGAGTATAATATATCTGAATTGCATGAACTTGTAGAGAAAAAGAGTCGAATTTTATCAATGCACTTTTTTTTTTTTTTTTGAAAAATTTATCAATGCACTTAATAGTGCAAAATAATCCATTAAGAAATTGACAAGAGATGCATAAAAATTAGACAATTATTGATATGGTCAATCTGTTAAACGACAAAAGAGGTATTCTTTATGTAGATGGCAGTGTTATTCCATCTAGTTCCAAAACTGCTTTTGTTAAAGCATTTTCTACTTTGCCCAATAATGTTTTACCAAAATGTGATTTACATAAGTATGATGTACCAAAATTTGTGCATAAGCATGGTGTACTAAAATCTGTGTCAAATTATTCTTCATGCTAAGTCTAATTTTGTGTATAATGTTAGATTTGTGTCGATTTGTCATTATTGTGGTATAAAAGGTCATATTAAACCAAATTATTATAAATGGAAAAATCCTCTTAATGGTTATAAAAGAGAAAGGTTCCTTATAAAACAAAATTTCAAAATACTTATAAAAGGAACACTTACATGTATAGATATTATGTGAATGAAAAATTTATGCATAATGTTTCTTGTTTCTCTAGTGGAAAATTTGATCATGAATCAAATTCATGTTATTTGCCTAAATTAAATAATTGAATATTTGAAATAAAAAGAAAGATTTCAAATATTTAGACTAACCTACATGGACCCAAACAAGTATAGGTACCAAAAACTATTTGCTAAGGCCTCGTTTGATAACCATTTGGTTTTTGGTGTTTGGTTTTTGAAAATTATGCTTTATTTTCCCCAATTTTCTTATCATGGTTTGCATCTTTGTCAATGACACACTTTAACTTCCTAGCCAAATTCCAAAAACAAAAACAAGTTTTTGGAAACTACTTTTTTTAGTTTTCAAAACTTGGCTTGGTTTTTGAAAACATAAGAAGGTAGGTAACTAAATCAAGAAACTTATGTGTAGGAGTAGTGTTTTTAAGCATAATTTTCAAAAACCAAATGGTTATCAAACGGGGCCTAAATTATTTTGTACGTATGCTCCAAGAGTTAAATTTTGAAGATTGGATGAGCTTCAAAAGAAAATGATTCAAAATTCAAATCCAACCTTACAGCTCTCTTGGTGCTTCAAATTGAAAAACCCTTTCTGGTCACTTGATCTTTTAAATGAAGTTTTAGATAAGGTGAGATGTGCTATAATATTATTTTTGAATTTGAACTTAAATTTGACATTATCTTTGAAAATTTTAGTGTTTGAATGGAAAGTTATTATATTATAATATGATATAGAATTGAAAGTTTGAGATTGCTTTGAGATATTTTTATGATTTTCTTATTATTATTTTATGAATAGTTGAATATATATGGAAAATTGCAATGGATAGCAAAAAACTATTAAGATATTTGCAAATCTAGCATTGGTTTTTTAGATTTGCAAATATGGCAAAAAAATTTTTAATTTGAATTCCATTTTTTTTATTATTCTAGTTTTACCCTTGTTGGTGTATCAACTAGTATATCGATAGCATATCTAATATACTTTATATTTACTGATATACGAAATATAAAGTATATCAGTTAACTGATATACCAAATTTGATATACTTGAAATTACCTTAAACCATAAGAAAAGTTCAAAAAATGTTTGATTCAAGTATGATATACTCAAAATACTACTAAAACGATACACTCTTGTTTTACTTCAAATGAATATTGATTATGTAAGATATATTGCTACCATATTCAAAATATTACCAAAATGAAACACATGTTTTATCTCAAATGAATACAATGATATACCTAATATACTAATGATATACTTGAAATAGATACTTAATTTGATATACCTAATTTGATAGACTTGATTATGAGTATTCATATATGAATGATATACCAGATATGAATACTGATATATTAATGATGTACTTCATATTGTTACTTCTATTTGCTTATATTTGCTATGTTTCATTTTCTGTTATTGAATGTACTATATTATTTACATATTTTAAACAAATTGTCTGCCTTTTATAGCCTAAGGGGCTGTTTGGGGCGCTGAATTGGTTATAATATCTGGTGGTTATAATAATCTGGGGATTATAATAGTCTGGGGGTTATAATAACCTGTGTTTGGGGTGCAGAATATTATAGTCTGGGATAAAATAATCTATGTTTGGGGTGCAGATTATTTTAGTCTGGGATAAAATAATCTGTGTTTGGGATGCAGATTATTTTAGTCTGGGATAAAATAGTCTGTGTTTGAAGTGCTGATCTGTTTTAACATGGGGTTCTGAATCAAAGGTTCAAACTGACTATTTTCTTTTTCTAGTTTTTTTTTTTATGATATACGAATCAATTTGATTTAGGGTTATGTTTTTTTTTTTTTACAAAACAAAAAAGTTTAGGATTTAGTATAGAAAAATCATATTAGTTAACTTTTAGTATTGTCAAAATAAAAATTGTAAATGTTTAGTTCAAAAATCATATTAGTTTTTTTTTTTCTAATCAATAAAATCATTTTAAATAAACTTGAGTGTGGTAAATACAATTTCGTTTGAATGTTCTTTTTTTTTAAAGTTGGTTAACCTTCGATGTTTTTTTTTTCTTTATTTTGATTTTTTATATTTTTCAAAATGAAAATGAGAAGAAGTATGAAAAAAAAAGAAAAAAAATTTGTGGCCGGAAAAGTCGTCGGCGATCGTCGGAAAAGTCGTCGGCGGTCGTCGGTAAAGTCGCCGGAAACTTCGCCGGCCAAGGACGGCCGGCGGTCGTCGGAAAAGTCAAGAAGTCGCATGGAAGAAGCGAGGAGAGAGTTACTGTAGAAAATGGAGTGGGTTGAATGATGGTTACTGTAGAGAATGGATAAAATAATCGAGGGTAAAAATAACCCACCTCACCATTTATTTTTGTTGATGCCCCAAACACTGAATAGGTTATAATAAAGGGGGTTATTATAACCTATTCAGTGCCCCAAACGCCCCCTAAATGTTTGTCTTTTGTATCTATTATGAATGTTGATATGTCATTGATATACCACATTTGTTATACTACTTAAGGAATTAATAACATGATATATCTGATTATGAGTAGGTAGGTACATAAACCATAACTTGCTATTTTTTTTTTAAGTTCATTGATATATATTTTTAATTGTTGGTGTATTATGAAGGTTGTTGAATGCAAAATTTGTTATAAGTATATCCATAAGATGCAATTTCAAGTATAACATCGGTTTATCGGTAGTATATTAGTACTCACTAAAGATGTAATTTCAAGTATATCATTAAAATGATATATAGTATATCGGTGTTATATTTGCCAACAAGAGAATAGTTCAACTAGCATAAGACATACACGTTCGACCAACATGTTAGAGATTTGAATCCTCCACCACTCATATTGTCCCAAAAAAAAAAAAAAAAAAAAAAAAACTAAATACATATATGATATAGGGAAAAACACACTTTTGGTCCTTGAGGTTTGGGTTAGGTTTCATTTTGGTCCCTAAGTTTTTAAACTCGACATTTTAGCCCCTAAGGTTTGCATTTAATAGCATTTTGGTCCCTCCATCCAATTTTCGGTTTATAACTAACGGATTGATGATGTGGCATACATTTTTTTATTAAAAAAATATATTTTTTTGAATTTTTTAAATATAATAATAAAATAAATATATATTTTTTTATTAATTTTCTTTTTTCTTCATCTTCTTCCTCACCATCCTTTAACTCCATCATCTTTCTCACCATTCTTCAACCTAATTCCAGCATCCACCGCCAACCAACGACTTTTTTTTTTTTTTTTTTTTTTCCTTTTTCCTTCTTTTTCTCTCTTCGTTTTCTTTTTTTTTTCCCTTTAAGTTAAACAAAACCCACGCCGTTTGAACAGATCTGGAACCTGTTCGGCAACTCTATTCCAATGACTCTGTTTGAACAGATCTGGAACAAGCTCGCAAACCCGCCGTCGAGCAAGCTCGCAAATGCTCCTCCCTCCGCCGATGTCAAAACCCACGCCAAAAAAAACCACGTCACAAACTCGAGGAAAAACCACACGTTGCTGTGTTGAAATCACGGACGTCGCTGCACCGCCATTGACGAGGTTGCTCGCTTGAAGGACGCTCGGTCGAAGAAGACATGCTTGCCGCTGGTGCTATGCCGAAAGGACCTCATTTGTTTTATATCTGAAACAAAGAACTTCCTTGGTCTGCTGGTGGGGATTCGGTTGGTCTATAAGCATCTGGGTAAGTGTAAATCGGTGTTGGCGACTGCTAGACTAGTAGCGGTGGTGGCGGCAACAGATGAGGAAGAAAAGAGAAGGATGGAGAGGGGAGAGGAAGGAGTGTACGACACTCTAACGGAAGCGATTTGGATCAAAAACAAAACTCAAATTTCTTTAATTTTAGAAATGAAAACATGCAGACATAAAACCGAAAACAGAGAGCTCGAATGACCAACCTTTGTGGACCGAATTGAGCGTCTCTTTCGATGTTTTCTTCTCACGATCAAGTCTTAGACAACCACCGTGGTCTTCCCTGCTATTTTCCGGCCTTAGAACGACTTGTAGGCGTCAATTGTAATGAGAATTAAGGGAGAAAAGAGTATGAACTTGAGAGAATTTGGAGTTTGGTTTTGAAAGAAAATTTCCAGCAAGAAGCATTCACCATCCAACCTTTGATTTCAAGTCTTCATAGCCTTTTAAAGGAGAAATAATGCAACTCCAATTCTTGCAAATGAAGACACCTTGAAACATCATGGATCAGTCATATGTGAGTCCAATTTGAGATAATTGCATGAACCATTCATGAAACCCACCACCTCTTGGAAATTAAATTTCCAAAATTCATAATTAAATGAATTTAAATTTTAATGAATATTCAAAATTCATTTTTAATTAAAGGGAAAAATACAGGTTTGGGTTAGGTTTCATTTTGGTCCCTCAGTTTTCAAACTCAACAAATTTAGTCCCTGAGGTTTGGATTTTGTTACACTCTTAGTCCATCCGTCAAATTTTCTGTTAAACCCTAACAGAATGCTGACGTGACATCATTTTTTTATTAAAACATTATTTTTCTTAATTTTTAAAATAAAATAATAATAAATTAATTTTAAAAATATTTTTTAATTATTATTTCTTTTCTTCTCCATTACCCTTTCTTCTTCCTCTCCATTATCCTTCTTCTTCTCCATCTCCCTTCTTCAACCCTCACCCTACCGGCGCCAGCCGCCGTCGACCGTCGTTCGCTGGCGGCTGATTTTTTTTCCCTTCCTTCTTCTCCCTTCTTCCTTTTTGACCTCCCCTCCATTGTCTTCTTTTTTTTGCCAACCACAAGAAGAAGCCGCTCATTCCACACCCAAAACGACGTCGTCTTCAAGACCATCAACTCCATCTTCTTCGACCCCTTCGAAATCACCACCACTCTTCACTCTTCACTCTTCCCCAACTCCTCCGCAACCAACTCCACGGCGATAGAGTCCGCCGCCTGCAAGAGCCTCGTGTCAAATCGCTCGAGACGGTGGTCCGCAGCGGTAGATCCAAGAGGCTCTTCTTGGACACAGATTCGCGGATTCATCAACCTCTCTTTAAACCCCAGTTGGCGGGCGACAGCGGATTTCAGGCGCATTTTGCAGCAATTTCAGGTTCCGACGAGTGGGTTTTCAGGTGCGAGTTTTAGGTTTTGGCGAGTGGGTTTTAGGCGCGAGTTTCAGGTTCTGATGGGTGGGTTTTAGGCGCGAGTTTCAGGTTCCGGTGGGTGGTTTCAGGCGCGGATTTCAGTGGGTTTTCAAGCAGTTGCAGCAGTTCCTCCGGCGGCTTAGATTCTGACATCGAAAACGTTTTCAGGCACGTTTTGTGTTTTTTTTTTTGGAAAAAAAACATAAAAATTGGAGAAGAAAGAAAAGAGAAGAAGAGAAGAGAAAAAAATTTTAAAAATAAAAATAAAAATGGTTGCCGGCCGTCGGCAAGCGACAGTCGGCGGCGGTCGCCAGATGGCAAGCAGCTGGGTTAGGGAAGAAAGAGAGTTTTAAGAAGAAGAATGAGGGTTATGGAGAAGATGAAAAAAAAAAAGAAGAAAAAGAAAGAATAATTAAAAAAAACAATATTTTAATTAATTTATTATTATTTTATTTTAAAAAATTTAAAAATAATTTTTTTAGTAAAAAAATAGTGCCACGTCAGCAAACCGTTAGTTTTAAACGGAAAATTGGATGGAAGGACCAAGAGTGTAACAAAATCAAAACCTCAGGGACTAAATTGTTGAGTTTGAAAACTGAGGGACCAAAATGAAACCTAACCCAAACCTCAGGGGCTAAAAGTGTATTTTTCCCTTAATTAAAATTAATTTAAACAATTAATTTTAATTCAAAATTAATTAATTAAATATTTTAATTAATTATATCAATTTAATATCAAATATTAAATCAATTTTATGAACCAATCCCGATTTCTCTCATAACCGATCTCTCAAACATGAATCACTATTCATGTATATAATATTTAAATCATATTTAAATAACTCTGACTCTCTCTAATTATAGTTTAATTCATAATTAAACTATTACGTCAAGTATATCACATATAACTAACGTTTACTCCTTAAATTGAATTTGAACGCTTCAAATTCTTTCATCATACTGTTCTAAGGTTTAGTCCGTATGAGTTAGTAGGGGGACCTAATGGACATACAGATCATGGGCTCCAACGATCCGAGATTAACTGGCTAAACTCATCAACCTAGTTAACCAACATTCGTTAACTACCGGGACACTCCACTATAGCCTGATAGTTGCACTCCCCTCACTGTAGATATATTTTTGTCCACTAGATATAACCATGATGAGTATGTCGACCATTCACCGGTTGTTCGAAACTACAGCTGGGTCAAATGTTCGTTTTACCCCTAAAGTTACATCTAGTTCCTTAAGTCTAACTGATCCTCTAATGAACAATTGGGTTGTGGTCCAACCACCAAACCTAATCCCTCTCGGGCCAATGAGAGGGCGAGATCCCTTTGTTCAAGTCCTAGAGTCAGCACTTAAGGGAACAACCTCTCTACTATCCCTAAATCGGATAGGAGTGAATTCCGTCTTGCAAAACTATGTCCCCAGCTATCTACCCTGAAGAACTCCCCCCTGAACTGAGTCCATGTGATAGGTCCGTTGCTGACGTCTATAGTCCTTTCGATCGATTGCCACCAAATCAAGGCGTTATCTCGTAACAGGAACACGGCGCAGTACACTTTCTGGTCCTCTGGGCCGTTCATGTGGCAAAAAACAGTCTCGATGGAGGACAGCCACAACTCTGCTACCGTGGGGTCCCTTGAGGCTCCATCGAACGGACAGGGGTCCCACTTCCTAAAATCTCTTAAGCACCTAGCCTCCCGTGATAGGGCGGCTTCGTTGTTCTGAGGCGCTTGGGCCTGTCGCCCTGCAAGCACGCCCGCAACTGCAGCCTGAACTGCAGTCTGAACTATTGCCTGAATATCCACCGTGACAGGTCCTACCGCAGGCCCCGGCTGTCCACCCGGCTGTTCCACTTGTGGGTTTTCTGGTAGATCTCCTTCTTGCTCCACAGGTGGCACGACTTGCTCAGGGGCTGTACGACCCCTACCACGACCTCTTCCACGACCTCGTGCTCGGGGAGGCATGATCTATCACACAAAAATCTTTTATCATCTTACTAAACAAGCTCGATTCCTTTAAACCATTCATCGATATCAAACATCATTCATACTTTTCCACAACATGAGACTTTTCGAATACATATAACATTTGTAGGCTACAAAATAAACAAAGGTGTACCTGGCGTGACCGGGTGCTTGCTGATAAGCCATGGATATACCTAAGGTTTACGATGTAAACCAGTCTACAGAACCTATAACCTAGAGCTCTGATACCAACTGTAACGACCCTACTTTTCATGCCTAGATCCTAAGGCCGTTACTACATGCATTTCATTCTACTTCTAAGAACAGCGAGGAAATATCATTTAAAGAAAACATACTTAGAAATTTTGCGAAACTTTTCAACCTGGGATCCCAGTTAAAACAGAACAAACGAAACCTTTAGTTATTCAAACAAAACTTAAAGCGGAAAAAAACCTTAAATCATTCACAATACAAGTTCAAAATAAGAATTTCAAAACACAAAATGCGGAATACTATCCTAAAGGAGATCCATGGCCCAGCAACTCTCCGTCACGCGTCCTGTACACCTTTACCTCTACCTGCAGTTGTATGTAAGGGAAAAGAATGAGTATTTAAGAAAATACTCAGTAAGTAGCAATCAAGGTTTTAACATTTTATTCGAGTTAAGGGCCTAAGGGTTAGGTCATCTCATTCTCATTCATTTCATTTCATTTATCTGCAGTTCGGGTCTCGTGTTCAATTAGTTCACCTATATATATAAGTTTGCCAACTCACTGATAGTGCACAAGTGGGAGTTTTGGGAGGTCTCTACTCCTACTGATGGTAGATGGCACCCAGTCAATGGAGCTAAGTCTCAACCCTCAAGGCACTAATGGGCGCGTAGCGCTCTAAACTACCATTTCACTGGTGGGGCGTTCATGGGTTTAAGTCAGAAATTAACTTTCACAGTTAGTAAATGGCACCTAGTCTGCGAAGCCAAGTCCCGCCCATTAAGCCCCTCATTTCAGTCTAGTACATCTCAGTCTCAGGTGTTTAATTGACACGACCCTCTTCTAAGGCAACTAGCCTATTTTTTTTTCCCCCTTTAGGACCCCTTAACACTTTGATATGAACCGAGGTGTCTTAATCAAGCTTCAAGAACCCAAGATGATTACAAGCTTTAGAGGTTGCTGATTGGAATATGAAATAAGTGATCAACCAGCTCAATCCAATTATGATGGTGAAAAGTTGCATCCTTTCAAGATTCACAAAGGCACGTATCTATAATATATTAAAAAGCAAGGATCCGTGAAAAATATTTTTAGACTAAAATACCCCTGTAAATTTAAGATAATTACATAATTAGTTTTCAAATTCCATAATCAAATTTCGTAATTTAATAAAAATCAAAATATAATATATTAAAATTCAAAATATAATATATTAAAAGGCATACTTTCACGTTTGCATCAAAATAGTTAAAAACCAATTTGAAATTTAATATGAAATTTTGGAAAAAAAAAATCTTAAGATAATTATTTTAGTTAAATATAAAAGATAATTATTTTAGTTAAATATAATTATTTTAATTAAAAAGAAAAAAAAAAAGAAAAAACCATTACGTGATAATAAAAAAAAATTGACTTTCACGAATTTAATATGAAAACCAATCTGAAATTTAATATGAAAATTTGAAAAAAAAAACAAATATTAAGATAATTATTTTAATTAAGAAGTAAAAAAAAAAAGAAAAGAAAAGAAAAAAAGAAAAAACCATTACGTGAGAATATTAATATGAAAATTTGAAAAAAAAACAAATCTTAAGATAATTATTTTAATTAAATATACACACTCTATCCAAAATCTAATCAAATTAAAATTTGAATCTAAATTCCCTCTATAAATTGTTCACCCTCTCCCATTAGTTTTCACATCAAAACTATTCATCCCCCCATTGTTGGTTTCCGGTACATCTCTTGAATTATAATTATAAAATTTTTGTTTAATTTTATCAATTTAATTAGAAGAAAGTCATTCTCAAATATTTTATGTTATGACTGACTGACTTTAATTTCTTTTTTCCCTCCAATTTTTTTTTCCAGGTGTAAAATTACTTATCTCTTCCAATTTCTTCCAATTATTCATTTATATTTCAGGTATTTTCCAATTTCTTCAAATTGTTCGTTTATATTTCAAGTATTTTTTTTAGCTTGGCTTTTTAATTGATGTGTTGGAATTAGAAAGGTTTAGGTCAGAGATAAATTATATATTTTATGGCTTTGATTAATTTATTATTAAAGTTTCATCAATTTAAGAAATAATTATATATTTTATGGCTCTGTCGTGTTTCGGTTGTTAGTTTGGATTTGTTGGATCAATGGCGTCTTCTTTCTTCATCTTGAAAATTTCGTGTTATTTGTAATTTGGATATGTTTGTTTTTGGTTTTAGAACATTGCTGAAATTTGAAACTAATTTCTATTTATTGCTCTCTCCTTTCTTGGTATTTTGCGTTGAATGAATTATTATTATTATTATTTTTTTCTTTTTCATATGTGTTAGATCATTTTTTAAAATATAAGTTCAAAAAATAATTGTTCCTCTTCTTTATTTTTTAATGAAATTATTGATTAAAAAAAATTTAAAAATAATTGATTGGTTGGGATTTGCATAGAATTTGTCAATTTTTGCCATTTTTATGTGTTTTATTTAAAAAAAAATTGTAAATTTTGAATTTGTTTCCTTCCGCTAACATATCAATTCCCTATAGGATGCAATTCAAAATTAAAAAGATTAATTTAAAAAAAAGGATAGAATTGATTGAATGGATTCAATTTTTTTTACGGTTAATTCCATGTTCCGGTGTTGTTTTCAATTATTTCTTAAATTGATTTATCAATTCTTTTATTTGAACCATCATTCTTTACAAGCTTGATTTTAGTGATGCACAAGCAAAAATTATTTGGCAAAAATAAAGCAACAAATATTTTAATATAATTATTGATGACCACGAGGTCTGTGGTTCAAATCCCCCACCCCCATGTTGTCAATATATATATATATATATAATCTATAATTATCTATAATATATTAAAAAGCAAGGATCTGTGAAAAACATTTTTAGACTAAAATACCCCTTTAAATTTAAGATAATTGCATTAGTCAAAATCTAATTAGTTTTAAATTTTCCCTTTAAATTTAAGATAATTACATTAGTCAAAATCTAATTAGTTTTAAATTTCCGAAATCAGATTTCGTAATTGTTTGTATTAAAACAAAAAGATAAAAAAAAAAAAAATCAAATTTCATAATTATTTTGATTAAAAAAAGTACTAAAAAAAATATAAGATTTTTAAAATAATATTAAAAAGCAAAGATCCGTGAAAAACATTTTTAGACTAAAATACCCCTTTAAATTTAAGATAATTGCATTAGTCAAAATCTAATTAGTTTTAAATTTCCCCTTTAAATTTAAGATAATTACATTAGTCAAAATCTAATTAGTTTTAAATTTCCGAAATCAGATTTCGTAATTGTTTGTATTAAAACAAAAAGATAAAAAAAAAAAAAATCAAATTTCATAATTATTTTGATTAAAAAAAGTACTAAAAAAAATATATAAGATTTTTAAAATAATATTAAAAAGCAAAGATCCGTGAAAAACATTTTTAGACTAAAATACCCCTTTAAATTTAAGATAATTGCATTAGTCAAAATCTAATTAGTTTTAAATTTCCCCTTTAAATTTAAGATAATTACATTAGTCAAAATCTAATTAGTTTTAAATTTCCGAAATCAGATTTCGTAATTGTTTGTATTAAAACAAAAAGATAAAAAAAAAAAAAAAATCAAATTTCATAATTATTTTGATTAAAAAAAGTACTCAAAAAAAAATATAAGATTTTTAAAAAAAGTCAAATTTTGTAAGTAAGTGTTTTAATTATAAAAAAAAAAAAAAAAAAAAAAAAAAAAAGATAAGATGAAAAAATCAAAATTTCTAATGGTTTTAATTAAAAAAATAAATGATTAAAAAAAGAAAAAGAATTAAAGGGAATTTTTTTTATTTTTTTATTATTATTATTTTTTGTATTTCAGGTGTTTTTTTTACTTTTAGTTTTTTTTTTTTTGTTATAATTGGTAGTCATTTGCTCTCTAAATTGATTTTATATGGAAAACAATTTCAGTAATCGTCTGCTCTCTAAATTGATTTTATATGTACGTGCATTGTGATTTTTTTCTGGTAAATTATGTTACTAATTTTTCGTATTCTATTTGTTCCTCGAGATTCTTCTTTTGGAAAATTCACGATTTTATCTTCTTTTTCGTGCCACTTTACATTTCAAATAATTACAAAATTAGTTTTCAAATTCCAGAATCAAAATTTATAATTTAATAAAATTTAAAATAATATGTGATTTTATCCTTTAGTTTTCAAATTTCAAAATCAAAATTTATAATTTAATAAAAATTTAAAATAATATGTGATTTTATCCTTTAGTTTTCAAATTTCAAAATCAAAATTTGTTGTTTAATAAAATTCAAAAGAATATTTGATTTAAGTCTAAATTTCGTGTATAAAATTTCCATCTTCCCCGGTTGGTTTTCACATCTCCAACTATTTATAATTAGTTTCCAAATTCCATAATCAAAATTTGTAATTTAATAGAATTTAAAATATTATGGTGATTTTATCCTTTAGTTTTCAAATCAAGTTTCATTAAAATTTGATTTACTAATTTTTTTTTTCTTCCACATTTTGTGTCTACGTGGATGGATTTTGATTTTGTTAATTTCATTTCTCTCTTTTTTTTTTAGAAAAACAAGTTTCATTAAAATTTGATTTTGTCAATTATTATTTTTAAACGTTATGTGTCTAGATTTCAATTTTGTCAATTTTTTTTTTAAACGTGATGTGTCTAGATTTCAATTTTGTCAATTTTCTTTTTCTTTTTTTTTAAAAATAATGTTTCATTAAAATTTGATTTATCTCTTTAATTTTTTTTCCACGTTTTGTTTCTATACGGAAGAACTTTGATTTTGTAATTTTTTTTTCAAAAAAATCATGTTTCATTAATATTTGATTTTTTCAATAATTTTTTTTTTGTTAACGTTTTGTGGTTATTTGGACGAGTTTTGATTTTGTCAATTTTTTTTTTTAAAAAAACAACTTTCATTAAAATTTGATTTTATCAATTTAATTTTTTTTTGTTCACCTTTTTTGTCTACTAGGAATGATTTTGATTTATATTTCGATTTTGTCAAATTTATATTTTTAAAAAATCAAGTTCCATTAAAATTTGAATTTTGTTTTTGTTTTTGTTTTTGTTTTTGCGTTTTGTGTCTACCAAGAAATATTTCAATTTTATCAATTTTTTTTAAATCACGTTTTGTTTATGCAAGGATTGAGAACTCTCATTATCTCAAATGATTGACATAGAAGAACTAGAAGGAGAAGTATACAACATAAAAAATCAAAATATGATTGATTTTGAAATCCTGATGAAAGCAGATAAGTTAGTAGAGATAATTACTTATGTTAGCATTATCCCACTATTTACTAATATTGATTTCATTTTATAGATGTGGTGAGTAAAGTAATCCAAGTTAAACTGATATCTGTAGGAAGAACTAAGGTCAATTTTCTTTAAAAAAAAAAAAAAAAAACTAATGTCAATCATGTAAAAAAAAAATTATATTAATGGACAATAGGTACGTGTTAAAATGTATCTCAAACGATTGCTTAAACTATAAGAATCTATAGAACTAAGTTTAATTAGTTTTAAATTCACTTTACTTCATAATAATATAGTCAAATTATTTCACGTGCATCGCACGTGGTAAAAACCTAGTATATTAAAAAGCAATGATCCGTGAAAAACATTTTTAGACTAAAATACCCTTTTAAATTTAAGATAATTACATTAGTCAAAATCTAATTAGTTTTAAATTTCTAAAATCAGATTTCGTAATTGTTTTTATTGAAAAACAAAAAGATAAAAGATCAAATTTCGTAATTTTTTTAATTAAAAAAAAAAGATTAAAAAAAATCAAATTTCGTAAGTAAGTGTTTTAATTAAAAGAAAAAAAAAGATAAGATAAAAAAAAATCAAAATTTTTAATTGTTTTAATTAAAAAAATAAATGATTAAAAAAGGAAAGAAATAAAGGAAACTTTCGTAAATATCAAAATCTAATATATATATATATATTTTTTTTTTATTTCAGGTGTTTTTTTTTTTACTTTTAGTTTTTTGTTATAATTGGTAATCATTTGCTCTCTAAATTGATTTTATATGGAAAATAATTTCAGTAATCGTTTGCTCTCTAAATTTATTTTATATGTATGTGCATTGTGATTTTTTTCTGGTAAATTATGTTACTATTCTATTTGTTTCTCGAGATTCTTCTTTTGGGAAATTCTCGATTTCATCTTCTTTTTTGTGCCACTTTACCTTTCAAATAATTACAAAATTAGTTTTCAAATTTCAGAATAAAAAATTATAAGTTAATAAAATTTAAAATAATATATGATTTTATCTTTTAGTTTTCAAATTTCAAAATCAAAATTTGTAGTTTAATAAAATTCAAAAGAATATTTGATTTGAGTCTAAATTTCGTGTATAAATTTTCCATCTTCCCCCATTGGTTTTTACATCTCTAACTATTTATAATTAGTTTCCAAATTCCATAATCAAAATTTGTAATTTAATAAAATTTAAAATATTGTGGTCATCTTATCCTTTAGTTTTTAAATTCCATAATCAAAATTAGTAGTTTAATAAAATTTAAAAGAATATTTGATTTAGTCTAAAAAAAAAAAGAATATTTGATTTGAGTCTACATTCCGTCAATAAATTCCATCGGTTTTCACATTTACAATTATTTGTCTCCTCCCTTTGTCCGTTTTCAGGTACCTCCATTAAATTATTATTATTATTATTATTTCGTTTCATGATTTGTGTCTACGAACCGTTTCATTTTTTTTTTTTAAATCAAGTTTCATTCAAATTTAATTTTGTCAATTTCAAATTTTTTTCACGTTTTGTGTCTACCAAAAAGATTTCGATTTTGTCAAAAAAAATTTTAAACAAGTTTCATTAAAATTTGATTTTGTCAATTAATTTTCTTTTCATGTTTTGTGTCTACCGAGAGTGATTTCGATTTTGTCAATTTCATTCTTTTAAAAAAAAATCAAGTTTCATTAAAATTAACTTTGTCAATTTATTATTTTTTTGTTCACATTTCATGTCTATTGAAAATATTTCAATTTGGTCAATTTTCTTTTTCTTTTTTTTTTTTTAAAAAAATCAAGCTTCATTAAAATTTGATTTTGTATATTTAATTTTTTTTTCACCGTTTGTGTCTATTGGGAACAATTTTGATTTAGAAATATTTCTTTTGTAAATTTTCATTTTTTTAAATAAGCTTTCATTAAAATTCGATTTTTTCAATTAATTTTTTTTTTCACGTTTTGTGTCTACAGGGGGATTTCGATTTTGTCAATTTTATTTTATTTTAAAAGAAAAAGTAAAGTTTCATCAAAATTTGACTCTATCAATTAATTTTTTTTTTTACATTTTGTGTCTATCGAAAAGGATTTCGATTTTGTTATTAAAAAAAAAAAATAGGTTTCATTAAAATGTAATTTTGGTCATTAATTTTTTTTTCACGTTTTGTCAAGATTTCGATTTTGTCAATTTTTTTTTTTTTTAAAAAATCAAGTTTCATTAAAATTTAATTTATTTTTGTTTCATGTTTTGTGTCTACTAAAAATATTTCAATCTTGCCAAATTTAGTTTCTAAAAAAAGAAATCAAGTTTCATTAAAATTTTATTTTGTCAATTAATTTTGTTTTCACTTTTTGTGTCTGTTAAGAGTGATTTAAATTTTGTCAATTTTTTTAAGGCAAGTTTCATTAAAATTCAATTTTTTTCAATTTATTATTCTTTGTTCACATTTTGTGTTTACTGGAAATACTTCGATTTTGTCAATTTTCTGTGTTTTTTAAATCATGTTTCATTGTAATTTGATTTAGTCAATTAAATTCTTTTTTGCACGTTTTGTGTCTACAAAAAAGGATTTCGATTTTGTCAAGTTTCATTCAAATTTCATTCTATCAATGATTTTTTTTTTAAAGTTTTGTGTCTATCGAGAATAATTTCGATTTTGTCAAATATTTTTATTTTGTTAATTAACCTTTTTTTTTCACATTTTGTTTCTACTAGAAAGATTTCTATTTTTGTCAATTTTCTTTTTTTAAAAAAATCAATCATAAAAATTTGATTTTGTTAATTTGATTTTTTTTTCACGTTTTGTGTCTACGGGAAACATTTTAATTTTTTCAATTTTTTCTTAAATCAATTTTCATTAAAATTTGATCTACTCAATTATTTTTTTTTCTTCCACATTTTGTGTCTACGTGGATGGATTTCGAATTTGTTAATTTTCTTTCTCTTTTTTTTTTTAAAAAAAAAACAAGTTTCATTAAAATTTGATTTTGTCAATTATTTTTTTTAAACGTTTTGTGTCTAGATTTCAATTTTGTCAATTTTCCTTTTTTTTTTTTTTTTTTTTAATAATGTTTCATTAAAATTTGATTTATCTCTTTAATTTTTTCCATTTGTTTTTATACGGAAGAACTTTGATTTTTGTAATTTTTTTCAAAAAAATCATGTTTTATTAATATTTTATTTTTTCAATAATTTTATTGGGAAGAGTTTTGATTTTGTCAATTTTTTTTTAAAAAAAATAAGTTTCATTAAAATTTGAATCTCCAACGATTGCTTAAACTATAAGAATCTATAGAACTAAGCTTAATTAGTTTTAAATTCACTTTACTTCATAATAATATAGTCAAATTGTTACACGTGCATCGCACGTGGTAAAAACCTAGTTCAACCAAGAGACACAATGACTCTAGAAATTCATATTCATTCACATATTTAATGTATTATGTATCTTGTGAATTCATGAACTTGTATTTATGAAGGTTCATGCATGGATTTGAAAAGTTAGGGGTTGAATTGAAGGGTTGTGTTCTTTCATGGTGTCTTTTCATTTAGTATAAATAGGGATGTAATTTGTCATTTGAAAAAAAGTTGAAGATTATGAATATTAATAAGCTTTTGCTTATTCAACCCTTTGGTGTTATCTTTTCTTTCAAATCTTGTTTTAGGTTTGATGTTCAACCGATTCATTGGATTAGTTTTGATCAATCTAATTCTGGAGTGAGTCGTCTTAGGATCTAGGAGTGACCATCATAGATTCTAAGTTTGATCTAAGAGTGATTCATCTTCTAACTAAACTCTTGGTTGGAATCATTCGGTAAGTTTGTCTTATTTGTGTCTATTTACAAGGATCCTAGAAGGACCTCTAGTTTTGTAAACTTAAGCATGTTGGGCGCTTATCATTTGGTATCAGAGCCTTGGTCAACATCCTTTGGCCGACTCTAGAGGTGAAATATCTTTACTTTCTTTCATTTTTTTTCCTTACGAAATTGTATTATTGTGTCTTGCTCTCGGATTATCAAAAAAAAAAAAAAAGAAAAAAAAATCATTAGCAAAAGAAAAAGAAATCGAGATGCTTATTGACAAGCAAGATTCAAAGTTTGCTTCAAATATGAGACAAAGTCGTGCACGAGAGAACTGTAGTACAAAAGGGCAGCAAATGAAGCGACATTGGTATTTTGCTTCATCATTCATTCAAGGACGATGGTCAAGAGTGAAGAACTTAAGGAGAGCAAGAGTGCGAGATGCAAAAGATTTCAAGTTTGCACTACAAGGGGATCCTTGGATTCGAGGACGAATCCTCTTGAAGAAGGGGAGGATGATATGAACCGAGGTGTCTTAATCAAGCTTCAAGAACCCAAGATGATTACAAGCTTTAGAGGTTGCTGATTGGAATATGAAATAAGTGATCAACCAGCTCAATCCAATTATGATGGTGAAAAGTTGCATCCTTTAAAGATTCACAAAGGCACCTATTCAACCAAGAGACACAATGACTCTAGAAATTCATATTCATTCACATATTTAATGTATTATGTATCTTGTGAATTCATGAACTTGTATTTATGAAGGTTCATGCATGGATTTGAAAAGTTAGGGGTTGAATTGAAGGGTTGTGTTCTTTCATGGTGTCTTTTCATTTAGTATAAATAGGGATGTAATTTGTCATTTGAAAAAAAGTTGAAGATTATGAATATTAATAAGCTTTTGCTTATTCAACCCTTTGGTGTTATCTTTTCTTTCAAATCTTGTTTTAGGTTTGATGTTCAACCGATTCATTGGATTAGTTTTGATCAATCTAATTCTGGAGTGAGTCGTCTTAGGATCTAGGAGTGACCATCATAGATTCTAAGTTTGATCTAAGAGTGATTCATCTTCTAACTAAACTCTTGGTTGGAATCATTCGGTAAGTTTGTCTTATTTGTGTCCATTTACAAGGATCCTAGAAGGACCTCTAGTTTTGTAAACTTAAGCATGTTGGACGCTTATCACACTTACTAACTTTAACCGCAACCTATTTAATACAATCAATTTCTTTTCCTAGATTACTGACAGGCTAATTGATATGCACCATCCCAACTCAGTCATATCACAAGAATAAGAAATGGAGGCGACAACCGACACCCCTAAACAGAGAAAACCACAACTTCTCGTTGCCCACAAACAATGTCAGTCAGCTTTAAAAATATACAATAGACATACACTCGCTTCTATCACACAACTCAGATATATATATGCAGTAGCCATGATCTTGAAATTAACGCAACATATCACCTCCGTCTCAGTCCGAACAACTTATAAACATGCTCATGCCAGAAGTAAACAATCATTTCAAACATACACATTTCATTCCAAAGCGGCAAGCTACTTACCATGTTCAGTTACCACACAATACACTTAAAACATGAAATTTGAATCCAATTAGCTACTTAGATTCCAAGGGGCAACTTAAGGATTAAATCCAACTCATGCTATTATAAACCATACTCAACTTAAATGAGTTTAAAGCATAGAATTTATTCCAAAGGGCTACTTACCTTAGTGAAGGAGATACTTGATTAACCTTCAAGAACTTCCTTAACTCCAAGGTTCTTAAGCAAACTACAACAAGGAAATAACTCTTAACAAAATAGGGACTCTAATCCAAGCATTCAACTAAGAACCCATTAAATTTGGGGATAATTTAACAACCAGAACTCACCCAAAACAGAACCACGGCTTGCTGTCCAGCAGTCCCAAATCGCTCAAATTCGACAATTCGGCCTCCAAACGCCACGGGCACCTTGAAATCGGAAGCTAAAATCAATGGGTATCCATGATTAAACATTAAATTGACCAAAACACCTTAAATCTCACTTACCCACTAACCGGAATCGTCGAACATATAAGTTGCGTGAGGCTGTTTATCTTAAGGCGGTGGCGGCGACAATCGATTTCGAGACAATGTAGGCGGCGACTGAGCCACGGATGGCGGCGAGGCTACACGCAGAGAGAAGGTACAGCCGCGAGTGAGAGAGAGAAAAACAGAGAGAACGGATCCGAGAGAGAGAAAACCGAGAGAGAGAGAGATGGAGAGATGTTACCGACGGCGGCGGCTTGCAGAGGACGACGACGGCGTGCGGCGGCGGATGGGGGGTGGCGTGTGGCAGCGGCTGAGAGCTGAGGGAGGGAGAGAGAGAGCGTGCGAGAGAGAGAGAGAGAAAGCTGCGAGAGGGAGAAAGAGAGCGTGAGGGAGAGATTCAGATTTTTTTTTTTTTAAACCGGTCAGTTGACCGAATTTGGGGGGAAGTTTCCCCCCATTTTCCATTTTCCCCTTTTGACCGGGCCACTGCCCACCCCTTCATTTTCTTTTTTTTTTTTTTTTAAAAGAAACAAACCGGCTGCTACATCATACTAACCTTAAAAGAACTTTCGTCCTCGAAAGTTGCTAGTACTGGAACAACTCTGGATACTTGGCCATCATTTCATCTTCTCTCTCCCACGTTGCCTCTTCAGACAAATGGTTTCGCCAAAGGACCTTCACGAGAGCTATCTCGCGATTGCGAAAGACCTTCACCTCTCTGTGAAGAATTAGCACAGGTTCCTCCTCATAAGACAAGTTCTCGCTAAGTTGCAAGGGTTCATAGTCCACTCTGTGGGCTGGATTTGCCAAATACCTTCGTAACATAGAGACATGGAAGACGTTGTGAACCGCTGAAAGGGAAGGCGGCAACGCTAGACGATAAGCTACCGGACCAATCCGTTCTAGAATCTTAAACGGACCAATGAAACGTGGACTGAGCTTGCCTTTTCTTCCAAACCTCAAAACTCCTTTCATTGGAGCTACCTTCAAGAAAACGTGATCGCCCACGTCAAACTCTAAATCTCTTCTCCTTGTATCTGCATAGCTCTTCTGTCGGCTTTGAGCCGTTAACATCCTCGATCTGATTGTGCGAATAGCCTCGCTGGAGGCTTGAGTCAATTCAGGTCCCAACAACTGACGTTCCCCGACCTCATCCCAATAAACAGGGGACCTACATCTCTTCCCATAGAGGGCCTCAAACGGTGACATACCGATGGTTGCTTGATAACTATTGTTATAAGCAAATTCCATTAAGTGCAGGTGTGCATCCCAACTACCTGAGAAATCCAAGACACATGCTCGCAACATATCCTCTAGAGTTTGGTTCAATCGCTCAGTTTGACCATCTGTCTGAGGGTGAAAAGCTGTACTGAAACGTAACTGAGTACCCAAGGCTCTTTGCAGACTCCTCCAGAAGTTAGAAGTGAACCGAGGGTCTCTATCTGACACGATTGATACCAGCACACCATGGAGCTTGACTATCTCTGTCATATATACATGTGCCCACTTTTCAACAGTGTAAGTAGGCTTTCCAGGGAGAAAGTGCGCTGACTTGGTGAGTCTGTCGATAATGACCCAAATCACGGTGTAACCCTTGGCCATTCTAGGCAATCCTGTGATGAAGTCCATAGATATATGCTCCCACTTCCATTCTGGGACACTCAGCGGCTGCAACAAGCCTGCTGGTTTCTGTCTCAGGGCTTTCACCTGTTGGCAAACAAGGCATTTACTGACAAAATCCGCTATCTCTCTTTTCATGCCCTGCCACCAGTAAACTGTTTCAAATCATGGTACATCTTCGTACTTCCTGGATGGATTGAAAAAGGTGAACTATGTGCCTCTGCTAATAATTCTTGTTTGAGATCGGCATTCCCAGGTACGCATAAGCGACCCTGGTAACACAAGCCGAGGTCTGAAGATAAGGAGAACTCGTTCACCTGCCCCGCCTCTACTTGACTGCGTTTAACAACAAGGTCAGGGTCATTTGGTTGAGCATCTATAATCCTCTGTCTCAAGCTCGACTTAACTGTCAACTGAGCTAGGCGTGCTGTAACCTCGCCCACTGCAACCATAATCTCTGCACGTTCCAAGTCATCCAATATACGAGCCTGAGTAGTAATCAAAGCGGACACATGAGCAGTCTTCCTACTGAGGGCATCTGCGACCACATTTGACTTGCCCGGGTGGTACTGGATGTCACAATCATAATCTTTCACTAACTCTAACCATCTCCGTTGCCTCATATTCAACTCTTTCTGGGTGAAGAGGTATTTCAGACTTTTGTGGTCCGTGAAGATTTGGATTTTCTCTCCGTATAAATAGTGTCTCCAAATCTTCAAGGCAAAGACCACTGCTGCTAACTCCAAGTCATGGGTCGGGTAGTTCTTCTCATAATCTTTCAGCTGACGAGACGCATAAGCAATGACCTTACCGTGTTGCATTAACACACAACCCAGTCCCTTCTTTGAAGCATCGCTGTAAATAACAAATTCTTCTGAACCATCGGGTACTGTAAGTACTGGTGCTGAAACAAGTCTTTGCTTAAGCTCTTGGAAGCTTGCCTCACAAGCTTCATTCCACACGAATAGAGTACCCTTTCGAGTCAACTGAGTTAGAGGTGCGGCTATACTGGAAAAACCTTGCACAAAACGACGGTAATAGCCTGTTAACCCCAAGAAACTCCGAATCTCGCTGACTGAAGTAGGTCGAGACCAATTGGTCACTGCCTCTATTTTGGCTGGATCTACTGTGACACCCTCCTTTGACACCACGTGCCCTAAGAAGGAAACTCGTTGTAACCAAAACTCACATTTAGAGAATTTGGCATACAACTTGTTTGTTCTTAAGGTGATTAGAACTCTCCCAAGATGATCCTCATGTTCCTCTTCTGTCTTGGAGTAGATAAGAATGTCGTCGATAAAAACAATCACAAATGAATCCAGGAATTCTTTGAATACCCTGTTCATCAAGTCCATGAAAACTGCAGGAGCATTAGTAAGCCCAAAGGACATCACAGTAAATTCGTAATGCTCATACCTGGTTCGAAAAGCTGTCTTGGGTATATCGTCCTCTCTAATCCTCAACTGATGATAACTTGACCGTAGATCTATTTTAGAAAACACTACTGCACCTTAAAGCTGATCAAAGAGGTCATCAATCCTGGGCAGAGGGTATCTGTTCTTTATTGTCACTTTGTTCAGCTCCCGGTAGTCGATGCACAAACGCATTGTCCCATCCTTCTTTTTCACAAATAAAACTGGAGCACCCCACGGCGAGACGCTGGGGCGTATATAACCTTTGTCCAACAGCTCCTGAATCTGCACCTTAAGCTCTTTCAATTCCGCTAGAGCCATCCTATATGGAGCCTTAGAAATCGGGTTAGTCCCTGGCTCAAGCTCAATGCAGAAGTCAACCTCTCGTGCCGGCGGTAGTCCTGTCAGATCCTCGGGAAATACATCTAAGAATTCCCTCACTACCGGTATTGAGGCCATCGATGCCTCGGTTTTCCTTGTGTCAACCACACTAGCCAGTAAGCCCCAAGCTCCTTTGTTAATCAATTTCCTCGCCTTCATCGCAGAGACTACCTTAGGAGCACCTTTCATCATCGATCCTTTAAACTTGAAGCTTGCCTCTGACGGAGGGTTAAAGATAACCTCCTTACGACAACAATCTATGTTGGCATAATTAGAAGCCAACCATTCCATTCCCAAGATAACATCAAAATCACTCATATCAAGGGCGATCAATGTCACGTCCATCGATCGATCAGACACTAACATTTGGCAGGCTTTCACCGCTTCACTAGCTAGTAACGTTACCCCCGCAGGGGTTGAGACTGACAAAACATAGCCTAACGGCTCTAGCTCTAGGTTGGCTTGACTTACAAACGATGCAGAAATAAAAGAATGCGTTGAACCCGAATCAAACAACACAAAAGCATAATGGCCGAAGATAGGGATGGTACCTGTCACTACTGCATTAAGGTCCTCGGCCTCTTGTCGGGTAGTGGCAAATATCTTGCCCTGATGTTGTGCTGGTCTTACCCCGGATGCCTGATTTGAACTGGACGGCTGGTCAGCATAATTAGTTTTCTTCTGATTACAATTCGGCGCAATATGCCCTTCCCGGCCACACTTGAAACAAACTCGGGTCCCTGCCAAGCAACGACCTCAGTGGTACTTCCTACACGTCTGGCATAATGGCCTATCCTGACCCCCTGGCTGATTCGGTGCTTTCTGTCGACGGTCCTGGGGCGGACCTCGTCTAGGGTAACGGTGGCCCCGCTGTGTGTTCGAGCTCATCTGATCGTACCTTCGCTTATAACCTGAGGAAGGTTCTGAAGAGACAGCTGACGGTCGTCGATCAATCAGCTGTGCCACCCTAACTGCCGTGGCATAGTCTTGGGGTTCATGGGCTGCCACACTGCCCTTAATCTCTTCCTTTAAGCCTGTGATGAAACGTTCTACCTTATCAGCCTCTACAGCTACCAGGGCAGGAGAAAACCGAGACAGTTTGGCGAACTCTGTCTCGTATTCCTCTACGGTTCGGTTTCCCTGCGTAAGAGCCACAAACTCTGCTTGCTTCTTGAATCGGGAGGCTGCAGGGTAATATTTCCTAAAGAACTCCCCCCTGAACTGAGTCCATGTGACAGGTCCGTTGCTGACGTCTATAGTCCTTTCGATCGATTGCCACCAAATCAAGGCGTTATCTCGTAACAGGAAGACGACACAGTACACTTTCTGGTCCTCTGGGCAGTTCATGTGGCGAAAAACAGTCTCGATGGAGGACAGCCACAACTCTGCTACCGTGGGGTCCCTTGAGGCTCCATCGAACGGACAGGGGTCCCACTTCCTAAAATCTCTTAAGCACCTAGCCTCCCGTGATAGGGCGGCTTCGTTGTTCTGAGGCGCTTGGGCCTGTCGCCCTGCAAGCACGCCCGCAACTGCAGCCTGAACTGCGGTCTGAACTATTGCCTGAATATCCACCGTGACAGGTCCTACCGCAGGCCCCGGCTGTCCACCCGACTGTTCCACTTGTGGGTTTTCTGGTAGATCTCCTTCTTGCTCCACAGGTGGCACGACTTGCTCAGGGGATGTACGACCCCTACCACGACCTCGTGCTCGGGGAGGCATGATCTATCACACAAAAATCTTTTATCATCTTACTAAACAAGCTCGATTCCTTTAAACCATTCATCGATATCAAACATCATTCATACTTTTCCACAACATGAGACTTTTCGAATACATATAACATTTGCAGGCTACAAAATAAACAAAGGTGTACCTGGCGTGACTGGGTGCTTGCTGATAAGCCATGGATATACCTAAGGTTTACGATGTAAACCAGTCTACAGAACCTATAACCTAGAGCTCTGATACCAACTGTAACGACCCTACTTTTCATGCCTAGATCCTAAGGCCGTTACTACATGCATTTCATTCTACTTCTAAGAACAGCGAGGAAATATCATTTAAAGAAAACATACTTAGAAATTTTGCGAAACTTTTCAACCTGGGATCCCAGTTAAAACAGAACAAACGAAACCTTTAGTTATTCAAACAAAACTTAAAGCGGAAAAAAACCTTAAATCATTCACAATACAAGTTCAAAATAAGAATTTCAAAACACAAAATGCGGAATACTATCCTAAAGGAGATCCATGGCCCAGCAACTCTCCGTCACGCGTCCTGTACACCTTTACCTCTACCTGCAGTTGTATGTAAGGGAAAAGAATGAGTATTTAAGAAAATACTCAGTAAGTAGCAATCAAGGTTTTAACATTTTATTCGAGTTAAGGGCCTAAGGGTTAGGTCATCTCATTCTCATTCATTTCATTTCATTTCATTTCATTTATCTGCAGTTCGGGTCTCGTGTTCAATTAGTTCACCTATATATATAAGTTTGCCAACTCACTGATAGTGCACAAGTGGGAGTTTTGGGAGGTCTCTACTCCTACTGATGGTAGATGGCACCCAGTCAGTGGAGCTAAGTCTCAACCCTCAAGGCACTAATGGGCGCGTAGCGCTCTAAACTACCATTTCACTGGTGGGGCGTTCATGGGTTTAAGTCAGAAATTAACTTCCACAGTTAGTAAATGGCACCTAGACTGCGAAGCCAAGTCCCGCCCATTAAGCCCCTCATTTCAGTCTAGTACATCTCAGTCCCAGGTGTTTAATTGACATGACCCTCTTCTAAGGCAACTAGCCTATTTTTTTTTTCCCTTTAGGACCCCTTAACACTTACTAACTTTAACCGCAACCTATTTAATACAATCGATTTCTTTTCCTAGATTACTGACAGGCTAACTGATATGCACCCTCCCAACTCAGTCATATCACAAGAATAAGAAATGGAGGCGACAACCGACACCCCTAAACAGAGAAAACCACAACTTCTCGTTGCCCACAAACAATGTCAGTCAGCTTTAAAAATATACAATAGACATACACTCGCTTCTATCACACAACTCAGATATATATATGCAGTAGCCATGATCTTGAAATTAACGCAACATATCACCTCCGTCTCAGTCCGAACAACTTATACACATGCTCATGCCAGAAGTAAACAATCATTTCAAACATACACATTTCATTCCAAAGCGGCAAGCTACTTACCATGTTCAGTTACCACACAATACACTTAAAACATGAAATTTGAATCCAATTAGCTACTTAGATTCCAAGGGGCAACTTAAGGATTAAATCCAACTCATGCTATTATAAACCATACTCAACTTAAATGAGTTTAAAGCATAGAATTTATTCCAAAGGGCTACTTACCTTAGTGAAGGAGATACTTGATTAACCTTCAAGAACTTCCTTAACTCCAAGATTCTTAAGCAAACTACAACAAGGAAATAACTCTTAATAAAATAGGGACTCTAATCCAAGCATTCAACTAAGAACCCATTAAATTTGGGGATAATTTAACAACCAGAACTCACCCAAAACAGAACCACGACTTGCTGTCCAGCAGTCCCAAATCGCTCAAATTCGAAAATTCGGCCTCCAAACGCCACGGGCACCTTGAAATCGGAAGCTAAAATCAATGGGTATCCATGATTAAACATTAAATTGACCAAAACACCTTAAATCTCACTTACCCACTAACCGGAATCGTTGAACATATAAGTTGCGTGAGGCTGTTTATCTTAAGGCGGTGGCGGCGACAATCGATTCCGAGACAATGTAGGCGGTGACTGAGCCACGGACGGCGGCGAGGCTACACGCAGAGAGAAGGTACAGCAGCGAGTGAGAGAGAGAAAAACAGAGAGAACGGATCCGAGAGAGAGAAAATCGAGAGAGAGAGAGATGGAGAGATGTTACCGACGACGGCGACTTGCAGAGGACGATGACGGTGTGCGGCGGCGGCTTGCAGAGGACGACGACGGCGTGCGGCGGCGGATGGGGGGTGGCGTGCGGCAGCGGCTGAGAGCTGAGGGAGGGAGAGAGAGAGCGTGCGAGAGAGAGAGAGAAAGCTGCGAGAGGGAGAAAGAGAGCGTGAGGGAGAGATTCAGATTTTCTTTTTTTTTTTTTTTTAAAACCGGTCAGTTGACCGAATTTGGGGGGAAGTTTCCCCCCATTTTCCATTTTCCCCTTTTGACCGGGCCACTGCCCACCCTTTCATTTTCTTTTTTTCTTTTTTTTTTTAAAAGAAACAAACCGGTTGCTACACTCAGGGACCAAAAATGTATTTTTTCCTATGATATACTATATATTTAATATATCAGTTAACTAATATACCAAATTTAAAGTAGCTCAGTTGATTGATATACTAAATATTGAGTATATCAGTCATACTAAACAAATGAATGATGTACTTGATATATGGTATATCCATAAAGTGTTATTGAAATTATTCAATAAGGTGTTATTGAATTTGTTGTTTTAGAATTGCTTTAATTAACCCTAAATCTGATAAAGTAAACATCCAAGGTTGGTTTTGAAGGGGATGAAAGCCCCGGTGCAGCGGAAGCGCATCGATAGGACCTTGCGCCTTATATTAATTAATATCAAAATACTGTTACGAAAAGGCAAAACAAAACTTTAAACATGCTTTAAAGCCGCTATAAATATAAACATGCTGAAAATAACTAGAAAATAAAACTACTTTTATTTTCATGCTTTTCTAAAGAAACGGGAAAGAATCATTACAAACCTTCGTTGTAGACTTGACCGTTCTTCGCCAACGACGCTTCAACGAACATAAACGCAACAACCTTCTTGTTCTTCTTCGCTGGAAAATTCCTCTCAAGAATACAATAACCACAGAGATTACACCGGTATGTCTTTAAGTCTAGGAGACAAAAGACTTGTGGGAGTCTTTCTCTAAGAGGGAGGCTAGAGAGAATTCTAGGGTATTGTCTTGTGAGTCTAAGAGCAAGAGGGCTACCAAACCATTAGGTCGAGTGTTCTATTTATAGGAGAAAGACCATGAATAAAATATTCACATTAAATCAATTATTTCCATAAATGATTTAATCTATTCCTTATTTAATCAATCCATGATCAATCAATTCCATAATTGATAATCTTTTCCACAAATGACTAATTACTTCCATAAGTGATTAGATCATTTCCATAAATGATTAATCACTTCCATAAGTGATTAATTATTTCCATAATTGATTAATTTTCAATTAATTAACCCTTTAATTAGGGGGCTTTGCACAGATAGCAAAAACCGGCAAAAGAATTGCAAAAATAGGAAAAAAATAAAATTATTTGCGGAAATAGCAAAAAATACGTTAAATTACGAAAATACCCTTAGTATCTCCAATAGTCTATCAGTCCCTATTATTGATAGTCACTGATAGACTTCGATTAATCGGAGTCTATCAATGATAAATACTGATAGACTTTGATGATAAGTTTCAATTAATCGGAGTCTATTAGTGATAGACACAGATAGACTTTGATGATCATAATCTATAAGTTTTTATCGTGTTTAATTCAAGCCTATCAGTGATAGTTGCTGATAGAAAACAATTTAATTCAAGGCTATTAGTTCAGTTTAATTCAAGGCTATCAGTTTCTATCCATCAGTTTAATTTAAGTCTATCAGTGATAATCACTAATAGAAAACCGTTTAATTCAAGGTTATCAGTTTCTGTCACTAATAGAAATCAATTTAATTCAAGACTATTAGTTTCTATCACTGATAGAAACCAATTTAATTGAAGTTTATCAGTTTCTATCATAAATCATTTTAATTAAAGTCTACTGACTTGTATCACTGATGGAAATTAGTTTAATTCAAATCTATCATTTTCTATCGAGGATAGAAATCAGTTAATTGAAGTCTATCAGTTTCTATCTCGGATAGAAATCAGTTAATTATCAAATAATTGAAGTCTACCAATGATTGTTACTGATAGAAATCAATTTAATTGAAATCAATCAGTATAGTATTTTGCATTGCAATCATCTTGGTAATTAGAAACTCATCCAAAATTATTATATTACAATCATAAATTGAACAAAAAATTTAAGTCTCTTGTGGTAATTAGAACATAAAATCCAAAAATAACCATTACGAACAAGCGACTCTCAATCAACAATATAATTTTTAAAGCCTAGCACACAAGCTCCGTGACCACCACCATAAAATTGCTATTCTTGTATTATTTTTATTTCATTATCTATCAATTATAGCCCTGATAGACTTCGACCAGTGATAGTCAGTGATAGACTACGATTAACCGGAGTATATCAGTGATATACTTTGATATACCTATACAATCACTCACCAAAATTGCTATTTTTGTATTCTTGGCATTCTTGAATTAAAAAGAAGGCCAACAAGAGCTTAACTCAATTGGCATAAAGTTGTACCGATAACCACAAGGTCTGTGGTTCGAATTTCCCTCCCCACATATTATCAAATATATATATATATATATATATATATATATATAAAGAAGAATAAAAAGAAGAAGAAACAATCATAAAAAAAAAAAGAAAAAAAACAAGAAATAAAAAAAAAAAAAGAAATCGTAACAGATTGCAAAAAGAAAGGACAAGAAATGAGGGAGAAAAGGTAAATGGAAAGGGAGAGAAAGAGAAGGGTAAAATGAGAATATTCTAATTTTTTTGCCATATTTGCAATTCTTTTAACCTTGTGCTAAATTTGCTATTATATATAATTAATTTGCCACCCACTGCAATTACTCATTTAATTAATTAGTCACCAATTAAATATCACATATTTAATTTTCGGCCTTGAATTAATTAATTGCCCATATTAATTTTAGGCCTTAAATTAATTAATTCATATTTGAACTCTTTCAAAGTCCTATAAATTTAATATGAATCAAATTCACATTTATATTTGAAATTTCTTCAAATATTTATTTCTCTCATAATAATATATCAATATATACTATATTGTTTCCCTTAGTAAATTGAACACTTTCAATTTACATTTATTACTTAGTTGCCTCAAATTACTTTATGAGCTACCAGTGAGACCTAATGGACCTGCAGATCAAAAGCTCCAACGATGTGAGATTAATTAGTCAAACTCATTAACCAAATTAATCAATATTCGTTAACTGTGTGTACATTCCACTATAGACTCACAGTTGCACTCTTCTCACTGCAGACATATTTTCTATGTCCACGGATATAGACCAATAACGACTAGTTAGTCCTTTACGAGTGTCCGTAACACCAGCTGGGTCAAATTACTGTTTTACCCCTGGGTTACTTCTATTTCCTTAAGTACCAGTTCTCCTCTAATGAACAACTTGTTTGTGGTCCAACCATCAAGCAGAAAACCCTCTCGTGCCATTGAGAGGGCAGGGCCCTTTGTTCAAGACTCGGAGTCACCACTTAAGGGAGCACTCATCTGCTTCCCTAAAGTCGGGAAGGAGTGAATTCCATCTTGTACGATTATGTTCCCAGCTCCCCACTCGGTCTTGTCTCCAAAATGGTAGGCTTATTGAGTCGGCGTATTGGCCACTCTCACCCATACAAATCAAAGGACAATCCCTCATGAGCATGAATCCATAATCAACTCAGGATTAAGACTAAGTTGTCTAGGTCGTCCTAGTGAAATAGAAACTTAACTAGTAAACAGTGTTATAACTAGTGGTTACTATTTCGCGGTCCGGTCTTATGCAAACTCCTTGCATAGGATACCCACACTCGTATGTCTCCTACATGAACGCGTTGGATCATAGCGTTTGTATAAAATACAAAGTGGGTCGTATCCATAGTGTCACTAGGATAAGGCACCTAGTCTTATCCCTATACTATAGACCCTTTAGGCTGTTTCTTGAACAATGATCCCCATATGTCGCTACATATAGTTCAAGACTCATATTACAGCTAGGATGTCTAGTTTATTGGATTAGGGTTATTTTAGGCAAAGACAAACATAAAATAACTAATAACACTTAATGGAAAAATACATCAATATTATTTCATTAATATTCGGTCAACGGTTACATTCACTATCTATGAGTTTTAGGGCATAAAACCCAACAGGCTTATGTATCTTGAACTATATGTGGGGACATACGGGGATCAATGTTCAAACAACAACCTAATTCGCCATGAACCACTCTAGAACTGGACAAAAACAACCCGAACCGCCTTAAACTAGACCCAAAAAACTCGAACCGGGCCCAAAACCTCATGAACCAAACCAAATCAACTTGAATTAGGATGAACTGAACCACCACGAACCCATTCTCGCTCCAATTCTAAGTTGAATTCACATTCCACGCTGGAAGACAGGGTAGCGTCAAGATGCTATAGAGGCAGCGTCTCGACGCTAGGATTAATTTGGCCAGCATCGAGCCAACGTCTTGACGTTGTGGCACGCTGGTCTCCAGATTCATTAGCGTCAAGACGCTATGGAGGTAGAATTGAGATGCTGACCTCTCTGGTCTTCTCTGTTTTGCGATTCCAGTGCTGTTCTTCATGGTTTTTGGTCCCAATCCTTCCCAATCTTCATCAAAATGAATCCTAATACTCACACAAACTTACATGACTTGATTTACATGCATAATTACCCAAAAACGTAGGGGCCTTTACATTGATCTCTTAAAAAAATGTTGTAAACCTAATGCCAAACTACCGTAAACATCTATCAACAATAACCTCATTCAAAATGCAGATTAGACCCACCAAAAGCACAATAGAATTCAAGGAAAAAAAATTGTATTTACGAGATGACTCTGATACCAATTGAAGGGATTTCATCCCAGCGGAAGTGATGTTAATCGTTTGTAATTCAATTTTGATTTCCAAGAAACCAGTACATTGTACAAATTAACAGAGAAACAATTTTTAAGTTATTCATTTGAGTTAAGCATGCTTGAATTTCTACTGTAAGGGTATATAAATTCTACTTGTTGTAGACTCAGGTACAATAGGATGAATGTCCTGGATTTCAAGAATCACGATCACAGCAAGATGATAGGGACCAAATGTGTAGAACACCACCAAATAGAAAACCTTCATATTCTCTGAAATCTTGAAGTGTAGATTGTGGGATCCAACTCTTGAATTTTGGGAACAAATCACAAAGAATAGTTGTGAATTTGTTAGAGATTGAGAGAGAATTGAGATTGAGAGAGTTTTCTGTGAAATCCAAAATGACAGAGAGAGTCATCTGGTCTTCCTCCCAAACGTGTATAGTGAGAGAGAGAGGCAATGTGGGAGTTACTCACATACCAGATAACTCCTAGCAATTGGGTTATTTTATTAATTTAATTTTAAGTAATTAATTAATTAAATCACATTTAATTAATCATATTTAAATGAATATCTCTTACATAACCTAGAGTTTTAATTTAATTAATTTAATTTAATCAAATTAAATTAAATAATTCATCAATTCATCAATTAATTAATTACCAAATTAAATATCTCATATTTAATTTAAGTCTACATCTGAATCATATTCAATTGTATATTTCTCTCATAACCTATAGTTTTAATGTGCATCCTATGTGCATTAACTTTAACCTATACTTTGAATATGAATCCAATTCATATTAAATTAATATTTGAACTCCTTCAAATATTTAATTCTCTCATATATTAATTTTGAATCATATCCAAAATTAAATTTATATTATAAAGTTTAATTAAAATATAAACTTTATATTATAATGTATCACCATACATTATAATTCCCTTAGTGAATTTGAACATTTCAAATTCCATTCAAAACTAAATTACCTTAATACCCTTTACGAGTTATGAAGGGGACCTAATGGACCTACAGATGAGAAGCTCCAACGATACGAGATTAATTGGCTAAACTCATTAACCATATTAATCAACATTTGTTAATTGTGGGTTCACTTCACTAAAGACCCACAACTGCACTCTTCTCACTGCAGATTTGATAGCACCTAATTTGTGCTATCTTATTACCGCTAATCTAAGCTTGTTAGAAGAATTTTATGCTTTAATTGTCTTAATTTCAAGTACTTTGAGCATAGGTAGCATTGGGAGCCAACCACACAATTTGGTGCTAACTCGGGCCAATTAGGGAGTTTTTGAGCCATCTCGAAGTTCTTGGACGACGAGAAGGTGAAGAGACCCAAGCAGATCAGAGCGGACCTGAAAAATTACACCAAGAGTCAAAGGTTGAAGCCCATACCGAGAGAGATCGAGATAAAACTGAGAAAAAAGGCAACAAGACTGGAAAAGGAGTCAACGTCGAGACGCTGACCCTAGCGTCTCGATGCTGACGCGATTTCAAAACAGAAGAATTATCTGTAGCGTCGAGACGCTGCTTCCTAGCGTCTCGATGCTACGACAATTATTATATATACTAAGGCTCGGTTTAGTCCGCCGTGAGGTTAGAAATATCTTCCTTTTACGATTTCTTTCGCCTTTTTTTAGTTTTCTGAGTAGTTTAGACCTTTTAGGGTTGTTTTTAATGTATTCTTTTGGGATTATTTGTTGTTTACCTTTCTTTATGAGTAGCTAATTCCTGTAGAATCGTTAGATTGGGATTATGCTTTGAATGGATTGAATCTTTGGCTAAGTTTTCTAGTTTTATTTAAGTTCCTTGTTGTTTACTTGGTGCTTTTCATGTAATCTTGTTTAAACCAATGCATGTTATTAAGATCTTAGAATTGACGACTCTTAGGGATTCGTTTCGTGCATTATATCAGTTATTTGAGATAGCCACTAGGCCGAGGCAAGTCCATCACTAATCTAGCATGTTTAGTGTAGATTCTTGATAAGTCTAAGATACATTATAAAAGTTGCATTAATCGAATATGAATTTCTATTCTATTTGATTGATTCAATTCCGGACCCTTGTGTTTAGAGCGATTAATTTATGTAAGCAATCGCAAGATCTCGGGTTGTTTATTTTAGATTAGTTAGATATAGTTTGGTGATTATCGGGCTATGCATGCTGGTAGCGGGCAAATATCTAAAATTAATTAATTATATTAGCTGTAGGATTCTGGGTTAATTAATTAATTAAACACATGTTAGTTAGGAGGATCCTTCGAGTAACCAAGAAGCACTACCAGGCTCATTTAAATTGCATTGAATAATTTTTAGAGAAAACTAGGAAGCCAAGTAACAAGCCATTCAAGCATCATACCCCCAATCCAACGATCCTTTGTTTCTATTGAATCTTATCTTAAATTCTCTCTATTGCATGCTTTCCTTATTTAGCTTAATTTTTATATTCAGTGTTTTATTTTATTTCTTCGCGCTGCCTATTCAAGACCCCCTGTTGTGTCTAACACAAAAACCTATACTCTATTAGAATCTCCTTCCCTGTGTTCTACCCCGACCACTGTTACTACAGTAGTAGTTTGAGTGCCGTGGAATTATAAATCTCATTTGACCCGAGTCCTCGACAAGCTCCCGATCATTTCTGTGTCCATGAATATAGACCAATAACAACAAGTCAATCATTTTTTAGTGTTTGCAACTCCAGCTGGGTCAAATTACCGTTTTACCCCTGGGTTACCTCTATGTCTTTATGTACCAGTGTTCCTCTAACGAACAACCTGTTTAAGGTCCAACTCTTAAATAGAAGTCCATCTTGGACCAATGAGAGGGTAGGGCTCTTTGTTCAAGTCCCGGAGACATCATTTAAGGGAACACTCATCTACTTACCCTAAAGTTGGGAAGGAGTGAATTCCTTCTTGTGTTGCTATGTTCCCAGCTCCCCACTCGGTCTTGTCCCCAAAATGGTAGGTGTCACACCCCTAATATGCGGAATTTTTTTGTTAAGTGTTTGGGTTTAAGAGCGTAACCGGCCTAAGGAATTCTCCTTAGTTCAGCCTTCCTTTAATGCACACCAACGAACGCAAAGTATGAAAGTAATGTACTCATGAGAGAAGACAACAATGGACAGAGTATAGGTGGTAACATGAATTACTTTATTGACAGAAGTAATTCCAAACTCCACACAAGTAATCTCTTAGAATGGAGATCACGTTTTTGGCCCCTTGCACATCTTGCAAGGTTGCCCTTTTATAGGGGATGGGGAGAGTAGAGTTGGATAAGGATGGGTCATCCAAGATAGGAATGGATAAGACTAAATTTGAATTCAAATTGTGGATAAGGCTTATCCTTTAATTTGAATTCAATCTTATCTCCATTTGACCCATCCAAGTAACTAACTACTCTTATCTTTACAACATTCAAATTTAAACTCTCTTTTCCCTCCAAAATACAAGAGTACACACATAAGGCAAGTGTTTGGTCAATGCGCCTTCTTGGGTGTTCTTCAACCACAATCGGCCTCACAAAATGCATCTCCCAACCTTCTTATTTGGAGTAGAGTTGATCCTTCAAGTTGCAAAGTCATCCCCATGCTTGGACGAATCAGAAGAGTCCAATTCGTAGCCAAAAAGAGCTTCCCGTGCATTTCCCGCCAAATGGCGTGCAGGGCGCTTGCCGCCTGCCCTGCGCGCGCGCGCACTGTCTGTGCTCCTGTCCGTCTGCGCGCCAGCCTGCGCGCGCTCTCAGCCATCCGTGCGCGCGCTCCTTACGCACGCTGCCCGCCTCATGCGCACGAGCGTTCCTGCCTGCCGCGCGCGTCTGTGCGGCCCTGCGCCTGCCTGGCGCTGGGTAGCGACTGGCGCCCCTCTACGCGCCAGTGCGCCCAGCTGCGCGCCACCTGCGCGTGCTGGGCGTGGGTCAGCAAGTAATGCCCATGCCGCCCCTCCGCAGCCCCCTTATGCCAACAATGGCCCTCTTGCCGCTCATGCCTGCTGTGCATGTTGTCATGAGTGCCTTGGCACGTTTGATCCCGCTCCGCTTGCCTTGCGCTTCACCTGTGTGCTGCCCACGCACACCTCTCGACTTGGGTGGTTCAAGGCACCGCCCCACCCGTCGAGTGTCCAAGCTTTAGGGTCGTGACAGTAGGCTTGTTGAGTCTGTGATCTTGCCACTCTCACTCATACAAATCAAAGGACAATCCCTCGTGGACAGGAGTCCATAACACACTCAGGATTAAGACTAAGTTTCCTATGTCATCCTATTGAAATAAAACCTAATTAGTCGACGGAGTTACATCTAATGGTTACTATTTCGTGGTCCGATCATATGCCAACTCATTGCATACGATACCATCACTCACATGCCACCTACACAAACGCATTGGATCATTGTGTTTGTATCAAATACAAAGTGGGTCGTATCCATAGTGTCACCAGGATAAGGTATCCAACTTTATCCTTATACTATAGATCGTTTTAGGCTGTTTCTTGAACATTTATCCCCACATGTCCCTACTGTTGAGTTTTATGCCCTAAAACTCGTAGATAGTGAATGATGACAAATTGTTCACTTGTCTCAATACGTTGTTATTGAGGTTTGTACAATAAAGAGTTATTGTTACTAAAACTGCACAATTTGACCAAAATCCAATAAACTAAGTCCTAGGTTGTTTAGATGAAACTTGAACTAGTATGTGGGGACATACGGGGATCAATGTTCAAGTAACAACCTAAATGGTCTATAGTATAGGGATAAGGCTGGGTACCTTATCCTGGTGACACTATGTGATACGGTCCACTTTGTATTCGATACAGATGCAATGATCCAAAGCATCCATGTAGGAGACATGCGAGTGGGGGTATCCTGTGCAATGAGTTTGCATAAGACCGGACCACGAAATAGTAACCATTAGATGTAACACCATTAACTAGTTTAGGTTTCTATTTCAATAGGATGACCTAGGTAACTCAATATAAATCCTGAGTATGTTATGAACCCCTTTCAAGAGGGATTGTCCTTAGATTTGTATGGGGGAGAGTGGCCAGTTCGCCGACTCAATAAAGCCTACTATTTCAGGGGCAACACCGAGTGGGGGCTGGAAATATAACATTACAAGATGGAATTCACTCCTTCCCCTATTGGGGTAAGCAGATGTGTGTTTCCTTAAGGGCTGATTCCGGGTCTTGAACAAGGGCGCCCATCCTCTCCTGGCCCGAGAGGAACTGCTGTTTATTGATTGGATCATAAACAGATTGTTCATTAGAGGAACCAGTGGTACTTAAGGATCCAGAGGTAACCCAAGGGTAAAACGGTAATTTGACCCAGCTGGCGTTACGAACACTCGTGAAGGATTGACTTACTGTTATTGGTCAATATCCGTGGACACAGAAATATTCTACAGTGAGAAGAATGCAGCTGTGGGTCTTTAGTTGAGTGACCCACAGTTAACGAATGTTGACTAACTTGGTTAATGAGTTTAGCCAATTAGTCTCGTATCGTTGGAGCTTCTGATCTGTAGGTCCATTAGGTCCACCTGCTAGCTCGTAAAGGGTTCTGAGGTTAAATAGTCTTGAATAGAATTTGAAGTGTGTTCAAATTCGTTAAGGGAATTTTATTGTATTTGATACAATTAATATAATGTATGGAGATACGTTATAGTATAAAGTTTAATTAGAGAATTAAACTTTATAATTAATTTTGGATATGATTCAAAATTAATTTATGAGAGAATTATGAATTTAATTAAATATGTGATATTTGATTAATTCATAAATTAATTAATTGGAGAATTAATTAATTTAATTTAATTTGATTAAATGTGATTTAATCAAATTAATTCTATAGTTATTGATTAATGTTCATTTGATGCACATTAAAACTATAGGTTAAATGAGAGAAACACACTTGAATATGATTCAATTGAAATATCAATTAAGTATTTGATATTTAATTAATATGAAAACAATTAATTGAGAATTGATTGATTGACCCATTTAATTCAATTGAATATGATTTAATTGAATTGAAATCTCTATGTTATAATTAATTTAATTAAAATTGGTTTAATTAAATTAATTTGATTATTAATTATTATTTGATAATAATTAACGGTCAAGATCTTGATTGATTAAGATCAAGGGCCAAGATCAACTAGGGTAACTTCCTACCCAATTATACGTTTGGGTAAGTGGGGTTCCAAGGGGTGTGGCACAATCTCTCCCATTTTTGGGTTTTCACGTTTTACAGAGAGATTATTCTCTCCAAAAACTCTCTCAACCAAAAAACTACAGCAACCTCCATTTGCTGTAAAAATTCCCTTCCAAGACTAATTTTGGATCCCACCATCCCTACCTCATGGATCCAGAGAATAGCGGGTGTTCGCGATTGGTCGTGTTCTTGGAAGAAAATGTCGCTGTACAATTATTGGAGCATCGTGCAGTGAATCCCGGTCTCCAACATGTAAGTTTTCATGTATCTAAAATTGTTTTAGATATGTAATTGCATGCTTAATCTAGTTTAGAAAATAAGTTTCTAATTTTGCCCAACGTATCGGTATTCGAAATAATTGAAATTAAATCACGCGCGATTTAATTCGCTTCCGCTGAGGATTCAATTCCTTCAAATGGTATCAAAGCCAGGTTGTGATTTTAATTTCGATTTTAGAATTTGCGTTGTGGTTTTTGGTGGGATTGATTTGCATTATGAATGTTGTTTGCTTTAAAGACTGTTTTGGTATTTTTTGGAATTAGATTTACATATTTTTTATGATTTGATCATGTAAGGGCCCATGTTTTTGGGGCAAAATTAATGTAAATCGAGTCTTTTAAGTCCATGTCTAGAGATTTAGGATCAATTTGTTGATCGGTGCTCGAATCGGGGTTGAAATCGGAGAAGAACGGCTGCTGGAAACGAAGAATAGAGGCTGTCCAGAGGCGTAGCATCGCGACCCTGCTCAACGGAGTCGCGACGCTGAAGAATAATGGCTGGAAAAAATCGGGCCAGCATCGGGACGCTTTGCCTACAGCGTCTCGACGCTGACGGTAGTTTCCGAATTCACGGAACGTTGAGTGAAACGTGCGGCCAGCAGTTTGTTCAGGCGGTTACGAAATATCACTTTTTTGCGTCTATTAAGTTTTGAACTCAGCGCATGGCTTAGTGGTTTAGCGTGCAGTTGCTTACTTTGGGGTCGTGTGTTTGAGGCTGGACGCGGTTGGTGTGGTCCGGTTCGTGGCTTGGTTAGTCCGGTTCGGCCAATTCCAGCCTGGTGTGGTGCGGTTCACGCTGATTCTGGACCGGTTCAAGCAATTTTGGGTCTGGTTTGGGCCATTCTGACATGGTTCGGGCTGGTTCTGAGCGGTTCGAGGCGGTTCAGACCAATTACAAGGCGGTTTAGGGCTAGATTTTGAATTATTAATGTAATTTTTCATTATTTTTTGCCCTAGGATGCCAAAATACCGGTCTTTATAGCTATTTATTTCTTTATGAATGTCATTTAGCTAGATCCCACCTTAGGTTAAGCATGTTTCATGCATATTTATGTTATAAATGTTATAATATATGATAATTATGCAGGAATTTAAATTTCATGAGTTATTTAGTATAATTGTTATATTAAATATATGAAATTGGAGAAGCATATTGCATGACATTAATTAGATAAATATAAAATGTTATATTTATATTAATGTAGCATGCATGCTTAGATTTATTTTCATGAGTATTAATATAATAGTTATATTATGAATGGAAATAAATTTCAATGCTTGATTTTCATGTATAATTTTAATATAAATTGTTATATTAATTTAAATGAAAATGGAATAGTATTGAGCATGACATTAATTATATTAATATAAATGTTATATTATATTAATGTCAATAATCATGTAATTTAATTTCGTTGATGATTAATTAATATAATCGATATTAATTAAATGAAATTAAAATTGCATGAAGCATGACACCACTTTAGATTAATATAATCGTTATATTATCGGCGTCATGAGCGTTATGGTGTGTAATAATTTGAATTAGATTGTTATTATGAAACACCATAGAAGCATGTTATAGGGCTAATTATTAAAATTTTATAATAGTTATAAACTTTATTAGAAACCGTCAACCTATAACAAAGAGTTGCATGCAAACATAGGACCTTAGGTTAAAATGAATTAATTTTAAATTGTTTAAAATTAATTAGACCTAAGCTCATTTTAATTCTAATAGGATTAGAATTATATTCTTACTTAGGATTAAAATAGTTTTAATGCACTAAGTAGGAAAAACATTACTATGGTTATAAGGGAACTCTCCCGGTGAAGTTCTGTCAAGGTTGGGGGTATTTAAGTTGACGGTTACGGAACACCTCCTACCTGGGAACAGATCCGGAACCTGAGTTGAATTAATCATAGACTAATGTTAGCATGCAATGTCACTAGGTAATTAAAAGAGTTTAATTCACCTAGACATTAGAGTAAAAACCTCTATATAATAGTTATATTTAGGCATAGACTTAGATAGATTCATTTAGCCGGAATTTATCTAAGTAATAGACCCTTAAATTATAAAAATACTTAGTGGGAGGAAATATATCAAAACAAGATTTTCATAAATCAAGTTTTGCTCTCACGTCCTCAAGAGTTCACAACGTGAGGTCCATGCTTGGCCTCGAGTCACCTTGGGAGTGACCCCCTACGGATGGTGTTTGCATGGATCAATATCAAGGTGAATGAGGGAGTATTTTATAGTAAGTGGGAGCAGGACATGTGTCAACATATCCTACGATCTCCTTCATTAGGTTGCACTGTGAGATTCCTATGATCTGCCTGCGAGTCGCCCTGGGAGCGATCACCCTACGGAGAGCTTGATCATGGGATTCGGAACAACGCAAACTCCAGAAATGGATAGGTTTCTTAGGTCCATTCCCAACTTTGACTTTCCCTACGGTAGCATTGTTGGGGCCGACCTCTGGAATTTGAAAATGGAGGGTCACACTTACGGGAAATTGTTAAGGTGTTAATGATTTCCTGATTGAAAAAACGGTAGCTAAGAACTATTGGAATATGAGTTATTCTGGTAATAGGGATTGGCTGAGATTGTCTCAATTCAGAGGAGGAGTGGCTGACTGCCCTACGGTGGTTGTTGCTCTAAACCTCTGAAGTATCGTTGCAAATATGTATCATACATTTGGGTCGGTGATTACTTTTGCTAAATTGATTGGATTAAAACAATATTGTTTTGTGTAATGGGTTTAGTGCATAACAAGTAATTTGTTGTTTCAGTGATAATTTCTATGTGCATTGTCTTATGCCAATTTATTGATAACGGTTTTAGATACAGCTAGCTTAAACGACAAACTTGTGGTAAATGATTTTAGATTAGTCTTGAGTGAGGAATGTCCTCAGGCCCAAATGTCTAGTTCATCTTGAATCGTTTATGATGATTATGACATTAAGCCAATGTCGATGACAATGAATGTGATTTATTGGTCATTGAAACGTGCATAGTGGAAAATGATGATACAGCCTGAATTTTTAATTCAGGTGCCACTTATCACGTTTGCTTTTCCTTTCAAGGAATAAGCTCATGGCAACTGTTGCAAGTAGGTGAGATGACTCTTAGATTTTGATCTGGAGAGTATGTCTTGGCTATGGCAGAGGGGCACATTAAGTTATTTTATCTAGTGGGAGAAAATACACATTATTAGATAATGTATATGAATTTCCTAAAGATTAACAGAAATTTGATTTCTGTATCTTACATGCTGGAACAATGTTACTCTATACCTTTCTCTGCTAACTCAAATTTAATTTAAGAAAGGGAGTTGACATTTGTTCAGCTTTACTGGAAAATAACTTATGTGTTTTAAGACTAATCGAGAGTAAAGCAAGTCATGAGCATTGAGTTGCTTAAGATTGCTTATACTCAAAGAAATAAAGGCAAAGGATATCTCCTAAAGGAAATACCTTTCTTTGGTTCTTAAGGTTAGGCTATTTTGATCTCAATATGATTGGGAGCTTAGTCTAGAGTATACTTCTAAGTTAGTTAGAAGAAGACTCTCTAATACCAATAAAGTCATGCCTTATAGGCAATATGACTGATAGATCTTTTACTAGAAAAGAGCTAAAAGAGCCAAAGAGCCCTTGGAGCTTGTACATTTGGATCCTTGTGGTCTAGTATGTTAAAGCAGTGGGAGGGTATGAATAGTTTATCTCTGTTATAGATGATTATTCATAGGTATGAATATCTCTACCTAATGCAATTTCAGTCTGAAGCTCTTGAGATATTCGAAGGGGCTTAAGACTGAAGTTGAAAACTTGTTAGGTGAGATAATAAAAACACTTTGATCTGATCAATGTGTTGAGTATAGGGACTTGAGATTCCAGAACTATTTGATAGTACATGGGATCACATCCTAAATCTCAGTTAGGAGTAATAGAACCCTATTGGATATGGTTCAACCCATGTTGAGCTATGCTCAATTGCCTGACTCATTTTGGGGTCGTGAAGTGTTGACTTCATTACATACTTTGTAGGTTACCCCAAAGGAAACGAGGAGTGGATATTTCTTCAATCCACAAGAGAATTACTAATTTGTATTTGACAAATGCTACATTCTCGAAAGAAGACCATATGAGAAATCATAAGCCACAAAGTAAAGTCAGTTTGAGTGTATTAACTAATGAAGCTACGTAAAAATCAACAAGAGTTTTTGATAAGACTAGTTATTCAATAAGAGTTGTTGATAAGGCCAGTGTTTTTTGTCAAGTCACATCCATCTCAAGAGTTGAGAATGTCTTGATGTAATGGGACGGTTGTTTTATAACCTGACCATTACATGGGCTTATTTGATGCTCATGTCGTCATTCTTGATGATGACATAGAGGATTCATTGTCTTTTACAAAAGAAATGAATGATGTTGATAACGATCAGAAGATTAAAGCCATTTACTTGGAAATGAAATCTTTGTATTTCAATTCCATCTGGGATCTTGTACATCTGCTTGATGGGTAACACCTATTGGTTACAAGTGGATATACAAGAGGGAATGAGACATTAAGATCTTAACCAGAAGTGTTTATACAACAAGATCAAAAGCAAAAGGGTTTGCAAGCTTAAGTGATCCATTCATGGATTGACCTAAGCATCTCGATCTTGGAATGTAAGATTTGATTCGGTGATCAGATCTTTTGGCTTTAATAAGAACATTGATGAGTCTTGTGTCTGCAAGAAGATCATCAGTAGTTCAGTAGCTTTCTTCATGTTGTATGTGATTGATATCCTACTCATTAGGAATGAAGTAGGCCAACTTATTGACATTAAAGGTGACTAGCAGCTCATTTCCAAATAAAAGTTGGGAGAAGCTTAGTTTGTTCTTAGGTTCTAAATTGTTTAGAACAGTAAGAACAAAATGCTAGCCATGTTTCAAGCGTCTTATATCTATAAATGTTATTAGATATGAGATGCAGAATTCTAAGAAGGGTTCACGACCTTTTAGGGTAGAATTCTTTTGTCTAAGGAACCGTGTTCTTAGACACCTCAAGGAGTTGAGGAATGCCCTATGCAATAGGCATTGTCAGTGAGTATCAATCTAATCTAGGATATGATCACTAGAGAGCCGTTAATTATATTCTTAAGTATCTTTGGAGAATGAGGAACTATATGCTCGTGTATGACACTAAGGATTTGATCCTTACAGGATACACTGACACAGATGTTTTAACTGGTAAGGATTTGATGAAATCTACATCGGTGTTTGTCTTCACTCTTAAATAGAGGAGATATAGCATGGCATCACATCAAGCTAGGATGCAATGCAGCCTCGACCTATAGGCCGAAAACTACGCTGTTTGTGAAGCAGCGATTGAGGCTGTATGACGTGGAAAGTTCGAGGCTGATTTGGAAAGTGTTCCAAATATGACCTTTCCTAATGCAAGACAAGCATGCACATTGAATTGAATGAAAGTATTGCTGATCATTCACGAAGGCTCTCTCGGCTAAAGTGTATGAGGGTTATCTAGATGGTCTAGATCTACGAGATAAGTACAAAGATGTAATCTAGGGCAAGTGGGAGAAATGTAATGGGTATAGTGGATGCCCTAGTTTATTGTATTTGTACATAGTATATATACGTTTTATGTATTATACATGTATCTATACACCCATTGCCATGATAGATTATTGTACATCCCACTAAGCTAGAGTTTTAGTTCAAGTGGGAGTTGTTGGGTTTTATGCCCTAAAACTCGTAGATAGTGAATGATTAAAAATTGTTCACTTGTCTCAATACGTTGTTATTGAGGTTTGTACAATAAAAAGTTATTGTTACTAAAATTGCAAAATTTGACCCAAATCCAATAAACTAAGTCCTAGGTTGTTTAGATGAAACTTGAACTAGTATGTGGGGACATACCGGGATCAATGTTCAAGTAACAACCTAAATGGTCTATAGTATAGGGATAAGGCTGGGTACCTTATCCTAGTGACATTATGTGATACGACCCACTTTGTATTCGATACAGATGCAATGATCCAAAGCATCCATGTAGGAGACTTGCGAGTGGGGGTATCCTGTGCAATGAGTTTGCATAAGACCGGACCACGAAATAGTAACCATTAGATGTAACACCATTAACTAGTTTAGGTTTCTATTTCAATAGGATGACCTAGGTAACTCAATCTAAATCCTGAGTATGTTATGAACCCCTTTCAAGAGGGATTGTCCTTAGATTTGTATGGGTGAGAGTGGCCAGTTCGCCGACTCAATAAGCCTACCATTTCAGGGGCAAGACCGAGTGGGGGCTGGGAACATAACATTACAAGATGAAATTCACTTCTTCCCCAATTGGGGTAAGCAAATGTGTGTTCCCTTAAGGGCTGATTCCGGGTTGTTCATTAGAGGAATCAGTGGTACTTAAGGATCCAGAGGTAACCCAAGGGTAAAACGGTAATTCGACCCAACTGGCGTTACGAACACTCGTGAAGGATTGACTTACTGTTATTGGTCAATATCTGTGGACACAGAAATATTCTACAGTGAGAAGAGTGCAGCTGTGGGTCTTTAGTGGAGTGACCCACAGTTAACGAATGTTGACTAACTTGGTTAATGAGTTTAGCCAATTAGTCTCGTATCATTGGAGCTTCTGATCTGTAAGTCCATTAGGTCCACCTGCTAGCTCGTAAAGGGTTATGAGGTTAAATAGTCTTGAACAGAATTTGAAGTGTGTTCAAATTCATTAAGGAAATTTTATTGTATTTGATACAATTAATATAATGTATGGAGATACGTTATAGTATAAAGTTTAATTAGAGAATTAAACTTTATAATTAATTTTGGATATGATTCAAAATTAATTTATGAGAGAATTATGAATTTAATTAAATATGTGATATTTGATTAATTCATAAATTAATTAATTGGAGAATTAATTAATTTAATTTAATTTGATTAAATGTGATTTAATCAAATTAATTCTATAGTTATTGATTAATGTTCATTTGATGCACATTAAAACTATAGGTTAAATGAGAGAAACACACTTGAATATGATTCAATTGAAATATCAATTAAGTATTTGATATTTAATTAATATGAAAACAATTAATTGAGAATTAATTGATTGGCCCATTTAATTCAATTGAATATGATTTAATTGAATTGAAATCTTTATGTTATAATTAATTTAATTAAAATTTGTTTAATTAAATTAATTTATAATTAATTAGATTATTAATTATTATTTGATAATAATTAACGGTCAAGATCTTGATTGATTAAGATCAAGGGCCAAGATCAATTAGGGTAACTTCCTACCCAATTATATGTATGGGTAAGTGGGGTTCCAAGGGGTGTGGCACAATCTCTCTCATTTTTGGGTTTTCACGTTTTACAGAGAGATTATTCTCTCCAAAAACTCTCTCAACCAAAAAACTACAACAACCTCCATTTGCTGTAAAAATTCCCTTCCAAGACTAATTTTGGATCCCACCATCCCTACCTCATGGATCCAGAGAATAGCGGGTGTTCGCGATTGGTCGTGTTCTTGGAAGAAAATGTCGCTGTACAATTATTGGAGCATCGTGCAGTGAATCCCGGTCTCCAACATGTAAGTTTTCATGTATCTAAAATTGTTTTAGATCTGTAATTGCATGCTTAATCTAGTTTAGAAAATAAGTTTCTAATTTTGCCCAACGTATCGGTATTCGAAATAATTGAAATTAAATCACGCTCGATTTAATTCGCTTCCGTTGAGGATTCAATTCCTTCTCCTACATACAGTTCAAGCTACATATTACAACCTAGGATGTTAGTTTATTGGATTTAGGGTTATTTAATGCAAATCTAATACAACAAAATTCAACAACTTTATTGAATAACCTTAATAACATATAATTGATAATATCAAAATGTTTACACTTTCTATCTACGAGTTTTAGGGTATAAAACCCTACATTCCTTATAGTTTTAGGGTAACTCAATTTCAATCCTGGGTGTATTATGAACTCTTGTCTGCTAGGGATTGTCCTTTGATTTAAATGGGTGAGAGTAGCTAGATTCACCGACTCAATAAGCCCACCATTTTGGGGGCAAGACCGAGTGGGGAGTTGGAAACATAACATCACAAGATGGAATTCACTCATTCCCGTCTTTAGCGTAAGTAGATGAGTGTTCCCTTAAGGGCTGATTTCGAGTCTTGAACAAGGGCGCCCACCCTGTCTTGGCCCGAGAGGGACTTCTGTTTATTGGTTGGACCATAAACAGGTTGTTCATTAGAGGAATCGATGGTACTTAAGGAGACAGAGGTAACCCAAGGGTAACGATAGTTTGACCCAACTGATGCTACGAACACTCGTGAAGGATTGACTTACTATTATTGGACGATATCTGTGGACACAAAAATAATCTACAATGAGAAGAGTGTAATTGTGGATCTTTAGTGGAGCAACCCACAGTGTACAAATGTTGGTTCATTTGGTTAATGAGTTTAGCCAATTAATCTCGTATCGTTGGAGCTTCTGATGTGTAGGTCCATTAGGTCCCCTACTAGCTCGTAAAGGGTATTGAGATTATTTAGTCTTGAATAGAATTTGAATTGTTCAAATTCATTAAGGGAATTTTAGTTAATTGTATGTGATACCTAATACATTATAATATAAAGTTAATTTCGTATTAAACTTTATAATATAAAATTAATTTTGGATATGATTCAAAATTAATTTATGATAGAATTAAATATTTGAAGGGGTTAAAATATTAATTAAATGTGAATTGGATTCACACATTGAAACTATAGGTTAAATTTAATGTGAATGAGATTCATATTAAAACTGTAGTTTATGAGAGAAATATACATTTGGATATGATTCAAATGTAAACGTTAATTAAATATATGATATTTAATTAATTAAATTTAGAAATTAATTTATTTATTATTTTAATTTAATTTGATTAAACGTGATTTAATTGAATTAATTAAATTAATACCATATGTTAGGAGAGAAATGTACATTTGAATATGATTGAAATGTAAGCATAATTAAATATGAGATATTTAATTTAGCAATTAATTAAGTGATTAATTTAATTTAATTTGATTAAATGTGATTTAATTGAATTAATTAAATTAATACTATAGGCTATAGGAGAGATATTCCTTTAAATATGATTTAAATGATTTAATTAATTAATTATTAATTTAATTGATTAATGTAATTAATTAAATTAAATTTTAATGTTAAGTATTTAAAATTAATTTAAAAATTAACCCCCAACAACTGCTGAGAGTTATGCTGAGTGGGGAGTTACCACATGTAACTTCGCACCATCTCTCTAAATAGCATGTATTTGGGAAAAAGAAGGATGAAGGATCTATCACACGATTCTCACAGAAGCCTCCTTCCCAATAGATCTCTCTCTCAAATCTCTAAAAAAGTTTTACAGTGCCATTCTACTGCAAAAATCAGTTCCCTAACTCAAGAAATTGGGTTCCCACAAACCCTAGTCTTGTTGGGTTTTATGCCCTAAAACTCGTAGATAGTAAATGTAACGATTGACCGAATATTAATAAAATGATATTGATGTATTATTCAATTGAGCGTTAAATGTAACGATTGACCGAATATTATTTGTATGATGTTCATTGGATTAAATCACCTTAATCTAATAAACTAGACATCCTGGGTTGTAGTATGAGTCTTGAACTGTATGTGGAGACATACAGGGATCACTGTTCAAGATACAACCTAAAGGGTCTATAGTATAGGGATAAGACTGGGTGCCTTATCCTGGTGACACTATGGATACGACCCACTTTGTATTTAATACAAACGCCATGATCCAACACATTCGTGTAGGAGACATGCAAGTGGAGGTGTCCTATGCAATAAGTTCGCATAAGATCGAACCGCAAAATAGTAACCGTTGGTTATAACGCCGTTAACTAGTTAGGTTTCTATTTCACTAGGACGACCTAGAGAATTTAGTCTCAACTCTGAGTGGGTTATGGACTCCTGTTCATGGGGGATCGTCCTTTGATTTGTATGGGTGAGAGTGGCCAATATGCTGACTCAATAAGCCTATCATTTTGGGGACAAGACCGAGTGGGGAGTTGGGAACATAATCACACAAGATGAATTTCAATCCTTCCTGACTTTAGGGAAGCAGATGAGTGTTCCCTTAAGGGGTGTCTCTGAGTCTTGAACAAAGGGCCCTACCTTCTCATTGGCATGAGAGGGTCTTCTGTTTGGTGGTTGGACCACAAACAAGTTGTTCATTAGAGGAGTACTAGTACTTAAGGACGTAGAGGTAACTGTAGGATTGAAATTCCCTAATTCCATTAGTGGAAGGACCGATTCGTAGTTAATTTTGTTTAATATAAAATATCAATACATTGGCAATAAACGTAAAACTATTCTAGATTTATATTAAGGCTAAGCATACAAAAATTATTAGATCTAAATCTAATAGAGAGAAACAAACATACCGTCGTTGTTGTCTCTAAAATATCAAGAACGTCTTGATTTCATAGGCACCTAGCGTCAACAATTGGGACACCACCAATTGATCTTCCTCGCTATGACTCGGAGATTAGGAACGTAGTTGTGTGACTACCTAATCTTGAACGGGAAAAACTCTAGAGAGAAAATTCTCCCTAGAGTTCTTGGGTTGAGAGTGAATATTTTAATTGGGAAGACATTATGTCCTTTATATAGAGTGCCATATTCCTTTCCTATTCATAATAGGTTAATGATATATTTAATTAATTAATAATTAATTACTCTTCCCAATTCTAATAGGATGGAGATTCATTTAATTAATTAATATTATTTAATTAAATAAATCAATAATTAAATCAATTTAAATTAATTTCATTTAAATCATATTTAAATGAATATATCCCACATAACATATAATTTTTAATTAAATCAAATTCAATTAAATTAATAATTAATTAATTCTCCAATTAATTAATTACTAAATTAAACATCTCATATTTTATTTAAGCCTACAATTAAATCGTATTTAATTGTATTTCTGTCATATAATAAAGTTCAATCTTAAATTAAACTTTATATTATAACGTATTACATACATTATATTAATTGTATCTCATACAATTAATTTAATTCCCAATATGAATTTGAACTATTCAAATTCTGTGAAGATATAATTGTTCCTAATTACTCTTTACGAGCTAGCAGGGGGACCTAATGGACCTACAGATCAAAAGCTCTAATGATATGAAGTTAACTGACTAAACTCATTAATCAGGTTAACCAATATTCATTAAATGTGAGTCATTCCACTAAAGACCCACAACTGAACTCTTCTCACTGTAGAACATTTTTGTGTCCACGGATATAGACCTATACCGGTAAGTCAATCCTTCACGAGTGTCCGTAATCACAGCTGGGTCAAATTATCGTTTTACCCCTGTGTTACATCTGTCTCCTTAAGTACTAGTGCTCCTCTAATGAACAACTTGTTTATGGTCCAACCAATAAACAAAAATTCCCTCTCGGGCCAGTGAGAGGGTGGGATCCCTGTAACACCAAAAAATTTGAGATAAATTTCAAATTTCCTAAGTTGGAGTTAATTTGGAAGTAAGAGGGAAATTTTCAAATTTTAAAAGATTTGAAAATTTGGTGAAATTTTAAAATTAATGCTAGTATGGCATTTTCGTAATTAAGTAGATAATGGAGCCAAACCCTAGCCTTTTTAAGTCAACCTTTAGCCGCACACAGCCCTAGACCATCAGCCAAACCACCCAAAACTCTCAATCTTTCTTCCTTCTTCTTCATCCACGATTGTAGCCGCCTAGGAGGATCTTTTTTAGTCTCCTTCACTTGACCGTCGGCTGCTTCAGCGCCCAGCTCCGGCGACAGCGAGCAGTGGCGACGACAGGTGGCAGTGCGACGGCACGTCCCTCCGGCGAGCAAAACGCAGGCGGTGTTGCGGCGGTTGTAGCGTGAATGGCAAGATCTCAGGCGCGTTTCTTCCCTGAGCGGCGGTGCAGGTGGCGTTCGATTGTGCGACGGCGTTGGTTGTAGCTCTAACGGTAGCGACGTGTTTCCGGCGGTCCGCGGGTGTTGGTTAAGCTTGGTTTTCTGGCGAGCTTGAGCGTGACAGCAGCGTTTGGGGGTGAAATCCGACGATGCCAGCGACTGTAGGCTTCATTTTCTGGCGTTTTTTAGCGAGATTAACTTTGGGTAAGTTGGATTGAAGGTCGTTTTGTTTGATTTCAGCTTTTAGTCGAATACCCACTCTTTATCGTCTTCATTCAGCAAGCTCTTCATTCGTATCTTGGCGATTCGAGCATGGGTCACTGAAGTTCAGCAAACTTAAAGTGGGTAAGTGTTTTTAGAATTATATTTGGCTTATTTGTAGTGTAATCATGAATAACCATTTATGTTGCTCGTTGAATCTTTGGTATTTCAAACGATTTGGAGTCAAATCATCGAATTTTGGAAGAATTTGAAGTCTGTTCAACAAGCTTTATTTCGTTTTGGCAATTGTTTGATTAAGGCCGAGATTGGTTTTGTCGGAGTTAATTGGAATTCGAGTTTAGGAGTATATAAGCCGAGGTAAGTGACGTTACTGTTGAATTTTTAATTGGGTGCGCGTGTTTGATTTTCTAAAATTTTCGTGCTTATGAGTTGTTCATGAAATTTATTATTATTGTTAAAAGCATGAAAATTGTGCATGAAAAATCTATTATTTTAATTACGTATGCGTTTATGAAAAATTGTTAAAAGCATGAACTTTATATTATTGCTTGCATTTGTTGATATCTGAAATAATTGAGTTGGTGGTCTCTCAAAATTCCATTAAAGGAATGAGTTTAAATTATTTATGAGTTTTATAAGTGTACATGAAATTGATGTACATTCAGAGATGTCTACATAGGACTTAGGGACATGAAATTGATGTACCTAAGTCGAGGTTTGTGAAATTGACGACCTCGAGGTTTCATGAAATTGACGGCCTCCGTGGAGACACATGAAATTGATGTGTCTAGAATATGCATGAAATTGTTGTATATTCTCTCTCATTAGTAAGTTAAAATAAAGTTTAGAGCCACAAAAAATATATTTGTTGTTGATTTTTAAAATGTTTTTAAAGCGTGACCCAACCTCAATAGTAGGGTCACTTATTGAGTATTTTAAATACTCATTCTTTTCAAAAAAAATATTTTTTTTTTCAGGTAAAGGCAAGGACAGGTGAAAGGCGATTGATGAGAATCCGTTAGGCAGCCATGAGAGGACCTGAATTTCATATTTTATTTTTCTTCCCCTTTAAGAACTCTGTTTTACTTTATTTGTAACTTTGTTTGAGAAATTTTCTAGAGGCCATGTACATTTACATTTTTAGAAATTATTTAAAAATATTTAAAACTTTTAAATTAGGGATTCCAAAAAGAAGTTTTGCTTTATTTTGAGGTTTTTACTTAAATTAGTGTTTTATATTTTTAAATGTTTTTATTTAAAAATGCCTCCAAAGCATGCATTGTCGTAACGGTCCCTAAAAGACTATTTAAGAAGTCGGGTCGTTACAATCCCTTTGTTCAAGTCCCAGAGTCACCACTTAAGGGAACACTCATCTACTTCTCCTAGAAGTGAGAAAGAGTGAATTCATTCTTGTGTTGTCATGTCCCCAGCCACCCACTCGGTCTTGTCCACAAAAAGGAAGACATATTGAGTCGGCGTATTGGCCACTCTCACCCATGCTAATCAAAGGACAATCCCTCATGAGAAGAAGTTCATGATACACTTAGGATTAAGACTGAGTTACCTAGGTCATCCTATTGAAACAGTAACCTAACTAGTTAACGGTGTTATATCTAGTGGTTTACTATTTCATGGTCTGGTCTTATGCAAACTCATTGTATTGGATACCTCCACTTGCATGTCTACTACATGGACGCTTTGGATTAATACGTCTGTATCAAATACAAAGTGGGTCGTATCACATAGTGTTACCAAGATAAGGTACCCAACCTTATCCTTGTACTATAGACCTTTTAGGTTGTTACTTGAACATCGATCTCCGTGTGTCCCCACATACTAGTTCATGTTACATACAAACAACCTTGGATCTTAGTTTATTGGATTTGGGTCAAATTGTGCAATATTTAACAATTACACTTTATTGTTGAAACTCAATAACACTTTATTGAAATAAGTATACAATTTGTTTACATTCACTATCTACGAGTTTTAGGGCATAAAAACCAACAGTAACCTAGGGGTAAAACGGTAATTTGACCCAACTGGTGTTACGAACACCCGTGAAGGACTAACTTGTTGTTATTGGTATATATCTGTGGACACAAAAATATGTCTGCAGTGAGAAGAGTAAAACTGTTTGTCTATAGTGGAATGTAGGGGTGAGCAAAAAAAGCCCGAAAATCGAGCCGACCGACTGAAACCGACCGAATCGACGTCGGTCGATCGGTTTTTTTATAGATTCAATCGGAGTTGGTAAAACCGACCTGTCGGTTGGTCGGCTCACTGATAACTCTCTAAAAGGGAGTTATTTAGACCTTATTTCTATATTGATTTGTGTGTCTTTTGTGCTAAATAGGGTTGCTTTTAGTTAGATATTATATGTTTTATCCCATTTGAAAGAATGGATGCTTTGGAAGTTATTTTGTGCAGAATATATTGCTGAGCGACTTGAGGGAGCAAAATCTTTGCTGGAGCAAAGCTGGGAGCAAAACTACCACGTCACAGCTCGTTAGCCAATTTAACAAACTGAATTCTGTTAAGCTATTTTCGGATTTATGGAGCAAGGAGAGCCATCTACGTGTCTAGGTCAACCTAATTCAAGCCTCCTATCACTCTATAAAAGGAGATAGCCGCCCAAGTCAAATTCATTCCACTTTTGGGGAAGAGATCACTCTCATTTCCATTTTGGGAGCCGAGTAGAGGAGAGAGATTGGAGACCATCAATTACAAGCTGTCAAGGGAATTAATCTTTTCTTGTATTACCTTGTAGTTATGGACATGCTTACTCAAATTGTAACGTGTGTTTCCATGCATTTTATGAACTAAGTAGCTTTAGGCGTTGGTTAGGGAACATGTGATTGTCGTGCTTAATTTTTAGTAATAAATATTGATTCTATGCATCTTGATTAATTTTTGTGCTCATTTCTATTTTGTGACCGCCTGGCCAGCCGTATGAATACCTCTCTCTAGTTTCAGGGATGATTTAGGGAGTGTGCGGCATTTAATCACACTAGATCATTGTGTATTGGTGAACGCCAGTGACTGAGCTAGGGATAGCCAGTTGCCTAGTGCTTGATCGGTAGTACTTCTTTGGAGTTGAAACACATTCCAAAAGATCCGGAGTTCCGGGAGGAATCTGCTAATAAGACTGCGAGAGTTTTGCATGATCAATAATATTGCTAGAGCATCTTTTAAAACAATTACTAAATCCTGACCAGCGTCTGTTTCTAATCTGTCTTCCTATTTGTTTACTTTCTGTTCTGTCATTTCTTTTGCTTCAGCATTATTCCTATAAAAACCAATCATTTTTTACCATCTTTGAAACCATTGAAAAGTTATACAAAATAGATAAAGTGGAAGCTAGTTCAGACCTTGGATTCGATAATACTTATTACTTGCTGCGGACTGTGTATACTTGCACAGAGTCTAGAGTCTATTTACATATCATTTTTACTCACTCTAGGAACCCAACACTCACCCAAAAAGGTAAAAATCAACCGAACCGACCGAATTATTAAAAAAAAAAAGTAACAGCATCAATTCTGAATTCACGCTGACGCTGCTGCCATAATGGCTAATGCCATCAATTACTTTGCTGCCAGCATTAAATGCTGGCAGCCTTGGTGCCTTGGTGCCTTGGGAAGACCAGGTTTTATTTTTTTAAAAAAAATTATTTATTTATTTTTTTTCAAATTTCCATTCCATTCTGTTCCTTTCATCTTACAATTTTCATTTCTTCCTTCTCATCTTTCTTTTCTCTTCTCTCTATTATTCTCTACAACTCTTTTTTTCTTCTTTTTTCGTTTGCATAATTTCTTCCTTTCTTCTTCTTTTTTCTTCTTCTTTCCTTTTCTTTTTATCTTCTTCTTCTTTTCAAAACCTTTCTTCTTCTTTTTTTTTTCTTTTTTTTCTTTTCATTTCTTCATTTCCTTCTTTCTTTGTTTTTTCTTTCATCTTCTTCTCTTTTCTTTTTATGTTCTCCTGGGCGGATTCAAACTTCTTTTTTTTTCTTTATTTTTTTTCTAGATCTTCTTCTTTCACTTTGCCGGAGTCTAAAAACCAACCCTAACCGACCGACCGTCGATGTCGTCGGTCGGTCGGCGTAATCAATCCCTCCCAAACCGACGAAAACCGACCGTCGAAAACTGACTTGTTAGTGGTCGACGTCAGTTTGAGTCCAAAACCGACGCCGACTGACCGATGATCACCCCTACTAGCCTCCTTACCTAACCCTAAGCCTCTGCCATCAGCTGCTGTTCTACCACCATCCGCCGTGGGCGTCGGCCGCCTGCAATTTTTTTTTGCTCTTTCTTTCTTTCTCTCTCTCACCATCCCTCTCTTTCTCTCCCTCACCGTCCCTCTCACGCACGCCCAGAACTCACGGCCCACCGTCACTCTCACACACAACCGCCCATATCTCACTGTCACTCTCACGCCCGCCCAGATCTCACTGTCACTCTCACACACGTCCGCCCGGATCTGCACACTTTTCTTCACGCTGCTGCCCGTCCTTGCGTTCGTTCACACCGCTTGTGGATTCGAAGGAAAATCGGTCTGAAACAAGTGGTCGTCGCTCGTCCTCGCACGAGCAAGAAGCTCCAGATCTGAATCGGGGTCTGAAATGAGTCGTCGCCACTCATCCTCGCACGAGCAAGAAGCTTCAGATCTAGGAGAGGGTTTAAAACGAGTTGCCATCAGTGAGAGAGGGTCTGAAACGAGTCGCCGTCGGTATCTGAAACGAGTCGCCGTCGGGATCTGAAACGAGTCCTCGCACGAGCAGAGAGACACGACCAAGAGAGAGGATGGACATCGTTCCGACGGTGAGAGAGAGACAGCCAAGATCGAGCTACCAAATCTGTTTTTTTTAATGAAAAGAGAAAGAAAAAACTGACAGAAGAAAAATAAGGATGAAAGGAAGAAGGAATGAAAGGAAAGTAGGAAAAAAATAAAAAATAAAAAATAAAAAATAAAAAATAAAAAATAAAGAAAAAAAGAAAAAAAAATCAGTCAACAGTCGTCGCCCGACGATAGCTGGCGGTCGGAGTTGAAGAAGAAGACCTGCTGCTGGAGTTAGATGAAGAAGAAGGAAAAGGAGGGTGAGAGAGAAAGAAATAAATAATAATAATAATAATAATATTTTATTATTTTTAATATATTTTTAATTAAAAATTAAAAATAATTTTTCAAAATAAAAAAATATTGCCAGCTCATCCACCCGTTAGTTTTTAACGGAAAAATGGATGGAGGGACTAAAATGCAACTAAAATCAAACCTTAGAGACTAAATTGTTGAGTTTGAAAACTCAGGGACCAAAATGAAACCTAACCCAAACCTCAAGGACTAAGAGTGTATTTTCCCTTAATTTTATAATATAAATCAAATTCATATTAAAATTTGAACTCATTCAAATTCTCTTATATCCTATAAATTTAATATGAATCAAATTCATATTAATATTTGAACTTCTTCAAATATAATTTCTCTCATAATTTATCATAATGCATCACCATATATTATATTGTTTCCCTTAGTAAATTGAACATCTTCAATTCACATTTATGACTTAGTTGCATCAAATTACTTTACGAGTTACTAGTGCGACCTAATGGACTTGCAGATCAAAAGCTCTAACGATATGAGATTAATTGGTTAAACTCATTAACCAAATTAATCATTATTCATTAACTGTGGGTACATTCCACTAGGGGTGATCATCGGTCGGTCGACATCGGTTTTGGACTCAAACCGACGCCGACTACCGACAAGTCAGTTTCCGACGGTCGGTTTTCGTCGGTTTGGGAGGGATTGATTACGCTGACCGACCCAAGACACCGGCGGTCGGTCGGTTAGGGTCGGTTTTTAGACTCCGGCAAAGTGAAAGAAGAAGATCTAGAAAAAAAAAAAAAAAAAAAAAAAAAAAAAAAAGAAGTTTGAATCCACCCAGAAGAACATAAAAAGAAAAGAGAAGAAGATGAAAGAAAAAACAAAGAAAGAAGGAAAGGAAGAAATGAAAACAAAGAAAATAAAAAAAAAAAAGGGAAAAATACACTTTTGGTCCCTGAGGTTTGGGTTAAGTGACACTTTGGTCCCTGAGTTTTCAAACTCAACAAAAATACTCCTGAGGTTTGAGATTAGGAGCACTTTGGTCCCTGCCGTTAACTTTTCTGTTAAATTTTAACGGTTACTAACGTGACACTATTATTTTAATAAAAAAAATTATTTTTAAATTTTTTTAAATAAAAAAGTTAAAATAATAATATTTTATTATTTTATTATTATTATTTATTTTTTTCTATTTCCCTCTCTCATTCTTCTTCTTCTTCAACCTTCTTCCTCTCATCTTCAACCTTTTCTTCTTCCCTTCTTCTTTAGCAGGTCGCTAGCGGGACTTTTTTTTTTCTTCTTCTTCTTCCCTCACCTTTTATTCTTCTTCTTCTCATGTTCACACCAATCCATTTTTTTTAAATCTTGCCGGAAATCGAAAGAGGGAGGGAGGGAGGGAGGGACCGTCTTATCAGTCTGGTCTTGCTCCTTCAACTGATTGAAATAGCTTTTGACTGAAAGATATCCACGTACTCGGCCAATCAGATCCAATTGCATCTCATGCTCGCTGGGTGAAAATATGCAGACACCATTTTTCTTCATCCATTCGAAAACCTGCATTTGTACCCATCATCTTACAAAAAACTCCAACAAAGCTTTCAAATCCACATATTATAGGTCATATAATGTTTTAGTCATTCTATCATTATTCACAAAGAGTTGAATTCTTAACAAGTGAAATCATACTCCAGATTAAATAAGGGAGAAAGGACATATTTCCACAGCTGAAAGTCCATATTCTCTGAACTAATGAACTCACTCAAAAAAATACACTCGATCAAAGAACCTAAGGAAATATCTTCTGACTTCTTGACGTGGAAAGGAATATCTTCCATTTCCCCAGCTAAATCTATTGCTACAACCTCATTCTCCCTAATTTCTGAGATTTGGAATTAGCGATTAGGCTATGCACAGTTCGTAAGTGAGGCTCATCCAAAAGACACTAAGTTCTCAGTCGATGCATCATTTAGTATAGTTCACTTCTTCCTCCACATCTTACTACCAAAACAAAACACATTTCAAGAACGAAGAATTCAAACCTCAAGAGCTTGGGTAAAACGCTTGCGCTTGTGAAGGTCGTGAATGATTCTCTGAAGCTCAGCGACTCGAACCTTCTTCCCCTCCTGAACCCAGCCGTCGAGCTCCGGCTTCACGCTGATGCTAGGATCGCCCAGTGGACTAATTTTCGCATATAGAGTCGCCTTTTTCAACCGATTCGTGTGGTAAGATCGGCCAGCTATGGCATAGCGTGTTAAGGCTTTGGAGAAGAGCTTCTGATCCATAGATGCGGTCTGCAGAGGCTCGCCTTCGAAGGAAGAAGATGAAAACTGGAAAGTCAAAATAAAAAACGCAACGGGGAGGGAGGGAGGGACCTCCCCATCGATTCTCCGCCGGAAAATCGAGGGGGAGGTCCCTCCCTCCCTCTTTCGATTTTCGGCAAGATTTAAAAAAAAATGGATTGGTGTGAACATGAGAAAAAGAAGAAGAAAAGGTGAGGGAAGAAGAAAGAAAAGAAAAGAAAAAAAAAAAGTCGCCGGCCGCCAGCGACCTGCTGAAGAAGAAGGGAAAAAGAAAAGGTTGAAGATGAGAGGAAGAAGGTTGAAGAAGAAGAAGAATGAGAGAGGGAAATAGAAAAAAAAATAAATAATAATAAAATATTATTATTTTAAATTTTTTTTATTTAAAAAATTTTAAAAATATTTTTTTTATTAAAATAATAGTGTCACGTCAACAACCGTTAAAATTTAATAGAAAATTTGACGGCAGGGACCAAAGTGCTCCTTATCTCAAACCTCAGGGGTATTTTTGTTGAGTTTGAAAACTTAGGGACCAAAGTGTCACTTAACCCAAACCTCAGGGACCAAAAGTGTATTTTTCCCAAAAAAAAAAAAAGAAGAAGAAAGGTTTTGAAAAGAAGAAGAAGATAAAAAGAAAAAGGAAAGAAGAAGAAAAAAGAAGAAGAAAAAAGAAGAAGAAATGAAGAAATTATGCAAACATAAAAAGAAGAAGAAATGAAGAAATTATGCAAACATAAAAAGAAGAAAAAGAGAGTTGCAGAGAATAATAGAGAGAAGAGAAGAGAAAAATGAGAAGGAAGAAATGAAAATTGTAAGATGAAAGGAACGGATGGAATGGAAATTTGAAAAAAATAAATGAATATTTTTTTTTTAAATTAATGGTCTTCCCAAGGCACCAAGGCTGCCAGCATTTAATGCTGGCAGTAAAGTAATTGATGGCATTAGCCATTATGGCAGTAGCGTCAGCGTGAATTCAGAATTGATGCTGTTACTTTTTTTTTTTTAATAATTCGGTCGGTTCGGTCGGTTTTCACCCTTTTGGTAAAACCAACTCCGACAGAATCTATAAAAAAACCGACCGACCGACGTCGGTTCGGTCGGCTCGGTTTTCAGGCTTTTTTTGCTCACCCCTAGAGGCTAGGGTTTTGGTAGAGAAGAAGAAGAAGGGTTTTTTATGAAATAATAATATTCTAATAATATTTTATTATTTTAAATATATTTATATTTTAAAAAATTCAAAACTAATTTTTTAAAATAAAAAAATATTGCCAGGTCATTAACCTCGTTAGTTTTTAACGGAAAATGGATGGAGGGACTAAAATGCAACTAAAATCAAACCTCAGGGACTAAACTGTTGAGTTTGAAAACTCAGGGACCAAAATGAAACCTAACCCAAACCTCAGGAACTAAAAGTCTATTTTTCCCTAGAATTAATTAATTGAAGGCCAAAAATTAAATATATGATATTTAATTGGGTATTTAATTAATTGATTAATTGAAGGCCCGAATTTAAATATATGATATTTAATTGGAAAGTTAATTAATTATAGAATTGATTAATTGGATAATTAATCAATGCAATTAAATATATGATATTTAATTGGAAAATTAATTAATTATAGAATTAATTAATTGGGTAATTAATCAATTATGGAAATGATTAAATCAATTATGGAAATAATTGATTATTTGTGAATATTATATTCATGGCCTTTCTATAAATAGAACACTAGACCTAGGGTTTAGTACACATATTACACAAGACAAGATTGAAGACTCATTCTTGTGTTCTCTCAAACCTCCCTCTTAGAGAAAGACTCCCACCAGTCCATTGCCTCATAGACCTAGAGTTATACCAGTGTAACCTTAGTGGTAATGTGTTTTTGGAGAAGAAAAGTTCCAGTGAAGAAACTTTGTGGCTGCTGCGATTTCAACATAAGAGCGGTGTTGGTGAGAATCGTTCAAGTCTACAACGAAGGTTTGTAACAGTTCTCTCTATTCTCTTTGGAAAAACATGTGAATAAAATAGGTTTTTATTTTCTGTTTTTCCAGCATGTTTTATACCCATTTACAACAGCTTTATGTATGATAAAAGTTGTGTTTTTGTCTTTTGTATCGGTATCTTAATATTGATTAATATACGGTGTGAGATCCTTTGATACGCTTTCGTTGCGCTAGGGATTTCATCCCTACAAGTCTCATATATCCAGAGGATAGCAGTGGGTTGTTTTGGTGGTGTCCCTGTGATATTGTTTGTCCATTTGTTGAGATCGTGATCTCAAGTTCGAGGGAGTTCACTTGCTGTAAAATTGGTTCGACAACAAATAAGTAAACTCAACACTCTATAGAAAAGCATGCTTAATCTAGTTAGAATTTATAGAAATTGTTATGTATTATTCTGTTAAACACAATGTACTAGTTTCTTAGAAAAACTCATTGAATTACATGCGATCAATCGCTTTTGCTGTGTGATTCAATCTCTTCAATCAATGCATCTAGAACAATTCTAGCTTAAACTTAATTAATTGCGTAATTAACTAAATCTAAACAGCATTTAGAGATAGCTAGATTATTAGAAATGATAACTAGGGATAACACGTCTAAATTATCACTAATAAAGATCCTAGTCCATTAGATAACATGCAATTGGTACATTTACAGCAAAAATATCTAAATTCCCAATATCATACTATGTCTAATTGCAACCAACTAGCACATATAGTTAGAACGATTGCAGTCGGGTTTGTCAAGCCCTCCAATCAGAACTAAGCATGATAAATCAGAGATAAACATCACAAAACTAATTAATCATGCAATTAAGTCGGAATCTCATAAAACCAAACCAAACTCACAAATCTGAGTTCCAATTACATGAAATTCACCTAACCGATCGTCAATAAGGACAGTATATATTGGGTCCTAAACTTGGAAAGGACCAGTAAGGGTTTACTCTTGAACCTAAAAAAAGATTGATCGACTAGTTTGGTTCTCACCTTAGGAGAGTCGTTGCAGTAAAATATATAAAAAAAAGTCTTGGGAAGTAGAGTACGGATTTCCGAACTACACTAAAATTTCTGGTCATCTCTTCCTTTGTTTTTAACTTTCGTCTCTTAATTTTAGCCTCTTATTTTTCATGAATTAATTTCTTTCTTAGATTGCATTATAGAGTTGTCTTGATTCATTTTTGTGTTTAATCATTGATTTATTTGCTAAATTGAATATTTGATTAAGTGCTTAAATTACTAAGGCCCCGTTTGATAACTATTTGGTTTTTGGTTTTTGGTTTTTGAAAATTAGGCTTATTTTCTTTAAATTTCCTTACCATGGTTTTCATTTTTGTTAAAGACACACTTGAATTCCTAACCAAATTCTAAAAACAAAAACAAGTTTTTGAAAACTACTTTTTTTAGTTTTCAAAAATTGGCTTAGTTTTTGAAAACATGGGAAGAAGGTAGGTGAAAAAACAAAGAAACTTAGAGTTGGAAGTGGTGTTTATAAGCTTAAAAGCCAAAAACAAAAAACAAAAAACCAAATGGTTATCAAACGGGGCCTAAATTATCATGATTGAAATAAGAGATCAAAATTAGAAATAGGATGTTCTTTAAAGTGCATATTTAGTTACTAATTTTGGATTCGTTAGAATCCATTGAAATTTAAAATTGGTATCACAGTGTATCTATTTCACCAAATTTCAAGAATCATCTCCCAAGCGAATATTTTGAACAATAAATGAGTTTGTAATTCAACAAAAATGTCAATCGGAACATAGTTCAATTAATTAACACATTATACATCAATGTTAAACATGATAGTTTGAAATTTTCCATCCCAACATCATTTGAAAAAAAAAAAAGAAGAAAACATTACCACAGCATAGTTTAAAATAAAGATAGCCTTTTAGGCAAAGAGTAGTGGGTTGCACCCTCTACAAAGGTGGTGCGACCAAGAATTTGAGTTTGACCATTTAGATTGTTTTATATATGTATATAATATTTATTTATTGGGGAAACCCAGTATCATTATGACACGCGTTTTGAAAAATGTATTGACAAGTGGCCCTTGAATTAATGTCTAATTTGAAAAATGTATCATAATTCTTTGGAACAAAACTTATTCACAGCAGCAATAATTAAGATTCTATGAAGAAATAATTAAGATTCTAACTTTTGAAAAAGTTGGAACAATTGCGCAATTACTATACTGCAAATATTATGCGTGGACCTAATTCTCATAGTATTGTTTTAATACGGATTAAAATTAAGTGTGAATCTAAACATAGCTTAATAACCGTTTATAACTTTTAGGGAAATTGCAATGGGTAGCAAAAGACATTAAGATATTTGCAAATTTAACTATGTTTTTTGAGATTTGCAAATATAGCAAAATTTTTAAAATTTGATTTTCGATTTTTTTTTTATTATTTCAGTCTTACCCTTGTTGGTATATCAAATGGTATATTAGTAGTATATTTGATATACTTTATATTTACTGATATACAAATAAAAGTATATCAGTTAACTAATATACCAAATTTGATATACTCAAATATGAATACAATGATATATATCGAATATACTAATTATATATTGAATATATACCGGATTTGATAAGCATAACATTTGATATACTTAATTATGAGTATTGATATATGAATGTTGATATACCAATGATATACTTGATATATTACTTTTCTTTACTTATATTTGTTATGTTTCATTTTTTTTATTGAATTGTGTTGTGTTATTTACCTATTTTAAACGAAATGTTTGTCTTCTATATTTGTTATGAATTGATATATCTCATTTGTTATATTACTCAAATAATTAATAACATTGATATACCCGATTATGAGTAGTAAAATACATTAATGGTAGACTTGTTATTTATTGAAAAAAGTCATTGATATATATTTTTAATTGTTGTTGTATTATGAAGGTCGTGGAACGTAAAATTTGTTACAAGTATATCAATAAGATGCAATTTTAAATATATCATTGGTGTAATAGTAGTATATTAATACTCACTAAAAATGTAATTTCAAGTATATATCATTAGTGTATCAGTAGTATATTTTTTTTTTTTTTTTTGAACAATGTATCAGTAGTATATTATTAAAATGATATATAGTATATCAATGATATATTTGCCAACATGAGCACAGTTCAACCAGCAGAAAACATACACATCCAACCAAGTGGTTAGAGGTTTAAATCTCACCCATACATATTGTCCCAAAATAAAGCTAATATATCTAACTCTTTATTAATGAAGTATATCAAAGACATCTAAACTAATGAAGACTCATGTTGTATACTTCATGAATGAATGATATTATGTTCATGAAATATACATCTAATCTACTATATATATAGTATATCAGTTGATTGATATATCAAATATCTAGTATATCAGTCACACTAAATAACTGAATGATGTACCTGATATATCATATATCAATAACACCATTGATATACTTTTTAAACTTCCAACGAACTTCCAGCGTGCTTTTAGGGTTTTTTTTTTACTTTTCAACTTTACCATTTAGGTCTGGCCTACTTTTTTTTTTTTTTTTTTTTTTTTTTTTGCTATATTTGCAACATTAAAAAACTGATGACATGGTTGCAAATTCCATTTTTATTTTTTCTATTCTTGCAACTGCCCCTAACTTTTAACTATAAAAGTTTGATCCTCACCTCCCTCCATATTTATTGAACTAAAAAAAATATAATTAAGATTGAGTCAATATTTAGCTGTGCTTTTCTTTACCGAATCATCTATTCTATAGTGAACTTAAAATCACTTTTGAAAATAGTTCTTTTAAGGGTGTGTTTGGTCTAACTTTTCAAGTGTTTAATTTTGGAAAAAACAAAATCAGTTTAAAAAAATTTGTGTTTGACAATCACTAAAAATGACTTATTAGAAAATGAGATTGAGAAATAAACCATTTTGAGAGAAACACTTGAAACCAACTTTTTTAAAAAGAGTTTTTAAGTATACAATAACTTGTGTATAAAAACACTTATGAAGAAGTGTAACCAAACATATGAGTGTTTAAATTCTAAACAATTTTTATACAAAATGTTTTTTAAAGAATGCATTCTTGAAAAACATTTAAATTAAAATGTATTCCAAACGGACCCTAAATGAAACACATGGTTCAATAAACATTTTTAAAAGAAAGGGTTGCTTGCACAAATAACAAATCCAACTAAAATAATAGCAAAATTAGCAACATATCAAAATATTTACAAAAATAGTAAAATTTAACATATCCAACCTATCTAAATTACTAAAAAACTCATCTGATATGATTACCCAACCCATCCAGCAGGTTTTTTTCCTTCTTCCCATTTTTATCAAGTCTAGTATTGATAAATTCTATCAATAATAGAATTCTATCAGTTATTTCTGCGTTTTGTTTGGAATTATTTGTTATTGTTTTCTGTCACTGATAGATTTAGTAAGGTGATTGATTGTAGTTGTTCAGTCTTTTTTTTCTTCTTTTTTTCGTTTCTATCAAGTCTATATTGATAGATTCTATCAGTTATTTCTGCGTTTTGTTTGGAATTTGCTATTATTTTCTATCACTGATAGATTTAGTAAGGTGATTGGTTGTAGTTGTTCAAATTAGGTGATAGAAGATTTGTATCAGTGATATAAAACTTTCTATCACTGATAGAAAGATTAATTTCTATCAGTAATAGAAAACTATCGTTTTATCACTGATAGAACTATCAGAGATATAAATCTTCTATCACTGATAGAAGTATTCCTATCACTAAAAGAAAACTATCATTTTTGTTTCTAAAACTTATGTCACTGATTTTGTTTTGATTTTGTGTTTATAGATGTCGAAGCAAAACAACATGGAAATTGAACCAGAAGAAAAGAAAAACACAAAGCAGAAGTTGAAATTTAAAGAAGGAGAGACCTCAACAAAATAAAAAAAAATAAAAAAAAAAAGAAAGAAAAAACAAAAGATATGTACAAAAATATCACGTAATCAAATACTCTATTGGTTTCTATCAAATACATTATTGATTTCTATTAGCAATAAATTTCTATCAGTGATAGAAATCTATCAATGTGATTCCATCAGCGATAGATTTCTATTAGAGATAGATTCTATCAGCGATAAAAATCTATTTTTTTTTATTTGCGATAGAAATCTATCACTGATAAAAATCGAAACAAGGGCAAAACGGGAATTTAAAAAACGCATTTGCAATTTTTTTTTATAAAATTTGCTATATCTGCAATTAACCATTAGAATTTAGCCACCTATTACAATTTTCTTAAAAAAAAAAACAAAATTAAAATATTTTTTAAAAAAAAAGAAAAAACCTTAAATAAATCTTTCTTATCTAAAATTATTCTTTTAAGTTTTTTCACTCCGAGTTTGGGATATCTTTTCTCGATGAGTGGCTTTAAATGAATTACTTGTTCTATAATAAGTTGGTTTTGAAAAAAGTATTACTATTTACAATACTTTCCCTAAAAACCACATTCTTTTACAGCGTATTTTAAAATTTTTTAAGAATGTTTTTTACAACCTCAAGACTAACGAAAAAGTTTAAAAGTGTTTTTAATTAGTTAAAAGTATTTTTCATGATATAGAACTCACACTTAAATTCATTCAAGAAATTTTAATTAGGGATAGAGTTAGAGCTTGTTTTAAAAATTTTCTATCGTTGAGAATAAAAATTCAATAAAACATGCTTGGATAACTGAAGTCCAAGATCAATATCTAGGAATGTCCATTTGCCCCGCAGGAATATCCCTGGCCAGTACCTAAGGATGTCCCTGACCAGTTCTAGAGATACTATCTCATATATATGTTTTCTTTTTAGATTTTGTTATTATTTTATTATTTCAGATTTTATAATTTTTATTTTAATCTTATAAAATTGAATTTTTAAGCTGCATTTTCTTTTATAAATTTGAATTAATCAAATTATTAACAAATATATGTAGTATTAAATATTATTTTATTTATAGATATTTTTTTTTTATAAACTTAATATATTTTATTTCTATTTTTAAGAAAATATATATTTTTCTTTATGTTAAATATTGATGGAAATAAATACTGTAATTTAAAAAAGATACTTAATCAAACTTAAGCCCCTATGATGAGAATAAAATTAAAAGTTGTAGCTTAATTTTCTTTTAATATCTTAGAAATACCTAAAATTATATTCTTTAACAAATCACAAGTTTATTAATCATCTGAGAATAACTCAACTGGTTAAGACATACTATTCTCAATTGAAGAGTCAGAGGTTCAAATACCCATCCTCATATATTAAATTAAAAAAATCACAATTAAATTGATTGATTTTAAATTTATAATGGCTTAAAATTTTATGAGCATCCAAAAAGACTTAAAAATGGGTTTAAGGAAGAAAATTTCCAAAAATGGTTGATCAAGAAAGTTATCACGCTCTGTTGGGGATCCCACATTGAAAAGATAAGTGGATACCTCACAATTTATAAGATGCATGAGTTACTCCTCTCATTGTCGAGATGGAGTCCCATGTAATCTAATATGGTATTAGGGTTCATGAAATCCAAATCGATATTCAGTCCAAGAAAAAAAATGGAATCCGATCCCTAAAAGAAGGGGATATTGACCAAAGAGGACCAGTATACAATCATTGTATTTTTGGTTTTTGGGTTAAATCATTATGATCGAATCTCGCTTAGAAACCAAATCATTAATTATTAAAAAAATAATAATAAAATAAACCAAATCATTAAGCTCATAGTACACCCATACAAAATCAATTTTTTCAAAAGTAAATGGACAGGCATGTCTTTCACTTGAATTTGTCGAAAAAGTTTGACAAAGAGTTGTCGAACTTTCTAGTCAACCACAACCACCCACTTGTAATGAACTCACTTCCACGAGGAAAATAAAGTACATACTAAGTGAAAATAGAATGAAAAATACTATTCTAATGTCTAAATTTACTCTTTGTATTTTCAATGAAGTTTATAGAATTAGTTATCACTATTTATTAAAAGTACATAAACTAAACTTGAACATTTGAAAGTAAGGGAACTAAAATAAATGTAGTCTCAAAGTATAGAGAGACCAAAATGATATTTTAATAAAAAAAAATTTATTCATATCTCCGTCTTATTCTTGGTTACAAAATATGAGATCATGGTCAATTAATCTTTGTTCAAGGACGCTCCATGATTAATGGAGAAACGGAGACTGATATGGTAATCCAAGCTTCCATTTGGGATATTAAAGAACTTTGCTCTCGCTTTTGTAGGGTGGAGTTCGTATATACTCTTAGAAATCATAATAGGATTGCTCATAGATTAGTCCGTCAGGGACTTTTGTCTTCCCCAATGTTATGGTTGGATTCTTTCCCGGTTTGGATTCAAAATTTGACTCTCAGTGAGAGGTCATTGTTTGTACCCTTGTGGGACCCTCTATTGATTAATGATATCTCTTTACCGTTTGGGTAAAAAAAAAAAAAGACCAAGGCTTCCCAATTTGAAAATTTATTGTTTTATATTTATTTTTAATTGTCTTTTATAAAGAATTTAACTCAATATCTCCAACAAAAACATAGTTGAGTTGGCATAAAATTTGTATTTATAACCAAGATGTCATTAGTTTGAATCCTCCAACGTTGAACCAAAAAAGAATTTAACTCAACATTAATATATATTCTTTTATGGCCAAATTAGTCTTTATTAAAATATTTAATAAAATACTACTTGTTAGTTTAATTAATCAATTTTTGGAATATTTAATATTTTTATTAACAATTTAATATAAAAATAACCTAATAAATAATTTTAAAAAAAATAAGGGTTTTAGGTATAAGATTGGGACTTAGAGGAAAATTTAATATCCATCTCCATTAGTAAACTAATTAGGAGAATTTTTGTTATCGTCCCGACAATATAATTATAAATATTAGAAAATACTTGGTTGCATATATCGGTATGTAGAGGGATTTTCCTATATACTACTGTTAAAATGTTGCCAACTAAAAGAGATAAAATTTTTTTCCCTCATTTTCTATCTTTCTCTTTCTTGATTGTCAAGATTTCAATGAAGTATGTAGGGAGATCCCTACGTACCACTATGCAGCCAAATATTTTCATCATAAATATAAAGTAGGGATTCGAATTTTCAATCTTTTATAAAGATAAAGTTGTCTTCCCTGTTAACCTATTTGATTTATCATTTGTTTCGAATTTGAGAACACTAATAAAATATTAACTTCTCAAAAAAAAAAAAAATAAATAAATAAAATAAAATATTTTAAAGATGGGTTATCTTGCAAGTTGTAACATAGATTTGCTTTTAAAGTACTAGATCTAAGTAAAGTTAAATATAATCTCTATACTCCTATTTGACAAATAAAATTGTTTGTGATCTTTTCTCAAAAAAAAAAAAAAAAAAATGTTTGTGATCTTAACGTTCATTATGCAATTTATTCTTAGCTTTGAATGGATTGGATATTCACTTTAGAATCAACATTTCAAATGGACTTGTTTAGAACATAATATTCCATTTCTATTTAATTTTTTTTTATATAAATTGTGACCTAATGCGGAAGAAAATATTCTTTGGTATGTTAGAATTAAAAAACGTCCACAAAATTTCTAGAAGGAAAAGAATTTTCTTATTTTGAGAGAATAGATTAAAAAGCTAAAAATTTAACCCCTCTCATAACTATCTAGTTTTTAGTTTTTGAAAATTAAGTTTATAAACACTCCTCCCATCTATGAGTTGTTTTATTTTGTTAGTCGAGTTTTTGAAGACTAAAATAAGTAGTTTTTAAAAAATTTCTTTTTGTTTTTGGAATTTGACTAAAAAGTTCAAATATTTTATTAAGAAAATGAAAATTATTGTAGAGAAATTGTGAGAAATCAAACTCAATTTTCAAAAATTAAAAACAAAAAAACCAAATGATTATTAAACCAAACCTTAATTTTACTATTTGTATAAGTTTAAGGTTTAATCGGAACCAATTAAATTGGAAAAGTTAAATTTACAGGAATTTGGACCCATAAAATCCCAAGAAAATCAAGGGTTATGATCAACATTTCTTGCTCTCCCTACATTCCTCTCATTCAACTTCATCACGTTTTAAAATTTTCCTCCACAAAACCCTTCCAAAAACCTCCTTTCTGATGGGAAAATACGTTCAGGCCATATGCAAATACCTCATTCTTGCACTCTTCATCTCTCTCTCCTTTGAAACTCTGCAATTTTCTTTAGAAAACAAAGAGTCTCTCCTTTCCACAGCACAAAGCTCCAACTTCGACGTTTCGGCTGTCGATTACAAAGACGGTTTTCGACCGACAGCCCCCGGAAACAGCCCTGGAGTTGGCCATCACTCTTTTCAGCAGGGAAGGAGAAATATGGAAGTAGAGGCTGCAAGTGATCAGGCTCTTCACCACATAACTGCAAAATATAAGCTGAGACTCATTAATTAGGGTTATCTTGGCCCATGATATATATGTTTATTTTTATTATCTTTTGTTCTGTGAGTCTCTCTCTATATTTGATGTTTCTTGTAGTACTCTATATTTGGGTTGTTTTTGTTTTCCTTTGTTTTGTATCTGATCTGAAAGTTTGTGAGTGTTTTGTGTTATGAATGTTATTCTATACTTGTCATATATATTTTAAGTATGGTTTTCATGTTTACGTAGAACTCTCATGTATAAATTAGTTTTAAATTCTTTCGATAAGTTTCAAATTTCTACAATGTTGTGGGAGAATTCCAAGTATCAAATCTACGGAAATAATTTTTTAGGAAAATTCAATAAATAATGATCTTGACAAAGATTGAAACCGAGGTAGCCAATAAAATAATTTGGAGAAGGATGAATATTGGAAAGAAAGAAATCAGAATAATAAAGGAGTTCAAGTCAGTTTCAGCCCTAAAGTCTATTATGTTGCCTGCTATGCGCTTCCATACCTCTCTCTCATAGCACTCTACACAGTGAACCAAAATTTACCCTCTTATTCGGCCTTTATTTAAAGTGCCTTTAAGAGACTAATAATTAAACCAATATTTGTGTGACTATTTTGAACTTACATAGATAAGCATGCAATTCCAATGGTTTTATAACCGTTACTCTATGTTTAGGTCAAACAACATAATCCTATTTGCTTTTACCTATATTGCTTTTATGAAAATTGCAATTTTGTCCAACGCTTTGGATGCTAAACTCAATATATTATGCATGCTAACCTAGGTGATCAATTTAAGTTAATTAACCATGAAAATTAAAATCAATAGAAATAAACGGTGCTAGAGGATGGGCAAAGTTGTCTTATCACATAGTAGATTTGATAACATCCTTTAAGGCATCCAAATCTTTAAATCCCAAAAGAGAGTTTAGCTCATGAAAGTAGAAAGAAGAACACAACTTGAATAGAAATGAACTTCATATTAAATGCTTAATTTGAAAGAATACAAAACATAAATCAAAGGGAGAAATGGAACTAAAAATTAACAAGTTAGAAAATACAAAAAACATAAAAAAACGAAACAACGTTGAACATCTTGATTGCTTCCTCTATCTAACTCAATTCTTCTTTTTTAAGGAGAATCAAATTGTTACACCTACTATTTCGAGTAGCTAGATACTCGAAGGAGGATGAAGCACTCAATAGATACTTTCATAGTCTACTGAGATCTAAGGTTCTTTGGTTGCTGAAGGATCACTGAAGCACTCAATAGATACTTTCATAGTCTACTGAGATCTAAGGTTCTTTGGTTGCTGAAGGATCAGTGTGACAATAATCTTGAGATCGAATTCTTCAAATAGCATCGTCTAGAATGATTCACACTATCAACTCTTTTTTTCCTTCAGTAATGGTTGTCTTTTATAAGCCCGCCCGGGCTATGGTGACTATTCAAATCACGGTGAGGATCGGAATCTTCCATCAGTGTCGTGAATCAAAGAGGGAGATTGTAGAATCGATTATCCCTTAAATTTTGCTCGATCTATTTGCTGGCACTTTACACACCCGCAAGGTTTGTGACTGCAATCTGGGAAAAATCTAGATCTTGCACAAAATCCCATAATGAATTTAAATCTTTCCAAAAATAAAACCTAATTAAACTCACTTAGCAATTTATGATTGAAAATATGTACTTGGCCTGATTTTGCATAATTTGTTTTATTTTATCAAGAAAACGTCATTAAATACTAAATTTCAAACAATAACTTTAGGTTTTAAAGGCTAATAACCATCACAAATGAACATTATCACACTGATAGAAACCTAAAAGTGCTATTTTATTCCCGTTATTTCGTGCTAGTTCGATTGATTTTAATGCATAATTTGTGTGAATTGTAGGAATTCAAGCACAAAAGGTAAAAAAAATGCAATTTGGGGTGAAAAAGGAGCTTACGAGAGTTAATTTGGAGCTATTTAACCGATTTGGAGCTCAAGAGATGAAGAGAAGGTAAAAAACTTGAGAACTAGGCATTGAGACGCCAAAAACGGCGTCAAAATGCTCTAAAAATCATTCAATATACCTTCTTGATAACGCTTGGTTGATCCTTATAACCTGTTCATTATTATTCTGATAGTATTGCTGATATGCATTAACCCAAGTATAAATTAAGCATAACCAAGTAATACCTGGAATATTCCAGGGTCGAATCCACAGGGAAGGAACAATAAAGATTTTTAATAGACTTGCTAATAAGCATTCGAACACATGATGCTATGTGTAAAATTTAAACAGAAGGCAGTGAACGCAGATGAAAGAAAAAGGGTGAATAGGCAGAGATAAAGCTATGCAACAGAGGTGAAAGATAAACAACTGAGAGAGGCTATCAAGGCTTTTGCTGCAGCAACCACATGCGTTGATAATTTATTTAGTAGCACACAGTATGAATGAAATCCAAACAATACCTAAGTGAGAAATAAACATGTGATTCCCTTCCGGTATTACACACGCGTTTGGCGTAGAACTAACAACGTTCTGTTCAATTAGTTCATGCGTTGGTGCTGTTCTCAAATTACTTGCAAGTGATTGAGTTATTCCTAAAACAATCTAAACACATTTATGAAATATCTCTCGTGGCAGTATTAAAACTAATACAATCTAGACTACATGTAATGCGTTAACTTGCTCTACTTAGATATTTCCACATGCGTTACCTGTCAGGGATTTATCATGCTGCTACCGCATCCAGCTGGCTAGGCGGGAGTTAGTAATGAAAATATTATCGCATCTAAGCAGAAAGCATTAATTTTCATTCATTCAAACTTCACGCATACAAAATAATGTTATCGCCGCATGGGCGCCTAGGCTAAGCCTTGATAAAAAATAAATTAGTTCATGCTACAAAGGAAAAACATAGCGCAATACATATAATGGAGTTGAAAATAAGGAAATCAAAACCCACAAGATCAAGAGAAAGTCAAGAAACCAACACAATATCAAGCAAGATTAACCATGAATAAGAGGATTGAGCTCTATAAAGTGAAAAATATCCAAATCAAAAGCCTACACTTGTAAAACAAATAAGACCACACAAATAACCATCAAGTTTAATACATTTCAATTTCAAAACTTCCAAAAGATGGAATAATTCACTTCCAACTACCTTCAATAACATCTAAAATTACTCAACATTTTATATTGGGTACAATATCATTGTCTTTTACAAATATCATAAACATGTCAAAAAGATGTACATAAACAGAAAATATGTTCACTTCAGTACCACATAACAAAGGATTGAGATGGACATACATATCCTCCTATAAATATGCAGGTGTGTCATGATTTCATTCACCAAAGAACAACACAACGGACCCAAACTTCCACATACAAAAGCGAATCAGGCTTCGCATCACATGCTACTTAGAAATTATAATTTTCCAAATTAGGACAAATAAGTCCAATTAATCGAAAATAGCGTAATTTTGAAATGTGGGACGTCACAATCATAAACTCAAAAATAAACCAATTAAGAATGTCATAAACTCGAAATCTAGGTACAAAACTTTTAACTATACATGGGGCCATAAGTGTATAAAAATGGTTACTTGTTCTTCACTTGTGCCTCATTTTGGAATAAATAATCATCTTCAAAGCTTGAGTATAAACTAAACTAAAATGAAGCACGTTTGAGAACAAAGGACATGTTTTATCTAAATCAAAGACAATAGAAAGACATAGAAGAACAAATAATACAGAAAAAAAGGGGAAGATTTTGAAGCAAGAAAAACAACATTGAGAAAGGAAAACATCAGTCCATTTGTCCTAAAACAAATTTGCTCCATCTTTGCCAATGAGAAAACCAAAATGCATTCAATTGAAAAAGTCTCCTAGAAATAGATTTGGAAGGCCATAGCATGCACAAATAAGAAATAGAATCAAAGTCCAAACCAAAAGGCTTCCTCACCTCACTACAAGAAAAAAGTTCTTTGCCGACGCAGGTGTCTCCCGACGCATAAAAAGGCGTCGGGAGAAGAGATATATCCCGACACGCAGCAAACGATGTGGAGAAAATCAATTATGTGGACTTTCTGCCGACGCAGTCAATAAACACGTCGGCAGAAGTTGTCTCTCTCGACGCAGATAACGACCGCGTCGAGAGAGACAGTTTTAAATCGGTCTCTGCCGACGCCGTTAGTGACGGCGTCGGCAGAGACGTCATCTCTCTCGACGCGTACAAGAAGGCGTCGAGAGAGAGGCTCTGCTGACGCCCTTCACTAATGGCGTCGGCAAAGACCCTGTTTAAAACCCTGATTAGCCCCATCTTCTTTTCCTCCCATTCGACAAAGAGCAAAGACCCCCCCCCCCCCCCCCGCATCTGCGATCTTCCTCCACTGCCCGTCGCCTCTTCCCACCTCCTGCTGCCTCTTTTCCCTCTATCTCCGCCGTCTGCAACATCCCGTCGTCGACCGCCTCCCGCCCCGTCACGCTGTCGACCGCCTCCCACCCCATCATGCCGTCTCCCGTGATTTCACCGTCTCCGCTCTCTCTGTTTTTCTCCCTCAAATTATCTCTCATTTCATCTCCTTCCAAAAGCTTGTACCATCAAGCATTCCCTTCTATCTTTCTTCTATAGACGAACAAGTCTTTCTAGGCCCAAGAGAATAGTAGGGAAGACTCTAGAGGTTGTCCAAGGAGCATAGGAGAGGCAAACACCACAAGGAGTTCCACATAAGTGAGCTACAAAGGTTGGTGTTCTCTCAACTCTATATTCTGTCTTTTATAGAACATGCATGCTTTAGGAGCAAAATTGAATGTCTTAAGTGCTTCCGATCTTCAATTGCTTCCGCATGTGTTATATGAACACCTTCAATTGGTATCAGAGCATGATTAGAGCACTTAATTCGTTTTAATTTTGCTTTGGTGGGTACCATTTTGAAATTGAATTTTCTGTGTGCTAAAATGGAAGTGTTCTGGTTTGGCAATTTTTTGAGCATTCAAACCTTCATGAAATTGTAATTGCTCGGATATGTAAGAGCGTTAATGTGTGTACTATAGTCTGTAATTTTTATAGAGTCATTAGAGTCCATATAGGCTGTAAAATCGAAGAAAAACCGGAGAAGACGCAGCAGAAAAGTAAAATTCCAGCAGCAGCAGTTTTTTTTTCTTCTTCTTTTCGGGTCCGGTTCGGTCTGCTGCAGTTTTTTTACACATATTTGAAGGCCGGTTAACTCCATGGAGGGTTGGTTCGGGTCGGTTCGTAAAGCTCGGGATCATCACAAGCAATTTTATTGATTATTATTGTAATAATTAGTTGATTGTTTGTTTTAAATTGCCAAACCATTCCAGTTTAGCTTGATTTAATTTCTTATGAGCATGCCATATAGTTTAAAATCCCACCATAGGAAAGCATGTTCATGCATTTTTTAATAAGTGTTATTAATAGTTCAAATGCATGAGGGAAATTTTATGTTTAAATTGATATAAATGTTGTATTGATTTAGGGAGATCCATGCTTGAATGGTTAATTAAAATTGATTAATTGATATAAAAGTTATATTAATCAAAAGATAAAATTAACCTAGCATGAAGCATGAAATTTCCTTAGAATTTTGTTTATAAGAGTTATATTCAAAAGGCAAGTTTGTTATAGTTTAGATTTATAATTGTTATAAATCACATAGAAATTTAAAATCTATAACAAAGAAAAAGGTGCATGCTCACTTAGGGTTAATTTGATCCAACTCTCGATCGATTTCAATTAGATTCAAATAGGTCGATAAGCTTGTAAAACATAGGTTACAAGAGAACTCACCCGACGAGATGCTGTCTAAGGCTGGAGGTATTTAAGTTGACGGTTTACGGAACACCTCCTACCTGGGCATCGAGTCGGTTCTTGAGTTAAAGTTAACCCAGTTTTATGAGCATGCACGTGTGTGATGTGAGGTTTTAATCGTTATCACCTAGACATCGTAAGATTATATGAACTTAGACTTAGGGTTATTCAATTAGCCGGAATTCACCTAAGTATAAGTATACCCAAAACCGTTTAAAATACTTAGTGGGAGGGGAGAGATATATCAAATCCATTTCCCTTTTACGTTCTCCCTTTTGTTCTCAAGGTGAGATTTATGCTTGGCCTCGTGTTGATTATACCTCAACTGCTCCATTCGGAAGGTGTTTGCATAAATCAATAACAAGGTGAATGGAGAAAGTATTTATAGTAAGTGAGTGAAGGAAGTGTGTCAACACATCCTGCGGTCTCCTCCGTTAGGTTGCACCGTGAGATTTCCATGTTGCGCCTGCTTGTATGCCCTGGAGCTACTAACCATTCGGAGGGTTGTAACATGGAGATCGGAACAACGCAAACTCCAGAGATGGATAGGATTACTTAGGACCATTTCCAACATTATCTTTTCCATTCGGTAGCATTGTTGGGGCCGTTCTCTGTAATCTTAAAACGGCGGGTCACACTTACAAGGGTTACTAAGTGTTAGTAAATTCCTGACCAAACGTAACGATAACTAAACAACTATAGGAATAAGAGTTATTCTGGGATTAGTATTTAGTCAAGAACGTCTTGGTTTGGTGAAGGAGTAATTGACTGCCCCTCGGTAGCGGTTGCTCTAACTCACTAAAGTGTCGTTGCAAAATAATAATCCTGGGTACATTATTACTTTTGCTAAAACTTGATTGGATTTTGTCTAAAAATGGTTAATAAGCAATTTCTAATAGCTTTGTTTAATTTTTCAGCATGTCTAGCTCACTAGTACAATTACTCGCTTCGGATAAGCTTAACGGGGATAACTATGGAACTTGGAAGTCTAATCTAAACACAATACTAGTAATCGAGGATCTTAGATTTGTCCTTACCGAAGAGTGTCCGCCTAACCCTGGCTCGTCAACAAACCGAATTGTTCGGGAAGCATATGAGAAATGGACTCGAGCTAATGATAAAGCAAGAGTCTATATTTTAGCAAGCATTTCGGATGTCTTGTCGAAAAAACACGAGAGGATGGTCACCGCAAGGGAGATCATGACTTCGTTGCAAGGTATGTTTGGACAACCGTCCTCACAAATCAGGCACGAAGCTCTCAAGAATGTTTACAATTCCCGAATGAAGGAAGGTGCTTCAGTTAGGGAACATGTTTTGAACATGATGGTTCAGTTTAACATTGCTGAAGTAAACGGTGCTACAATTGACGAGGGTAGTCAAGTAAGTTTCATAATGGAGTCTCTTCCGAAGAGCTTCATTCAGTTCAGGACAAACGCTGTCATGAACAAAATAGACTTTAACCTGACTACTTTGCTAAACGAGCTCCAGACTTACCAAAGTCTCACTAAGAGGGGACATGAAGGGGAGGCAAATGTTGCTACAACCAAAAGGTTCCAAAAGGGATCATCCTCAGGAACCAAGTCTGGACCTTCCACTTCAAAGAATAAGAGTATTCAAATGAAGAAAAAGAAGGATAAAGGGAAAGGAAAAGCTCCAGTGGGAAGCAAGGCAAAAACTAAAGCTGCAGATAAAGGAAAATGTTTCCATTGTAATGTAGACGGACATTGGAAACGCAATTGTCCCAAGTACCTAGCAGAAAAGAAGGCTGAAAAGGAAAAACAAGGTAAATATGATTTGCTCGTTATCGAAACATGTTTAGTTGAGCAAGATAGCTCTGCCTGGATATTAGATTCAGGAGCGACTAACCATGTATGCTCTTCTTTATAGGAAATTAGTTCCGGGCATATGCTGGAAGACGGCGAAGTAACTCTCAAAGTTGGAACTGGAGAGGTCGTCACAGCCAGAGCTTCAGGAACTCTTAAGTTGTCTTTTGGAGATAGATTTTTGTTACTAGAAAATGTCTTGTACGTTCCCGATATAAAAAGGAACTTAATTTCTATCTCTTGTTTGATTGAACATGAATACCAAGTATCTTTTGATATTAATAAAGTGTTTGTTAACAAAAGAGGTATGCATATATGTTCTGCAAAACTTGAAAGCAACTTATATGTGTTAAGGCCAATTCAAGTTAAAGCTATTTTTAATACGGAAATGTTTAAAGTAGCAGAAACTCAAAACAAAAGGCGGAAAGTTTCTCCTAATACCTATCTTTGGCACTTGAGATTAGGCCACATAAATCGCAATAGGATTGAAAGATTGGTAAAGAGTGGACTACTAAACCAGTTAGAAGATGACTCGTTACCACCATGTGAGTCCTGCCTCGAGGGAAAAATGACCAAACGACCTTTTTCAGAAAAAGGTTATAGGGCCAAAGAACCTTTAGAACTCGTGCATTCGGATCTCTGTGGTCCTATGAATGTCAAAGCACGAGGAGGGTATGAATACTTCGTCAGCTTCATTGATGATTATTCAAGGTATGGCTACCTTTACCTAATGCATCACAAGTCTGAAGCCCTTGAAAAGTTCAAAGAGTACAAGACCGAGGTTGAGAACCACTTAGGTAAAACGATTAAAACACTACGATCAGATCGAGGTGGAGAATATATGGACCTACAATTCCAAGACTATTTGATAGAACATGGAATTACGTCCCAACTCTCAGCCCCTGCTACACCACAACAAAATGGTGTATCAGAGAGGAGAAACCGAACCTTGTTAGACATGGTTCGATCAATGATGAGCTATGCTCAGTTGCCTGATTCGTTCTGGGGATATGCAGTTGAGACTGCCGTATACATTTTGAACATGGTTCCCTCTAAAAGTGTTTCTGAAACACCTTATGAGCTATGGAAAGGGCGTAAAGGTAGTTTACGTCACTTCAGGATTTGGGGATGCCCGGCACACGTGTTAGTACAAAACCCAAAGAAGTTGGAACGACGTTCAAAACTGTGCTTATTTGTAGGATATCCTAAAGAAACAAAAGGTGGTCTATTTTACGATCCTCAGGATAATAAAGTGATTGTATCGACAAACGCTACGTTCCTTGAGGAAGATCACATAAAAGATCATCGACCTCGCAGTAAGCTAGTATTAGATGAGATTTCAAGAAAAACTACAAAAGAATCTACAAAAGTTGTAGATCAAGCTGGTCCATCAAAAGTTGTTGATCAAACACATCCATCTCAGGTAGTGAGAGAGCCTCGACGTAGTGGGAGGGTTATAATTCAACCTGACCGTTACATGGGTTTAACAGAAACTCAAACCATCATGTCTGATGATGGTATAGAGGATCCATTGTCCTTTAATCAGGCAATGAATGATGTTGATAAGGACCAGTGGATCAAAGCCATGGATCTCGAAATGGAGTCAATGTACTTCAATTCGGTCTGGGATCTTGTAGAGCAGCCGGATGGGGTAAAACCTATTGGTTGCAAATGGATCTACAAGAGAAAACGAGACCAAGCCGGTAAGGTTCAAACCTTTAAGGCTCGACTTGTGGCAAAGGGTTTTACTCAGCGGGAAGGAGTCGATTTTGAAGAAACTTTTTCCCCTGTTGCCATGCTTAAGTCGATTAGAATACTCTTATCCATTGCCACATATTATGATTATGAAATATGGCAAATGGATGTCAAGACAGCCTTTTTGAACGACAATCTTGAAGAAACTATCTATATGGCTCAACCAGAGGGATTCATAGTCCAGGGTGATGAGCAAAAGGTTTGCAAACTTAAACGATCCATTTATGGATTGAAACAAGCATCAAGATCCTGGAATATACGTTTTGACACTGCGATCAAAACGTATGGCTTTGAACAGAATATTGACGAACCTTGTGTTTACAAGAAAATCGTCAAATCCACTGTAGCTTTTCTAGTTCTATACGTAGATGATATCCTACTTATTGGGAATAATGTAGGATTCCTGACTGACGTAAAACAATGGCTAGCGACTCAATTCCAAATGAAAGATTTGGGTGAGGCTCAATTTGTTCTGGGCATTCAAATCATTAGAAATAGAAAGAACAAAACGCTAGCACTGTCTCAAGCATCATATATCGACAAAATGTTGGTACGATATTCGATGCAGAACTCCAAGAAAGGATTATTACCTTTTAGACACGGGGTTCACTTATCAAAGGAACAAAGTCCTAAGACACCTCAAGAAGTTGAGGAAATGAGACGAATTCCCTACGCATCAGCAGTTGGTAGTTTGATGTATGCCATGCTGAGTACCAGACCCGACATATGCTATGCCGTAGGAATTGTCAGCAGATTTCAGTCCAATCCTGGTCATGCGCATTGGACTGCCGTTAAAAACATCCTTAAGTATTTAAGGAGAACTAGGGATTATACGCTCGTGTATGGAGCTAAGGATCTGATCCTTACAGGATACACTGACTCAGATTTTCAGACCGATATAGATTCAAGAAAATCAACATCGGGATCTGTGTTTACTCTAAATGGAGGAGCAATAGTATGGAGGAGTATTAAGCAAGGTTGCATTGCTGACTCTACCATGGAAGCAGAGTACGTAGCCGCCTGTGAAGCAGCAAAAGAGGCAGTATGGCTAAGAAAATTCCTAACAGAGTTGGAAATTGTTCCAAATATGCAACTGCCTGTCACCCTCTATTGTGATAACAGTGGTGCAGTTGCAAACTCTAAGGAACCTCGAAGTCACAAGCGAGGAAAGCATATTGAGCGCAAATACCATCTCATCAGGGAGATCGTGCAACGAGGAGATGTGATCGTCACGCAGATTGCATCGGAGCACAACATGGCTGACCCGTTTACAAAACCCCTCACGGCTAAAGTTTTTGAGGGTCACCTAGTTAATCTAGGATTACGAGCTTTATTAGACTAGGGCAAGTGGGAGAAATGTAAGGGTATGGTTGATGCCCTAGTTTATTGTCTTTATACTTCTCTCACACCTAACTTTATGTACCCCACTAGAGTTTCTAGTCCAAGTGGGAGTTTGTTGGGTTTAATGTCCTATAAACTCGTAGTTTGTAAATCATTAAACATATTCTATTTCCAATAAAGACGTTATTGAGGTTATTCAGTAAAAGATGTTATTGAATATGTAAATTGCGAATGATTAACCTAAATCCAATAAACTAAGATCCTTGACTATAAAATCAATACTCGAACTATATGTAGGGACATATCGTAGGATCAAGTTCAAGTTTATAGTCAAAATAGTCTATAGTATAAGGATACGGTTGGGTGCCTTATCCTGGTGACACTATGGGCGCAGCCCACTTTGTATTAAGTACAAACGATGAGATCCTAAATCGTTCATGTGGTGACATGCGAGTGGGGGCGTCCTATGCAATGAGTTTGCATAAGACTGGACCACGAAATAAGTCACTTTCTCTTTATAACGCCGTTTACTGAAGAAACTGACTATTTCTCATAGATGACCTAGGTAACTCGTTCTTAATCCTAAGCTATCTATGAACTCCTGTTTATGAGAGATTATCCTTTGATCTGCATGGGTGAGAGTGGCCAGCATCGCCGACTCGACAAGCCTACCATTTTGGGGATAAGATCGAATAGATAGCTGGTGACATAGTTTCGCAAGACGGAATTCACTCCTACCCATTTTAGGGATAGCAGAGAGGTTGTTCTCTTAAGTACTAACTCCAGGACTTGAACAAGGGGCCCCACCCTCTCGTTGGATCGAGAGGAACTTAGGTTTGATGGTTGGACCGCAAACCGATTGTTCATTAGAGGATTAGTGGAACTTAAGGAACAAGAAGTACTATAGGGGTGTAACGGTTATTTGACCTAGCTATAGCTACGAACAACCTGTGAAGGAACGACTTACTGAACATGGTTAAATCAAGTGGACGGAAATATATCTATAGTGAGGGGAGTGCAACTATCGGGCTATAGTGGAGTGTCCCGATAGTTAACGAATGTTGGCTAGCTTAGATAATGAGATTAGTCGGTTAGCCTTGAATCGTTGGAGCCCATGATCTATAGGTCCATTAGGTCCCTCTACTAGCTCATATCGGATTAAAGCCTAGAACATATTGATAGGAATTTTTGAATCGTTCAAAAACGGGAAATAGGGTTTTTATCGTAAGACGTGTTCGACACAATGATTTAATTATGAATTAAATTAGGAATTGAGAGATGAGGTATTTGAAAGTGTTTTAAATACCATATATACGTATTAGGAATCATATATAATTCATGACATTAGGTGATAAAGATTGATTGGATCAATCATATCAAAATTACTTGGAAATGTCCCAATTAATTGCCTAGAAATCAATTTCAATTTTGAATTGAAATTGAAATGAATTGCAAGCTGAAAATTTACAATTAGGATACAATTCATAATGGATTTAGTGGCATTTCCACTCTTGCATGATGATGCATAGTGGAAAACAACACAACCATGCACTAGATGCATGTGTTGTGAAGTAGACACCTAGAATCCACTTTGAGTTGCATCTTGGCCATGTGGCTAAGTGTCATGAAGCTTGTCTTTGCATGGGAGATGTCTATAAAAGGGGCTTGAATTAGATTCAAGAAGAGCAAGCTTTCATTTAGTGTTATGCTGCAAATTTTCTCCCTCAAATTCTCTCTCATTTCATCTCCTTCCAAAAGCTTGTACCATCAAGCATTCCCTTCTATCTTTCTTCTATAGACTCCCACAAGTCTTTCTAGGCCCAAGAGAATAGTAGGGAAGACTCTAGAGGTTGTCCAAGGAGCATAGGAGAGGCAAACACCACAAGGAGTTCCACATAAGTGAGCTACAAAGGTTGGTGTTCTCTCAACTCTATATTCTGTCTTTTATAGAACATGCATGCTTTAGGAGCAAAATTGAATGTCTTAAGTGCTTCCGATCTTCAATTGCTTCCGCATGTGTTATATGAACACCTTCACCTCTCTGACTGACCATCTGTCTGGGGATGGAACGCTGTACTGAACTGCAACTTTGTTCCCATTGCTTTCTGCACACTAGGCCAAAACTTAGAAGTAAACCTTGGATCCCTATCTTAAACTATGAACACTGGAACTCCATGTTGACTCACAATCCTATAGACGTATAGCTTAGCTAGCTGATCTAGTGTAGACGTCGCTTTAATCGGTATAAACCGTGCTGTCTTGGTGAGTCTGTCCACTATTACCCATATACCATCATGTCCACTAGAAGTACGAGGTAATCCAAACAGAAAATCCATGGTAATATGCTCCCACTTCCATTCTGGCACTGGCAGTGGATTAAGGAGTCCTCCTGGGCTCTGTCTCACTGGTTTAACCTGTTGGCAGATCAAACATCTATCGACATATTCAGCTATCTCCTGCTTCATACCAGGCCACCAATAAGTTTTCTTCAGAGTTCTGTACATCTTGGTGCTTCCTGGATGCATAGCTGATAACTGCCCAAAAGGTAGTTATTTAGGCCTCATTTCTATATTGATTTGTGTGTCTTTTGTGCTTAATAGGGTTGGTTTAGATATATATTACATGTTTTAACCCATTTGGGAGAATGGAAGCTTTGGAAATCATTTTGTGCAGAATCTGTTGCTGGGCGACTTGAGGGAGCAAATTCTGTGCTGCAGCAAAACTGGGAGCAGAACTGCCACGTCACAGCTCGTTAGCCAACTTCATGAACCGACTTCTGTTGAATTATTTTCGGGATAAAGGAGCAAGGAGAGCCCTACACGTGTCCATGTTGACCTAATTCAAGCCTCCTATCCTTCTATAAAAGGAAGTAGCCGCCCAAGTCAAGATCATTCCACTTTTGGGAGAAAACATTCCATTCTTGGGAAGTTCCTTCCACCTTTGGGAGCCGAATAGAGAAGAGAGATTGGAGACCACCTAGAAGACCATCATTGCAAGCTGATCGAGGAGATTAGTATTTCCTTTTATTATCTTGTAATTATGGACATGCCTACTCAGATTGTAGCGTGCGTTTCCATGCATATTATGAACTAAGTAGCTTAGGCGTTGGTTAGGAAACAATGTGATTGTCGTGCTTAAATTCTAGTAATAAATATTGATTCTATGCATCTTGATTAATTGTTGTGTTCATTTCTATTTTATGCCCGCTTGGCCAGTCGGTATGAATACCTCTCTCTAGTTTCAGGGATGATTTAGAGAGTGTGTGGCGATTAATCACACTACGATCATTGTGTATTGGTGAACGCCAGTGACTGAGCTAGGGATAGCCAGTTGCCTAGTGCTTGATCGGTCGTACTTCATTGGGGTTGAAACACATTCAAAAAATCTGGAGTTCCGGGAGGAATCCGCTAATAATACTGCGAGAGTTTGCATGATCAATAATATTGCTAGAGCATCTTTTAAAACAATTACTAAATCTTAACCAGCGCCTGTTTCTAATCTATCTGCCTATTTGTTTACTTTCTGTTCTGTCATTTCTTTTGCTTTAGCATTATTCTTATAAAAACCAATCATTTTTACCATCTTTTGAAACCATTAAAGAGTTATACAAAATAGATAAAGTGGAAGCTAGTTCAGGCCTTGGATTGATAATACTTATTACTTGCTGCGGACTGTGTATACTTGCACAGAGTTCTAGAGCATTTTTATATCGCATTTTTATTTACTCTAGGAACCCAACAAGTTTTTGGCGCCGTTGCCGGGGACTGAATAAGTTTTTATCTGATCTATTTTGTGTATGTGTTTTGGTGGTTTGGTGCTAGAACTTTTTGATTGTTTCTTTTGTTTTTGCAGGTGTGAGTTTGGTGCATGAGTGATCCGCCTGGGGTAAGGTTCGAGCTTGATCCAGAAATCGAGAGGACATTCAGGATAAGAAGGAGAGAGCAGCGTAGACAGCAAAATCAAATGGCTGACGTGCCACATCTACCGCAGGGTCCTGAAGATCCAGCGAACCCCCAGCAGAATCGTGTGCTGCAGCAAAACCCGCCGCTGGAGCAAAATGAGCAGCAAAATAATCAGGCTGAGAATCCTATCTTGGTAGCGAACGATAGGACCAGAGCCATTCGAGCTTATGCTTTTCCAATGTTTGATGAGTTGAATCCAGGGATTGCACGTCCTCAAATTCAAGCGACAAATTTCGAAATGAAACCGGTAATGTTTCAGATGTTGCAAACCGTGGGTCAATTCCATGGTTTGTCATCTGAAGACCCTCATTTACATCTTAAGTCTTTTCTAGGGGTTAGTGATTCTTTTGTAATTCAAGGAGTGCCTAGAGATGCTCTTAGATTAACTTTGTTCCCGTATTCTCTTAGGGATGGAGCGAAGGCGTGGTTAAATTCTTTTGCTCCAGGATCAATTAGGACATGGGATGAGTTAGCTGAAAATTTTTTGAGTAAATATTTCCCACCTAATAGAAATGCTAAATTAAGGAGTGAAATAGTAGGGTTTAGGCAACTTGAAGATGAGACTTTTAGTGAGGCTTGGGAGAGGTTTAAGGAGCTTTTGCGAAAGTGTCCCCACCATGGCCTACCACATTGTATCCAAATGGAAACATTTTACAATGGATTGAACGCGGTAACTCAAGGTATGGTTGATGCTTCGGCTGGAGGGGCCCTTTTGGCAAAAACTTTTAACGAAGCCTATGAAATTTTAGAAAGAATATCTACTAATAGTTGTCAGTGGTCGGATGTTAGAGGCACAAATAAAAAGGTGAAGAGTGTATTAGAGGTTGATGGTGTGTCCACCATTAGGGCTGATCTTGCAATGATTGCTAAGGCTCTTAAGAATGTGACAGTGATTAGTCATCAGCAGCCGTCGGCTGTGGAGCTTGCTGCAGTGGTGAACCAAGTTGCGGAAGAAGCTTGTGTCTATTGTGGTGAAAATCACAACTACGAGTTTTGCCCCAGCAATCCAGCTTCTGTGTTTTTTGTAGGTAATCAGAGGAATAACCCTTATTCTAACTTTTATAATCCAGGTTGGCGCAACCACCCCAACTTCGCGTGGGGAGGACAAGGGAGTAATGTGCAAACACAGCAAAAGGTGAACCAGCCGGGATTTGCTAAAACGCAGGTATTGCCCCAGCAAAATAAGCAGGCTTTGCCCCAGCAAAATTCGGGGAATTCTCTCGAGGCAATGATGAAAGAATTTATGGCTCGTACAGACGCCGCAATTCAAAGTAATCAAGCTTCAATGAGAGCCCTGGAATTGCAGGTGGGTCAGCTAGCCAATGAGCTGAAGGCAAGACCTCAAGGGAAACTTCCATCAGATACTGAACACCCTAGGAGGGAAGGTAAGGAGCATGTAAAGGCAGTGACTCTTAGGAGTGGTAAAGCCCTAGAAGAAAGAAAAGAGCCTAGTAAAACCCAGGATACAGATAATAATTGTGATAGAAATGTTGTTGTTGAGAAAGAGTTGGAGTCTGGTCAGGGTGCTGGAGGCAGCAATAAAGATGCTGGAGCATCTGGTTCTGTTCCAGATGTGGAACCACCTTATGTGCCACCCCCACCTTATGTACCACCTCTACCGTTTCCACAAAGGCAAAGGCCTAAGAATCAGGATGGTCAATTTAAAAAGTTTTTAGAGATTCTTAAGCAATTGCATATAAATATCCCTTTAGTAGAAGCTATAGAGCAAATGCCTAATTATGCTAAATTTCTTAAGGATATTTTAACTAAAAAGAAGAGGTTAGGTGAGTTTGAAACTGTAACTCTTACTGAGGAATGTAGTGCTATTCTTAAGAATGGGCTACCACCCAAGGCTAAGGATCCAAGATCATTTACTATACCTGTGTCTATAGGTGGAAAAGAGTTAGGTAGAGCACTCTGTGATTTAGGTGCAAGCATTAACCTTATGCCTCTTTCGGTCTATCGAAAGCTAGGTATTGGTGAAGCTAGGCCTACCACAGTCACACTCCAATTAGCTGATAGGTCTATCACATATCCAGAGGGTAAAATTGAGGATGTCTTAGTGAAAGTAGATAAGTTCATATTTCCTGTTGATTTTATTATCTTAGACTATGAGGTTGATAAAGATGTCCCAATTATTTTAGGTCGTCCATTTTTGGCTACTGGTAGGGCATTGATAGATGTTCAAAAAGGGGAATTAACAATGAGAGTCTGTAATGAGGAAGTAAAATTTAATGTGTTTAAACCCATGAAGTATCCAGACGAGATGGAAGATTGCTCTTTCATTAGGATTCTGGAGAGCACAATTGTTGAGAGAGCAATACAGGATTCGGCTAGCAAGCATTTGGAAAATCATGGAGAGGTTAGTGTAGAGGATTTAGAAGTTTGTTCTTTAGAGAGAAAAAATGAAAAAGAGGTGTTTAGGTGTAAGGATGTTTTTGAGTGTTTAGATTTAGATCAAAGAAAGGCTCCTCCTATTAAGTCATCCCTAATTGAGGCGCCCACTTTAGATTTGAAGCCCTTGCCGGATCATCTAAAGTATGTGTATCTTGGGGAGGGTGAGACGCTGCCCATTATTGTTGCATCAGATTTAGTGCCGGAGCATGAAGAGACCTTAATAAAGTTGCCTTTGTGTATTCTTCTCAAATCAGTGTTCCAAGTGTGCTTCATTGATGAGCGGTTATTTCCAGTAGCTCATATTAAGGCAGTGAAAACACCTTGGTATGATGACTTTTCCAATTACCGTGATTTTGGAAATTTGCCTCCTGGTTTATCAAAAAAACAGATAAAAGAATTTTTCCATGGGGTGAACTTTTATTTAGCAAATGATGCATCTATGGTTAGGCAATGTGTTGATTATGGTCGTGTGTTCAAAGTGAATGGACAGCGTGTCAAGCATTATTGGGGAGAGGAGTTCCAGATGAAATATCCTTCCCTAAAGTTGGTTGATGATTGAGAGAGCAAGATGTTTGCGGGAGCATTTTACAAAGCAATATTTTGAGCTCCCAGAGTTTATTTTAATTTTATTTTTTCGCTGATTTATTTTTAATTTCGAGTATTCTAGATTTAGTTCGTTTAATGATTTATTTTCTGTTGTTATTTTTAATTCCGTAGAATTTATTTTAGATTTTATCTATGTCTATTTGAATTTGATTTTGTTGGATTTTATTTTCAGTTTATTTAATTGAATTATCTTAGATTCGGTTTTATTAGATTTTAGTTTAGATTTGCATTTTAATTAGTGTAGGTTTAATAAAGATTTCCTCTAATTAATTCGGCTTCAAATAAATAAATAAAAAAAAGGGGATTAGATTTGATTTGATCGGTTAAATTTAAATTTGAATTTAAAAGATTTGATTTTCCTGCTTTGAAATTCGAATTACGTATCTAGAACTCTTCAGGTTCAGAAAGTTGTTGCGGCAAAGTTATGGCTGAAGGAATCGTCCGAATAAGAAGGGGTTTGTTGGAGTAATTATTTTTACCGTTCGATTTTGAATTTTCTATGGGCAGGTAGATTGCATGGATGCTGCCACGTGTCATGCAGGAATGATCCAACGGTCTGGCTATTTGACAACGCATAATTATTTACCATGGGCGTTTGAATTCCAGATTTTACCGTTGGATGGTTTAATTCTACCGGTTGCATGCGATTTAAAACGGTAATTTCAATTTAATGAAAGCAAGATCTTTCTGTTAGGATTTTATTTTGCTGAAGCCTTATTTATTGGCAACCCTCGGTACGTTTCTCTTACTTCATCTTCTTGCTTCGATCTTTTGCTTTCGTTTTCGCTTTCTTTCTCTGTTATACCCTTGAGTCCTTCATGGCAAAAACAAGAGCGAGGAAAGAAAGAGAGAATGAGGAGGAAGAGGTACCTGTTACCCCTGAGGTGCAGAAGGTAAAGGCGAAGAAGAAAAAAACACCAGAGGAGAAAGAAGCCAAGAGACGAAGACGACAACAGAGGGCTGAGGAACAAGAAAAGGCAACAGAGGTTGTTGCTGCCTCAGTTGAAGAAGGAGACCCGCAAGAACCTGATGTACAGAACCCAGAGGAGGCTGAGCAGAGAGTCGCGGATACAGAAAAAGTTCAAGAGGAGCAAATAGAGGAAGTTCGAGAGGAAAATACCGAGGATGTGCAAGAGCAACAGGCAGAAGATGTTCAGGTAACGAATAATGAGCCAGTGCAGGAGGCTCGAGTGGAGGTGATCATGCCAGAAGCACCGAAACGTCGCCGCGTTAAGAGGAAAGCAAGCCGCGTTAGGGTTGTCCGAACTGATACTCCTTCGCCTCCAACCACGGATTCTGAAAGAGAGAATGCAGAGAGAGAAGAGCGTGAGAAGAAGGAAGCCGAAGAAAGAGCAAGAGAAGAGGCAGAGAAAAAGGCTGAGGAAGAGTGGTTGCTCAAGCGAAGGGCGGAAAAGGGCAAAAGTGTTGCTGAAGCATCGGAGGAACCTGATGAAATAGAAGAACATGGTCGCTTCATCAACAATTTTGCCAGAGCAAAATACGCTGAGCTGCTGAAAAGAGACTTCCTGTTTGAAAGAGGATTTAGCGATAATCTTCCACATTTTCTGAGGACCGGCATTGCAGACCATGGCTGGGAGTTGTTTTGTGCGAAGCCTGAGTTTGTAAACGCACAGGTGGTGCGTGAATTTTATGCTAATATTGATAAAGAAGATGGTTTCCAGGTGTTTGTTCGAGGAGTCGAGGTAGACTGGAGTCCTAGTGCTATCAATGCACTGTATAACCTTCAGAATTTCCCCCATGCAGCTTATAATGAGATGGCTGTAGCGCCATCTAATGAGCAGTTAAGTGATGCTGTGCGGGAGGTGGGTATTGAAGGGGCACAGTGGCAGCTGTCCAAGACAAGGAAAAGGACATTTTAGTCAGCTTATCTGAAGAGGGAAGCGAACACGTGGATGGGATTTATCAGACAGAGGATGCTTCCAACGACTCATGACTCGACGGTCTCGAGGGAACGGGTTCTTCTGGCTTTCGCGATTTTGCGGTCTCTTAGCATTGATGTAGGGAAGATGATTGTTAATGAGATTTCTGGTTGTTGGAAAAAGAAAGTGGGGAAACTGTTCTTTCCGAACACAATCACGATGCTTTGCAGAAGAGCAGGGGTTCCAGTGGATGAGGGAGATGTTATCCTGTTTGACAAGGGAATTATAGATACGCCTAACTTGGCGCGGCTTCAGCGTACACAGGAGGCACGTCAAGGTGGGCTTATCTACGGCATCAACACGGTTTTAGAACAACTGGCACTTTCGGCCAGCAGGCAAGAGTTTGCCGAGAGGCAAGCTTTAACCTTCTGGAACTATGTTAGAAATCGTGATGCCAATCTGAAGAAGGCACTGCAAGAGAATTTTTCCAAGTCGTATCCAGCCCTTCCAGCATTCCCTGAGGATCTGTTGAACCCTTGGATTCCACCCCGACCTGTTGAAAGAGAAGAGGAGGATGATGAAGAGCAAGGTCAGGAAGACTGACTAATGTGATGATTTTGAGCGAGCATTACTTTTGTTTTTCCATTTTTGTTTGCTCGCGCATATCTGACCCCGCTGGCTAATATGTTTGCTTGTTTCTTTTTAATGTTTCTGCTTCTACAAAAATTTATCTGCTTTTGTAATTCCTTTCTCTTTGTTTTAATGAAATTTCCGAAATTATTTCTGTTCCATAAGCACTGAGTAAATCTAACTTAACTAATTCCTTCTGAATTTTTGAAGCTTGGACTGGCTAAGCTTAATCAGATCAAGGTATTCTGATCTCCAGAAACCTTTTGCTTGAGCATTTTCTCTGGCCTGGTCGTTGCTGCGGCAAAGAAAATTCTGGAGGTAGTGTTGACTTATGTGATCCACTTTAAGCTTAGGTCTAGTCCCACGCTTAGTTTTAGAATTTAGATAGGAAAATTTAAGTTTGGGGGTATAATTGCAAAAACTGATAATTCATTGGGGACAATGAATAATTCAAGTTTGGGGGACTTTTTGCTACTCCAATAGTTTTGCTCGAGCATTCCTCTCCTTCGTGAAACAATTTGTTAGGTTATTAAGTAACCGGGGACATTTGTGATACCTACAGTTTGTCTTCGCGTCAAAAGGTGACCTAGGAAATGTGAAGAATTATGAAAAATTATTTGCTGAAAAAAGTGATTGTTCAAACGTTTGCTGAGAAAATTCATGGAGCAAAAGTTTTGAAGGATGAATGATAGTCCAGCAGTTTTTCTGTCTCCCAGAACTTAGGTGAGCTTCATCATAAAATGTTGCCATTCTGAGGGGCAAGAGATGAAATAACTAAGGATTTTTGAGCTTTACAAAGAGTATTTAGCATAATTGGTGATGAGTTTGAGGCAGGGGTATACTGCACCATAAAGTGGGTCATCCCGTGCTTGAGAGCTTATGACTGTAGGGCTGCTTTAAGTCTGAAAAATGAAAATATAAACCCCTTGAAAATGTGTTTTGAATGTCTGATGATAGAGCTAGGCTGTGATAAGTTCTTAGAATTGAGTTAAAAAGTGGTGATTATTTGTCCATGCCGGAAGAACTATTTTGGTGCAGCAGAGCTTGGTTTTGTAGAATGCTCAGGTAAAGGTTGAAGGTAGTGCTGGATTATCTGTTTTGATTAAGCTGTGCTTTGTCTAACGTTTTGAATTCTTGAAGGGAAGGTTGGTTAGTATTGCTCGGGACGCGCAATAGTTCAAGTTTGGGGGTGTGATAACTGCCCAAAAGGTAGTTATTTAGGCCTCATTTCTATATTGATTTGTGTGTCTTTTGTGCTTAATAGGGTTGGTTTAGATATATATTACATGTTTTAACCCATTTGGGAGAATGGAAGCTTTGGAAATCATTTTGTGCAGAATCTGTTGCTGGGCAACTTGAGGGAGCAAATTCTGTGCTGCAGCAAAACTGGGAGCAGAACTGCCACGTCACAGCTCGTTAGCCAACTTCATGAATCGACTTCGGTTGAATTATTTTCGGGATAAAGGAGCAAGGAGAGCCCTACACGTGTCCATGTTGACCTAATTCAAGCCTCCTATCCTTCTATAAAAGGAAGTAGCCGCCCAAGTCAAGATCATTCCACTTTTGGGAGAAAACATTCCATTCTTGGGAAGTTCCTTCCACCTTTGGGAGCCGAATAGAGAAGAGAGATTGGAGACCACCTAGAAGACCATCATTGCAAGCTGATCGAGGAGATTAGTATTTCCTTTTATTATCTTGTAATTATGGACATGCCTACTCAGATTGTAGCGTGCGTTTCCATGCATATTATGAACTAAGTAGCTTAGGCGTTGGTTAGGAAACAATGTGATTGCCGTGCTTAAATTCTAGTAATAAATATTGATTCTATGCATCTTGATTAATTGTTGTGTTCATTTCTATTTTATGCCCGCTTGGCCAGTCGGTATGAATACCTCTCTCTAGTTTCAGGGATGATTTAGAGAGTGTGTGGCGATTAGTCACACTACGATCATTGTGTATTGGTGAACGCCAGTGACTGAGCTAGGGATAGCCAGTTGCCTAGTGCTTGATCGGTCGTACTTCATTGGGGTTGAAACACATTCCAAAAAATCCGGAGTTCCGGGAGGAATCCGCTAATAATACTGCGAGAGTTTGCATGATCAATAATATTGCTAGAGCATCTTTTAAAACAATTACTAAATCTTAACCAGCGCCTGTTTCTAATCTGTCTGCCTATTTGTTTACTTTTTGTTCTGTCATTTCTCTTGCTTCAACATTATTCTTATAAAAACCAATCATTTTTACCATCTTTTGAAACCATTAAAGAGTTATACAAAATAGATAAAGTGGAAGCTAGTTCAGGCCTTGGATTGATAATACTTATTACTTGCTGCGGACTGTGTATACTTCCACAGAGTTCTAGAGCATTTTTATATCGCATTTTTATTTACTCTAGGAACCCAACAATAGCGTAAGCTGAACTATGAGCTTCCTCTAGTATAGCACCCTTAAGATCACTAACACTCGGAACACATAGTCTTTCCTACTTAACTATGGCTCCGTCTGCTCTCAACTCAAATTCTGCCTCTGGGCCTTGCCTGGACTTTGCAAGCATTTTCTGTAAGTTACTATCCTCTGGCTGTCTTCTCACAATCTCTGCTACTAGAGAAGACCTAACTTGAAATTGAGCTAAAAGACTCCCTGAGCTTCCTGCAGTCATAACTGCCTTGAAACCTCTTAACTCACATAGCAAGCTTGCTCGAATACCACACAAGGCACTCTGCGGAAATCTCGACTTCCTACTCAACGCATCTGCTACCACGTTAGCCTTACCTGGACGATATTCTATGGTACAGTCATAGTCTTTAATCAGTTCTAGCCATCGCCTCTGCCTCAGATTCAGCTCTTTCTGATCAAAGATGTACTTCAAACTCTTATGATCTGTGAAAATGTGGCACTTCTCACCGAATAAATAATGTCTCCAGATCTTCAGTGCTAGAACTACTGCTGCTAGCTCAAGATCATGGGTAGGGTAATTACACTCATGCTTCTTCAACTGCCTTGAAGCATAAACTATTACCTTTCCTTCCTGCATCAGCACACAACCTAATCCTTGCCCCGAAGCATCACAATAGATCACATACTCCTTCCCTGTTACAGGAAGTGTCAGAATAGGCGATGTCACCAATCTCTTTTTTAGCTCCTGGAAACTCTGTTCGCATTTATCCGACCACTCAAACTTAGCATTCTTCCTTGTCAAAGCTGTCAAGGGTAATGCTAACCGTGAGAAATCCTCAACAAAACGTCTGTAGTATCCGGCCAGGCCTAGGAAACTACGTACCTCTGTTGCACTAGCTGGTCTCTCCCAGTTGACAACAGCTTCCACTTTCTGCGGATCAACACTAACTCCGTCCGCTGAAACTACATGCCCTAAGAACACCACTTGATTCAACCAGAACTCACATTTGCTGAACTTAGCATATAGTTGTTTATCACGTAGTGTTTGTAGAACAATCCTCAGATGTTCCTCATGGGCTTTCCTGTCAATTGAGTAAACTAGTATGTCATCGATGAACACTATCACAAACTGATCTAAATACTGATGGAAGATCCTGTTCATGAGGTCCATGAAAACTACTGGTGCATTCGTTAAACCGAATGGCATCACTAAAAACTCATAGTGCCCATACCTTGTCCTAAATGCTGTCTTAGGAATATCAGATTCCTTAACCTTCAACTGGTGGTATCCTGACCTCAGATCAATCTTAGAGAACACCGCTGCTCCCCTTAACTGGTCAAACAAGTCATCGATGCGTGGTAGAGGATACTTGTTACGTATCGTGACCTTGTTTAACTGCCTGTAATCAATGCATAATCTCAAGGTACCATCTTTCTTCTTCACGAATAACACTGGAGCTCCCCAAGGTGATACGCTAGGCCTGATGTATCCCTTGTCGACTAGTTCTTGTAACTGCACCTTTAGCTCCTTAAGCTCGCTCGGAGCTATTCTGTACGGTGCCGGTGAAATAGGTGCTGTTCCTGGTAACAATTCAATAGTGAACTCCACCTCTCTATCAGGTGGCAAACCCGATAGATCAGTCGGAAAAAATCAAGAAATTCGTTCACCACAGGAACATCTTTTGGTTTCAGCTTTTCTTCTTGCACCTCTACTACGTGTGCAAGAAACGCTGTACAACCCTTCCTCAACAACTTCTCAGCTTTCAGAGCTGAAATCAAACTCGTAGGAATAATCTTACTCTCACCTCTAAAAACTACTTCAGTCAAACCTGGTTTTCTAAAAGTCACTTCCTTCCTATGGCAATCCATACAAGCATAGTGAGTGAATAAGAAATCCATTCCGAAAATCACATCCAACGCCTGCAACTCTAGGGGAAGAAGATCCACTAACATACAGAGACCTTCTACTACAACCTCACCATCACGCAACACTTCATTGACTAATAAAACGTCGCCAACTGGAGTGCATATGACTAACTCCTCAGATAAAGGCTCTAGCATCTTATTCAGCTTAGTTATAAACATACGAGAAACAAAGGAATGCGTAGCACCTGCATCTAATAAAACACGTGCAGGTACATTACAAATCAAAATCGTACCAGTAATCACGTCTGGTGCATCCTCTGCTTCCTGTTGAGTCATGGCGTAGACTTTTCCCTGCTGCCTAGGTCTCCCCACAACTCCCTTTTGCCTTGCACCACTGGTTCCCTCTCCTGCGGCTGCTGGGATTCTCGACTGCTCAACTGTGTGGGACTCAACTCCCTGGTCCCTCTGAACTGCTGCCCTCAGCTGTGGACAATCCCTCTTGAAATGCCTTGGTTGTCCACACTGGTAACACACACCGGCGCCAACAAGACATTGACCCCGATGATTCTTGCCATAACTTACACATGGGGTTCTCCTGGATTCACTAGCAACGGACTCCTGACCCGTCCGCGGTCTTGCTACTGAACTCGCAGACTGACTGGGGGCTCTCTGACTCTGCCTCTGATAGACACTACCCGAACTCATCTGCCTCGACAACTGGCCACCAGATCGGCGATTGAAGTCTTGACGGCCTGAAACATTCACTCCAGGTGTGAACCTCCGCTGCTCACGACCTCGAAAACCACTAGCTGTTGGAGCTCCACGACTAGGCTCCGCAGCCGACTTTTCCTCTATAATACTCTGCTCCACACGTAAAGTAGTCTCTACTAGCTGGGAAAAATCCGTCCACTTGGCAATAGCGGTAATTGGGGTACGTATCTCAAAACGTAGCCCTCTCTCAAACCTGCGACACCTGTCACTCTCAGATGCCACAATCACTTCAGCATACCGTGAAAGCTCGGTATACTTTCTCTCGTACTCGGCCACTGAAAGTGACCCTTATTTCAGCTCCAGAAACTCATCTCTCTTTGCCTCACAATATGTGGTGGGATAGTACTTTTCCTCGAATATGCCTCTGAATGTCTGCCAGTCTAACGTACGTGCATCACTACGCCTGGCTAAAATGGATTTCCACCATCCCTCCGCCTCCTTCTGCAAAAGGAATGTGGCTAATTTGACTTTTCGCTCCTCAGGACAACTCATCACGTCGAAGCATTTCTCCAACATATTCAACCAGACCTCGGCGTCAGCTGGATCCGTGGAACCCTAAAACACTGCGGCTCCTAACTTCTTCAACCGTTCTATCCCATACATCTTTTCCGGATCACTAGGCCCTGCTCTCTCTGGCCTACCGATCTCCTGTGCAGATCTAGCAAATCGCTCACTCCCTGCCTCATTCTGACCTCTCGGGGTACTGGATCCCCTTTAAGATTGACTTTGGGTAGGATCCTGCGTCCCGTCCTGATTCTGCCTGCGTCGTCTGCTGGTACGTGGTGGCATTACTCCTATAACATATCAACACATCAGACATGCTATAGATACTTAACTCAGATGCATGATACTAAACTTATACCCACATTCTAGTCCTGACTGGACTCACTCTCAACAACACTCGGACCATACTCCGCTAGTTCTATCTGAACTGACCTAACATCTAACTATTTACTTCCTGGATTTTTCTTAGCACTAACTACCATGTCTCATTTCCCATGGAGCTAACTGCTCTGATACCAAGTTGTCACACCCCCTCCCGGACCACCTGCTATCTTAGCCCGAAAGATGGCGTGAAGCCAACGGACATCGTCCTCCTCTAACGATACCCGCTGACCCTCCTGAACGTTGAACCTGATAAACATACTAATCATAGATATGAAACATTCTACATGAAATAGAACACAGCGGAATCCCTGAAAAAAAAACTTCCAACAAACACGAGGTGCCGCCCTGACATAACTTGGTTCAGATAATAACCTGATATAGAGGTCACAACCAAAAACATATACAACTAGGGTTTATACAACCACGACCTCTAGGACTATATTATCCAATCCTTACAAAACATTTACAATATGAACAGACTCAATATACAACTCCACCCACGTATTGGAGCTTGTTCTGGAACTTTCAGCAGACGTTGGCAGTGTATCAGGCACCGGGAGCTCGATCTCTACCTGAAAGTGGAAAAACATTTTGAAAGAATGAACTATGGAGCCCAGTGAGTGACTAACTTTAAAACTCTAAATCCGGAAGTCAAACACGTGATAAACCTTTAAACGTATAAATATGCTCAATTCAAGCGTTTAACATAAACGTGAAATGAAAAAGGCTTTCTAAAATATCTCGCAAGTTCGCCATTAAAAATCTAGCAAGGCATATCAAGTACATCAAACATTTTAACTAACATGACCGATCTACGTTGTGTAGGGCACGCCCAGTACAACCAACGTTTACTAGTCCTACGATGTAGTGGGGCCCGCCCAGCACTCCCATCGTCTTTGTCGTAGTGGGGCCCACCCAGCACTCACGACAGCATCGTTGTCACGGAGTACACTCAACGTCGACAACGGAATATAACTTGTGTGCACACGGTACCATATAGCCTCGGGCTCAATATCTCAGTCATGTAGTGAATAGAAATCTCAGAAAATCACATGAAAACATTAAAACATGCCTGCTTATCGTTATCTTTCGTAAAACTTAAACTTACTCAGCTTGCTCGTGAAAAACTGAAAATCGTTTAAAAGAACTTGCTAATCCATACTTTACTTTAAAAGATATCGTTTCAGCTACTTTTCATAAAGTCATTAGCCACGTGCTCGTATATAAACCTCGTTAGAAAATCTGAGCTCAAAACTTATGCCTGAAACCGTTCATAAAAATCATATATCATTCATGGTAAAGCATATAAAATGTCTAAACATGAACAACCGTTGGAAACAATTTTCGAAATTCATTTTGTCACTCACTGTCTTATCTAGTTCCCCGGTTTGTAGACTCGACCTATTTCCTCTTGGCCTGTCAAATAACCAAAACCGAGCATTAGAACCATAGATAGCTTTGTCTTTCCATGCTCATGAATTTTTAAACAATTGGATTAAGAACCACATTCACATTCTACTTTCCAGATTTTCCAGATTCTATACCCTAAATTCCAATACCCATAACTTCCTTAATACTTAACCAAAATTAATGAAATACACATCAGACTCTTCATTTTCGAACACTCTACAACTTACCTGAAGTAATGAAAATGAGATTCCCAACCGATTTGGCCAGAATTGCCCCGAACACAGACAACACATATTCGAGGTTCTCTGCTACCCTTTATCTAACTCCTGAAATTAACCCTACATAAAGTCATTTTTGGCTCACGAAATTTTCATGAAAGTTGTAGGAAATTGAATAAGCTTTCCAACCATACCAAATAGAGCTTCTGATTCGACTTGTACACCCCAGAAGGCTCAAAACACCAGAGAACACCAGAGATCCTCCTGGTTTGCTCGAAAATCCTGTGCTCTGTTTTCCATTAAAAAATCCATTAACTTCTCATACGATTTAGCACAAGCTTCCTTCATGAATTTTGTTAGAAAATGAACTAGCTTTCAAGAAAATCAAATCTCACCTCTTATTTCCTTCTGTGTAGCTCAAACCGAATAAAAAACCAGAGGTTGACAGTTTTGCACCCAGATTCTGCTATGGCTGGCTTTGCATGAGCTTTTCTTATCTTCTTCAACCTCAAAACCACGAAATTCTTCTTCTTCTTCCTCCTTCACTCTCTCCTTAAAGTGATCTGAAAGTTTGGATGGAAAAAGATGAGAAATGGGGCTAATAATGGGTGAAGCGGTGGTGGGTGTCTTGCTGTCCATTTCCATTTTCTTTCTTTTTTTGTTTTTTTTTTTTTTGTGTCTTTTCTTTTTCCTTTTCTTTTCTTTTCTTTTCTTCTTTATTTCCATTCTTTTCTTTTCTTCTTTTCAATTGGCAAGTGCCAACAACTTAGTCCAACTTCCACTATAGATGACAAGAGAAAATTATCTAAAGAAAGTCTCGGGTTTACAGTCCCTGTTAATCATTACTCCGATCCCGAAGGCCAACAGAATAGGATCGAAATCCTATGATGTTATCCCATGCTAATGTATACAGAGCGTAGGCTTGCTTTGAGCACTCTAATTTCTTCAAAGTAACAGCGCCGGAGGCACGACCTGGCCAGTTAAGGCCAAGAGCGCATCGCCGGCAGAAGGGACGAGCCGACCGGTGCTCACCATAGGCGGACGGATCGACCCAACCCAAGGTCCAACTATGCAATTGAATGTCCTGAATGTGGTGAATCAAGGCGGCAACATGGTGAGAGTGCAAATGGAAAGAAAAAAGAAGTTCCCGCTAAAGTTATATGGTATGTTCCCCTTATTCCACGATTCAAAAGGATGTTCAGAAGTATTGATTGTGCTAGAAACTTGACTTGGCATGTTGATGAGAGAGAAGTAGATGGTAAATTACGACATCCAGCAGACTCACCGGCTTGGAAGTTAGTAGATGCCATGTGGCCATAATTTAGTTCTGAACCTAGAAATCTTTGTTTAGCATTATCAGGAGATGGAATAAATCCTCATGGTGAAATGAGCTCTAAATGTAGTTGTTGGCCAATACTGATGATTATTTATAATCTTCCACCATGGTTGTCTATGAAAAGAAAGTTCATGATGTTATAAATGTTGATTTCGGGTCCAAAGCAACCAAGGGACGATATTGGCATATACTTAGCACCATTGATTGAAGATTTAAAACTTTTATGGGAAAGTGGTGTTGAATGTTATGATGCTTATCGAGAAGAACTATTCAACCTAAAGACAGTTGTTGTAGACAATCAATAATTTTCCTGCATATGGAAACCTTAGTGGATGTAGTGTGAAAGGGTATAAGGCATGCCCAATTTGTGGAGATAATACGTCTTCCTTGAGGTTGGAACATAGAAAAAAATGGCATACCTTGGTCATAAAAAATTTCTAACACGTGATCATCCATTTCGCCATCAAAAGAAATCATTTAATGGTCAAAAGGAACTTGGAACAATTCCAGAACCATTGTTTGGGGAGATTGTATTTTCCAAAACTAAGGATCTTGAATTCCCAAGAGGAAAGATAAAGTATAAAAAACGAACCATGAAAGGAAGTGCAAGGAGTTGTTGGAACCAATTGTCTTCTTTTATTGAGCTCCCTTATTGGAAACATCTTCATGTTAGACATTGTTTAGATGTGATGCACATTGAAAAGAATGTTTGCATGAATATCGTAGGCATACTTCTTGATGTTCCAGGGAAAAGTAAGGATGGATTGAATGCTAGACGTGATTTAGTCCACTTAAAGATTCGACCAGAGCTCGCACCTGTTAGTGGAGACAAAAAAATCTTCACTCCTCTTGCTTGTTATACTCTTACAAGGGAAGAAGAACGTTGTGTTTTAAAGGCGTTGTCAGAAATGAAGGTTCCTGAAGGTTACTCATCCAATATTAAAAATCTTGTGTCAATGGTAGATTTAAAACTTAATAGTTTGAAATCTCATGACTGTCATGTGCTCTTACAACAGTTGTTTCCCATTGCGATAAGATCTGTGTTACCAAAATATGTTTGATATGTCATAACTCGATTGTGTATTTTTTTTCAATTCATACAATTAGAAAAGTTGCAAGAAGATATCATGGTTACATTATGTTTATTGGATAAGTATTTTCCTCCTTCATTCTTCACAATTATGGTGCATCTCACGGTACACATTGTTAGAGAAGTCAAGCTTTGTGTGCCTGTATACCTATGACTTTGTTTCATTCACTTCATTCAAATGTGTGATTTTATCATATTTAGGGGCTATAAATTCTTTTGGTATCAATTATGAGTCCAATCTTTTGTAGATACTTATAGTCATAGTTTTTTTATTCAAAGAAAGTTTCACAGTACATTTTTGCAGACCCATCTCTTGTATCTCTTGTATCGGTTTTATATCCATTAAAACGGCATCAACTTACAACATGCATTTATTCGATCGAAATGCTTTAAATCGAGCTAAGGAAGTTTCATGCAACATGTTTTGTTCATTTTCGTTTAGTTAATATAACGTTTATACAATCAAACGAAAACGTAATTACTTCATTCAACATGCATCTATCATGAAACCTAAACATGCATTTTAATATTATAATAAAGTTATATTATAACATACTTAATGCATGTAACATGCTTCCTATGGTGGGATTTTAAATCTATATGACATGCTTTATGCACATTGTTGGCTATTTAATTAAAACATACATTCATCCATGCATAATTAACTAAATCACACTAAAATGGACCGGTTTTGGCAATTTCAAGCAAGCAACAACTAAATTATTACAAATAATATCACAATAATAGCTCGAAATTTCTCCTAAACGCTTCAAATCAACCCAAACCCCTTCAAATTTGCTTGAACCAACCCTAACAGTGCTGAACCGAGCCAAAAGTTGCTTGAAATGCCCACTTCTTGAAGGAAAAATCACTGAACCGGCCAGATCAAGCAAAACCAAACCATTGGAGTGAAAACAAGCCAAAACCAATCCAGACGCGTATGAAACGAACCGGGGACACTTGGACCGGACAGAGCACCCGTTAAAACTACCAGGAACAAGATAAAAATTGGTCGAACCAGTCTGAAATCGAGCTGAATCGCATGGTTTTTTCTTCCCCGGTCTAGCTTGGTTTTTCTCTGCCCATCATCTTTTCCTCCATTTCCAGAAATGAAAAATTTTGCTGCTCTGTTTTTCGGCCAGCTTGCACAGTGTCGGAATTACATCAAATTGATGACCTAAATGGACTCTAATGACTCTCAAATTTTACAGACTCGATATTAACTCATTAATGCCCATAAACATGTAGGCAATTACAGATTATTTCAAAAAATTTGAGAGAATTAAATTGCCAAAACCGTAATATATCCATCTTAGCACCTAGAAAAATTCAATATGCAAATGCTACCCACCATGATCAAATTAATGCAAATTGGGTGCCCAAACCATGCTTTGATACCAATTGTAGGTGTTAATATCACACATGCGGAAGCAATTTAAGATCTTAGACACACAATTTCATCAATTTGATCCTTGAAGTCATGATGTTCATAAGAACAAAAAACAGAGTAATAAGGTACCTACCTCTTGAAGCTTCCAATTCGTATAATTCGATGTTTTATAATTCACACCGACGACTTTTGGACAACCACTTGGATCTTCTCTACTATCCTCAGGCCTTGGAACGGATTGTGGGATCCTCAATTGATAGGAATTGGAAAGGAAAGCTTATAGGTATAAGCTAGTTTGAGAGTTTGAGCTATGGATGTTTTGGGAGAATTTTGGCAGCATTTTAGGTTGAAAAATTCCACTTATTTTCATCAGCTCATCCTCTATATATAGAGGGAAATCATACACAAAAATTGCCATTCTGAGGGGCAAGAGATAGAATAACTAAGGATTTTTTAGCTTTACAAAGAGTATTTAGCCTAGTTGGTGATGAGTTTGAGGCAAGGGTATACTGCACCATAAAGTGGGTCATCCCATGCTTAAGAGCTCATGACTGTAGGGCTACTTTAAGTCTGAAAAACAAAAATATAAACCCCTTGAAAATGTGTTTTGATATGTCTGATAATAGAGCTAAGCTGTTGCAAGTTCTTAGAATTGAGTTAAAAGTGGTGATTATTTGTCCATGCCGGAAGAATTATTTTGCTGCAACAGAGCTTGGTTTTGCAGAATGCTCAGGTAAAGGATGAAGGTAGTGTTGGATTATCTGTTTTGATTAAGCTATGCTTTGTCTAACGTTTTGAATTCTTAAGGGAAGGTTGGTTAGTATTGCTCGGGACGCGCAATAGTTCAAGTTTGGGGGTGTGATAACTCTCCAAAAGGGAGTTATTTAGACCTCATTTCTATTGTAACGTGTGTTTCCATGCATTCTATGAACTAAGTAGCTTTAGGCGTTGGTTAGGGAACATGTAGTTGTCGTGCTTAATCTCTAGTAATAAATATTGATTTGATGCATCTTGATTAATTGTTATGTTCATTTCTATTTTATGCCCACCTGGCCAGCCGGTATGAATACCTCTCTCTAGTTTCAGGGATGATTTAGGGAGTGTGTGGCGGTTAATCACACTAGATCATTGTGTATTGGTGAAGGCCAGTGACTGAGCTAGGGATAGCCAGTTGCCTAGTGCTTGATCGGTAGAGCTTCATTGGAGTTGAAATATATTCTAAAAAATCCGGAGTTCCGGGAGGAATCTGCTAATAAGACTGTGAGAGTTTTGCATGATCAATAATATTGTTAGAGCATCTTTTAAAACAATTACTAAATCCTGACCAACGCCTGTTTCTAATCTGTCTGCCTATTTGTTTATTTTCTGTTCTGTCATTTCTTTTGCTTCAGCATTCTATAAAAACCAATCATTTTAACCATTCTTGAAACCATTGAAAAACTAGACAAAATAGATAAAGTGAAAGCTAATTCAGACCTTGGATTCGATAAATACTTATTACTTGTTGCGGACTGTGTATACTTGCACAGAGTTCTAGAGCATTTTTATATCTTATTTTTACTCACTCTGGAAACCCAACAAGTTTTTGGGAGAAAAGGGAAGTTAAGTCCGCGATATATAGGTCCATATGAGATCCTTGAACGTGTTGGACCAGTTGCTTACCGTTTGGCATTGCCGATGGAACTTTCCAGGATTCATGATGTGTTTCATGTTTCCATGTTACGCAAGTATGTACCAGACCCATCGCATATACTAGAGTCACAGCCAGTGCAACTGAAAGAGAATCTAACTTATGTGGAGGAGCCAAAGAGAATTCTGGACAAGAAAGAACAGGTGCTACGAAACAAGACCATTCCACTTGTTAAGGTTCTATGGGGAAATCATGCAGTGGAAGAAGCAACTTGGGAAAGTGAAGAGCAAATGCGAGCTCGATATCCTCAGCTTTTCTCTTGATAGAAGTTACTGAATTTCGAGGACGAAATTCCTAAAATGAGGTAATATTCTGTTAAGCCCAGCCCACTTAAGTTTTATCTTTCATTTTAAGTTTTTTTAAAAAAAGAGAGTGAAAAGAATGGGAATGGAAGCGGCAAATGAGTAAATTAAAAAAAAAAGGGAAATGGTGGGTCTGGAAGAGATACCCACGTAGAGAGAGAGAGATATTTAGGAGTAAAAGCTGAAAAAAAAAGAAAGAAGAAGGGATTAGAGCAAAGGCCTTCATGGAGAGAGAAGGAGAGGAAAAACTGAACGGAGGAGAGACTGAGAGATTGAGCTCGTGAGAAGGGGAGACGAGGATGCTTGGACCGATTTTTGGTGATTAGAGCTCAACCACGAAGTTCCCTCAACGGATTTGGTAAGTTGGCTTGAAATTCCCTAGTTTTGTTGTGGTTTTTGGTTATGGGTATATGTTTTGTGATATTTGAGGGTAAGAAAAGAAGAAGGAGGAAGATTAGTTGAGGTATTGTTGGTTGTTGAAGGAGGAACCAAAAGAGAAGAAAAAAAAGAAGAAAAAAAAGGGGAAAACCGAGAGTTTGGCTGGAGGTTGAAGATGATAGGAGAAGAGAGAGAAAGTGGTGTGTGTTTAAGAAAAAAAAGGGAAAGGAAGATATATTTACATGTTAAAATAATAATATATAGTAATGGAAGGAAAGGAAGGGGAAATCGTGAATGGAGTTTGGGAAAAAGGAAAATGGGTGGTTGGATGAAGAAAAGGGAAATGGGAAAGTTGTACCATGTAATAATGAAGAGAGAGAAAGGAGGAGAAATGTTTGGGGAAGTTGAAATAACAATAGTATTTAATTGTAGGATGGGACAAAAGAGTACCTAGAATGTGGATTGGGAAAGGTTGGAGTTCATGGAATGTTATAAGTATGTAATTTAGCTAATTAGTCATTTTAGTTGAACGGAACTCATATGTTGATCTAATTATTATTTCAGGTCAAACGGAGATCGGGACGGCTTATGACCCGAACGCGTTTTATCAAGAGTAGTTGTTTTTAATAATTATTTTTCCGCTAGTAAAAGTACTATATTTATGAGTTTGAGAAAAATTAGAGTTAAGCATGTTTTAGAGAAATGATTTAAATTCCAAAAGCTTTATGCTTTATGATCAAGTGCCAATTTCTGCAGCTTTGAGAAAGAAAAGAAGAAGAGAACTTAGGGCCGAGAGGAGGATAAAGAATAAGAATGACCCCATATTTGCTAAGAGGCTGAGAACAAGGTCCATGGACGCCTCTCCTGCACCTCTTCCTACCTCCACACTTGTCAAACCAAAGATCAAAATGCCTAAAGCTCCATCACCAAAGAATTCATTCCTTGGAGTCTTCAAGGATGTTAATTTCCAAGAGAAGATGGAGATTATGAGAAAGAAAGACTTTCTAAACGAGAAAGGATTCTCAAATAGAGCGGGAACTTTGCCAGACTTCGTAACCAAAGTCATTACTAAGTAAAAATGGCAGGAGTTCTGTGCTCACCCTCAGGAGGCACTGGTGCCTCTAGTTCGAGAGTTTTATGTTGGTTTGAGGGAAGAGAGCATGAGCATGGCGGTGGTAAGAGAGAAGATGGTCAGTTTCTCTTTGGTTGACATCAATAGGGTGTACCGGATCAAAGCTCCTTTGCATCTGAGAGGCAATGATGCAATCAAGAACCCCTCGGCCAAACAATTAAAAGAGGCATTGAAGATGGTAGCCAACAAAGGAGTTCAGTGGAAGGAATCCCAAACAAAGGTGAAGACCTTAGTGCTAAGTGATCTCAAACAAGAACCGGTAGTGTGGCTTCACTTCATCAAGAATAGATTGTTGCCCACAACCCACGATAGCACAATTTCAGTCGAGAAGGTTATGCTTCTCTACAGCATCATGAAGGGGTTGGAGATAAATATAGGGAGCATCATTCGAGAGGGTTATGCTTCTCTACAGCATCATGAGGGTGAAGATAGTTCCTGGAAAAGATGAGGAACGTCACTTCTTTAGGCCAACATTTGATTTACCTCCGATTGGGAAGCTTCAACAGAACAATGCCCAAAGAAAGGACAAAGCTTCCACTTCCCAAGCTACTCCACCTCCAGGGCTGAATCCTGCTTCACCTCCTCAACACACTCCTATTTCAGGGCCTACACCATCATCTGAGGCCCTTGCATTTGCCTTTCGACAGCTAGACCAGATTGAAGACAAGATGAAAACTTACTGGGTCTATGCTAAGGAGAGGGATGAAACAATTAGAGAGTTTTACCTCGCTATCGCCCCCAGCATTGCCCCTATGTTCCCTGACTTCCCTCAATTGTTGCTGCCTCAAGAAGAAAAAGAATCTGAAGAATAAGTTGAAAATGAAGGTGAAAGAGATGGAGTTCCTCGGATGAGGAATAGGGGAGTTTTCTAATCCCCTTTATCTGCTTGTGAATATTTAAACTGTTTTTGTGAATAGTTAGTTTCTGTTTTTTAGTTTTTAGCATGCTTAGTTTTTGTTTTTGCTTGTTTTGCTGTTGTTTTTATTGCTTTAAATGCTTAGTTCTTTGTTAGTTATGTTTTTAGGTTAGTTTTAAGATAGCTTGCTATTAGATTAGTTTAGATAAACTTGGGTTTTTAAGCTTTTCTGAAAAATCTGCTTGTTGTCTTTTGGCTAATTCAATGAAACTTTTTGAAAAAAATCAACTTTATGGAAAATTTTTGCTTTAAAGATGTTTTGGAAAAACATGTCTTCATTTGAGTTTTCTTTTAAGCCCTTGGAAAAACCCTTGATGATGATAACTAGAACTTATTTCTATCTCATAAAGTGCCACCATCAAAACCTATTTGTTTTCTAGTCATAGGCTTTCCATTAGTCTTTTTTCATTACAAAATTTTCTTAAGTCTACACTTCCTCATGTTTAACCTTTCTAGCACACTAGGAGAGTTTAGCCTTGATGTTTTGAAAAACAGAAAGCCTCATGTAAGCCCATGCCTCAAAAACAAAAGTCAATGAAGGCATTGCCTATCTTAAGTTTGGGGGGGTGCTTTAGTTTGTAAATATGTATTTTTCTACTTCTGGAAAAGAAGTATGTGCTCAGTATATATCATCCAAAAAAAGAGAAAAAGAAAAACCGAGAGTTACTCCTCCTTCCTAGAGTTTACTGAGTAACCAGGGGCATTCATTGTTGGGTTTTATGCCCTAAAACTCGTAGATAGTAAATGAAACAAATTAATCGATCTCAATAAAGTGTTATTTGAGTAATTTAGTAATTTGGTTATTGAATAATTGAGTTTTCATTAATAAACCCTAAATCCAATAAACTAAGATCCAAGGTTGTTTAAATGAAACTTGGACTAGTATGTGGGTACATATGGGGATCAGTGTCCAAGTAACAACCTAAATGGTCTATAGTATAGGGATAAGGTTGGGTACCTTATCCTGGTGACACTATGTGATACAACCCACCTTGTATTCGATACAGATGCAATGATCCAAAGCATCCATGTAGGAGACATGCGGGTGGGGGTATCCTATGCAATGAGTTTGCATAAGACCGGACCGCGAAATAGTAACCACTAGATGTAACGCCGTTAACTAGTTTAGGTTTCTATTTCAATAGGATGACCTAGGTAACTCAATCTCAATCCTGAGTCTGTTATGAACCCCTTTCAGGAGGGACTGTCCTTAGATTTGTATGGGTGAGAGTGGCCAGTTCGCCGACTCAATAAGCCTACCATTTCAGGGGCAAGATCGAATGGGGGCTGGGAACATAACAGTACAAGATGGAATTCACTCCTTCCCCTATTGGGGTAAGTAGATGTGTGTTCCCTTAAGGGCTGATTCTAGGGCTTGAACAAAGGCGCGCCGTCCTCTCCTAGCCTGAGAGGAACTCCTGTTTAGTGGTTGGACCCTAAACAACTTGTTCATTAGAGGAATCAGTAGTACTTAAGGAACCAGAGGTAACCCAGGGGTAAAACGGTAATTTGACCCAGCTGGTGTTACGAACACACGTGAAGGATTGACTTACTGCTTGGTCGATATCCGTGGACACAGAAATATTCTTTAGTGAGAAGAGTGCAGCTGTGGGTCTTTAGTGGAGTGACCCACAGTTAACGAATGTTGACTAAACTTGGTCAATGAGTTTGGCCAATTAGTCTCGTATCGTTGGAGCTTCTGATCTGTAGGTCCATTAGGTCCCACTGGTAGCTCGTAAAGAGACTTGAGGCAATTAAGTATAAATTGTAAATTGAAAGTGTTCAATTTATTTGGAGAATCGTATAATGTATATTGATGCATTATAATATAAAGTTTATGAAACTTTATAATATAATTTTTGAATTAATTAATTCTTGAGAGAAAGTATTTGAAAGAGTTCAAATAAATTTAATATGAATTGGATTCATATTAATTTTAATTTTAATAAAATCCCTAAGATTAAATATATGATATTTAATTGGGTAAATTAATTAATTATGGAATTAATTATTTATTTATTAAAATTAGAGACCTTTTCCTATTAGGAAAGAAAAAATTTGAAAGAGTTCAAATAAATTTAATATGAATTGGATTCATATTAATTTTAATTTTAATAAAATCCCTAAGATTAAATATATGATATTTAATTGGGAAATTAATTAATTATGGAATTAATTAATTATTTATTAAAATTAGAGACTTTTTCCTATTAGGAAAAGGTCTCCCTTTTCCTATTAGGAAAAAGGTCTTGGCCTTTACTATATATAGGACCCCTGGGGTGGGGTGAAAGGGATCCCATTCATTCTCCTACTCTCAGAGAATTCTCCCAAAGGCTCCCACAAGTCTCCTGCCTCTAGAAGTCTCAGAGTCATACCGGTGTAGCCATAGTGGTGGTGTTCACACTAGTTCGTGATTAATTCACAAGCAGTAGGTGAATTTAATCTGAGTCGTCAACGAGAGTAAGTAATTTGTTACTTTATAAATTAGATTTAGATCTAATATTTTTGTATGCTTAGCCTTAATATATATTTAGAATAGTTCTAATATTATTGCCAATGTATTGGTATTTTAGGTTAAACAAAATTAATTACGAATCGGTCCCAATCACGCTTCCGCTTTACGGAATTATGGAATTCCAATCCTTCATTCATGACACCCATGGTTTGCCACTGCATGAAACGTTTACTTAGGGAAGTGAGTATTAGTCCAAGTTTGTGATCTTTTCTCGTAGATAGATATCTTCACCAAAAAGTGTCGATAAGCTAGAACGAAGGTAAAGGTGACAACAAGGATACTCTTGGGAGAAAAAGAAGTTGAATAAAAAGAGCACCAGCAGTCAAATAAGTTTGGGGGAGATAAAAGAAGTCTAGAAAAACCATGTATGCTCAAGGAACCTCAACATTAGTTTTTCTTAACTAAAAGGACTACACTAGGCTCAATGAGTAGTAGTTAGGTAGTTTAAACATATTGGTTAGGATGGACTAGGGAGAGTTTTGCTTTGAAAAAGAACAATAGAAATCTTCATGTCTAGGAAACTTAGAAGTTGTGACTGGCACTAGAGTAGAAACCTCTTCTGAAAGGCAACTTTTTAGAAAACAATCTTGAGAAACATGTTTACTTGATTTCATATGGTTTATTCATGACTTTTTGATTTGCAATTAACATTGATGCTAGTACCATGATTGACAATGACATATGATCCATAACATTTTGGTTTGCAATTATTATCCAGCTCTCACATTTTGATTGGCAGTTAAAAATTGATCACTAACAATTCTGATTGGCTATTGCTTGAGGACAAGCAATGAGTTAAGTTTGGGGGTATGATAAGGGTAAAAAATATACCTATTTTACCCTTATATATAGCTCATTATCTTGTCAAAGTTGCATGTTTTAGATCAAATTTACTATTCCTGAGCTCTAAAAGTGTTAAAGTTGATGAATTAGGAAGTTGAGAGTCATGTATGTCAAATTATGCTTATTTGTGCTAACAAATACCTATTTTGGTGAGAATTTGACTTAATTTGGTATGTTGCAGAAAAACAGTGGAAAGCTGGAAAAACCCAGAAATGCGGCTTCATTTCTGGGAAGGCAAAAACCAAATGCAACCGGATTTCTGCGCAGATAGAGGCAGTTCCAAGTCCGTCGCGGGTCGTTTTGAACAAGTGTTTTGCGCACCTAACCGGCTGTTTTGACTCTGAAACTGACTGGGCTACCTATCGGCACCATTTTCGTGGCTCCTCAACTACTCCCCACACTATATAAGGCCTTGATTCGAAGAGAAATCCAAGCAGAACTCACTAGGAAGAAGAGGGTGGTGACAAAACACTAGTAGACGCCCATGAGTAGGGATGCCCGAGGTCCTTCTTAGAAGATTGAATTCTAACCTTTAGTTAGACATCAAACCCGAGTGTTTGTAGAGATTTTCACCTTATTCCCACTTGTAAAGGAGAGTAGAGTGTCGAGTGAACTCTAGAAGGATTGGATAAAAGAAAAAAAAACCCTAGTTTTAGCTACTGCACCTTATTTCCAGCAATTGTTCTTTTCATTATTTCTGTATTTTTACTTCATTATGTCAATGAAAAGTTATTCTTTTGCATCTTATTCCATCAAGCGTAGCTAAATTCCATTGAGGGGTTCAATATAGTGAATTCCCTTATGGTTTAAATAGCTTGAGAGGGTTTATTTGCTTAAGTTCTATTGATTGCATGTCACTCTTGATTGAATATCATTATGAATCTTGATGAGTTTAAATTGATCACTTAGACTTTGCATGCTATATGAGTTTGATCTCGAAAGGGACAAACAATACCGGTTTTCATAAAGGTGATATAGGAGAAATGGCTCGAGAGAGTGTATTCGGTGTTTTATGGAAAGGTTGCCTAAGGCACCTTATAACAACTATAGGGTTATAGATTGCATTCATGAACTATCTATGTCGTAGTCGAGTCACAGAAATGTGCATAACGGTACTCGCTTAGTGTTGGATTTCCAGAGTAGGTAAAAATATAGTAAAAATAGACTCTAGAACACTGTGCAAGCATACACAATCCGCAGCAAGTAATAAGTATTTATCGTATCCACGGGGCTGAATAGCTCTCACTTTATCTATTTTGTATAGCTCTTTAATGGTTTCAAAAGTGGTTAAAATGATTGATTTTGGTAAAATGCTGAAGCAAAAGAAATGATAGAACATAAAGTAAACAAATAAAGCAGACAGATTGGAAACAAGCGTTGGTCAAGATTCAGTAATTGTTTTAAAAGATGCTCTAGCAATATTATTGATTAGGCAATTCTCTTGCAGTCTTATTAGCAGGATCCTCCCGGAACTCTGGATTTATTCGAATCTGTTTCAACTCCAATGACGTTCTACCGATCAAGCACTAGGCAACTGGTTATCCCTAACTCAGTCACTGGCGTTCATCAATACACAGTGATCTAGTGTGATTAAATGCCACACACTTCTCAAATCATCCTTGAAACTAAGAAGTGGTATTCATACCGGCTACCCAGGCGGGCACAAAATAAAAATATGCACAACAAATAATCAAGATACTCAAATTAACATATATTGCATAGAGAAATAAGCACGGCAATTTACATGACTCCTAACCAACACCTAAGCAAATTTAGTTCATAAAACTCATGATAACACACGCTACAATCTGAGTATGTGCATCCATAATTACAAGAAGAAAATATTAATTCCCTTGGTCAAATCCGTAATTGATGGAATTCTTGAAGTCCCCAATCTTTCCTCCTCTATTCGGATCCCAAAGATGGGAAGTAAGCCTCCACGAATGGAATAAGAATTCTCTTCTCCAAGGATGGAATGTTTTTGACTTGAGACGGCTCTTCGCTTTTATAGAGTGATAGCAAGCCCTAATTAGGTCAATTTGTATACGTGGCAGGCTCTCAAATCTTCTTAGATCCGAGAATAGCTTAACTAACTTCAGTTCATTAAAATGGATTACGAGATGTGACGTGGCAGTTTTGCTCCCTGCTTTGCTGGATCACAGATTTTGCTCCCTCAAGTCGCTCAACAATATATTATGCACAAAATAACTTCCAAGGCATCCATTCTTCCAAATGGGTTAAAACATATAATATTCATATAAAAGCAACCCTATTTAGGACAAATGAAACACAAAACACTATAGAATTAAGGCCTAAATAACTCCCTTTTGGAGAGTTATCATACCCCCAAACTTGAACTATTGCGCGTCCCGAGCAATACTAACTAACCTTCCCTTAAGAATTCAAAACACCAGACACAACACAACTCAATCAAAACAGATAATCCAACACTACCTTCAACCTTTACCTGAGCATTCTGCAAAACCAAGTACTGCTGCAGCAAAATAATTCTTCCGGCATGGACAAATGATCACCACCTTTTGACTCAATCTTAAGAACTTGCCACAGCCTAACTCTATTATCAGACATGTTAAAACATATTTTTAAGGGGTTTATATATTTGTTCTTCAGACTTAAAGCAGTCGTACAGTCATAAGCTCTTAAGCATGGGATGACCCACTTTATGGTGCAGTATACCCTTGCCTCAACTCATCACCAACTAGGCTAACTACTCATTGCTAAGCTAAAAAATCCTTAGTTATTTTATCCCTTGCTTCCCAGAATGGCGACATACTTTCTTGGAGCAGAAGTTGTCGCAGCGTCGCGACGCTACCGCGATTCTGGATTTTTCCTCGCTGATCACCTAGCGTCGAGACGCTCTAGTCCTCGCGTCGAGAAGCTAGGCCTTCTAGAAGCCTTAAACACGGATTTTTGCCTCCTTTCTTCTTTCTTTTGGGCTTTTTGGGCCTCTACTTCAAATGTTCTCTTTTCTTTTCTTCTTTTATGGCCCAAAGTCTTCTTTTTATACCCAAAATTGGTAAATTTCTTGGTTTTGCTTCTCAAACTCGGTTTTCTACAAAATCAACATAAAAATACATTAAAGCTCACAATTCATGCATAAAATAGCTAAAATTAATAGGAAAATGATGACATTTTTGCATGTCATTACACCCCCAAACTTAAAGTTTTGCTAGTCCCGAGCAAAATAAAGTAATGCATATGAATCATAACTTGCATGCTATCAACTCTATCCTCAATGCTTCTAGCCATGAATGCAAACTATTGAAACAAATAAGTAAGCATGATCAACCATCCAGAAGTTTTAAAATCAACTGCCTTATCACAATTTTTACTAGCCCGGAATCATTTATACACTCCTCCATTCATCTTCCCCCTACACTGGCACTAAAGCTCGCCCTTTTAGCCATCTCACTTATCTAGCAAGTGCTACCTTACTGAGGTGCCCATAATTCTTGGGGCGTCCCCCAAACTTGCCTTTTTTTTTTTTTTTTTTTTTTTTTAGATTTTTTTTATCCTTTTAGATGTAGCGCCTTCGTTCTGGCTTGCCAACATTGGTGATGAAAGCATCCAACTATGAGCGCCTCATCTTTCAGGTTGCCGAAGCATGCTCATTTCTTTCTAGCGCTTTCATGCAAAGGCAAACGATGGGTGTCATGAATGCCCCTGGTTACTAACGCTCTCAAGAAAGTGGAGCATTTTTTTTTTGGGCAAATCAAAGCATTTCTTTTTCCCAAAGCTCAGTATTACTAATTATTACGCAAGAAAGCTATCTAGACAAACTTTACACCTATCGGAGTGACAACGAACTTCTAAAGCATATAACTTTCATCTAGGCTTTCAAAATCATAATAAAACAAGTGAATCATCATACTTTGCAAGGGATTCAAAAAAAATTTAAAATTTTCTTGAATTTAGACATGCTTTCAAATTTGCAGCAATAAGAGAGAATCATGGCTAAAAGCAAATCATCAAACGTCATCATCATCAACATGCATTTAATTAATCATAAGCATTACTTATGCAAAACCTAAGCAGAGCAAATCTCCCCCCCAAACTTAAAATATACATTGTCCCCAATGTATGAACATTTAATCAGGTAAAGAGAGATCGATACTGCCCTGAAAAAGCGAGAGAATCTGAAACGTCTTGAATTTTCGTCCGAAGAGAGCTAGGCACGAATTCACGAGCTTCCTGCATACGGATCGATCTCAAAGGAGCATTAGGATCAACGCAAAAAAACTAAAATGAAATCTACAAAAAACTTTAAAAGCTTGGGTTGCCTCCCAAGAAGCGCTTGTTTAACGTCCTGAGCTAGACGGGGCTCGGTCACCCTGGATCGACTAATATCACTTTTTCTACCTTCCGCTCTTCGAATCCACAATAGTGCTTTACTCTTTGAGCATTGACTTTAAAAGTTAACCCGCTGCTATCCATCAGCTCAATTGGTCCAAATGGAGATACTTCCTTGACCAAGAATGGACCGGACCATCTTGACTTCAACTTTCCTGGGAACAATCGCAATCGAGAATTGAATAGAAGAACTTGCTGCCCTGGCTCAAAAGAACGTTTTTGAACTATACGATCATGCCATCTTGTCGTTCTTTCCTTGTAGAGCTTAGCGTTTTCGTACGCCTGGTTCCTATATTCTTCTAGTTCATTGAGCTGTAGTAGACGTTGTTCCCCAGCCTTTTCTGCGTCCAAGTTCAACTTCTTGATAGCCCAGTATGCTTTGTGCTCGAGCTCCACAGGCAGATGACAGGCCTTACCATACACTAATCGATACGGGGATGTACCGATCGGAGTTTTGAAAGCCGTCCGATAGGCCCACAAAGCATCATCTAATTTATATGCCCAGTCTTTCCTGTTGATGCGGACTGTCTTCTCCAAGATTTGCTTTATCTCCCTGTTAGAAATTTCAGCTTGACCGTTAGTTTGAGGATGATAAGCGAGAGAAGTCTTATGCTTGACACCATATTTTCTAAGCAATGATTCAAACAATTTATTACAAAAATGGGATCCCTCATCACTAATTATAGCCCGTGGTGTGCCAAATCTAGTGAAAATATTTTTATGCAGAAAACGTAACACGACACGTGCATCATTAGTCTTAGTGGCTACTGCCTCTACCCATTTAGAAATGTAATCAACTGCAACCAAAATGTACGAGTATCCATTGGAAGAGGGAAAAGGGCCCATAAAATCCATGCCCCATACATCAAAAAGTTCTACTTCTAGAATAGGGGTTAGGGGCATTTCATGGCGTCTAGAAATATTACCTGTCCTTTGGCATCTATCACATGTTTTTACAAAAGTATAACAATCTTTAAACAAAGTAGGCCAATAAAAACCAGATTGAAGTACCTTTGCTGCAATACGAGTTGGTCCAAAATGACCACCATAAGGAGAGGCATGGCAATCATGTATAATCTTACCTACTTCTTCTGCTGGAATGCACCTTCGAATTATTTGGTCAGAACATACCTTAAAGAGAAATGGGTCATTCCACAGGTAGGATTTCACATCATGGAAAAATTTCTTTCTTTTCTGAGCATTCAAGTCTGGTGGTATTTCTTTTCCTGCAAGAAAGTTTACAAAATTGGCGTACCAAGGAAAAGAAGTTTTAACGGCATATAATCTCTCATCTGGAAAAACTTCTTTAATAGGAAAGGTTGCGATATTCTTTTCATGCTCTATCCTAGACAAATGGTCTGCTACCACATTTTCACAACCTTTTCTATCCTTGATCTCATAGTCAAACTCTTGCAATAACAGAATCCATCTTATGAGTCTGGGTTTGGAATCCTTCTTACTGCTCAGATAACGAATAGCAGCGTGGTCAGTGTGCACTATAACCTTCGTACCAAGCAAATAGGGCCTGAATTTATCAAATGCAAACACAACAGCAAGCTTCTCTTTTTCTGTAGTGGTATAATTCTGCTGAGCATTATCTAGAGTTCTACTTGCGTAGTATATAGCCCTAAAGAACTTATATCGACGTTGCCCAAAGATAGCTCCTAAAGAACTTATCTCGACGTTGCCCAAAGACAGCTCCTAAAGAACTTATCTCGACGTTGCCCAAAGACAGCTCCTAAAGCATAGTCACTAGCATCGCACATGATTTCAAATGGTTGACTCCAGTCAGGCACAACAATGATAGGTGCGGAAATCAATTTTTCTTTTAAAAGATTAAAAGCTAGCAAACAATCTTTTGAAAACACAAATGAAGCATCCTTTTCAAGCAAATGGCACAGGGGTTTAGCAATTTTTGAAAAATCTTTTATAAAATGCCTATAAAACCCTGCATGGCCTAAGAAACTACGAACTCCTTTAACATTGATGGGCGGAGGAAGTTGTTCAATAGCGGAAATTTTGGCTTTATCAACCTCCAAACCTCTTTCAGACACCTTGTGGCCTAAAACTATCCCTTCTTTTACCATAAAATGGCATTTTTCCCAATTTAAAACAAGGTTAGTCTCTTGGCATCTTTGTAAAACACGAGAGAGATTATGTAAACAGTTATCAAATGACGAACCGAAAACAGAAAAATCATCCATAAATACCTCCATAATCTCTTCTACAAAGTCTGAAAATATGGCCATCATACAACGCTGAAAGGTAGCTGGAGCATTACACAGCCCAAATGGCATACGCCTAGGGACACGTGAATGTTGTTTTCTCTTGGTCTTCAGGTGCAATCGCAACTTGATTATAGCCCGAATAACCGTCCAGAAAACAATAATACGGATACCCAGCTGGCTATCAAGCATTTGATCAATAAAAGGGAGAGGGAAATGATCTTTTCTGGTGGCTTTGTTTAACTTCCTATAATCAATACACACACGTCAACCGGTGACTGTCCTAGTAGAAATGGATTTATCTTTCTTATTCTTAACAACAGTCATTCCCCCTTTCTTAGGCACAACTTGAACAGGACTCACCCAAGGGCTGTCAGATATAGCATATATAATTCCTGCATTTAATAATTTTAACACCTCGGCTTTTACCACTTCCTTCATTGCTGGATTTAATCTCCTTTGGTGTTCTACTATAGGATTAAAGGCATCTTCCATTAAGATTTTATGCATGAAAATTGAAGGACTAATACCCTTAATATCACTAATAGACCATCCTAAGGCAGATTTATGCTTTTTCAAAATATCCAACAATTTTTCCTCTTCTACTTTACTTAAATCAGCAGAAATGATAACAGGAAAAGTAGAAGAGTCTCCTAAGAACGCATAACGCAGGTGGGCAGGCAATTGTTTTAATTCAGGGGAAGGGACATCAACTTGAGCACAAATATCTAATGATAACGTTTCTTCCCTTCCTAAAGATCTATCAATTAAAGCATTTTCCTGATCAACATCTAATAATTCATCTCCAAACACGTCAGGCATGCTTATTTCATAATGATCAACAGGAGACTCTGACTCTACACATGCATCGATAATAGTGTCAATTGAATCAATCGAAAAGCAGGAACTAACCTCTTCTGGATGTTTTAATGCATTAAAAAGGTTGAACACTACCTCGTCGTCTTCTACTCTAAGAGTCAGGGTTCCTTTCTGTACCTCAATTAGCGCACGAGCGGTTGCCAAAAATGGTCTCCCAAGAATGATTGGGACTTCGGGGTCTTCTTCCATGTCTAACACTACAAAGTTTGCAGGGAATATGAATTTGTCAACATTGACCAGAACATCCTCTAACACACCTTTAGTGTATGTCATCGAACGATCTGCCAATTGTAGAGCAATTGTAGTTGATTTTAATTCCCCCAAACTGAGTTTCCTGTAAACACTGAAAGGCATTAGGTTAATACTTGCCCCTAAGTCACATAAAGCTTTTTTTATAAACAAACTACCAACAGTACAAGGAAGAGTGAAACTCCCTGGATCTTTTAATTTTGGTGGTAGATGTTTTTGGATGATGGCACTACACTCTACTGTCATATTTACTGTCTCATGGTTCTCGAATTTCTTTTTCTTTGACAATATTTCCTTCATAAACTTGGCATAGTGTGGCATCTGTTCCAAAGCATCAGCAAAAGGAATGTTATAATATGGAGCTGTTTAAAAATATCAAGAAACTTTGAAAATTCAGCATCCAACTTTTTCTTTTGAAATCTCTGAGGATAAGGAATCTGGTTAAGAACTAAAGGAATAGAATCAGAAGACTTATCTGGCACTGATGGTTTTTCCTCTGGTTTGCTTTTATCTTCCTCATCCACTATCCTTCTAGTGATGGGCTTTGTTTCTTCTTTTCTTTCAATTTCTCTTAACTGTTTCCCACTTCTGAGAGATATGGCGGGGCATTGTTCTTGTGGGTCCATGGTGACGATATTGGATAAACTTCCTTGCTGGATTTCCTTCATAAATATTGTCATTTGATCCATTTTTGCTTCCATCTTATTAATAACAATATCTACTTTGGCTTGAACATTTTCATTCAAATTTCTAGTCTCATTCATGAAGTTTCTTAGCATTTCTTCCAAAGGGCTTTTCTTTTCTTCAGGTTTAAACTCCTCTTTTAATTCAGCTTTAAGCGAACTTGGAATTTCTGATCATGTGAGCTTGTTTAGAGCCTTGGTTAGAGCTTCGACTTGCAACCTTAAAGCACTCACCTCTTCATTCTCACATAGTTTCTCCTTAATTTTGGACTTTGGTTGCCATTGATAACTTGTCAAAGCCAACTCTTCTACTATGGTTTGTGCCTCCTTGACAGTTTTGGCTAAAAAGTTTCCTCCAGCCGTAGTGTCAAGAATTGTCTTTAAATCCCTATTTAACCCACTGTAGAAAAGTTGAATTTGAAGCCAATCAGGGTATCCATGTTGTGGGCATTTCCTTAACAAATCCTTATATCTCTCCCAAGCTTCATATAATTGCTCTTCCTCTAATTGTTGAAACTTTCCAATTTCAACTCTAAGCTTGGTAATCTTTTCTAATGGGAAAAATTTTGCAAGGAAAGCTTTGACTAAATCATTCCAACCAAGGATGCTGTTTGAGGTTAACGAGTCTAACCAATCTCTAGCCTTGTCTTGTAAAGAAAATGGAAATAACTGCAAACGAATTGAGTCAGGGCTAACTCCTCCCATTTTTACAGTTCCACAGATATTAAAAAATGATCTTAGGTGATTGTGTGGATCTTCTGATGGATGGCCTTTGAAAGCATTCTCTCTCACCATTTGAATGAGACTAGCTTTGAGCTCAAAATTATCGACAGTGACTGGCTCATAAGCTATTCCAGAATAAGTTAATGGAAATTCAGGCAAGAAATAATCTCGGATTGCTTTGTCTTCTGCCATGATTAAATCTCAAAAGAACAGATTTTCCACCTTATAACTCCTCAAATTTTGCCACAACTTCTTAAACTAAAAATTTAAAATGCAAGAATAAAATTTCTAAATTAAAATCAAACACTTAATTCTTAATATTAACGGAAAAAAATTACAAATTCCCCGGCAACGGCGCCAAAAACTTGTTGCTCACCGCAAGCGTACGGGTCGTCACAAGTAATATAGTGATTTTGAGTATAGAGTATCGTCTCCACAGGGATTGGATTTATTCAATTAATTACCACGAATAATCTTGCTTAACTTTATTTAGAGAACAAAATCTAATGCCAAAAAGATAAAATAGACATAAAGCTAATCTAAAAAGCAAAAGATAAATGGAGACACAATTTGGTGGGATAATTCTAGAGTGGTTGATTTCGACAATTGGATCTTTAATGCATAATCAATTAACTAACTTGGATTAATCAATCATTTGATTCATAAGTCTAGAAGCCTAATGACAAGGACTCTCCTGTCGGTCTCCTCCTATCTCATACCTTTCAATAAAGAATCTCCTTTCGGTCTCCTCTTTATTTACTTAGTATGGCATTACGACCCTTCAATACAACCTCTAACGTTATTTATTTTATCCCGTGTCACCCGGGTAAATAACATTAGTCATGCATTCAGTTCTAGTCTAAGCTTCTCTCCGTCGAGTCTCCACTTAATAACGATTCATTTAATCAGTGATCAGTTGATTAAAAGCATTACGGACAAAATGCACAAATGAACAATAATGACAATTAAACCAAATAAATTCATTAATCAAGCAAAGGTTCAACATCTAAATCAATCTAATAGAATTTAGGAATTTACTACTCATAATCACTAAAATTCAATAATTCCTAATCACAACAATTCTAGAAACTAAAACATAAAGGAAAAGGGAAGAGAAATGCTCATAAAAGTGTCGATCTCCTCGATCCCGCGCCAACCTCCATCGATCCCGAGCTCCAAAGATCTTCAACAAAGCTCCAAAACTCTCCTAAAAACCCCCAATTTTAGTGTGGACTCTAGAATGGGGTGAAAACCCACAAATTGGCACACCAAACTTGGATGCAAATGGCCCCTTTTATAGGCTCCCAGTAGGCGTAGCGTCGAGACGCTACGTCACAGCGTCGCGACGCTCTGACGTCCTCTTTTCTTGGGCTCCAAGTCGTCGCAGCGTCGCGACGCTACATGGACAGCGTCGCGACGCTACCCCATTTTCTGGATTTTTCCGCATAGCTGCCTAGCGTCGGGACGCTCAAGGCTTAGCGTCTCGACGCTAGGCCTTGATCTTCAATGAATGGCCCGATTTTTACTCAATTTTTGGGCCTCCTTCATTTCCTTTGGCCCAAATGCTTCATGTAATGGGTCTTGGCTTCTTTTCTTGACCCAACTTGATAATTTAAGGCTTGAAATTGGTGAATTTGGGCTTCCAACTCATTCTTCTTGGCTTTTTGGATTTGTATTTTCAATGGACTTCTCCAAAATGCTTCAAAAAGCCTCTAAAATCATCCAAATTCTTTCAAAATTCTGGTTTTGCTTCCTTGGCTCGGTTTTCTGAAATTTAAACAGAAAATAGCATTAAAGCACACAATTCATGCACAAAACTAGCTAAAAATAATAGGAAAATGATGACATTTTTGCATGTCATCACACCCCCAAACTTAAATCTTTGGTAGTCCCGAGCAAAGCTAAAACCATATATATGAATCAACTATTGCAAATGCATGACTCTAAGCTCAATGATCAAAATAATGAACTCTAACAATTAAAGGAAATATTAAAACACATTCATTCATCACGAAATTTAAATTTAAACTCTTCATCCCTTGCGTGTGTGTGTGCGAGCTTCCTTATTAGGTCTTTACTAGCCTAGAGAAGGTTTATAAAATCCTCAGTTCATCCTCCCCCTACACTGGCCCTAAGCTCTAATGATCCAGCTTCCCAACAATCAAGAAAGCAATATCCCACTAAGGTGCCTGAAACAACGGGGTATGCCTCCCCCAAACTTGCATTTTTTTTTTTAACCAAATCCTTTTAGATGTAGCGCCTTCGTTCTGGCTTGCCAACATTGGTGATGAAAACATCCAACTACGAGCGCCTCATCTTTCAGGTTGCCGAGGCATGCTCATTTCTTTCCAGCGCTTTCATGCAAAGGCAAACGATGGGTGTCATGAATGCCCCTGGTTACTAACGCTCTAAAGAAACTGGAGCATTCATCATTCTTTTATATATATATATATATATATATATATATATTTTCACTTTTTTTTCTTTTCTTTTCTTTGCAGGCTAATAATCATGATTTTTTTCTCCCAAGTAAAACATTACAAACTCTCATGCAATTCATCTTTCAAATCAGATCTTAAGCCTATCAGAGTGACAACAAACATCTAGATAATATAATCCAGTTCTAAGCATTCAAAACCATATAAGTAGGCTAAGTGCTCAACATGTGCAAGGAAATCAAAGCAAAAATTTAAATTTACATGAATCTTGAACATGCTTTGATATTTCACAAGAATTGAACAAAATTCATTATCTAGATCATATCATAGACCGTCCTCATCAAAACAGATGCAATAGAATCATCATGAAAAAAAATTTTAATCAGCTCAGATCAGAACAGCAAAGCCTCCCCCCCAAACTTAAATCGTAGATTGTCCTCAATGTATTTAATTATTCAAACTAATTAAGCATGCATAAGGACAATTAAAGAGATAAAGGGAGAACGGTACTGCCCTGGTGTGCAAGAGAAACCAAGGATGCCAGCCTTCAACATTTATTGGGGTTGTTTGGAAAAAATTGTGGTCTCGAGCTGCTTCAAATTGATCAACAGGAACGAAAGATCAACATGCTCTAACTACAAAAAAACTGAAAAACAAAGAAAAGAAAATTGACTGAAATTAAACTTGGGTTGCCTCCCAAGAAGCGCTTTTTTAACGTCTCTTAGCTAGACGAGTTTGTGCGGTCTTTCAAGGCACATAAAAATTCTCGTATTTCTTCGGGCCCTTCTTCCTTGAATCAATGAAGCAGACTATTGCTAGCAGGCTTACTAGCTTTTCATGGGACCCTGAAGCAGAAATATTTTTGGGATTTTTTAATAATAAAAGCATAAAAGGAGAAAGATCAAAATAAACGGACTCTGACTCTAACACAGACTCGTGAGAATATGAAAAAGAACACTCATTATCAAGAGAGGATGGAGAGGATAGAACAGACAAAGGCCTTTCAACCTTAAACTCTACCTCGTGAAGCTCCTCAAACACTATTGGCTCATTTTCTTTTTCTTCCTCACTAACTTGTTCTTGATGGGTGCTAAAACTATCCAATTCTTCCTCACAATCTATACAACTCACCCCTATGTGCTCATATTTAGCCAAATCCAAAGAATTAGGCTCTTGAATGGGTGCTAATGAATCACTGGCCACATGACTCACTAGACATCCTATGGAAGTGCGTCCTACTTTCCTATCCTCCCTTTGGGTCTGGAATCTCTCCATAGATTTTTCTAATTCTGAATTCATGGCTCTAGACTCCTCAATAAAATCTTCAAGCAAGCTCTCTAAGGAAGATTTTTCTAAGGAAGTGGGCTGCACTTCACTCTCCTCCCTTCTTGGCTGCAATAACCCCCTGAATTCTAGAGCTAATTTGGTGATTTTATTGTCCTCTATAAATTCTTTAAGTAGGCTCTCTAGGGGAGATTTTTCTTTAGAGGGGGGACAATTTGAAAAGGAATAATTGGACAATAGTGTTGGTTCTTCGGGCTCAGATTCCCTAAAGGGCCACCCAAAACTATTAAAAGCCATTTAAAACAATTAAATCAACAATGATCAGGCTTTCAGTCAGATGCAAACACCAATTAAATGCACAACAAGAACAATGGACCAAAAAATAAAAAATAAAGAAAGCAAAATAAAACCTCTAAATTAAAGTAAGCAATTTCTTCATAATATTAATTGAATGAAATTAGCCAATCCCCGGCAACGGCGCCAAAAACTTGATGGCCGCAAAGTGCACGGGCCGCAAGTAATATGAAACGGAAAGTATTCCGAGTATCGAATCCTCAGGGAATTTGAATTATATCCATTAAGTACCGAAAACCATCATGTTTTAATTTTATTTAGAAGATCATCTCGAATGATAAAGCGAAAACTAACAAAACTGATAAAAAGAAACATGTAAATCAAAGAAAATATCCTATTAAGGGAATTTGACCTAGGGTGTTATCTAGCTTTTTGGATATGTAGCTCACATATATGGATGCATGTAACTAATAATCTTCAATTTCATAAATGTAGAAGTAATTATAAGCGGATTTCTCTTTCAAGCTCCTCCACATCTCATACTAACATAACTAATTCATGTGTCCATCTCCTTAGTTAATCATAGTATGGCATTAAGCCACTTCATTATAAATTTCTAACAATTCTTTTTCACTCTCGTGTTCCAAGCAATTATTAGCCATGCAATTTGGATCTAATCTAAATTCTCTCTGTCGAGTATCAATTTAGACCAACAAATCAATTAATCCGTGACCAAGAGACTAAAAGCATTAAGAATGAATTGCATAGATGAAATATGAAGAAATTTATTACATAATCCAAGTAATTGCGCTACAATATCCAATTAGCTAGAGTAACGACCCTAGGTCTCAAGATCTACTCACAATTGGAAATAATTTTGCCAAAATGATCTTGATCCATGGGCCTAACTCAAATTAAAATAAGAAATTACAAAGAAGTAAGGAAGAAATAACCGATAAGTCAATCCCAAGCTCCCGCTACGATCATCTCGAATCTTGAGCCTTGGAATCTCGCTCAATTCCAACCTTTTCCTCCACAATTCTTCTCACTTTTTCTCTCTATTGAGCTAGGGGAGAGCTCCCCAAAAATGGGATGATTTTCACCTTGGGAGAGGGGGCTTTTTATAGGGAAAGGGGCTGGACATTTCTTGCTGAACAAGTCGGTAGCGTCGAGACGCTACGTCACAGCGTCACGACGCTCTGACGTCATACTTTCTTGGAGCAGAAGTTGTCGCAGCGTCGCGACGCTACCGCGATTCTGGATTTTTCCTCGCTGATCACCTAGCGTCGAGACGCTAGGCCTTCTAGAAGCCTTAAACACGGATTTTTGCCTCCTTTCTTCTTTCTTTTGGGCTTTTTGGGCCTCTACTTCAAATGTTCTCTTTTCTTTTCTTCTCTTATGGCCCAAAGTCTTCTTTTTATACCCAAAATTGGTAAATTTCTTGGTTTTGCTTCTCGGACTCGGTTTTCTACAAAATCAACATAAAAATACATTAAAGCTCACAATTCATGCATAAAACTAGCTAAAATTAATAGGAAAATGATGACATTTTTGCATGTCATCAACACCACAGACTAGCCCCCCTTGACGTACCTCTTGCGTTCTCTGAAGTCGTGCCAAGTTATGCGTGTCAATTACTCCCTTATCTAGTAGGATCACGTCCTCTGTACTCTCTGGAACCCCCGCTCTCTTACAAAGCATTGTAATTGTGTCTGGAAAGAATAGCTTTCCCACCTTCTTTCTCCAACATCAAAAAATTTCACCAGCAATAATTTTACCCACATCGATGCTAAGGGACTGCAGTATTGCAAAAGCTAGAAGAACTTTTTCCCGAGAGACCGTGGAGTCATGCGTTGTTGGAAGCAGCCTTTGTTTGATAAACCCCATCCAAGTATTGGCTTCCTTCTTCAAATACGCAGCCTGGAAAGTCCTTTTCTCGGTTTTCGATAGTCGCCACTGTGCACCTTCTATTCCAACTTCCCTAGCTACAACATTCAACTGCTCATTAGATGGTGTTACTGCCATCTCATTGTACCCAGCGCGCGAGAAATCTTGAAGGTTGTACAGCGAATTGATGGCACCAAGACTCCAGTCGACAACTACTCCACGAACTATAACTTGGAAACCCTCGTTCTCGTCAATGTTCGCATGGAATTCTCGCACCACTTGAGAATTCACAGGATCTGGCTTGGAACAGAATAACTCCCAGCGATGGTTTGTGACGCCAACCCTTAGAAAATGCGGAAGATCACCACTGAACCCTCTCTCGAACAGGAAATCTCTCTTCAACATGAAAATATATTTTTCCCTAGCAAAATGATTGATAAAGCGCTCATAAGGCAACCCCCTTTCTACTGGGCAAGCCACTTCCATTTCAACCCCGGCTTTTGCAATACCTTTGCCCTTATCCTTACCATTTCTTGTCTCGATTTCATCTTCTGCAACCTTCTTCCCAATCTCTTCTTGATTTCCAGATTCTTCTTTCTCTGAGTCAGTCGAAGGAGGAGATGGAGTGTTGGTCCGAATCCTTTTTACTCGCCCTGCTTTTTGCTTACGACGGCAGCGTGGCGGATCCTTCACTATCTCTTCCAGAATCTCTTGCTCTATTGTTTTATTAGTACCTGGCCCTTGCAAACCTGTTGCTGCCTTTTCTTGACTTTCTTGCTCTGTTCCGTCAATCTTCTCAGAATCTTTTTCTCTTTCAAAATCTTTTGAGTCTTCCTCAGCGATTACTTCTTCAGCAATGTCCTCTACTACCTTCTCTAATATTTCGGAAACCTCAGTTTCTTGAAGTCTTTTTCGCCGTTTGGCTTATCTTTCTACAGGCGTTCTTTTCTTCTTCGCCTTTTTCTTCAGAGCTTCAGGGGTAGTAGGCACATTCTCCTCCACTTCTCTCTCTTTCTTTCCTCTCGTTTTTGCCATTAGAATATGAAATTTATTTGCACTTGCAAGAACAGGAAGGGAGCAGAAAGAAAGTTCGAAAGAAAGAAAAATGAGAAGAGAGGCGTACCAGATCTTTGATTTAAATGGAGCTCCAGCATTTTAAATCCTGGCCGAATTAAATTCCTTCATTAATCGAAATGTTACTGTTTATCTGCATGTAATCATGAGAGCTTAAATTCCAACAAACGGTAAAAATAAATCACTGGATAAACGCTTGATGTGCTGTCCAACGGCTAGACCGTTAGATCTCCTCTGCGTGACACGTGGAAGCACCAGATGCCCACTCGATATACCTACCCACAGAAAATTCAAAATCCAAACGGTTAAATATTTAATTCTTAACCAAATCCCGTAATATTCTGATGATATGGTTGCTCTGACCAAAAGATTGCAAAAACAAACCAAGCAACAAAATCTCCTTCTAGAAGAATCTTTTCACGCGGAAAAATTCAAATTCAAACCGCCAAAATCAAATATGATTTTATTTTATCTTTAGCCGAATAAATCAGGAAATATATTATTAAACCTAATCTAAACAAATATAAATAATCGAAAATACACACTAAAATAAAATCCAAACTAACCAGATTAAAAATAAATTAATCGAAAAAAATGAAAATAAAAATAAATATACTGAAAATAAAATCTATGGAAATTAAAAACACCAACAAATCAAAATAAATCAGACGAAATTCAAACACACCATAATCTAATTTAAAATAATTCGAATTAAAATCAAACTCAATCAGTGAAAAATATAAACTCGCAACAACCACTGGGAGCTAAAAAATATTGCTATATGAAATGCTCTCGCAAAACTCTCTCTCGCTTATTCATCAACCAACTTTAGGGAAGGATATTTTGACTGGAATTCCTCTCCCCAATAGTGCTACACTCGCTGTCCATTAACTTTAAACACTCGCCCATCCTTTTCATCCTTCAAGGTAATTGCTCCATGAGGAAAAACTTCAATCACAACAAATGGCCCTGCCCATTTAGATTTCAATTTTCCAGGAAACAATTTTAATCTAGAGTTATAAAGCAAGACTCTCTGACCCTTAACAAATTCTTTAGGTTTTATTTTCTTATCATGCCATTGCTTTGTATTTTTTTTTATACATTTTCGCATTTTTATAAAAAAATTGGCGAAATTCCTCTAATTCATTAAGTTGCAGCATTCTTATTGCACCTGCACGACTCAGATCAAAATTCAGTTTCAGTAAAGCCCAAAACGTTTTATGCTCAAGCTCTAATGGTAGATGGCAAGCTTTTCCATACACTAACCTATAGGAAGACATACCGAGAGGAGTCTTATAGGCTGTCATATATAAGCCCAGAGAGCCTCATCTAACCGAAAATACCAACCTTTCCTAGATGGATGGACTACTTTTTCTAGAATAGATTTAATTTTTCTATTACTAACTTCAGCTTGACCATTTGCTTGGGGGTGGTAAAGGGTAGTTATCCTATGCTTAATTCCATACTTAGCTAAAAGCTTAGTGAAAACATTATTCACAAAGTGTGTACCCTCATCACTCACTAGAGCTCTAGGTGTCCCAAACCTTGCAAAAATGTGCGATTGGAGAAACCTTGACATTGTCTTGGCATCATTCTGATGGCATGCAATGGCCTCCACCCACTTGGACATGTAATCAACTGCCAATAAGATAAAAACATTACCATTAGAAGGAGGAAATGACCACATAAAATCAATACCCCATACATCGAATAATTCTAATTCCAAAATGTAAGTAAGAGGCATTTCATCTCTAGGCCCTAAATTTCCTCTCCTTTGGCAAGCATCACACTACTTGTAGAACCAATGGGCATCCTTAAATAAGGAAGGCCAGAAGAATCCACATTGTAAAATCCTCATAGTCGTCCTCTGTCCGCTGAAATGTCCTCCATACGGCAAAGAGTGACATTGCTCCAGGATTTTCTTTGCTTCATCACTTGAACACACCTTCGAATAATACCATCAGAGCATTGCTTATACATAAATGGCTCATCCCAATAGAAAAATTTTGCAACATGCTTAAACGTTTTCATTTGCCTCCAATCCATATCAATAGGAGTGGCTCCTTTTACCAAAAAGTTGGCTATATCAGCATACCAAAGGATATCCTTGATCACCTTTACCTCAACAACAAAGAACTGTTCATCAGGAAATGAGTCTGAAATGGCAGATTGCTTCAGAAAAGAAGATGTTGGATCAAGACGAGACAAATGATCTGCAATGACATTTTATGATCCCTTCTTGTCCTTTATCTCCAAGTCGATTTCATGCAATAACAACACCCAACGAATCAATCTAGGCTTAGCATCTTTCTTAGACATTAAGTACCTTATTGCTGCATGATCTGTGAAAACCGTGACTTTGGACCCAACCAAATATGGGCGGAATTTCTCGAAGGCAAACACAACCGCTAACAACTCCTTTTCAGTAGTTGTATAGTTGATTTGTGCCTCATTCAAAACTCTGCTTGCATAATACATAGGATGGATGAATTTGCCCTGTTTTTGCCCCAGCATGGCACCTACTGCAACATCACTTGCATCACACATTACCTCAAATGGTAAACTCTAGTTAGGTGCACAAAGAACGGGGGCTGAGATTAAAGCAGCCTTTAAAGTTTCAAAAGGCTTCCTACAATCTGCATTAAAGTCAAAAACATGATCAGTACACAACAAGTTACAAAGAGGTTTACTAACTTTGGAAAAATCTTTTATGAACCTTCCATAAAATTCAGCATGACCTAAAAAACTCGGAATCCCTTTAACTGAATTTCGTGGTTCTAATCTCTCAATAACCTCTATTTTTGCTCGATCAACTTCTAGACCCTTCCTTGAAATCTTATGACTTAACACTATGCCCTCCTTCACCATGAAGTGACATTTCTCCCAATTAAGTACTAGATGGGTATCCTCACATCTCTTTAACACCTTACCTAAATTATCCAAACAATGCTAAAAAGACCCTCCAAAAACTGAAAAATCGTCCATAAATACCTCAACAGTCGATTCAATCATATCAGAAAAAATTGCTAACATACACCTCTAAAATGTTGCTGGAGCATTGCACAGGCCAAAAGGCATTCGCCTAAAAGCAAACGTCCCATAAAGGCAGGTAAAAGTGGTCTTTTCCTGGTCCTCAAGAGCGATAGTAATCTGGTTATACCCAGAATAACCATCTAAGAAACAGTAGTAGGCGTTACCAGCCAACCTATCCAACATCTGGTCGATAAATGGTAGAGGGAAATGGTCCTTACGGGTGGCTTTGTTAAGCCTCCTGTAATCCATGCAAACCCTACAACCAGTTACTGTCCTGGTTGGGATCAACTCATTGTCCTTATTAGTCACTACCGTGACACCTCCTTTCTTAGGAACACATTGGACAGGGCTTACCCAATTGCTATCGGCAATCGGATAAATAATCCCAGCATACAACCATTTAATCACCTCCTTTTTAACAACCTCTTTCATTGTAGGGTTAATCCTTCTTTGTTACTCAATACTCCTAAAGGATTCCTCCTCTAGAGTAATTTTATGCATACAGAAAGATGGGCTAATTCCCTGAATGTCAGCCAATGTCCAACCTATTGCTTTGCGATATTGTTGCAGCAACTTTATTAAGGCCTCGTCATCCTCCGACATTAAATCTAATGCAACAATAATGGGCAACGTCTCACCCTCCCCAAGATACACATACTTTAGATGATCCGGCAAGGGCTTCAAATCTAAAGTGGGTGCCTCAATCAGGGATGGCTTAATAGGAGGAGCTTTCCTCTCATCGAAATCTAACGACTCAAAAACATCCTCACACCTAAACACTTATTTTTTACTTTTTCTTTCTAAAGAACAAACTTCTAAATCCTCTATACTAACCTCTCCGTGATCCTCTAAATGCTTGTTTGCCAAATACTCCATTGTTGTCTCAACAATTGTGTTCTCCAGAATCCTAATGAAAGAACAATCTTCCATTTCATCTGGATACTTCATGGCCTTAAAAACATGAAACTTCACTTCCTCATTATAAACTCTCATTGTTAATTCCCTTTTCTGAACATCTATTAATGCCCTACCAGTAGCCAAGGATAATTGGGACATCTTTATCTGCCTCATAATCTAAGATAATAAAATCGACATGAAATATGAATTTATCTACTTTCACCAAGACATCCTCAATTTTACCCTCTGGATAAGTGATAGACCTATCAGCTAATTGGAGTGTGACTGTGGTAGGCCTAGCTTCACCAATACCTAGCTTCCGATAAACCGAAAGAGGCATAAGGTTAATGTTTGCGCCTAAATCACAAAGTGCTCTACCTAACTCTTTTCCACCTATTGACACAAGTATAGTAAATCACCCTGGATCGTTAGCCTTGGTTGGTAGCCCATTCTTAAGAATAGCACTATATTCCTCAGTAAGAGATACAGTTTCAAACTCACCTAACCTCTTATTTTTAGTTAAAATATCCTTCAGAAATTTAGCATAATTAGGCATTTGTTCAATAGCTTCTACTAAAGGGATATTTAAATGCAATTGCTTAAGAATCTTTAAAAACTTCTTAAATTGACCATCCTTATTCTTAGGCCTTTGCCTTTGTGGAAAAGGTAGAGGTGGTACATAAGGTGGTTCCACATCTGGAACAGAACCAGATGCTCCAGGATTATTATCGCTGCCTCCAGCACCTTTACCAGACTCCAACTCTTTTTCAACAACAACATTTTCATTACTACTCTTCTCTATATCCCGGGATTTACTAGGCTCTTTTCTCTTTTCTATTGCCTTACCACTTCTTAGAGTCACTGCATGTACCTGCTTCTTACCTTCCTTTCTAGGGAGTTTAGTATCCGAGGGAAGTTTCCCTTGAGGCCTTGCCTTCAGCTCATTAGCTAGCTAGCCTACTTGCAATTCCAGGGCTCTCATTGAAGCTTGATTACTTTGAATTACGGCATCTGTACAAGCCATATATTCTTTCATCATTGCCTCAAGAGAACTCTCTGAATTTTGCTGGGGCAATGCCTGCTTATTTTGCTGGGGGAATACCTGTGATTTAGCAACTCCTGACTGGTTCACCTTTTGTTGTGCTTGAGGGGCTTGCGAATTGCTTCCTTGTCCTCCCCATGCAAAGTTTGGGTGGTTGCGCCAACCTGGATTATAAAAGCTAGAATAGGGGTTATTCCTCTGATTACCTACGAAAAACACAGAAGCTTGATTGCTGGGGCAAAACTCGTAGTTGTGCTCTTCACCACAATAGACACATGATTTCTCTGCAACTCGGTTCACCACTGCAGCAGGCTCCACAACTAGCGGCTGCTGATGACTAACCACTGTCACATTTTTAAGATCGTTAGCTAACATTGCAATATGAGCCCTAATGGTAGACACACCATCAACCTCTAACACACTCTTAACTTTTTTATTTGAGTCTCTAATATTTGTCCATTGGCAACTATTAATTGATATTCTTTCTAAAATTTCATCGGCTTCATTAAAGGTTATTGCCAAAAGGGCCCCTCCAGCCGAAGCATCGACCATCCCTTGAGTTACTGCATTTAACCCATTGTAAAATGTTTCCATTTGGATACTATGAGGTAAACCATGGTGGGGGCACTTTCGCAAAAGCTCCTTAAACCTCTCCCAAGCCTCACTAAAAGTTTCATCTTCAAGTTGCCTAAATCCCACTATCTCACTCCTCAATTTGGCATTCCTAATTGGTGGAAAATACTTACTAAGAAATTTTTCTGCTAACTCATTCCATGTCCTAATTGATCCTGGAGCAAAAGAATTTAACCATGTCTTTGCTCCGTCTCTAAGAGAATACGGGAACAAAGTTAATCTAAGGGCATCTCTAGACACTCCTTGAATTACAAATGAATCACTAACTCCTAGAAAAGACTTAAGATGTAAATGAGGGTCTTCAGATGACAAACCATGGAACTGACCCACGGTTTGCAACATCTAAAACATTACCGGTTTCATTTAAAAATTTGTTGCCTTAATAGGAGGATGTGCAATTCCTGGATTTAACTCATCAAACATTGGAAAAGCATACGCTCAAATGGCTCTCGCCCTATTGTTCGCTACCAAGATAGGATTATAAGCCTGATTATTTTGTTGTCCATTTTGCTCCAGTGGTGGATTTTGCTCCAGCACACGTGACACATCAGCCATTCGATTTTGATTTCTACGCTGCTCTCTCCTTCTTCTCCTGAATGTCCTTTCAATTTCTGGATCAAGCTCGAACCTTACCCCAGGCGGATCGCTCATGCACCAAACTCACACCTGCAAAAACAAAAGAAACAATCAAAAAGTTCTAGGCACCAAACCACTAAAACACATACACAAAAGAAATCAGATAAAAACTTATTCAAGTCCCCGACAACGACGCCAAAAACTTGTTGGTTTTCCAGAGTAGGTAAAAATATTGTAAAAATAGACTCTAGAACACTGTGCAAGCATACACAATCCGCAGCAAGTAATAAGTATTTATCGTATCCACGGGGCTGAATAGCTCTCACTTTATCTATTTTGTATAACTCTTTAATGGTTTCAAAAGTGGTTAAAATGATTGATTTTGGTAAAATGCTGAAGCAAAAGAAATGACAGAACAGAAAGTAAATAAATAAAGCAGACAGATTGGAAACAAGCGTTGGTCAGGATTCAGTAATTGTTTTAAAAGATGCTCTAGTAATATTATTGATTAGGCAATTCTCTTGCAGTCTTATTAGCAGGATCCTCCAGGAAATCTGGATTTTTTGGAATGTGTTTCAACTCCAATGACGTGCTACCGATCAAGCACTAGGCAACTGGTTATCCCTAACTCAGTCACTGGGGTTCACCAATACACAATGATCTAGTGTGATTAAATGCCACACACTTCTCAAATCATCCCTGCAACTAAGAAGTGGTATTCATACCGGCTGGCCAGGCGGGCACAAAATAAAAATATGCACAACAAATAATCAAGATACTCAAATCAACATATATTCCATAGAGAAATAAGCACGAAAATTTACATGACTCCTAACCAACACCTAAGCAAATTTATTTCGTAAAATTCATGATAACACACGCTACAATTTGAGTATGTGCATCCATAATTACAAGAAATTACAAGAAAAGATTAATTCCCTTGGTCAAATCCGTAATTGATGGTCTTCTTGAAGTCTCCAATCTTTCCTCCTCTATTCGGCTCACAAAGATGGGAAGTAAGCCTCCACGAATGGAATAGGACTTCTCTTCTCCAAGGATGGAATGTTTTTGACTTGAGACGCCTCTTCCCTTTTATAGAGTGATAGCAAGCCCTAATTAGGTCAATTTGTACACGTGGCATGCTCTCAAAGCTTCTTAGATCCGAGATTAGCTTAACTAACTTCAGTTCATTAAAATGGATTACGAGATGTGACGTGACAGATTTGCTCCCTACTTTGCTGGATCACAGATTTTGCTCCCTCAAGTCGCTCAGCAATATATTCTGCACAAAATAACTTCCAAGGCATCCATTCTTCCAAATGGGTTAAAACATATAATATTTATATAAAAGCAGCCCTATTTAGCACAAATGACACACAAAAACTATAGAATTAAGGCCTAAATAACTCCCTTTTGGAGAGTTATCACTTTGCCTTCTAACGATTCTTGGGAGCAAGACCAAATAGAAGTTAAATCTGACCCAATGCATGAATAGACTTAGGTTAAATAAACCTAGATTAGAGTTATTTGCCTTAGGGTTGAAGCTATATTGAATACCTTGCTTATTTATCATTGTTATTCTTTACTTGTTTATTTTGTTTATTTTTCAAAATCCATCATCAACTATTTCTTTGGTTACCTTATCTAAGCAATCTTTGAACAGTTTCTTCTTCAAATCTGTGTTTCCAATTTAGTCCCTGTGGGATCGATACCTTTAGAATACTTCTAGAGATTTTATTACTGCATGCGGTAGTGTATACTTGCACTAGGTTGGCTGAATTAATCTTAATCTTTATTTACCATCTTTTCCTAATATCCACATTCAGTCACTGCACCCGCATCATCAAGCACCAGACATCCTCAAGTACCACCTAAAAAGGAAAGTCACATAGCATGGGTGAGTATATAAGAATATACTCAGTAAGTAGCCCACTAAAGAGCTGAATCTAATAATCATAAAAATCAGGCAACATGAAACTTAGCTTCTGGGTCTTAACATCATAGGAACCTAACATAAATTCGGGTTTCTAACCCCAGGGCCATACTCGGGTTCATGTAATGTTCTCCCTAGGGTGGTTTCGTGTCCCCAACCTGTGCCAACTATGGTGTTGTGTGGGTCAGTCGAGTAAGGTAAGTAAACTAGGGACTGGGTGGCAACCTCTAGTAGAACTACACCTATCCCAACACAACACCCCTGAATCATGAACTCAAAGTACGGTGAGGTAATTTTCTAAGGGAGAATTGAATATTCGAAGGGGTTCGAATATTAAGTTTAAAATATGAATTGGATTCATATTAAAACTATAGGTTATAATTAATGCGCATTGGATGCACATTAAAATTATAAGATAAATGAGAGAGATATAACTAAATATATGATATTTAATTATAGTATTAATTAATTGTTGAATTAATAATCATTTGTTTTCATTTAATTTAATTTAATTACATTGAAACTATAGGTTATGTGGGAATATTTATATAAATGTGATTTATATAAATAATAATTAAATTAATTATTAATTTGATTATATAATTAATTATTAATTATTAATTATTTTATTTCTTATCGGTTTGGTTAACTGAAAGAACACGGTCTCCCACTTTCCTAGGGCTACACGATTGAGGGAGTCAGTTTAGGAAAGAAGTTATTTTTTTTCATTCGTTGAGAAAAAAATCTCTAATACTCTCTCAATCAACACTCTCTCAGTTGGTAACTCTCCCTCACGTTTTTCCAGAGAAAAAAAACAGAGAATCCCTTAGAAAAAAGTTGCTCCCACAAGCCCCTCAACCAAAATCCTATGAGAATATCAGTGTCTCCATTGTGGTGGTGTTCCTGGGTGAATTTTCCAGCAAAAGGAAAAGTTTGTGTTGCTGTATTTTATGCGAATCTTGAAGGAAAAGGCGAAAGATCAAGGCTTCCAAGAAAAAGTAAGTTTTCTTTGATCTTTGATCAATAGGGTCAAAATTTAGATTAGATCTAGATTATTCCTGAATTTTTCAGCATGCTATAGGCCTTTTACAGTAGTTTTAAATATGTATTTTACTGCTGTAAAATTGTTGCCGTCGTATTGGTATTCCAATCGGCGTTTTAGATCGTTTTGGTCCTCTAATATTTTCCGCTGCGCTAGGGCTTTTAACCCTACATTAAGGGCTTTGTAGCTTGTTCTTGAGATTGAAGTTATCTCAAAGGCTTTGCAACTTGTTACTTAAGATTCTTCGTGAGCTTCAAGGAATCTTTTGATCTTTTGGAAATCTTCGAGTGCTCTGAGTTCTAAATAATTCTCTCTGAGATCTCCAACTTCTGACCCCCAAAATGAATGAGAGCTCCCCTATTTATAGAGTTCTCCATAGACATGGGTTTGGACTTCATTGGTTACGACCTGACCCATTGGACTTGGACTCATCGATCTTGGGCCAAGTCATTTGAGCTTGGGCTTTACTGATTTTGGGCCTACTATTTGGATTTGAGTTTGACTTTAAACTTGACACAAATACCATATAAATCCAAACACCGTATGACCCAACTTTGATCAAATTAACATTTTATTATTTGATCAAATGAGCATATTTAAAACAAGTAACATTTCAATTTAAGATTTGCTAACTTTGTCTTCAAATTAAATTTCGAACACATGTGAACTTATAATTGGTCCTAAGTTTAATTATTTGTAATTTCGTTATTAATTTTGAATAACGATGTGGCAATTTTTTATTGGCGAAAATTTCTCCTTCAACAATATGAAAAATTTTATTTAAAAAAGTAAAACCAAACATTAAAGACATGATTTTTCGTATCATCAAAATTGATTTTGAATTATTAAAAACATGTTTCGGAGTGATTTTGAATATGATAAGTTATTTTGATGATTTCAAAATTACTGCCAAACATGCACTTATTGTACTTAAATATGTTTAGTACAACAATGGCAGGGGTGGGGATATAGAAAGGGGAAAAAATAAAATGCACATCTCCAATCATTAGAGGACGCTCTTCTCAACAGTTCTCTTAGAGCTTTCTACTCAACCATATGGGTTATTCTGTTATTATTCATTTATTCTTTTATGCAAATATTTGTGGCCAGGTTGCTTTACTGCTGTTATACGTTTACCCACTGTAAATTCTTTAAATCTCTAGCTCTAGGGTATACAAAATATATATAAATTTATACCTCGTTACTCTGTTCAATGAGAAAAAACTAGAGGTATCTTTTTCGTATTTTGTCTGAGCGTTGTTTGAATAATCAAAACATTGACCTTTAGAATGATAATTGTATCTATGATAATATTTATCATCTGCTAACAATCAAGTCAAACCTTTAAGCAATGACATAGTAAACTTATACATGAATGGGAAATTTAAATTCACATGCAATCTCCAAAACCATGACAAACATTGCAACTAAAGCAAGAACAACAACACTTCTACCCAAACTATAACATTACATCACATAGATCAAAAGCCATAACATAATGTTACAATCACATCAAACTTCTTTCTAAGATATACTAGTTTTGAATGTCATGGCCGACTCCGGGGCTATGGTCGGGAGGGGTGGGGCGAAAAGCTGACATAGGTCGCTCCGTCGTGGGTGGAAAACACCCCTGCATTGTGCCGCCATTGTTGTGCCTTGCCTTGGGAGCTATTGAGGGTGCATCCAAGTATGGATTTCTACTGCCTTTGGCCAAAGAAAGTCCATGTTCATTTGTACACATTAGTTGAAAAAATACATGTGAGTCGTGTTGCCTTCTAGAGTGCGGTAAAAATATGATAAAAATGCTCTCTAGAATACTATGCAAGTGCACATAGTCTGCAGCAAGTGATAAGTAATTTATCGTATCCACGAGGTTTTGAATAGCTTCTACTCTACCTATTTTATGTACCTCTTTAATGCGTTCAAGATTGTTAAAATGATTGATTTTGATAAAATGCTGAAGCCAACGAAATAACAGAGCAGAAAGTAAACGGATAAAGTAGACAGATTGGAAACAGGCGTTGGTCAGGATTTCTGTAATTGTTTTAAAAGATGCTCTAGCAATAATATTGATTAGGCAATTCTCTTGCAGTCTTATCAGCCGAATCCTCCCAGAACTCTGGATTTTTTGGAATGTGTTTCAACTCCAATGACGTGCTACCGATCAAGCACTAGATGACTGGTTATCCCTAACTCAGTTACTGGCGTCCACCAACACATAATGGTCTAGTGTGATTAAATGCCACATACCTCTCAAATCATCCCTGAAACTAAGAGGTGATATTCATACCGGTTGGCCAGGCGGGCACAAAATAGGAATAAGCACAACAAATAATCAAGATGCTCAAATCAACATAAATTGCATAGAGAATGAAGCACGACAATTACATAGATCCTAACCAACACCTAAGTAAATTTAGTTCATGGAGTACAAAATAACACACGCTACAATCTGATTATGTGCATCCATAACTACAAGAAATTTACAACAAAAGATTAATTCCCTTGAAGAAATCCGTAGTTGATGGTCTTCTTCAAGTCTCCAATTGTTCCTCCCTTATTCGGCTTCCAAAGATGGAAAGTAAGCCTCCACGAATGGAATAAGACTTTCCTCTCTAGAATTTTGAATGTTTTGGACTTGAGACGGCTACTTTCTTTTATAGAGTGGAGTCAACCCTAATTAGGTCAAATTTTACAAGTGGAGGGCTCTCCAAGCTTCCTAGATCCGAGATTAATTCAGCTAATGCCACCTCATTAATGAATCATGTGCGGCCCACGTGGTAATTTTGCTCCTTGCTTTGCTGGATCATGGATTTTGCTCCCTCAAGTCGCTCAACATTATTTTCTGCACAAAATAACTTCCAAAGCATCCATTCTTCTAAATGGGTTAAAACATATAATATTCATCTAAAAACAACCTATTTGGCACAAATGACACACAAATCACTATAGAAATAAGGCCTAAATAACTTCCTTTTGGAGAGTTATCATACCCCCAAACTTGAACTATTGCGCGTCCCGAGCAATACTAACCAACCTTCCCTTGAGAATTCAAAACATTAGTCATAGCATAACTTAATCAAAACAGATAATCTAACACTTCCTTCATCCTTTACCTGAGCATTCTGCAAAACCAAGCACTGCTGCAGCAAAATATTTCTTTCAGCATTGAACAAATAATCACCACCTTTAACTCAATCCTAAGAACTTACCACAGCCCAGCTCTATTATCAGACATATTTAAACACATTTTTTAAAGGGGTTTTATCTTTCTGTTCTTCAGACTTAAAGCAGTCTTACAGTCATAAGCTCTTAAGCATGAGATGACCCACTTTATGGTGCAGTATACCCTTGCCTCAAACTTATCACCAATTAGGCTAAATACTCATTGCTAGCTCAAAAAATCCTTAGTTATTCTATCTCTTGCTTCTCAGAATGGCGACATTTTATGATGAAGCACACCTAACCCCTGGGAGATAGAAAACTGCTAGATTATTATTCATCCTTCAAAACTTTTGCTCTATGAATTTTCTCAGCAAAATTTTCCACAATTTTTCTTTTCAGCAAATAATTTTTTTCTTCTTTTTTTTTTTTTCAATATTTCCTAGTCCATCTTTTGACGCAAAGACAAACTGTGGGTGTCACAAATGTCTCTGGTTACTCAACAATCTAGAAAATTATTATGAAGGAGAGGAATGCTCGAGCAAAACAAGCGGAGTACCTAAAAGTCTCCCAAACTTAAATTATTCATTGTCCCCAATGAATCAACATGATAATTATACCCCCAAACTTAATTCATTTTCTATCTGAATTTTAAACTAAGCGTGAGACTAAGATTATGCTTAAGGTGGATCAAATAAGTCAATACTACCTCAGAATCTTCTTGTCGCAGAGATGACCAAGCTAGAAGAAATGCTCAAAGCAAAAGGTTTCTGGCTATCAGAACACCTTGATCTAATTAAGCTAACTAGTCCAAGCTTCAAAAATTCAAAAGAAAATGGTTAAGTTAGGAATGCTCAGTGTGCCATAGAACAGAAACACTTCAGAAACTTCATTAAAATAAACGAAAGCATTTACAATAAGTAGATTATTTCATGGCCTAGAAAAACCGAAAACAAACAAACAGCAAAAATAAAAACAGAAAAATCAAAAGAAATTGGGGTCAGGAATACGCAAGCAACAAAAATATTTGAACAAAAATAATGCTTGTCCAACTTCTTTTCCTTCATCAATCTTCCTGACCTTGATCATCCTCCTCTTCTTCCTCTCTTTCAACTGGTGGTGGCGGGATCCAAGGATTAAACAAGTCATCGGGGAAAACTGGGAAGGCCTGATATGGTTTTGAAAAATTTGACTGCAGTGCTCTCCTTAGGGTGGCATCCCTCCTCTTAGCATAAGTTCAGTAGGTCTGAGCTTGCCTCTCAGCATACTCCTGCCTATTGGGTGAAAGTTGAAGTTGCTCTAAAATTTGATGGATGCCACACACTAGCCCTCCTTGTCGAGCTTCTTGTGTACGTTGAAGCCTTGCTAGGTTGGGCATGTCAATAACCCCCTTGTCAAGAAAAATGGCATCGTCTGGAGTTGTGGGGACCCATGCCCTATTACACAGCATAGTAATCGTATTTGGGAAGAATAATTTGCCCACCTTTTTGGGCCAGTAGTTGTGAATTTCACTGGAGATAACCTTACCAACATCAATACTTAGGGACCTCAGGATTGAGAAAACCAGGAGCGCTCAATCTCGGGAGACTGTAGAATCGTGGGTTGTCGGTAAAAGGCGCAATTTGATGAAGCCCAACCAGGTGTTGGCCTCACTCTTCAAATAGGTTGCCTGAAATGTGTGCTTCTCAGTTTTCGACAACCTCCACTGAGCTCCTTCAATTCCAACTTCTCTCACAACAGGGTTCAACTGATCATTAGATGGTGCTACCACTATCTCATTGTATCTGGCATGTGGAAAATCCTGTAGATTGAATAGAGAGTTGATCGCACCTAGGCTCCAGTCTACAGCAACCCCTCAAACCATGGCTTGAAAACCTTCCTCTTCATCTATGTTCGTGTAGAACTCACGGACAATATTCAAATTTACAGGCTCTTGTTTTGCGCAGAACTAATCCCATCCGTGGTTTGTAATCTCGGCTTGAAAGAAATGTGGCAGGTCATTACCGAATCATCTTTCAAACAAGAAGTCTCTGTTCAGCATCTCCAGATATTTTGCTCTGGCACAATCGTTGAAGAATCGCACATACGGCATTCTTGGCTCCTCAGCGTCCTCTGCTTCGACTGTTGCTTCAGCAACTCCTTTGCCCCTGTCTTCTTGTTGCTTCGTCACGGCCTCTTCTTCAGCCTTCTTTTCAGTTTCCTCTTTCTCTTGATCCTCCATTTTTGTATTCTCATACTCCGTTGTTGACAGCGATGGAGTGTTCGTCCTAACCACCTTGATACGTCCCGCCTTTTGCTTGCGGCGGCGGCGACGTGGTGGTTCCAGCACAATCTCTGTCTGAACCTGCTACTCTTGAGCTCCTTGACCGTTCCCTTGTTCCTGCACATCTTCTGCTTGATTTTTCTGAACTTCCTGCTGAGTTTCGGCAGGTTGATCACGCTGCTCTGAATTTTTCCCTTCTTCCAGTTCTTTTGGCTGCTCTCCCCCAACCACTTCTTCAGGTTCTTTTGCCTGCTCTTCCCCAGCCACTTCTTCAGTGATATCTTCGATCACTTTCCTCACTACCTATGTTGCTTCAGCTCGTTGTTGCCTTCTCCGTCTCTTGGCCTCTCTTTCTTCTGGTGTTTTTCTTCTCTTCGTTTTCTTCCTTGTTACCTCGGGTGTAACAGACACCTTTTCTTCTTCAGTATCTATTTCATTTCTTCCTCTCGTTTTAGCCATAAAATAATCGCCTGGTAAATGCGTGATGTGCTGTCCAACGGCAAGACCGTTAGATCTTCCCTGCGCGACACGTGGAAGCACCAGATGCTCCACGCGTTTTACCTGCCCATAGAATTTTAAAATCCAAACGGTAAAATATTTAATTCTTTAATCAATCTCATAATATTCTGATGATACGTTTGCTCTAACCAAAAGATTGCAAAAACAAACTGAGCAATAAAGATTTTCTTCTAGAAGAATCTTTTTACGCGGGAAAAATTCAAATCAAAATTTAAACCACCAAAATCAAATCAAATCTCTTTTTTAGCTGAATAAATCTGGAAATATATTATTAAAAACCTAATATAAACAAAAATTTAAATAACGAAAAATACAACTAAATCAAAAATAAATCCGATTAAATTAAAAATTAAATTCGGCCAAAATAAATAAACCGAAAATAAAATCTACGAAAATTAAAAATACCAACGAATTAAAATAAATCAGATAAAATTGAAATCAATAAAATCTAATTCAAACCAGAATAAAATAAAATCCATGAAATAGAATAAAATCGCTACAAACACTGGGAGCTAGAAATATTGCAATATGAAATGCTCCCTCAAAACTCTCGCTCGCTCATTCATCGACCAATTTTAGGGAAGGATATTTCAAATGGAATTCCTCACCCCAATAATGCTTCACTCGCTGTCCATTAACTTTGAATACTCGCCCATCTTTTTCATCTCTCAAAGTAATTGCCCCATGAGGAAAAACTTCAATTACAACAAATGACCCAAACCATTTAGATTTTAATTTTCCGGGAAACAATTTCAATCTAGAGTTGTATAGCAAGACTCTCTGACCCTTAAAAAATTCCTTAGGTTTTATTTTCTTATCATGCCACCACTTTGTCTTCTCTTTATACATTTTCGCATTTTCATAAGAAAACTGACGAAACTCCTCTAACTCATTAAGCTACAGGATTCTTATTGCCCCAGCACGACGTAAATCAAAATTCAATTTCTTTAAAGCCCAAAATGTTTTATGCTCAAGCTCTAATTGTAAATGGCAAGTCTTTCCATATACTAACCTATAGGGAGACATACCTCAAGGAGTCTTATAGGGTGTCCTATAAGCCCAAAGAGCCTCATCTAACCGAAAAGACCAATCTTTCGTAGATGGATGGACTACTTTCTCTAAAATAGATTTAATTTTCCTATTACTAACTTCAGCTTGACCATTTGCTTGTGGGTGATAAGGGGTAGCTATCCTATGCTTAATTCCATATTTAGCTAAAAGCTTAGTTAAAACATTATTCACAAAGTGTGTACCCTCATCACTCACTAGAGCTATAGGTGTCCCAAACCGCGCAAAAATGTGTGATTGGAGAAACCTTGATACCGTCTTAGCGTCATTCTGATGGCATGCAATGGCCTCCACCCATTTGGACACGTAGTCAATTACCAATAAGATAAACACATTACCGTTAGAAGGTGGAAATGACCCCATAAAATCATCTCTAGGTCCTAAATTTCCTCTCCTTTGGAAACCATCACATTGCTTGTAGAACCAATGGGCATCCTTAAATAAGGAAGACCAGAAGAATCCACATTGCAAAATCCTCATAGCTGTCCTCTGGCCGCTGCAATGACCTCCATACGGCGAAGAGTGACATTGCTCCAGGATTTCCTTTGCTTCATCACCTGAAACACATCTTCGAATAATACTATCAGAACATTGTTTATACATAAATGGCTCATCCCAATAAAAGAATTTTGCATCATTCTTAAACCTTTGCACCTGTCTCCAATCCATATCAATAGGAGTGACTCCTTTTACCAAAAAGTTGGTTATATCAGCATATCAAGGAGTATTATTCACTACCTTTATCTCAACAGCAAAAAGCTGCTCATCTGAAAATGAATCAGAAATGACAGATTGCTCTAGCAAAGATGATGTTGGATCAAGAGGAGATAAATGTTCTGCAATAACATTCTCTGATCCCTTCTTGTCCTTTATCTCCAAGTCGAGTTCCTGCAATAATAAAACCCAACGAATCAATCTAGGCTTTGCATCTTTTTTAGACATTAAGTACCTTATGCATGATCTGTGAAAACTGTGACTTTGGATCCAACTAAATATGGGCGGAATTTCTCAAAGGCAAATACAATCGCTAACAACTCTTTTTCAGTAGTTGTGTAGTTGATTTGTGCCTCATTCAAAACCCTGCTTGCATAATAAATAGGATGGATAACTTTGCCCTGCTTTTGCCCCAACATTGCACCTACTGCAACATCATTGGCATCACACATTACCTCAAATTGTAAACTCCAGTTAGGTGCACAAAGAATGGGAGCTGAGATTAAAGTAGCCTTTAAAGTGTCAAAAGCCTTCCTACAATCTGCATTAAAGTCAAAAACACTATCAACACAAAACAAGTTACAAAGAGGTTTACTAATTTTGGAAAAATCCTTTATGAACGTTCTATAAAATCCAGCATGACCTAAAAAACTTCGAATCCCTTTAACTGAATTCGGTGGTTCTAACTTCTCAATAACCTCTATTTTTGCTCGATCAACTTATAGACCTTTCTTTGAAATTTTATGACCTAACACTATTCCCTCCTTCACCATGAAGTGGCATTTCTCCCAATTAAGAACTAGATGGGTATCCTCACATCTTTTTAACACCTTGCCTAAATTATTCAAACAATGCTGAAAAGACAGTTCAAAAATTTAAGAATCGTCCATAAATACCTCAACAGTGGACTCAATCATATCAGAGAAAATTGCTAACGTACACCGCTGAAATGTTGCCGGAGCATTGCAAAGGCCAAAAGGCATTCGCCTAAAGGCAAACGTCCCATAAGGGCAGGTGAAAGTGGTTTTTTCTGATCCTCAGGAGCAATGGTAATCTGGTTATACCCAGAATAACCATCTAAGAAACAGTAGTAAGCCTGACCAGCCAACCTATCCAACATTTGGTTAATAAATGGTAGAGGAAAATGGTCCTTACGGGTGGCTTTGTTAAGCCTCCTGTAATCCATACAAACCCTCCAGCCAGTTATTGTCCTGGTTGGGATCAACTCATTGTCCTTATTAGACACTACCATAACACCTCCTTTCTTAGGAACACATTGGATAGGGTTTACCCAATTGCTATCTGCAACTGGATAGATAATCCCAGCATCCAACCATTTAATCACCTCCTTTTTAACAACCTTTTTCATTGTAGGATTAAGCCTTCTCTGTTGCTCAATACTCCTAAAGGATCCTTCGTCTAGAGTGATTTCTTGCATACAGAAGGATGGTTAATTCCCAGAATGTCAGTGATAGCGAGCATAGCTAGCTAGTTTTCCCTAATTAATTTAGCTAGTCTTTTATAATTTATTGGCCAAAATGATGCGTTTTTGTGTTGTATTTGTAGGAAATAAATATTTGAGCTAATTGCGTGTTCGGGACATGAAAAATGTCTGAAAGATCGAAAAAGGATCAAGTTGGAAGAAGTCAAATTCAGCCCAGCTGATTTAAAAAAAAAAAAAAATCACAGCGTCACGACGCTTTCGGCAAATTACAGCGTCGCGACGCTGTCCATAGCGTCTCAACGCTGTCGGCAGATTTTCTATAAATTCATCCTTTTGTGCTACGGATTGGTGGAAGTCCAATTGGTTAGATTTTAGCCCTAATTTCGACTAGAGACCTTTTGTGAGAGCTAAAGGCAAGGCCAAGGAGCGGGAATCAAGCGAGAAGACGTGGAGATCGTGACGGGGACGTGCGGCGTCGGCGGATTCGAGTTTCCCTTTCTCTTTCCCTTAACTCTTGTAGTTTTTATGGCTTTTCTTTCAATTAGTATTTGTGGTTTAAAGACTATGAATTTCTAGTTGTTTGTCTTAGGGTTTGATGTAGTTGTTTTTAGGTTGTTGGATTGATTTTTGGGATGAATGTGCCTTTATTTTATTCTTGCAATTTTGTGTAATGCTTTCAATTACTTGATCACTAATTGAATGATTTGAGTGTTGAATCTAACTCGGGAGAGAGGATTTGGCCTAAGACTTACCTTGTTTAATTGCATGACTATAGTAGAAATTCTAAGTTTGTCACGGGGTTTGGAATATCTCTAGAAGTATAACAATTACTAAACCAAATAATGCCTTGCATGTTAATGAACTTAGATAGGGATATCAAGTTAATTATATGCATGAGAATCAATTATACTCGGGAGAGGTAATCGTGATAAAAGTTTCCTTGGCTTGTAGAATAATTGCACGAGCAATTCATTCCTATTAATCAATCCTCAATCTTAAATAATGAAATCAATTCCCTAAGAGTCTTTCCATTTGAGTCTCCACCCTTTATTTTATGCTTTTTGTCTTTAGATTTATCTTTTTCATTAAGTTTTGCTCCCTAAATAAAATTGAACAAAAGTATTCACGGTACTTAATTTGCTAGAAAACCAATCCAGAGGACGACACTCGTTTAATCACGAAAACACTATATTATTACTTGACCCGTACACTTGCGGTATGCAAATTGCGCATCAAGTTTTTGGCGCCGTTGCCGGGGATTGGCATATTTAGTTAAATTAATATTGTGGAAAAATTGTTTGGTCTTAATTTAGGGTGTATTTTTATTTTTTTTAGGTAGAATTCATTTTTTTCTTCTTATTTGTTTTATTTCCTTTTTTATTTTTGTTTTCCTTTTCTATTTAGTTTTCTTTGTTCTTATTTTTCTTTCCTTTTTTTTGTTTGAGTCTTAGTCCTTTGTTCTTGTTGGATTATTATTTGATTGGAAGCCTAATTATCATTGTTGCATGCTTTGATTGATTTGAATGGCTTTTTATTCAACACCATATTCTAATTTTTCATTTTCAAGTTATCCCCCTTTAATAGAAAATTCTTCCTTGGAAAACATAGTTCAAAATTATATTGAGGAGTCTAGAGCGAGGAGTCTAAAATTTGATGAAATTATAAAAGGACTTCAAACCCCAAAGGAAGTTAGTGAGGTGGGATCCACTTCCATAGGATGTCTAGTGAGTCATGTGGCCGATGATTCGTTGGCACCCATTCAGGAGCTTAGTTCTTTCGATCTTGCTAAGGATGAGCATTTAGGGGTGAGTTGCATAGAGAGTGGAGAAGAATTGGAGAGTTGTAGCACCTTTCAAGAACATGTTTGTGAGGAAGAAAAAGAACATGAGCTCGCAGTGACAGAGGAAGTTCAGGAGGTAGAGTTTGAGGTTGAAAAGCCTTCGTCTGATTTATCTTCTCCATCCTTTGTAGATTTTGATTGTTTTTTTTTTCTATTCTCACGAGTCAGTTTTAGAGTCTGAGTCTCTTTATTTTGATCTTTCTCCTTTTATGTTTATTTTATACAAAAATACTAAAAATAATTATGTTTCAGGGGCCCATGAGAAACTAGTAAGCTTGCTAGCGATAGTGAGTTTTATTGATTCAAGGAAGAAGGGCCCAAAGAAATACGAGAATTTTTATGTGCCTTGACAGACTGCACGAGCACGTCGAGCTAAAGACGATAAACAAGCGCTTATGGGAGGCAACCCAAGTTACTTCGTTATTGTTTTTTATGTCTTGATGTTTTTGTTTTGTAGGAGTTCCCGTGCTCTTGTCTATGCCAAGCATCATGAAAAGGTCATCATTCCAGGGCAGTATGGTTCACCCCTTCCATTCTTTATTTGTTCTCATGCTTGACTATGCTTTATTGATTTATACATCGAGGACAATGCATGTTTTAAGTTTGGGGGTGGAATATCATGTTTGTGGAGCCCTTGAGCATCTGAGTTCGGGCTATAGTTTTGAGCTTTCTTTGAATTGAGCATATGGTTGTTTTCTGGATGCTATTTTTGCATGACTATGATTTCCTAGGATAGGCTTTCTTGTCAATTTTCAAGCTTTCGATGAGTTGTAAGCATGAGTGCCCAAAAAGGGAGACTTTTTAAACTTTTTCTAGGAGATGTCTTGCATGAGTAGAGTATGTGTCTTGGCTAGATTTGGATTTGAATGCTTAGGAGCGAATTATTAGGTTCATATGCTTGTTGTCACCTCGATAGGTGTAGGGAAGAGTTAAAGAGTTAATTTTTTGCAAATTAGCATGTTTGATCTTGCTTAGGAGGAAAGAAAAGAATATATGTTTATTATGCTCATAAAGAAAAATCATTCTTGTTGTCACAATTTGAAAGAAAAAAAAAAAAGAAAGTCATGACTTATGCGCGCAATGCAATGTTTAATAAAGCTTAGGCAAAAAGAGCTACCCCTATTGTGATCAGTTAGGCCAACCAAAGGGTAAAACTCGGGTTAAGGGTCCCTGCAATAGGTGTGTGAAAACTAGTGCCACATAAAAATGCATGTTGTAATTTTCAATTATAAGCACCTAAGTATGGAGGAAAACAAACTAATTTGTTCCATTGACTCGTTAGTGAATCCTTAGTGCCAGTGTAGAGGGAAGATGAGTTGAGAGTTTAGTAATCCAATCCCGAGCTAGTAGAGTCTGATCTCGTTAAGTTAGATCTCGCTTGTGTAAGTTAATTTTGGAAAACTTTTGATTTGTCTCCCTCATTGGTCCTTATGTGCATGTCTCTTGATTGCTTGATTATTGACTTTTGAGCCTTGAGGATTGAGTCATGTTTGTTGCATCCATTCTTCCATTGTATGCTTGATATTTAGTTTGCTCGAGGACTAGCAAAAGCTTAAGTTCGGGGGTGTTTGATAGCGAGCATAGCTAGCTAGTTTTCCCTAATTAATTTAGCTAGTCTTTTATAATTTATTGGCCAAAATGATGTGTTTTTGTGTTGTATTTGTAGGAAATAAATATTTGAGCTAATTGCGTGTTCGGGACATGAAAAAGGTCTAAAAGATCGAAAAAGGATCAAGTTGGAAGAAGTCAAATTTAGCCCAGCTGATTAAAAAAAATAAAATAAAATCACAGCGTCGCGACGCTCTCGACAAATTACAGCGTCGTGACGCTGTCCATAGCGTCTCGACGCTTGATAACTCTCCAAAAGGGAGTTATTTAGACCTTATTTCTATATTGATTTGCGTGTCTTTTGTGCTTAATAGGGTTGCTTTTAGATAGATAGTATATGTTTTAACCCATTTGGAAGAATGGAAGCTTTGGAAATTATTTTGTGCAGAATATGTTGCTGGGCGACTTGAGGGAGCAAACTCTGTGCTGGAGCAAAGCTGGGAGCAAAAACTGCCACGTCACAGCTCGTTAGCCAATTTAACAAACTGAATTCTGTTAAGCCAATCTCGGGATAAAGGAGCAAGGAGAACCATCCACGTGTCTAGGTCAACCTGATTCAAGCATTCCTCAACTCTATAAAAGGAGATAGCCGCCCAAGTCAAATTCATTCCACTTTGGGGAGAAACATTCCATTCTTGGAAAGGTTACTTCCACCTTTGGGAGCCGAATAGAGGAGAGATTGGAGACCATCAAGAAGACCATCAATTGCAAGCTGATCAAGGGAATTAATACTTTCTTGCGTTATTTTGTAATTATGGATATGCTTACTCAGATTGTAACGTGTGTTTCCATGCATTTTATGAACTAAGTAGCTTTAGGCGTTGGTTAGGGAACATGTGATTGCTGTGCTTAATTTCCAGTAATAAATATTGATTCTATGCATCTTGATTAATTGTTGTGTTTATTTCTATTTTATGCCCGCCTGGCCAGCCGGTATGAATACCTCTCTCTAGTTTCAGGGATGATTTAGGGAGTGTGTGGCGATTAATCACACTAGATCATTGTGTATTGGTGAACGCCAGTGACTGAGCTAGGGATAGCCAGTTGCCTAGTGCTGGATCGGTAGTGCTTCATTGGATTTGAAACATATTCTAAAAAATCCGGAGTTCTGGGAGGAATCCGCTAATAAGACTGCGAGAGTTTTTCATGATCAATAATATTGCTAGAGCATCTTTTAAAACAATTACTAAATCCTGACCAGCACCTGTTTCTAATCTGCCTGCCTATTTGTTTACTTTTTGTTCTGTCATTTCTTTTGCTTCAGCATTTTATCAAAAACCAATCATTTTACCTACCTTTGAAACCATTGAAATGTTATACAAAATAGATAAAGTGAAAGCTAATTCAGACCTTGGATTCGATAAATACTTATTACTTGCTGCGGATTGTGTATACTTGCACAGAGTTCTAGAGTCTTTTTGCATATCATTTTACTCACTCTAGGAACCGAACAACGCTGTCGGCAGATTTTCTATAAATTCATCCTTCTGTGCTACTGATTGGTGGAAATCCAATTGGTTAGATTTTAGCCCTAATTTCGACTAGAGACCTTTTGTTGGAGCAAAAGGCAAGGCCAAGGAGCGGGAATCAAGCGAGAAGACGTGGAGATTGTGACGGGGACGTGCGGTGTCGGCGGATTCGAGTTTCCCTTTCTCTTTCCCTTAACTCTTGTAGTTTTTATGGCTTTTCTTTCAATTAGTGTTTGTGGTTTAGAGACTATGAATTGCTAGTTGTTTGTCTTAGGGTTTGATGTAGTTGTTTTTAGGTTGTTGGATTGATTTTTGGGATGAATGTGCCTTTATTTTATTCTTGCAATTTTGTGTAATGCTTTCAATTACTTGATCACTAATTGAATGATTTGAGTGTTGAATCTAACTCGGGAGAGAGGATTTGGCCTAAGACTTACCTTGTTTAATTGCATGACTAGAGTAGAAATTCTAAGTTTGTGACGGGATTTGGAATATCTCGAGAAGTATAACAAGAACTAAACCGAATAATGCCTTGCATGTTAATGAACTTAGATAGGGATATCAAGTTAATTATATGCATGAGAATCAATTATACTCGGGAGAGGTAATCGTGATAGAAGTTTCCTTGGCTTGTAGAATAATTGCACAATTAATTCATTCCTATTAATCAATCATCAATCTTAAATAATGAAATCAATTCCCTAAGAGTCTTTCCATTTGAGTCTCCACCCTTTATTTTATGCTTTTTGTCTTTAGATTTATCTTTTTCATTAAGTTTTGCTCCCTAAATAAAATTGAACAAAAGTATTCACGGTACTTAATTTGCTAGAAAACCAATCCAGAGGACGACACTCGTTTAATCACGAAAACACTATATTATTACTTGACCCGTACACTTGCGGTATGCAAATTGCGCATCAGTCAGCCAATGTCCAACCTATTGCTTTGCGATATTGCTGCAACAACTTTATTAAGGCCTCTTCATCTTCCGACATTAAATCTGGTGCAACAATAATGGGCAACGTCTCACCTTCCCCAAGATACACATACTTTAGATGATCCGGCAAGGGCTTCAAATCTAAAGTGGGTGCCTAAATCAGGGATGGCTTAATAGGAGTTGCCTTCCTTTCATCCAAATCTAAAGACTCAAAAACATCCTCACACCTAGAAACTTATTTTTCAACTTTTCTTTCTAAAGAACAAACTTCTAAATCCTCTACACTAATCTCACCATGATCTTCCAAATGTTTGTTTGTCAAATCCTCCATTGTTGTCTCAACAATTATGTTCTCCGAAATTCGAATGAAAGAACAATCTTCCACTTCATCTGGATACTTCATGGTCTTAAAGACATTAAACTTCACTTCCTCATTATAAACCCTCATTGTTAATTCCCATTTTTGAACATCTATCAATGCCCTACCAGAAGCCAAAAATCGACGACCAAGAATAATTGGGACATCTTTATCTGCCTCATAATCTAAGATAATAAAATCAACAGGAAATATGAATTTATCTACTTTCATTAAGACATCCTCAATTTTACCTTCTGGATATGTGATAGACCTATTGGAGTGTGACTGTGGTAGGCCTAGCTTCACCAATACCTAGCTTTCGATAGACCGAAAGAGGCATAAGGTTAATGCTTGCGCCTAAATCAAAAAGTACTCTCCCTAACTCTTTTCCACCTATAGAAACAGGAATAGTGGATGACCCTGGATCCTTAGCCTTGGTTGGTAGCCCATTCTTAAGAATAACACTACATTCCTCAGTAAGAGATACAGTCTCAAATTCACCTAACCTCTTCTTCTTACTCAAGATATCCTTAAGAAATTTAGCATAATTTGGCATTTTCTCTATAGCTTCTACTAAAGGAATATTTATATGCAATTGCTTAAGAATCTCTAAAAACTTCTTAAATTGACAATCCTGATTCTTAGGCTTCTGCCTTCGTGGAAAAGGTAGAGGTGGTACATAAGGTGGGGGCGGTACATAAGGTGGTTCCACATCTGGAACAGAACCAGATGCTCCAGCATTATTATTGCTGCCTCCATCACTCTTACCAGACTCCGACTCTTTCTCAACAACAACATTTTTATCACTACTCTTCTCTACATCCTGGGTTTTACTAGGCTCTCTTCTCTCTTCTAGTGGCTTACCACTCCTTAGAGTCACTGCCTGTACCTGCTCCTTATCTTCCCTTTTAGGGTGTTCAGTATCCGCAGGAAGTTTCCCTTGAGACCTTGCCTTCAGCTCATTAGCTAGCTGACCCATTTGCAATTCCAGGGCTCTCATTAAAGCTTGATTACTTTGAATTGCGACATCAATACGAGCCAAATATTCCTTCATCATTTCCTCAAGAGAACTCTCTGAATTTTTCTGGGGCAAAGCCTGCTTATTTTGCTGGGGCAATGCCTGCGATTTAGCAAATCCTGACTGGTTCACCTTTTGCTATGCTTTGGGGATTTGAAAATTGCTTCCTTATCCTCCCCATGCAATGTTGGGATGGTTGTGCCAACCTGGATTATAAAAGTTAGAATAAGGGTTATTCCTTTGATAACCTACAAAAAACACAAAAGCTGGATTGTTGGGGCAAAACACATAGTTGTGTTCTTCACACAATAGACACATGATTCTTTTGTAATTTGGTTCACCACTGCAGCAGGCTCCGCCACTGGTGCCTGTGGAACATGACTAACCACTGTTACATTTTTAATAGCGTTAACTAACATTGCAATATCAGCCTTAATGGTAGACACACCATCAACTTCTAACACACTCTTAACTTTTTTATTTGAGCCTCTAACATCCGACCACTGACAACTATTATTTGATGTTCTCTCTAAAATTTCGTGGGCTTCATTAAAGGTTTTTGCCAAAAGGGCCCCTCTCGTAGAGGCATCGACCATACCTTGGGTTGCCATGTTTAGCCCATTGTAAAATGTTTCCATTTGGATACAATGAGGTAAACCATGGTGGGGACACTTACGCAAAAGCTCCTTAAACCTCTCCCAAGCCTCACTAAAAGTTTCATCTTCAAGTTGCCTAAATCCCACTATCTCACTCCTTAACTTGGCATTCCAAGTTGGTGGAAAATACTTGCTAAGAAAATTTTCCGCTAACTCATTCCAAGTTCTAATTGATCCAGGAGCAAAAGAATTTAACCATGTCTTTGCTCCATCTCTACGAGAATACGGGAACAAAGTTAATCTAAGGGCACCCCTAGACACTCCCTGAATTATAAACGAATCACTAACTCCTAGAAAAGACTTAAGATGTAAATGGGGGTCTTCAGATGACAAACCATGGAACTGACCCACGGTTTGTAACATCTGAAACATTATCGGTTTCATTTCAAAATTTGTTGCCTCAATTTGAGGACGTGCAATTCCTGGATTTAGCTCATCAAACATCGGGAAAGCATATGCTCGAATGGCTCTGGCCCTATCATTCGCCACCAAGATAAGGTTCTCAGTCTGATTATTTTGCTTTCCATTTTGCTCCAGCGGTGGATTAGGCTGCAGCTGGGGATCAACTTGACCTTCTGGAATTTTCAGGAGACGCGACACGTTATCCATTGGATTTTGATTTCTTCGTTGCTCTCTCCTTCTTATTCTGAATGTCCTTTCAATTTCTGGATCAAGCTCGAATCTCACCCCAGGAGGATCGCTCATGCACCAATCTCACACCTGCAAAAACAAAAAAAAAAACAATCAAAAAGTTCTAGCACCAAACCACTAAAACACATATACAAAACAGATAAAATAAAAACTTATTCAAGTCCCCAGCAACGACGCCAAAAGCTTGTTGCCTTCTAGAGTGGGGTAAAAATATGATAAAAATGCTCTCTAGAATACTATGCAAGTGCATATAGTCTGCAGCAAGTGATAAGTAATTTATCGTATCCACGAGGATTTGAATAGCTTCCACTCTACCTATTTTATGTAACTCTTTAATGGTTTCAAGATTGTTAAAATGATTGATTTTGATAAAATGCCGAAGCAAAAGAAATAACAGAGCAGAAAGTAAACGGATAAAGCAGACAGATTGGAAACAGGCGTTGGTCACGATTTCTGTAATTGTTTTAAAGGGTGCTCTAGCAATAATATTGATTAGGCAATTCTCTTGCAGTCTTATCAGCAGGATCCTCTCGAAACTCTGGATTTTTTGGAATGTGTTTCAACTCCAATGACGTGCTATCGATCAAGCACTAGGTCGGTTATCCCTAACTCAGTTACTGGCGTCCACCAACACATAATGGTCTAGTGTGATTAAATGCCACACACCTCTCAAATCATCCCTGAAATTAAGAGGTGATATTCATATAGGCGGGCAAAAAATAGGAATAAGCACAACAAATAATCAAGATGCTCAAATCAACATAAATTGCATAGAGAATGAAGCACGACAATTTCATAGATCCTAACCAACACCTAAGTAAATTTAGTTCATGGAGTAAAAAATAACACACGCTACAATCTGAGTATGTGCATCCATAACTACAAGAAATTTACAAGAAAAGATTAATTCCCATGAAGAAATCCGTAGTTCATGGTCTTCTTCAAGTCTCGAATCGTTCCTCCCTTATTCGGCTTCCAAAGATGGAAAGTAAGCCTCCACGAATGGAATAAGACTTTCCTCTCTCGAATTTCGAATAATTTGGACTTGAGACGGCTACTTCCTTTTATAGAGTGGAATCAACCCTAATGAGGTCAAATTTTACACTTGGAGGGCTCTCCAAGCTTCCTAGATCCGAGATTAATTCAGTTAACGCCACCTCATTAATGAATCACGTGCGGCCCACGTGGCAGTTTTGCTCCTTGCTTTGCTGGATCATGGATTTTGCTCCCTCAAGTCGCTCAACATTATTTTCTGCACAAAATAACTTCCAAAGCATCCATTCTTCTAAATGGGTTAAAACATATAATATTCACCTAAAAACAACCTATTTGGCACAAATGACACACAAATCACTATAGAAATAAGGCCTAAATAACTCCATTTTGGAGAGTTATCATACCCCAAAACTTGAACTATTGTGCGTCTCGAGCAATACTAACCAACCTTCCCTTGAGAATTCAAAACATTAGTCATAGCATAACTTAATCAAAACAGATAATCTAACACTTCCTTCATCCTTTACCTGAGCATTCTGCAAAACCAAGCACTGCTGCAACAAAATATTTCTTTCAGCATTGAACAAATAATCACAACCTTTAACTCAATCCTAAGAACTTACCACAGCCCAGCTCTATTATCAGACATATTTAAACACATTTTTTAAGGGGTTTAATCTTTCTGTTCTTCAGACTTAAAGCAGCCTTACAGTCATAAGCTCTTAAGCATGAGATGACCCATTTTATGGTTCAGTATACCCTTGCCTCAAACTTATCACCAATTAGGCTAAATACTCATTGCTAGCTAAAAAAATCCTTAGTTATTCTATCCCTTGCTTCTCAGAATGGTGACATATTATGATGACCCTCACCTAAGCCCTAGGAGACAGAAAACTGCTAGATTACTATTCATCATTCCAAACTTTTGCTCTACGAATTTTCTCAGCAAAATTTTCCACAATTTTTCTTTTCAGCAAATAATTTTTTTCTTCTTTTTTTTTTCAATATTTCCTAGGCAATCTTTTGACGCAAAGACAAACTGTGTGTGTCATAAATGTCCATGGTTACTCAACAACCTAGAAAATTATTATGAAGGAGAGGAATGCTCGAGCAAAACAAGCGGAGTAGCTAAAAGTCCCCCAACCTTAAATTATTCATTGTCCCCAATGAATCAACATGATAATTATACCCCCAAACTTAATTCATTTTCTATCTTAATTTTAAACTAAGCGTGGGACTAAGATTAACCTTAAGGTGGATCAAATAAGTCAATACTACCTCAGAATCTTTTTGTCGCAGCGATGACCAGGCTAGAAGAAATGCACAAGCAAAAGGTTTCTGGAGATCAGAACACCTTGATCTAATTAAGCTAACTAGTCCAAGCTTCAAAAATTCAGAAGAAAATGGTTAAGTTAGGAATGTTTAGTGTGCCATAGAACAAAAACACTTCAGAAATTTCTTTAAAATAAACGAAAGCATTTACAATAAGCAGATAATTTCATGGCCTATAAAAACAGAAAACAAACAAACAGCAAAAATAAAAACAGAAAAATCAAAAGAAACTGGGGTTAGGAATACGCGAGCAACAAAAATATTTGAACAAAAATAATGCTCGCCCAACTTCTTTTCCTTCATCAATATTCCTGACCCTGAACATCCTCATTTTCTTCCTCTCTTTCAACTGGTGGTTGCAGCCGGTACTCGGAGGTCGATGGTGGCGGCCGGTAGTCGGAGGTCGAAGGTGGAGCCCGATAGCCGGAGGTCGAAGGTAGCGGCAGGTAGTCGAAGGTCGATGGTGGAGCCTGGTAGTCAGAGGTCGACAATGGCAGTCGGTCAATGAAGGTCAGCGGCGGTTGATAATAAGAGGTCGACAGTGGCGACCGGTCGGTGGAGGTCGATGACGGCCAGAGTTTGAGGTCAACGGTTGCGACAAGTCCGTGGTATTCGGTCAGCGGAGGTCGACAGTGACAGGTCGTTGGAGGTTAACGGCGGTCGCGGTAGTCAGACGTCGACGGTAGTAGTCGACCGCGACTGTTCATCAGTGGTCGACGATGGCGACTGGTAGTCAAAGCAATTTAATTTCCTTTTAATTAACCTAACTCTTAAATTAATTACCCAAGAAAATTAAAATAAGCATTTCCATTTTCATACATTAACATAATATTTATATTAATAGCTCATGAACATTAACAAGCACATAAATTACTTTCATAAATATAAGTCTATATTTTTTACTAAAGTAATTTCATGCTCAATGCTTCTCAATTTTCATCCATTTAATATAACACTTTATATTAAACATCCATGAAAATAGAAATTCATGCATAATTCATACATCATAACAATTATAATATAAATATGTGTGAATATGCTTAACCTATGGTGGGATTTTAAACTATATGGCATCCATAAAGCAAAATAAATAGCTAAGTAGACAGGTTTTGGCATCCTAGGACAAAATACATTAGAAAAATTACGATAATTAATCTAAAATTGCCCTATCTAGCCGTGTACCAACTTCAAATCGGGTCCAAACTCTTCGAACCATCAAGAATCGGGCTTAAATTGCATAAACTGCTTCAAAAAAATGCCTTGAACTAGCTTCAAATGTAATGAACCGAACCAAAAACCAACTCAAACCGATCAAAACAACAGAACCAGTCAAAACTCGAAGGAAAACAGTCAAATAAATCAAGAACCGGTCAAAAAACTATTGAAAACGATCAATAACTAGACGAACCGGTCAAATTCCACATGAAACCGGTCAAAAAACAGAGAATGTAATGCCCCGAGCATTTCAATGTGTTAATTCTCTTGTATTTTGACCAAGGTTAATTTAATTATAACCTGGCTTGTATTTTGGGAGTTAGTAAAAAATCTTATTGTTGAATGTTATTCCTTTGGGTGCTGAGCGTTACTGAAATAAATCCCTCTCTAAGTTGTTGGACTTGGTTTGTAATCGGCTGAGATATTGTTGCGTTAAAGTTCAGTACGCTGAATAAGGGGTTGGTTGAGAAATAGCTATTTTTGGGTTTTATGAGATAAGGAAAATGAATTAAAAAGAATTGGAAGAAAAAGGAAAGCAAAACCCTAACTCTCCCTCTCTTCATCTCTTCACGCGTGATTCCCCCCCCCCCAGCTGATTTCACGCCACCGACCAGACGTGCAGCCGCCGCCGCGCCGCCCAGACCTGCAGCCGTCGCCGTCGACACGCCGAGCCGTGGGTCGCTCTTTCTCCGCACGATTCTTCCCTCTGCGAGCCGTCTCTCTTCGCGCCGTCTCTCTCCCGCGTCTCTCCCTCTTCCCGCGGATCTCTCTCCCTCCGTCCAAACTGAGCGCCGCCGCCGCCTCTCTCCCTCTCTGTTTGAGCGATTTCAGCCAAGCAGAGTCGTGGGTAAGCTTTTTCCCTTCCGATCTTATTGGTTTAAGGCTCGATCTCACAGTTTTCTCTCTCGTTTAGCCTGATCCGCGCGCGTCCAGCATCGTGAGCCTCACTTTCGAGCATCCTTGCCTCTGTCCAGCGGCGTTTTGACTCCGTTCGGGACTGTTGCAGCATCGTCTAGCCTTGTCAGTAAGTTTCAAGTGCTTATCCTCGTCCCTTGGTTCATAAATCAGTTTACCCATTAGCATTAGGTGCTGGAAAATTAAGATGAGTTTGTTGTTCTGATCTGCACCGCCGTCTAGGAATCTTTCGACCTCAAGTATCTCGAGTTGGTGAGGTTTCAGCCTCCCTTGGGTGTTTTTGAGCAACCCCCTGTAAGTCTAGCTTGACCCATTGTTCGTTCGCTTTAAATCTCGGTTACCCAAGCCATAACGACTTCCAAATTACAGGTTCGGGCCATTTGCAGCCGCTGTACAGCACTTAATCGTGTCTGTTTGGTGCTGATTGGTAAGTCATCGTGCCCGAAAACCTTTGATAATTGTCGTGGTTGGCTTTAGTGCAATTTCTAACCCTTGGGTGCCTTTTTGGTGTTAGTTTCGTGTGATTTTGGACCCTGGACAGCACCCATTTAAGGAGTTTCAGTGTTGTGTTACCTTGTTCCAGCAAGGTTCATCCCCTATTTGGGTGAGTTTTAGTTCCTTGTTATTCGTTTTAGCTTCCCTTAGGTGTTTGGATGGTTGTTAAGTTATTCCCTAATCTCTATGAGCCTTGGTTGTGCTTGTAGGTTCATTTAGAGCTTGCTCCTGTAGTTTCCAGCTAGCGTGGGTTGTTTCTAAAGTGCTTTTGTAAGTAGTTTCTACTTTCTAGATTATGGTTGATTGTGTGAGCATGATGTTTGTTTATGTTTTATCCTTGTTCTTGTGAAAAGCATGTTCTGATGTTTATATTTGTTCTGAAACGCTTGAGATGAGCTTATTCTGTTTAGTGCTTGGGATAAGCATGTGTGATATTGTTAAAGCTTTAAATGTGTGTTTGCCGAGTTTTGGATGTCGATTAAGCGTATTGTGTTGGGTCGAGCATGTTTGGTTAGGCTAGCTTATGTCACGGGAAGTGTAGCATGAGTCTAGTGGTAGCGTTGCATGACGCGTAATTCATGTGTAGGTGCGCGGCGTGGCGCGTAATTCACATGTTCGGTTTAGCGTAGCATGACGCGTAATGCATGCGAATAGTTTTGTGTAGCGTGGCGTGTAATGCACGTGTAAGGTTTTGCGTAGCATGGCGCGTAATGCATGCGGTTAGTTTTGTGTGGCATGGCGCGTAATGCATGTGGTTGATAGAGTAGCATGACGCGTAAATCGTGTGTGGTTTTTAGGGTGTGGGTGCATAGTGTGGGAAGCATATGCATGTTGTCGTTTATTGCTTTCTAAGCATGATAGGTTTTTACTGCTTTTGGAAGCATCTTGTATGCGTGTGAGAAGCATGTTGTTTGCCTTGTTTGATGCTTGTGATCTAGCTCGTGTGAGCTACTTACCAGTACCGCGGTTGTACTGATACCCCCTTCCCCACCTTCCCCCCAACATTTTAGATGTTGCAGGTATCGAGGATGATCCGGACCTTGGTGGCGAGGAGGAGGACTATGAGGAAAATCCTTAGGCGTTGAGTTCTTTCGTGTTCTACTTTTCTTAGTTGCTTTATTAGTTAGCCTGAAATGTTTTACTTTGTGGTTCTGTGACGGTGAGGGATTCATCGGAGAAAGGTTTTGTTTTTGAGTTTAGAACTAGACTGGATAGTCTCGCAGAGTTTAATAATATGTGATAGCCAGTGGATTAGTTATTCCTGTTAATAAAATGTTTTTATAGCATGGTTTTGGCTTATTGCATGTTTTGGTAAAGTATGTCTTGTCTAGAGAAGATAGGTTGTGAAATCTGACTGTAGTTTGGTGGAGCTTGGTTGGTTGCCCGTTTAGAAGTGCTAAATGTCTTTTATCAGGTGAAGTAAAATTTTCTGATAACCAGTTCTACGCTGTTATGCTGCCGAAATTTTCGGTACATTCGGTCTAAAGTGAGTTGTCCTAGTTGCTTAAGAGTCTAGAGTAAGTAGTAACGTCGCTAGGCTAGAGGTTAGAGAACCTGGGGCGTTACAAAGAATCGGTCAAGAACAGGACCTAAAACTCACGAACCAGTCAAGAACCGCACCGAACTAGTCAACTTTCAAAGGAATCGGTCAAAATCGCCCGATCCGGTCAAACCTTGTGCGAACCGAGCCACAAAATGCTGGACCGCACCGAACCTTTGCCAAACCTGCTGGATCGCGCCGAACCTACGATTTAGGGCTGACGTCAGCTATTCTGTCTTATTTGGAATGCTGACATCAGCTCCGCTTTTTTTTTTTCGATAGCAACCTCTGTTTTTTCAGTTTTCTTCTTCTTCCAGCCTCTGTTTTCTTCGATTTTTGGCCAATTTTCTTCAATTCTTTGTCGCAAATCATCAAAACACGAACGATACAGACTTACAGACTCGATTGCAATTAAGATGCCCAAAACACCGAGCCCTTACATTGATCAAATCAACAAAAAAATTGCAAAACTAATGCCAAAACTTTAAACATCTACTAGCAAACCTTTCCTTCATCAAATGCATAAAGGCTACCCACCAAAAAAACCAATGCAAATTTTAGGAAACAAAATTAGATCTACGATTGGCTCTGATACCAATTGTAGGATTGAAATTCCCTAATTTCGTTAGTGGAAGCGAATTGGGACCGTTCGTAGTTAATTTTGTTTCCACCAAAATATCAATACATTGGCAAAGATTTAGAAAAGTATTCTAAATCAATTTATTAATCTAAGAGTACAACCTTAGAACTAATCTAAAAAGGAGAAACAAACATACTGTCGTTGTCGTCTCTGAAATATCAAGAACACCTTTCTTGATTTCATAGGGACCAAATGTCAATAATTGGGACACCACCAATTGATCTTCCCCGCTATGACTCTGAGATTATGAACGTAGTTGTGGGACTACCTAATCTTGAATGGGAAAAACTCTAGAGAGAAAAATTATCCCTTTGTGTTCTTGAGTTGAGAGAATATGAGAGGGAGGCTAGAATGAGACCTTAGGGTTAGGGTTCTCATAACCTTTCCTTTTATAAGTGAGGAAACCCTAATGTGAGGTTAGGAAACAATCTTGACCATTATATCAAAATCAATTAATTATTTCATTAAATTAATTAATTAAAGGTTAATTAATTAATCTCATGCACATTTAAATCTCATTTAAATGTAATTCCCTCACATAATATATAGTTTTAATTAAACTTAATTAAATCACATTTTATTAATTCAAGTAAACTAATCAATTAATTAATTCCAATAATAAATTAATTTTATAATTAAAAATCATCCATATTTAATTAATTACACATTAGAATCATATTCTAAATAATTCCCTCATAGACTATAGTTTAATTAAATCTCATTTAATTTAAACTAAATTGAATAATTAATTAATTCATAATTAATTCTTCTTCTAATTAAATATCAATTAGCCATATATTTGAACTCTTTCAAATATATCATTCTCTCAATATAATAAAGTTTAATCTCAAATTAGACTTTATATTTTAATGTATCACTATACATTATATTAATTGTATCTCATACAATTAAATTGATTTCCATATTGAATTTGAACTATTCAATTTCTCTCAAGATATAATTGTTCCTAATTACTCTTTACGAGCTAGTAGAGGGACCCAATGGACCTACAGATCAGAAGCTCCAATGATATGAGGTTAACTGATTAAACTCATTAATCAAGTTAACCAATATTCATTAACTGTGGGTCATTCCACTAAAGACCCACAGCTGAACTCTTCTCACTCTATAACATTTTTGTGTCCATGGATATAGACCTATATCGGTAAGTCAATCCTTCATGAGTGTCTGTAATCACAGTTGGGTCAAATTACCATTTTACCCCAGTGTTACATTTGTCTCCTTATCAGTTCAGTGAGAGGGTGGGATCCCTTTGTTCAAGTCCCAGAGTCACTACTTAAGGGAACACTCATCTACTTCTCCTAGAAGTGGGAATGAGTAAATTCCTTCTTGTGTTGTCGTGTCCCCAGCCTCCCACTCGGTCTTGTCCCCAAAAAGGAAAGTATATCGAGTCGGCATATTGGCCACTCTCACCCATGCTAATCAAAGGACAATCCTGAAGGATTGGAATTCCCAATTCCGTTACAGCGGAAGCAATTGGACCGTTCGTAAATTAATTTCGTTCTACAAAATACCAATACATTGGCAAAAGGTTAAGCGGTGAAAAACATACCTCCGTTGACGACTCTGAATACTTCAAGAATGATTCTTGATTGCTCTGCAACAACGAAAAACACCACCATTTGATCTTCCCCGCTATAACTCTGAGATTAGGAACGTAGTTGTGGGACTACCTAATCTTGAATGGGAAAAACTCTAGAGAGAAAATTCTCCCTAGAGTTCTTGAATTGAGAGAATATGAGAGGGCCTTATGGTGGCCATATGTTGTAGCACATAAACCCTAGGGTTAGTTTTCTATTTATAGGAGAAAGGCCATGAATAAAATATTCATTTAAAATCAATTATTTCCATAATTGATTTAATCTTTTCCATAATTAATCAATTCCATAACCAATCAATTCCATAATTGATTAATCTTTTTCATAAATGATTGATCACCTCCATAAGTGATTAAATCATTTCCATAAATGATTAATTACTTCCATAAGTAATTAATCATTTTCATAATTGATTAATTTCCAATTAATTAATTCTTTAAATTAATTAATCACCAATTAAATATCATATATTTAATTTCAGACCTTCTATTAGTTAATTAATTAATTACCCAATTAAATATCATATATTTAATTTCAGGCCTTCAATTAATTAATTCTATAATATGAATCAAATTCATATTAAAATTGGAACTCCTTCCAATTCTCTTATATCCTATAAATTTAATATGAATCAAATTCATATTGATATTTGAACTTCTTCAAATATTTATTTCTCTCATAATAATAAAGTTTAATTTCAAATTAGACTTTATATTTTAATGTATCATTATACATTATATTAATTTGTATCTCATACAATTAACTTAATTCCCAATATGAATTTGAACTATTCAAATTCTCTCAAGATATAATTGTTCCTAATTACTCTTTACGAGCTAGCAGGGGGACCTAATGGACCTACAGATCAGAAGCTCCAATGATATGAGGTTAACCGATTAATCTCATTAATCAGGTTAACCAATATTCATTAACTGTGGGTCATTCCACTAAAGACCCACAGCTGAACTCTTCTCACTGTAGAACATTTCTGTGTCCACGGATATAGACCTATGCCGGTAAGTCAATCCTCCACGAGTGTTCGTAATCACGGCTAGGTCAAATTACCGTTTTACCCTTGTGTTACATCTGTCTCCTTAAGTACCAGTGCTCCTCTAATGAACAACCTGTTTATGGTCCAACCATTAAACAGAAAGTCCCTCTCGGGCCAGTGAGAGGGCGGGATCCCTTTGTTCAAGTCCCGGAGTCACCACTTAAGGGAACACTCATCTACTTCTCCTAGATGTGGGAAGGAGTGAATTCCTTCTTGTGTTGTCATGTCCCCAGCCTCCCACTCGGTCTTGTCCCCAAAAAGGAAGGCATATTGAATCGACGTATTGGCCACTCTCACCCATGCTAATCAAAGGACAATCCCTCATGAGAAGGAGTTTATGACACACTCAGGATTAAGATTGAGTTACCTAGGTCATCGTATTGAAACAGTAAACTAACTAGTTAACGGTGTTACATCTAGTGGTTTACTATTTCGTGGTCCGGTCTTATGCAAACTCATTGCATAGGATACCCCCGCTCGCATGTCTCCTACATGGACGCCTTGGATTAATACGTCTGTATCGAATACAAAGCGGGCCGTATCACATAGTGTTACCAGGATAAGGTACCCAACATTAACCTTGTACTATAGACCTTTTAGGTTGTTACTTGAACACCAATCTCCGTATGTCCCCACATACTAGTTCAAGTCACATGTAAACAACCTTGGATCTTAGTTTATTGGATTTGGGTCAAATTGTGCAATATTTAACAATAACACTTTATTGTAGAAACTCAATAACACTTTATTGAAACAAGTATACAATTTGTTTACATTCACTATCTACGAGTTTTAGGGCATAAAACCCAACAAATCCCTCATGAGATGAAGTTCATGACACACTCAGGATTAAGACGGAGTTACCTAGGTCATCCTATTGAAACAGTAACCTAACTAGTTAATATTGTTATATCTGGTGGTTTACTATTTCATGGTCCGGTCTTATGCAAACTCATTGCATAGGATACCTCCACTCGCATGTCTACTACATGGACGCTTTGGATCAATAATTCTGTATCAAATACAAAGCAAGTCGTATCACATAGTGTTACCAAGATAAGATACCCAACCTTATCCCTGTACTACAGACCTTTTAGGTTGTTATTTGAACATCGATCCCCGGATGTCCCCACATACTAGTTCATGTTACATACAAACAACCTTGGATCTTGATTTATTGGATTTGGGTCATATTGTGCAATACTTAGCAATAACACTTTATTGTAGAAATTCAACAATACTTTATTGAAACAAGTATACAATTTGTTTATATTCACTATCTACAAGTTTTAGGGCATAAAACTCAACACCCCATGCATATGTATTTTTCATGATTTGTAAAAGAACCATGTTCATGGAAATTACCCTTAGAGGAAATTGATGTACATCTAGAGGAACTTGAGGTACGGTAGGCGAGACTCGACCCCACTAATTAGGTGCCAACTGACTATTAGATGGGGCGCACTCTCTAGAGGATGTTTACTATATCTTTTAGTTGGAAGAGGAACTCGAGGTTACGCTAGGCGAGATTCGACCCCACTAATTAGGTGCCAACTAACTATTAGATGGGTCGCATTCTCTATATGATGCCTACTTACCTCTTAGTTGGGAGAGGATCAGAGGAAGGATAATTGTTCATGTTAAGGCCTTAAAAGGAATTCATAATAAGAAGAAAGAGGAATAGGGTCCCACGGGAGATGCATAAAACATGACTACTAGAAAAGCATGAACCACGTTGCATGTGTTTTCATATCCTGACCCCAGTAGTGGGGTTACTTACTGAGTATTTTAAATACTCATTCCTTCCATAAATGTTTTTCCTTCAAGTAAAGACAAAGGCGTCCTTGTTGGAGAGTCATGGGAGACTAGGACCATGAAAGCATTTTGTTTTATCTTCCGCTTAAAGAGCTCGTTTTGAGTTATTTTACTATTTTACCTAAAACTCAATTTGAGAATTGTAGAGGTCGTGCTTGTTTTCTTTAGATTTTATCTTTTTAAAGTGTTTTGCTCAAAATTTTGGGATCCCAAATAAATGAGTGTTTTATGAGACTTTAAAATGCTTTACTTGTTTATGGCTTAAATTGTTTTAAATTTTAAGGCCCCATAGCATGCATGTGTAGTGAGTCCATTAGAGAAGTCGAGTTGTTACAATTTCTACCTGTTGAGTCTATTTGTTGTGTGCTAGCATGTTGTATGTCGTGTCCATGTTATATTTTCATAATATATATATATCGCTTCTTGAATTATGTGTTATGTGAGATGTTGGTTGGACGTTTGTTGCGATATGTTGGACTGTTGAGACGTTTTGGTTGACTTTGGTTGATTAGCTTGATGTTTTGTTATGATTGCCTAAATGAGCATGTTATTTATGTTGTGAGCGTGTTGCATAGTTGTCATGGTTTTCGAGCATAAAGCATGGTCTAATGGCATGATGCGTAGGATTCATGCATTCTAGTTGAAGGAATGGAATTCTCAATTCCGTTAGCGGAAGCCCAATTGGACCGATTCGCAATTTAATTTTGTTTCGCAAAATACCCATCCATTGGCAACATTCAGAACAATTCAGAATTATCTAGGCTAAGCAAACTCACCGTCGTCTGACGACTCTGAATTCTTCATGAATGCCTTCTTGAATGCCAGGGACCAAAAATGAAATCTTGGGACACCACCACAAGATTGCCCTGTTATCCTCTGAGTTTGGGAACTCAGTTGTGGGACTAAATTCTTGAGAGGGAATGTTACAAAGAAAAAAAAAACTTTTGTGTTTCTTGTTGAGAGAGAATGAGTGAGAGAATTTTTGAGTGAGCGATAAGAGATCTTGTTAGATCTCAAAACACAGAAATGACAGATGCACTCCAAGACCCCTACTGGCGTGAGATCTTAGATTTGAGTGAGTGAGAGAGATTTTTTTTTTAAAAAAAAATAATTAATTAAATAAGACGGATTTAATTTAATTAATTAAATGTTAACTAATTAATCACATTAATTAATTAAACTTACGTACATTTAAATCATATTAAATGCATTTCCCTCACATAATATATAGTTTTAGTTAATCTCAATTAAATCACATTTAATCAGATTAATTAAACTATGCAATTAATCAATTCACAATTAATTAATTCTTTGACCAATTAAATATCACATATTTAATTAATCAACCATTTTTTTCATATTCAAATGTGCATCTCTCTAATAACCTATAGTTTTGATATGAATCATATTCACATTAAGATTAATCTATAGTTTTAATTTAATTAAACCATATTTAACTAAATTAAATCATCTCAAAAAAAACTAAATTAAATTTAGAAATTAATTAATTCAAAAATTAATTAATTTTATAATTAATTAAATATCATTTATATTTAATTAATTACATATTAGAATCTTATTCTAATATATCTCTCATATATTATAGTTCAATTAAATCACATTTAATTCAACTAAATTGAATGATTAACTAATTCAAAACTAATTAATTAATTCACTAATTAAATATTATATACATAATTAGTCATATATTTGACCTCCTTCAAATATATTATTATCTCAATAAAGTTTAATCTCACATTAAACTTTATATTATAATGTATCACTATACATTATATTAATTGTATCTCATACAAGTAACTTGATTCCCATATTGAATTTGAACTATTCAAATTCTTTCAAGATAAATTGTTCCCAATTACTCTTTACGAGCTAGCAGGGGGACCTAATGGACCTACAGATCAGAAGCTCCAATGATATGAGGTTAACTGACTAAACTCATTAATCGAGTTAACCAATATTCATTAACTGTGGGTCACTCCACCAAAGACCCACAGCTGCACTCTTCTCACTGTAGAATGTTTCTGTGTCCACGGATATTGACCAATAACGGTAAGTCAATCTTTCACGAGTGTGCGTAACTACAGTTGGGTCAAATTACCGTTTTACCCTTGTGTTACTCATAAGGGTAAAAAATATACCTATTTTACCCTTATATTTAGCTCAATTCCTTGTCAAGCGTTGCATGTTTAGATCAATTTTACTATTCTAGAGCTCAAAATATGTTAAAGTTGATGAATTAAGGAGTCGAGAGTCTCATTTGTCAAATTATGCTTGTTTGTGCTTCAAAAGACACAAGTTTATATGAATTTGACCCAATTTGGTGTTGTGTAGGATAATAGAGGAAGGTTGGAAGTTACCAAGAAATGCGACCGCATTACTGGGAAAGCTAAAATCAAATGCGACTGCATTTCTAGAAAAACGAGGTCGTTCCGAGTCCGTCGCGGGTCGTTTTGAAAGTGACTTTTGCGCACCTAACCGGCCGTTTTGACCCCGAAAATGACTGGGCTACCTACCAGCACCTATTTTGTGGCTCCTCAACCACTCCTCACACTATATAAGCTCGTGATTCGAAGTCAAATGCAAGTAGAACTCACTGGGAGAAGAGGGTGGTGACAGAACCCTAGTAGACGCTCATGAGTAGGGATGCCCGAGGTCCTTCTTAGAAGACTGAATTCTAACCTTAGTTAGACATCAAACCTTAGTGTTTGTAGGGATTTTCACCCTATTCCCATTGTAAAGGAGAGTAGAGTTTCGAGCGAACTCTAGAAGGATTGGATAAAAGAAAAAACCCTAGTAATTAGCTACTGCCATTATTTCCAGCAATTGTCACTTTTCATTCATTTGTATTCTTTATATTTTATTTCAATGAAAAGTTGTTCATTTTCACTTTATCCCACCATGCTTAGCTAAATTCCGTTGAGGGGTTCAATATGGTGAATTCCTTTATGGTTCAATAGCTTGAAAGTGTTTATTCGCTTAAGTTTCTATTCAATGCATGTCATTCTTTATTGATTATCATTTTGATCTTGCTGAGTTTAAATTGATCACTTAGACCTTGCATGCTATGTGAGTTTGATCTCGAAAGGGACAAACGATATCGATTCTCATAAAGGTGATATAGGAGAAAGGGCTCAAAAGAGTGTATTCGGTGTTATAGGGCAAGCTGCCTAAGGCACCCTATAACAACTATAGGGTTATAGATTGGATTCGTGAATTATCTATGTCGGAGTCGAGTCACAGAAATGTGCATAACGGTACTCGCTTAGCCTTCTAACAGTTCTTGGGAGCAAGGCGAAATAGAAGTTAAATCTGACCCAATGCATTGAATAGGCTTAAGTTGAATAATCTATAATTAAAGTTATTTGCCTTTGGGATGAAACTATATTGAACACCTCGTTTTATTTATCATTGTTATCTCTTTACTTATTTTGTTTATTTTCCAAAAATCAAATCATCAATTATTTCTTTGATTACCTATTTTAAGCAATCTTTGAATAGTTTTTCTTCAAATCTGTGTTTCCAATTTAGTCCTCTTGGGATCGATACCCTTGGAATACTTCTAAGGTTTTTATTACTACGTGCGACAGTGTATACTTGCACTAAGGTTGGCTGAATTATTCTCATTTCATTATCTATCATCTTTACTAACATATTCATCCAGCGAACCATGCACCAAGTTTTTGGCATCGTTGTCGGGGACCAAAAGTGAAACCAGTTTTGTTATTGAGATTGCAATTTGATTGCGATTCGATTGCGACCGCATTTCTGTCTCAAAGGGAATTTGACTTTAATTTGGCATTTTTTTCTTGCAGATTGAGGCTAGTGCATGAGCAAGGGGTGTCCACTCCTTGATATTGATCCTGAGATAGAAAGAACCTTTCGTCGTCATAGGAAAGAGCAAAGACGAAAGAGAAGGGAACAACAAAAGTTGAGCGCACAGGTGTTGGGTTTAATGTCCTATAAACTCGTAGTTTGTAAATCATTAAACATATTCTATTTTCAATAAAGACGTTATTGAGGTTATTCAGTAAAAGATGTTATTGAATATGTAAATTGCGAATGATTAACCTAAATCCAATAAACTAAGATCCTTGACTATAAAATGAATACTCGAACTATATGTAGGGACATATCATAGGATCAAGTTCAAGTTTATAGTCAAAATAGTCTATTGTATAAGGATACGGTTGGGTGCCTTATCCTGGTGACACTATCGACGCGGCCCACTTTGTATTAAGTACAAACGATGAGATCCTAAGTCGTTCATGTGGAGACATGCGAGTGGGGGCGTCCTATGCAATGAGTTTGCATAAGACAGGACCACGAAATAAGTCACTTTCTCTTTATAACGCCGTTTACTGAAGAAGCTGACTATTTCTCATAGATGACCTAGGTAACTCGTTCTTAATCCTGAGCTAACTATGAACTCCTGTCTATACGAAATTATCCTTTGATCTGCATGGGTGAGAGTGGCCAGCATCGCCGACTCAACAAGCCTACCATTTTGGGGATGAGATCGAATAGATAGTTGGGGACATAGCTTTGCAAGACGGAATTCACTCCTACCCAATTCAGGGATAGCAGAGAGGTTGTTCTCTTAAGTACTAACTCCAGGACTTGAACAAGGGGCCCCACCCTCTCGTTGGATCGAGAGGGACTTAGGTTTGATGGTTGGACCACAAACCGATTGTTCATTAGAGGATTAGTGGAACATAAGGAACAAGAAGTACTATAGGGGTAAAACGGTTATTTGACCTAGCTATAGCTACGAACAACCTGTGAAGGAACGACTTACTGAACATGGTTAAATCAAGTGGACGAAAATATATCTATAGTGAGGGGAGTGCAACTATCGAGCTATAGTGGAGTGTCCCGGTAGTTAACGAATGTTGGCCAGCTTAGATAATGAGATTAGTCGGCTAGCCTCGAATCGTTGGAGCCCATGATCTATAGGTCCATTAGGTCCCTCTACTAGCTCATATCGGATTAAAGCCTAGAACATATTGATAGGAATCTTTGAATTGTTCAAAATCGGGAAATAGGGTATTGTCGTAAAATTGTGTTCGACACAATAATTTAATTATGAATTAAATTAGAAAATGAGAGATAAGGTATTTAAAAGGGTTTAAATACAATATACATGAATTGAGATTCATATATAAAGAATACACAATAAAAGGATGATTAATTTGATTAATCATTTACAATTTGTGAGGCAAGCTTCAAAATTGAATTTGTGATTAATTTCAATTGAGAATTGAAATTAATATCATTCATGCTGAAAATATAATTGATTTTGAATCAAAAGTAAGTGGAAAAACTTGGAAATCCACTCTTGCATGAAGACTCAAAGTGGAATTACACCACATTCATGCAATAGTGCATGTTGTGTTGCTTGAACACCTAGCTTCCACTTTCACCATCAAGACCACCAAGGGTCTTGCATTTTGAAGGTCCTTCTTGCATGGATTCTCTCTATATATAGAGGAAGAATCAGATTGTGGAAAGACACATCATTTACCTTAATGTTATGCTGCTGAATTTCTTCCTCAATCACTCTCTCATCTCATATCTCCATAGAGCTTGAACCTTCAAGCATTCCCTTCCCATTCCCTATCACTATAGACTCCCACAAGTCGTTCTCGGCCCGGAGAATAGTAGGGAAGACTCTAAAGGTTGTCCAAGAGAAGTTGGAGAAGGAAAACACCACAAGGAGCTCTTCATTTGTGAGCTACAAAGGTTGGTGTTCTCTAAACTCTCTTTTCTGTCTTTTATAGAACATGCATGCTTTAGGTGCAAAATTGAATGTCTTAAATGCTTTCGATCTTCAATTGCTTCCGCATGTGTTATATGAACACCTACAACAGGAACCTCTAGAAGAAGCTTCTTACATACAAGAGTTTCTGATGGAACAACCTGGAGTCGATCCTCAAGTTAACCCACATAATCATGGAAGGGAGCAAAATGGTGGGAGAATCCCACCAGTACCTCCAGTTCCACCAGTGCCACAACAAGAAAATCCAATTTACATTGCTGAAGACCGAAATAGAGCAATAAGGGACTATGCCTTACCCGTTTTTCAGACTTTAAATCCAGGAATTTTGGAGCCACCGATAGACGCTCCACAATTTGAACTAAAACCAGTGATGTTCCAAATGTTGAATACCATGGGTCAGTTTTCTGGACTTCCAAATGAGGATCCACATAAACACATCAAGCTATTTTCTAGAGTTTGCAATTCTTTTAAAGTTACAGGAGTGCCTGAAGATACTTTGAAGCTAAAGCTTTTTCCATTTTCTTTGTAGGGAGATGTTGAAACTTGGTTGGACTCATTCCCTCCAAACTTCATCACTTCTTGGAACGATTTGGCTGAGAAATTTCTAGAAAAGTTTTTTCCTTCCAATAAAAATGTCAAATATAGAGCTGAAATTATTGCTTTTAAACAATCTTACAATGAACCTTTGGATGCAGCCTGGGAAAGATTTCAAAGGTTTGTTCGGAAGTGTCCACACCACGGATTGTCTGCTTGCATCATCTTAGAGCATTTTTATAGCGGATTGGATCAAGCTTCAAAGGCACTAGTCAATGCATCTGCAAACGGATCTTTCTTAAAGAAGTCTGCAAATAAGGCACATGCTATCTTGGACACCATAGCCACAAACAATAGACACTGGGGAGAAGCTGAGCCAAAAACAATCTTGAAGAATCCTGCTAAAGCAGTAGAGACAGAGGCTAATTCTACCATTTAAGCTTAAATCAAGGCTATCCACAGCATGATGATGTGCAAGACTATGGGCAATAAAGCCAACATAGCTCCTGCCAATGCTATTTCTTATCCCTGCTGTGAAAATTGTGGTGAGGAACACACTGCTGACAATTGTCCACTAAATTTCGCGTCTGTCTTTTATGTAGGTCAACAAGGGAACTAGAACCAGAATAGATGGAATCCATACTCGGCTACCTACAACCCAGGTTGGAGACAACATCCAAACTTCTCTTGGGGAGGACAAGTCGGCTCAAGTAATTCCAATACAAATCAGTTTGGGAAACCTCATACACAACAGCAGCCGCAAAAGAACTTCCAACCAGTCCCAGTGCAAAATCAAGAGTCAAATCTAGAGACTCTTATGAAAGAGTACATGGCAAGAAACGATGCCGCTGTTAGAAATTTGGAAGTACAAATTGGACGGATTGCTCAAGAAATCAAAAATAGACCACAAGGGATGTTGCCCAGCAAGACTGAGATCCCTCACAGAGAAGGAAAAGAGCAATGCAAGGCAGTCACCTTGAGAAGTGGACTAGAGTATGATGGTCCAAAGTACCCCGTGAGTCAAGAAGTAAGGAAGATCCCAGAAGAAGCTCAAGAAAATTCTCTAGAAAAGAAATCAGAAGTTACCTCAGAAGTTATACAGAATAAAGAAAATGAAGAAAAGACCAATGAGCATGAAGCGTTGGAAGAAAAAAATGAAAGTTCAAGTTCAGAGAAAAAACAAGAGAATGCGACCGCAATTGCGACTGCAAAACCTAAAAAGTTCATTATAGATCCATAATACAGACCACCACCTTCATACCCTCAAAGATTTAAATTTGCTTCACAGGATGCACAATTTAAAAAGTTTTTAGATGTTTTAAAGCAGCTACATATCAACATCTCGTTGGTAGAAGCGCTTGAACAGATGCCTACTTACGTGAAGTTCCTGAAGGACATTCTATCCAAGAAAAGAAGATTGGGAGAATATGGAACAGTTGCACTTACTAAATGTTCTAGTGCATTGGTAAAAAATGAAATCCCTCCCAAACTCAAAGATCCAGGAAGTTTCACCATTCCATGCTCCATTGGAGGAAGGAATGTAGGCAGGGCTTTATGTGATCTACGAGCGAGTATAAACCTGATGCCATACTCAGTTTTTCAACAGTTGGGGATAGGTGAAGCAAGACCAACAACTGTAACTTTGCAGTTAGCTGACAGATCACTAACACAACCTATTGGCAAAATTGAAGATTTGTTAGTCAAGGTTGATAAATTCGTATTCCCAACAGATTTCATCATTCTAGATTGTGAAGTTGATGACCGCAAAGTGCACGGGCCGCAAGTAATATAAAACGGTAGTAATACCGAGTATCGAATCCACAGGGAAGCGAAGCGAAAATTAAGCAAAAATAGAATCTCTTGAGCACTAAAAGTACTTAGGCAAAATAATATTTAGGGAGCAGCTCATGCAAATAAGAAAAATTTAAGATTTAAAGCAGGAAAATAATTTGATCAATCAAATAAAAAAAAATATGGAGAAAGAGTTTTCTTTTAATAGGAAGAGGGGTCTTGAAAATCAATTATGAGCTAAACAATGGTTATAATTATCCTATCTCATTGCCCAACTAACTATACTCCTAGAATCACCGTTAATCACATAGGTTCTCCTGTCGGTTTCCCCTAATTGTAATTAATTCATTTTAACAACCTAAGTGTCCTTAGCGCCATTAAAAATCATTAATTATTACGCTCTGATTCATTTTAGGAATCTAAGTTTAATCAACTAATCCCGGTGTCGCGACGGGCAATTAAACTAGTTGCATGGATTATGATCTATCCTAACTTCTCTCCGTCGAGTTTCCATTAAGGATCGAATCATTACACAATTGGCCAGATTGAATAAAGCATTAAGCACATCCATACAAATAATTAGGAAAAAGGGCAAGAGACAGGTAATTATAACAACGTTTCAACTATAATTTCATTCCAAGACCCCAAATTGGGGTTTAGCTATACATAGCTAAAATATCCACAACATTTACAATAGAAAGCATAATTTAAGAGCATAAAAGGAAAGGAATTGACCGTCGAAAAACCCCTTTGCTTGGTGCTCAGAGCTCTGCCGAACACTCTTTTGAGCTTCCTAGGATGCTCCCAAAATTCCCCAAAATATTTCCCACTAAAGAATTCTCTCAAAAAGGCTAGAAAGCCTTGAGAGAGGCTCCAAAGGAGCCAAAGGAAGGAAAGAATGGATTGAAGAATGAATTGATTGATGGTAAATGAGGCACCCAAGGGTGCCTTTTTATAGGCCCGGAATGGGGGTAGCGTCGCGACGCTACATTGCACAGCGTCGCGACGCTGCAACGCACGCGTCTTGTTGCCCAAGAAATGGGTAGCTTCGCGACGCTGCCTTGTATAGCGTCTCGACGCTGCCCCAATTTTCAGAATTTCCAGCTTTGGTTTTGCGCTGATTTTTGGGCCTTCTCTTCACTTCTTTTGGGCATTTTCATCATGATTGGTTTCATTGGATCCCCATTTGATCCATGCTTGGATTTGGGCTTCATTTGCTTCATTTTTTGCACTTTTTCTCCCAAAATCACCAACTTTGCTCCTAAGGACCAAATAACGGAATTCATTAAATATTTTCATTAAAAACACGATTAAAGCACAGAAAAGCCTAATAAATTGGGACTAAAATAGCGACATTTCTGCTCGCTATCACACCCCCAAACTTAAGCTTTTGCTAGTCCCGAGCAAAATAAATTCTAAAGATGCATGAAATAGAATTGCTCAAGCCTCAATGATTTTGGAATTCTTAAGATAGAATGGAAAACATGCAAGTGGAATAAGCAAGCACCGCATACTTTTGAAGAAATCTTAAACTAGATTGAACTTAAGATTAATGAATAGCATGCTCAAGACTTATCTATTGATTCTTTTACTAACCTAGATTAGTCTTATGGCTTTCTCCATTTGTTTTCCCCCTACACTGGCTAAGAGCCCCTAATAGGTCGGAGTCCTTCTATCATGCAAAAAAAAAAGAAACTAGGGTGCCTGTCATTTTCTTTTTCATGGGGGAGCAAAACTTTCAATTGATTTTTCTCTTTCTTTTGCTTTTTCTTTTGCTACTCCCCCAAACTTGCATTTTGATATCTAATGGTACTAGCTTTCACACTACGGTGCAGGGACCCTTAACCCGAATTTTATTCTCTGGTTGGCCTAACTAATCACACCGCAGGTAGCTCTTTTTACCCCTTGGCTTTTTCTTTTGTGCAAGCAAAATTTTTTTTTTTTTTTTTCAACAGATTTTACTTTTCTCTCATTTTCTTTTGTTGCTTTTGCTTTTCTCTCAGCAGGCATAACATTTTTTTCTACCTAGCTCTTTTAGAACAATCAAGCATGAACTTCCTAATATTAGAAACTAAGCCTATCGGGGTGACAACAAACTTTAAAAATCATAATAAGAATCTAGATTTTCAAAGACGTCATTAGATAAGGCTATTGCATGCTTTAGACATCAAAACTAAGTATCAAAAATTTTAAAATTTCATAATTTCTGCCGTGCTCCCAGATTCCACAACATATAAACTATTTTCTCCCAAAATTTCTAAAATCACATCCTTGGCTATCATAGCTATCTATTCATGCATCCAAAAGAATTCAAATATGCTCAACACAGCGAAAGCCTCCCCCCCAAACTTAAACTAAACATTGTCCCCAATGTTTTTAAAACAGTAAAGCATAAAGAGGGATACTGAGACTTCCCTGAGCTAGGAGCGCTTCATCCTCTTCCTTTCGATCCAGAAAAATGGGATTCTTGGAATTTTGGGATTTGCTTAAGGTGATCCTGCAAAACAAAATTGGATCACGAAGCAAAGAAAATTATTTACCGCAAAAACAACTATCTAAACTTTAATCCTTGGGTTGCCTCCCAAGCAGCGCTTTCTTTAAAGTCTTTAGCTAGACGAGGCTCGGCACGCTTACGGAGGCTCGAAATAAAAATTTTCATCATCCTCCGGGCCCTACAAAAAATCACGCACCGAGTTGCATACTGCAATCAGGGGAGAAAAAAAACTTTCCCCTGGCCCATCATCACTAAAGAGATTATCATAATAACATTGCAGAAAATATGTAACAGCATCAAATCTCTTTTCTAAGTCTCTATTCACAAAGCAATTGTTAACAGAGTCATCAAGCGTTATAATATCTACCGGTCTAGGATCTAAAGATGGCCTATCAATCATGCCAGACCATTCATCAGAAAAAACATTTACATGCTCCTCAGATTCCTCAGACTCAGTATTAAAAAATGATTCGACTAGGCTATCACATGACTCACTATCAGAATTAAAGAATTCAAGCTCTTCAAGGTCAGATTCTATATTATGCACAGATTCGAGTTCCTCTGGGTCAGTTTCTATGCTATATACATCATCAGGACATGAATCAAAGGTATTAACATTATCAGGGTTCATGCATTCAGGAATGTCAAGATCAGACTCAATAGATTCAGTGTAATCACGATCAGACTCGAAATTATCTACCAAGTAATCTTTTTTATGCATTTCATGCTCATCCTCAATGTCAGGCAATTCCATATCATCATCAAAATTATCCATTTCAGGAAAATCTAATTAATTCTCAAAGGAAGGTAAATCATCAACTGCAGATCTTTCATTGTCACAAGCAGGCAAGTCTAATTCATTTTCAAAGTCAGGCAGTTCTAAATCATTCTCAAATAGAGGATTATTCAAATATGCATTGTGATCAAAATCCTCATCATCCATAGGCACTTCTCCTAAGCCTAAGCCAAGATTAAACTCTACCTCCTCATCATCGTCAGTCAAGTATTCAGGACCAATAGAAAAACATGTATGTAAACTACATACAGACTCATCTTGTCCAAAAATACTAAACACAACTTTTTCATCATCAATGTTCAAGGTAAGCTTACCTGTGTGGACACTGATCTCAGCTTTACCTGTAGCTAGGAAAGGTCTGCCTAGAATAATGGGCACCTCTTTGTCCTCCTTCATGTCTAGTACCACAAAATCTACGGGGAAGATAAACTTGTTGACCTTCACCAGTACGTCCTCCACAACACCCATTGGTTGGGTAATTGATCTGTCAGCAAGCTGGAGAGTGACGTCGGTGTTCTTCATACCTGTTAAACCAATCCTCCTGTAAACAGAATAGGGCATCAAGTTTATACTTGCTCCTAAATCACATAAGGCCCTATCGAAAGATGCTTCTCCTATGGTGCAGGGAACAGTAAAACTCCCTGGATCTTTTTGTTTAGAAGGCATCTTCCCAGATACTATGGTACTGCTACTCTCAGACAATTTAAAAATTTCTTTTTTCAGAATTTTCTTTCTAGAAAGCATTTCTTTCATGAATTTCCCATAATTAGGCATGTTATACAAGGCATCTACTAAGGGAATATTCACAGACAATTTCTTAAACATTTCTAGAAACTTTTGAAACTGCTCATCTAATTTAACATTCTTAAAGCGCTGAGAAAAAGGTAACTCCCTGTAGTCAAAGGTTGGACATTCGCCCCTTCGCCTGGGCGGGCTGATGTGCGAGCCTTTGTCATGGTGGTTGCATGGGACCACTTCTTCCTCGTACAGTTTCTTGTTGTGCCTGCCATCCTGCTTTTTATCTTGTTTTCTACCTGCAAAATTGTTAGAAAAATCACAATTTAAGTCAATAGAGTCAGGAGGATGTTGGGACCTTTCAGAGGAGGCTTTTTGTGCCTCAGCCCTTTCATCTTCATCCCTTCTCTTTTCTTCCTCCTTCTTCTTTTCTGAACTGTTCTCCAGCTGTCTACCACTTCTCAGTGTCACCATCTTGCACTGCTCTCTTGGGTTAGGCTCAGTGTCGCATGGAAATTTTCCCTTTTGAAGGGCATTCACTGCTGAAGCGATCTGTCCTATCTGAACTTCCATGTTTTTCAGAGCTGTGTCGTGGTTATTGACTGCTGTCTGGAGATTGACGTTCAAAACTTTCTGTTCCTTTACAAACATAGCCACCAACTCCTCCAGGTTATTCTTCTTTTCAGGCACACTAGATGATGCAAAACCTGGCGGTGGCTGCAAGACATTCTTTGTATTTGAGTATGAGAAGTTCTCGTGATTGCATAGACTGGGGTGGTAGAAGTTCGGTATTCCTTGCGTAAATGGTCTATTTCCTACGTACTGGACTTCTTCCACATCTTGACCTTCCTTCTTTGAATGACCTTCAGCTAAGGTGGAAATGGACTTGACCACCTCAGACGAAGTCAACTTGTTCAGCGCATTGGTCAGAGATGCCAGTTGTGCCTTCAGTGAACTTGACTCATCCAATTCATATAATCCAGCCTTCTTTGAAATTGCTCCCCTCTCGGTTGGCCATTGATAACTGGTTGCCGCCATTTCCTCAAGCAGATCTTTGGCTTCTGTCACTGTTTTTGAAAGAAAACTTCCTCCTGCTGATGTGTCTAGGACTGTCTTCGTGGAGGGATTCAATCCATTATAAAATAACTGTACTTGAAGCCAATCAGGATATCCGTGTTGGGGGCACCGCCTAAGCATTTCTTTGTATCTTTCCCACGCCTCGTACAACTGCTCCTCGTCAAGCTGCCTAAATGTTTCGATTTCAGTCCGGAGCTTGGTAGTCTTGGCAGGCGGGAAAAATTTTGTCAGAAAAGCCTGGGCAAGCTCATCCCATGTACTTATGCTGCCCGTCTCAACTGATTCGAGCCAATCCTTTGCTTTATCCTGTAGAGAGAATGGAAATAACCTCAATCTGATAGCGTCGGCCGGAACTCCGTTCATCTTCACCGTCCCACAAATTTCCAGGAATGATCGCAGATGTGAGTGTGGGTCCTCAGAAGGGTGTCCCTTAAACGAGTTATCGCGCGCCATCTGAATCAATCCCGTCTTTAACTCAAAATTTGTAGCTTGGATTGGGGCGTAGACAATCCCAGAATTCTCGGTGGGGAGAACTGGCTGTAAGAAATCTCTAATTGCCTTGGGAGCTTCCTCTTGGTGGGCCATTGCTTCTGCTAATCTTTTCTCTCTTCGAATGGATCTAAGAGTCCTGTCAATTTCAAGATCTAACGGAAACAAATTAACCACCTTGTTCCTTCGCATACAATACTCCCAATCAATCAAGAGAACCAAACAAAATAAAACAAAAACAAATGATATTCACAAAATAATAAAAGAAAAATATTTACACCTAAATTACTATTTATCCCTTTCTTTTTGATGTCAAGAAAAATTAATTTGCTTAAAAATCAAGCTTCCCCGGCAACGGCGCCAAAAACTTGTTTGCTATTTGCTACCGCAAAGTGCACGGGCCGCAAGTAATATAAAACGGTAGTAATACCGAGTATCGAATCCACAGGGAAGCGAAGCGAAAATTAAGCAAAAATAGAATCTCTTGAGCACTAAAAGTACTTAGGCAAAATAATATTTAGGGAGCAGCTCATGCAAATAAGAAAAATTTAAGATTTAAAGCAGGAAAATAATTTGATCAATCAAATAAAAAAAAATATGGAGAAAGAGTTTTCTTTTAATGGGAAGAGGGGTCTTGAAAATCAATTATGAGCTAAACAATGGTTATAATTATCCTATCTCATTGCCCAACTAACTATACTCCTAGAATCTCCGTTAATCACATAGGTTCTCCTGTCGGTTTCCCCTAATTGTAATTAATTCATTTTAACAACCTAAGTGTCCTTAGCGCCATTAAAAATCATTAATTATTACGCTCTGATTCATTTTAGGAATCTAAGTTTAATCAACTAATCCCGGTGTCACGACGGGCAATTAAACTAGTTGCATGGATTATGATCTATCCTAACTTCTCTCCGTCGAGTTTCCATTAAGGATCGAATCATTACACAATTGGCCAGATTGAATAAAGCATTAAGCACATCCATACAAATAATTAGGAAAAAGGGCAAGAGACAGGTAATTATAACAACGTCTCAACTATAATTTCATTCCAAGACCCCAAATTGGGGTTTAGCTATACATAGCTAAAATATCCACAACATTTACAATAGAAAGCATAATTTAAGAGCATAAAATGAAAGGAATTGACCGTCGAAAAACCCCTTTGCTTGGTGCTCAGAGCTCCGCCGAACACTCTTTTGAGCTTCCTAGGATGCTCCCAAAATTCCCCAAAATATTTCCCACTAAAGAATTCTCTCAAAAAGGCTAGAAAGCCTTGAGAGAGGCTCCAAAGGAGCCAAAGGAAGGAAAGAATGGATTGAAGAATGAATTGATTGATGGTAAATGAGGCACCCAAGGGTGCCTTTTTATAGGCCCGGAATGGGGGTAGCGTCGCGACGCTACATTGCACAGCGTCGCGACGCTGCAACGCACGCGTCTTGTTGCCCAAGAAATGGGTAGCGTCGCGACGCTGCCTTGCATAGCGTCTCGATGCTGCCCCAATTTTCAGAATTTCCAGCTTTGGTTTTGGGCTGATTTTTGGGCCTTCTCTTCACTTCTTTTGGGCATTTTCATCATGATTGGTTTCATTGGATCCCCATTTGATCCATGCTTGGATTTGGGCTTCATTTGCTTCATTTTTTGCACTTTTTCTCCCAAAATCACCAACTTTGCTCCTAAGGACCAAATAACGGAATTCATTAAATATTTTCATTAAAAACACGATTAAAGCACAGAAAAGCCTAATAAATTGGGACTAAAATAGCGACATTTCTGCTCGCTATCAGAAGCCGATAAGGAAGTGCCAATTATTATAGGACGACCATTCTTAGCAACTGGCAGGACCTTAATTGATGTGCAGAAATGAGAGTTGACCATGAGGGTCAATGACCAACAAGTCACTTTCAATGTTATGAATGCAATGGAATATCCAGGAGATCTTGAGGAGTGTTTTATGATTGATGAGGTTGATGAACTTTCACTAACCACTCTTCAGGAAATGATGAAAGGAGAAACATTGGAGGATGTACTTGGAGATGAAGAACAAGAAGAAAAAGGTGGGAAAAAGATTGAAGTAGTAGAAGAGATCAAGCAACAGTCCATGAATAGACAAAGAATCAAACCCCTATTGGGGGAAGGGCTTTGAAGATGAAGAAGCCCATGTTTCTGTGACTGGCCTGGTATGAATTCTATTCCTGAGATTATTTTTGTAAATTATGTGGATCTATAATAAATAATAAAAATAAAATAGATAGGATCACAAAATGTATGGACAAGAGTAAAAACTCTGTCTAGGAAAAGGTACTTAAGTTGACCGTAGGGAACACCTTTTCCTGGGGATTTACCTGGGAGTTTGAAAAGTCCAAGTTATTTTGTATCCATCTATTTTTAAGAAAAAAAGAAATAAATAATCATGATTAAACATGTGAACTTTCTAACATGTTTGTGATTGCTTCAGCAAAAAAAAAAAAAAGAAAGAAAGAAAAACAAAGGAGAATGAAAAAAGTTAGAAAAAAAATAAAGAACGGAGAGTGCTGGGAGAAATGCAGATGCATTTTTCCCCAGTACATTTGGAAATGCGACCGCATCGTCCAAAAGTCCGAGGGCAGTAATGTCATTTTTAATGACCATCATGTGACCTAATTGAGAAAACTATAAATAGCTGACTTTAAGTGCTTTCCCCACTTAGACTTTCGGTATTCAAGTCAAACACCAAACTCTCCATCTTCACTCTCTTGAAACCGAAACCCACAAGCAAGAACAATGAAGAACACACCGAAGTCATCTTCATACCGCAAGTTTACTCGATCTCAGAGTAATCAAACTGCCCAAGGTGCTGAAGCAAGTGCTCGACGTCAAGAAGAGCAATCCGAAGCCACTATGCACGGCACGAGAAGGACGAGACCTACGGGTTTCTCACCAGCGATCGTGGACCAAGGAACCAACGTTCAAACTCCTTCTTCCTCAACAATGTTGTCTACCTAGAGGGAGAATCCGAGTTCATCTCAACCAAGAAGGTCCACACGCACCGATTCCATCCACAAAACCCAAAAACCCGCAGGCCAACCATTGAGGAAACGCTCAAGGGAATGGTTTAGGATGATTAGGGAGATGGGAGCCCAAAGGCGTGCGACTCTTGAAGAAGAAGCAAGAAGGCGTGATGAAGAAGAAGTCGTCCAAGCTGGAAGAGCTCTCGGCATGAAGAGACTCCAACGGGTAAAAATTCTAAACCTTCGACTAACCCTTCTTCGTCTTGTAGGGACAAACCTTTTGTTACTTACAGTGCAAGGAAGAAGAGTCCAAAGAAGGTTGCACCTGCTTTTTATTGAACCCCTCAAAGTAGCAAGAATGCCACCAGATTTGTTCGAGGGCATGATTCGCCAAGCCGTGGCACAAGCCCTAATTATTGCTGAAGGTTATAGGGTTGAGCAAGATGCCTTGAGGGAAATCCGGGCTGAAAGAGAGATGGAAAACCAGAACATGAAGGAAGAAGATGAGTTTGCGAGAAGAAATGACTTTGAAGACCGGGAAGCTTGCTTCAACCCATAAATGGAGTCTAAGCTTGCAAACTTTTTCCTCCTGATCTTGAGCAATGAACCCCTCTGGTTGAGACATAAAGATGTTCTCATCAAGATTGCCATTCAGAAAAACAGTCTTGACGTCCATTTGCCAAATCTCATAATCATAAAACGTGGTAATGGACAAGAGATTCCTTATTGACTTTAACATGGCAACTGGGGAGAAGGTTTTCTCATAGTCCACCCCCTCCATTTGGTTATAACCCTTTGCCCCCAGTCGAGCTTTGAAAGTCTGCACTTTCCCAGCTGCGTCTCGTTTTCTCTTGTACATCCATTTGCACCCTATGGGTTTAACCCCTTCAGGTAGGTCTACAAGATCCCAGACTTGATTGAAGTACATAGACTCCATCTCTAGGTCCATAGCTTTGACCCACTAGTCATGGTCCACATCATTCATTGCCTGTCTAAAGGTCAATGGATCCTCGATTCCATCATCAGATATGACAGCTGGAGTTTCTGCTAAACCCAGATAGCGTTCAAGTTGAGTAACAACCTTCCCACTACGTCGAGGCATTCTCAACTGTTGAGAAGGATGGGCTTGACCAGATGTACTAGGCTCATCTACAACTCTTGTTGAAGGTCCAGTCTGTATACTGGGCTCATCAACAACCCTTGTTGAAGGTCCAGCCTTATCAACAACTCTTGTTGATTCATTCGTAGCTTCACCAGAAAGTTCACTTAACACCATTTTACTGCGTGGCTTGTGTTCTCGAACGTGGTCTTCTTCTAAGAAAGTAGCATTTGTCGAAACAAACACTTTATTTTCTTGTGGATCAAAGAAGTATCCACCCCTTGTTTCTTTTGGGTAGCCTACGAATAGGCATAATTTTGAACATGAATCCAATTTCTTTGGGTTTGCCACTAGCACATGTGCATGACAGCCCCAAATTATGAAATGACGTAAACTAGCTTTACGCTCTCTCCAGAGCTCAAATGGTGTTTCAGAAACACTCTTTGAGGGAACTACATTCAAAATATAAACTGCAGTCTCTACTGCATAACCCCAAAAAGAACTAGGCAATTGAGCATAGATCATCATAGATCAAACCATGTCCAACAAGGTTCTGTTTCTCCTTTCAGATACACCATTTTGTTGAGGTGTACTTGGTGCTGAGAGTTGAGACGAGATTTGATAACTATCCGAAGGGTAGTTATTTAGGCCTTAATTCTATAGGGATTTGTGTGTCTTTTGTGCTTAATAGGGTTGCTTTTAGATGAATATTATATGTTTTAACCCATTTGGAAGAATGGAGGCTTTTAAAGTTATTTTGTGCAGAAAATACTGTTGAGCGACGTGAGGATGCAAAATCTGTGTTGCAGCAAAACTGGGAGAAAAACTGCCACGTCACAGCTCGTTAGCCAAGTTGACAAACCGACTTCTGTTGAGTTATTTTCGGGATAAAGGAGCGAGGAGAGCTTGCCATGTGTCCAATTTAACCTAATTCTCATCTTATAAAAGGAGGAGCCGTCAAAGATAAAGGCATTCACGATTTGGAGACCGAATCAATCGGCCGGAGGCCGAATTGACGGCGGAATGGAGATCTAAGAAGACCATTTGCGATTCCACTCAAGGAGACGAAGTTCTTCCATGTTCTTGGTGGTTTGGAGCAGCCGTTTCATCCCCATTTGCTGAAAAGGATTAGTATTTCTTGTGTATTTCGTAATATGGATGTGCTTATCGAGATTGTAACGTATTTTATGTTTTCAATCATGAACTAATTGCTTTGTAGGCATAGGTTAAGAATTATGTGATTGTTATATTTATAAATCTGGAAATTCTATTTGATCATGATCATCTTGAATTATTGTTGATCTTTAATTTCATTATGTGCCCGCCTAGCTAGCCGGTATGTATAGCTTCTCCTAGTTTCAGGGATGATTTAGGAGTTGTGTGGCAATAATTCACGCTAGATCATTGTGTATTGGTGAACGCCAGTGACTGAGTTAGGGATAGCCAGTTGCCTAGTGCTTGATCGGTAGAGCTTCATTGGTTTTGAAACATATTCCAAAAAATCCGGAGTTCCGGGAGGATCCCACTGATAATACTGCATGAGATTGACGGATCAAAAGAATTGCTGGAGCATCTTTATAAACAATTACAGAAGTCTTAACCTGTGTCTGTTTCCATTCTGTTTTCTCTGTCGTAATCATTTACTGCTTTCGCATATCTTTTGTTTCAGCATTTTAAAAACCCAATCAATTTAACTAACCTTTTGAAATCACTAAAAAGGCAAATTAAATCAATAGAGGTAGGCATTTCAAGACCCTATGGATACGATAAATACTTATCACTTGCTGCTAGATTGTGTATACTTGCACAGTATTCTGGAGTTAATTTATCTCATATTTTTAACCACTTCAGAATTGCAACAAGTTTTTGGCGCCGTTGTCGGGGACTTGAAATTGTTTTATTTGATTGATTTTTTTTTTTTGTGTATTTTTAGTGATTTGGTGCGTGAACTTTTTGATTGATTCTTTTTGTTTTGCAGGTGTGACTTCGGATTAGATTTTCAAAAAAAAATATTTCAAGTGAATCTCGAAGAGGAATCATGCGATGCAGCAAAGTTCGCTGCTGGAGCAAAATGGACAGCAAAATAATCAGGCTAAGAATCCTATCCTTGTAGCAAATGATAGGGACAGAGTCATTAGAGCGTATGTTTTCCCAATAGTTGACGAGTTAAATCCAGTGATAGTGCGTCCAGTTATTGAGGCATCAAATTTTGAAATGAAACCGGTCATGTTTCACATGTTAGAGATGGTTGGCCAATTCCATGGTTTACCATCTGAGGACCCTCATCTTCATCTGAAGTCTTTTCTAGGAGTTAGTGATTCATTTGCTTTCGAGGGAGTGTCGAGAGATGCCTTTAGATTAACCCTATTTCCTTATTCCCTTAGAGATGGAGCAAAGGTGTGGTTGAATTCTTTTGCTCCAGCATCGATAAGTACGTGGAATGAGCTAGTAGAGAAATTTCTTAGTAAGTATTTTCCACCAACTAGGAGTGCCAAGTTGAGGAGTGAGATAGTGGGATTTAGGCAAAATGAGGAAGAAACTTTTAGTGAGGCTTGGGAAAGGTTTAAGGAGCTTTTGCGAAAGTGTCCCCACCACTGTTTGCCATATTGTATTCAAATAGAAATATTTTACAATGGGTTAAACATAGCAACCCAGTGTATGGTTGATGCTTCTACGGGAGGGGACCTTTTGGCAAAAACCTTTAATGAAGCTTATGAGATTTTAGAGAGAATATCAACCTACAGTTGTCAGTGGTCAAATGTTAGAGGCTCTAGTAAGAAAGTTAAGAGTGTGATAGAAGTTAATGGTGTGTCTACCATTAGGGTCGATATTGCAATGTTAGATAACGCTCTTAAAAACATAATTGTGGTAAGCAATGTTCAGCAGCCGCCAGTGGTGGAATCTGCTGCAGTTGTAAATCAAGTTACAGAAGAATCATGTGTTTATTGTGGTGAAGAGCATAACTATGAGTTTTGTCCTAACAATCCAGCTTCTGTGTTTTTTGCAGGTAATCAAAGGAATAACCTTTATTCTAACTTTTATAATCCAGGTTGGCGCAACCACCCCAAGTTTGCGTGGGGAGGGCAAGGGAGCAATTCGCAAGTCCCCCAAGCACAACAAAAGGTGGTGAACCAGTTCAGATTTGCTAAATCACAGGCATTGCCCCAACAAAATAAGCAGGCTTTGCCCCAGCAAAATTCAGGTAATTCTCTGGAGTCAATGATGAAGGATTATATGGCTCGTAATGATGTCATAATCCAAAGTCAGCAGGCTTCATTGAGAGTCCTAGAGTTTCAGGTGGGCCAACTAGCTAATGAGCTGAAGGCACGACCTCAAGGGAACATTCCTTCAGATATTGAACACCCTATAAGGGAAGGTAAGAAGCAGGTGCAGGCAGTGACTTTAAGGAGTGGTAAGCCACTAGAAGATAGAAAAGAGCCTAGTAAACCCCAGGAAGTAGAAAAGAGTAGTGATAGTAATGTTGTCGAAAAAGAATTGGGGTCTGGTCAATATGATGGAGGCAGCAGCAAAGATGCTGGAGCAATTAGTTCTGTTCCAGATGTAGAACCCCCACCTTATGTACCGTCCCCACCCTATGACCCACCCTTACCTTTTCCACAAAGGCAGAAGTCTAAGAACCAAGATGGTAGTCCATTTTTGGCAACTGGTAGATCATTGATGGATGTCCAACAAGGGGAGTTTACAACGAGGGTGCATGACCAAAAGGTGAAGTTTAATATGTTTGATGCAATGAAATATCCTAATGATCTTGAGGATTGCTCGTGCATTCAAGTGTTGGATGAGTTTGTTGAGGACCACTTTGAGAAGGAATTGATGGAGTACCATACCCAAAAATTTGGAGAAATCCAAATTGAGGATTTGGAAATAGGTGGATTGGAGCATGAGCATAAAGATGTAGGTGAGATTTCTAGTTTTAAGAGGAATTTTGAATCCTTAGAGCAAATAGATAAGAAATCCAAGCCTATTGAACCTTATAATTCATTGACATTGCTCCAGCAACCTGAGATTAGGAAATCCTTCATTGATGAGCGGTTGTTTACTGTAGCTCATATTAAGGCAGTGAAAACACCTTGGTATGATGACTTTTCCAATTACCTTGATTTTGGAAATTTTCCTCCTGATTTATCAAAAGGACAAATGAAAGAATTTTTCCATGATGTGAAGTTCTATTTATCGAATGATGCATCTATGGTTAGACAATGTGTTGATGATGGCTGTGAGTTTAAAGTAAAAGGGCAACGAATAAAGCATTATGGGGAGAGGAGTTTCGTTCGTTAGAAATATCCTTCCCTAAAATTGGCCCATGAATGAGAAAACAAGAGTTTTGCAGGAGCATTTCATATTGCAATATTTTTAGCTCCTAATGTTGTTGCGATTTTATTTTTCTCGTGGATTTTATTCTGTTTTGAATTAATTTGAATTAGATTTTATTGATTTCAATTTTATCTGATTTATTTTAATTCGTTGGTATTTTCGTAGATTTTATGTTTGTCTTATTTATTTATTTTTATTTTGGCAGATTTAATTCTTAATTTAATCGGATTAGTTCTGTTTTGATTTAATTTCAGTTTGAATTTTTAATTTCTGTTTAAATTAGATTTTTAATAATATATCTTCCTGATTTAATTTTGAAATATTCTTCTTTGAAGTTGCTGACAGATTTAGAGAGCGCAGGTTTTGAGGGAGCAAAATTTCAGCATTCTGATCAGAAGCTCCCATTATTTGATCTCGTTTTTTGTATATTAATTTTGATTTATTTTCTGTTTTGATATTATTTTGATTTGATATGATTATGATTTGATTAGATTTTTATTTATCATTTATTTATTTTTATTTTTATTTTGTTGGTTAGTTTAGATTTTATTTTGAAGATTTAATAAATCGAAGATTCTTCCAGATTTAAAAAAACAATATATCTTGTGGATGTTATTTAAAAAAAAAAAAAGAAGATTTGATTTCATAGTTTTGTTGAGAAGATTAGAGATTTTATTCGGTTAAGATTTTTTATAATTTTATCGTTGAGATTTTATTGTTGTTAGCAGGATAATTAAATGGGCATGCAGTTAATTACCAAAGATGTCATGTGTTGAGCAGAGGGAAGCTGACGTTATGGTTGTTACACACAGAGGGAGCACAGTGAATGGAAGATCTTACCGTTTGACAGATAATAAAAATTTTCTATGAATCCATGAAGTTAAAACGGTAACTTAAATTAATTAAGAGATAATTAGGGGTTATTTATTTGCTGAAGATCTTTGAGTTAGTGTCCTACTTATACGATCTCCCATCAGGTACGTTTTTCACTCTTATCTTTTATTACTACTGATGTGATTTTTTCTGTGTGTATTATTATTGTAAGGAAAAAAAACACGAGCAAGGAAAAAATGTTGAGACTGTTGAGACTGAGATGGAACTAAGTGAAGAAGTTGAGCTTGATGAAAGATTTTCGTACGAGAGATTTATCCATGAAGAGGCAAGACAAAAATATTAAGAAATCCTGAAGCGAAATGTTCTAATGGAGCGAGACTTCGATGATGGAAAAGAGTTCCACATTTTCTTTGAGCGAACATTACTAATCACGGTTGGGAACGGTTGTGCGCAAAGCCGGATCCCACTGTTGATCAACTAGAACGGGAGTTCTACGCCAACATCGATGAAAATGAAGGATTCTTGGTTATTGTTCGTAGAGTTGTTGTCGACTGGAGCCCTGGAGTGATTAATTCTTTATTTAATTTGCAAGACCTTCCCCCACACTGTTTTCAATGAAATATTAGTTGCTTCCTCAAATGAGCAACTAAATGCCTAGTGGAGGTTGTCTAGGACGAAGGCAAGAGCATTCCAGTCAACATACCTAAAGAGTGAGGCTACTACTTGGCTCGACTTTATCAAGCAGAGATTATTGCCTACAACGTACGCCTCCACTATCCCCCGTGATCAAGTACACTTGAAGGTTCAGAATCCCATAGAGCTCCAATGATATAAACTCGTTTGACAAGGGATTATTGACATTGCCAATCTGGCTAGACTTTAGAGAGGTGAGGTGCACCAGGGTGGTTTGTTGTGCGGTGTCCATAGAGTGCTAAAGCAGCTTGAGATGGTTCTCAGTAGGCTAGAATTCACTGAGAGACAACATAAAACCTACTAGAGCTATGATCGTTGAAGGGACACCACACTAAGGAGGGCTATGCAAGTGAATTTTTCTAAGACATATCAAGCCTTCCTAATTTTCATTGACGATCTTGTGAACCTATGCATTCCATCCCCGCCCATCATTCAAGAGGAAGAAGAAAACCCAGAGCCTGAACATGAAGAAAAATTAAAGGGAAGTTTTAGTTTCTTCGAGCAAATATTTTGATGAATGATTTTTTGTGCTCGCCTTGCATGTGTTTTGTTCTTTTTGCTTATGTTATGTTCTGTTTCTTTGTTTTCTTTCTGCTGCTTTAAAATCTATCTCTGTCATGATTACGTAAATCTGTGATCTTGATCTTTAATGAAATCAAATATTGTTTTGTTTGGCACATCTGAGTATCTGACTTATTTTTCTTCTAAATTTTTCGAAGCTTGGACTAGTTAGCTTAATTAGACCAAGATGTTCTGATCTCCAGAAACCTTTTGCTTGAGCATTCCTTCTAGCCTGGTCATGACTGCAGCAAAAGTTCTGAGGTAGCATTGTCTTATTTGATCCACCTTAAGCTTAATCTTAGTCCCATGCTTAGTTTAAAATTCAGATAGAAAAAATTAAGTTTGGGGGTATACTTATCATGTTGCTAATTCATTGAGGACAATGAATAATTTAAGCTTGGGGGACTTTTAGCTACTCCGCTTGTTTTGCTCGAGCATTCCTCTCCTTCATAATAATTTTTCTAGGTTGTTGAGTAACCAGGGACATTTGTGACACCCACAGTTTGTCTTTGCGTCAAAAGATGACCTAGAAGAATATATAAAAAAAATGATTGCTGAAAAGAAAAATTTTGAAAATTTTGCTGAGAAAATTCATAGAGCAAAAGTTTTGAAGGATGAATGATAATCTAGCAATTTTCTGTCTCCCAGAGCATAGGTGAGCTTCATCATAAAATGTCGCCATTCTGAGAAGCAAGGGATAGAATAACTAAGGATTTTTGGGTTTAACAATGAGTATTTAGCCTAATTGGTGATGAGTTTGAGGCAAGGGTATACTGCACCATAAAGTGGGTCATCTCATGCTTAAAAGCTTATGATTGTAAGGCTGCTTTAAGTCTGAAGAAAAAAAGAATAAATCCCCTAAAATATGTGTTCAAATATGTCTGATAATAGAGCTAAGCTGTGGTAAGTTCTTAGGATTGAGTTAAAGGTGGTGATTATTTGTTCAAAGCTGAAAGAATTCTTTTGCTGCAGCAGTGCTTGGTTTTGCAGGATGCTCAGGTAAAGGTTGAAGGTAGTGTTGGAATATCTGTTGTGCTATGACTAATGTTTTGAATTTTCAAGGGAAGGTGAGTTAGTATTGCTCGGGACGCGCAACTGTTCAAGTTTTGGGGTGTGATAACTGTCCGAAGGGTAGTTATTTAGGCCTTAATTCTATAGGGATTTGTGTGTCTTTTGTGCTTAATAGGGTTGCTTTTAGATGAATATTATATGTTTTAACCCATTTGGAAGAATGGAGGCTTTTAAAGTTATTTTGTGCAGAAAATACTGCTGAGCGACGTGAGAGAGCAAAATCTGTGCTGCAGCAAAACTGGGAGAAAAACTGCCACGTCACAGCTCGTTAGCCAAGTTGACAAACCGACTTCTGTTGAGTTATTTTCGGGATAAAGGAGCGAGGAGAGCCTGCCATGTGTCCAATTTAACCTAATTCTCATCTTATAAAAGGAGGAGCCGTCAAAGATAAAGGCATTCACGATTTGGAGACCGAATCAATCGGCCGGAGGCCGAATTGACGGCGGAATGGAGATCTAAGAAGACCATTTGCGATTCCACTCAAGGAGACGAAGTTCTTCCATGTTCTTGGTGGTTTGGAGCAGCCGTTTCATCCCCATTTGCTGAAAAGGATTAGTATTTCTTGTGTATTTCGTAATATGGATGTGCTTATCGAGATTGTAACGTATTTTATGTTTTCAATCATGAACTAATTGCTTTGTAGGCATAGGTTAAGAATTATGTGATTGTTATATTTATAAATCTGGAAATTCTATTTGATCATGATCATCTTGAATTATTGTTGATCTTTAATTTCATTATGTGCCCGCCTAGCTAGCCGGTATGTATAGCTTCTCCTAGTTTCAGGGATGATTTAGGAGTTGTGTGGCAATAATTCACGCTAGATCATTGTGTATTGGTGAACGCCAGTGACTGAGTTAGGGATAGCCAGTTGCCTAGTGCTTGATCGGTAGAGCTTCATTGGTTTTGAAACATATTCCAAAAAATCCGGAGTTCCGGGAGGATCCCACTGATAATACTGCATGAGATTGACGGATCAAAAGAATTGCTGGAGCATCTTTATAAACAATTACAGAAGTCTTAACCTGTGTCTGTTTCCATTCTGTTTTCTCTATCGTAATCATTTACTGCTTTCGCATATCTTTTGTTTCAGCATTTTAAAAACCCAATCAATTTAACCAACCTTTTGAAATCACTAAAAAGGCAAATTAAATCAATAGAGGTAGGCATTTCAAGACCCCGTGGATACGATAAATACTTATCACTTGCTGCTAGATTGTGTATACTTGCACAGTATTCTGGAGTTAATTTATCTCATATTTTTAACCACTTCAGAATTGCAACAAGATTCCATGTTCTATCAAATAGTTCTGGAATTTTAAGTCCAAATACTCTTCACCTCGATCAGATCGAAGTGTTTTAATGGTCTTACCTAACAAGTTCTCAACTTCAGTCCTATACTCCTTGAACTTTTCCAGGGCTTTAGACTTATGACTCATTAGGTATAAATAACCATACCTTGAATAATCATCTATGAAATAGATGAATATTCATACCCTCCTAGAGCTCTTACATTCATTGGACCACAAAGATCCGTATGTACGAGTTCTAAGGGCTCCTTGTCGCGATAACCTTTTCCAGTAAAAGGCCGTTTGGTCATCTTACCTTCGAGACATGACTTATGACTCATTAAGTATAAATAACCATACCTTGAATAATCATCTATGAAAGAGATGAATATTCATACCCTCCTAGAGCTCTTACATTCATTGGACCACAGAGATCCGTATGTACGAGTTCTAAGGGCTCCTTGGCGCGATAACCTTTTCCAGTAAAAGGTCGTTTGGTCATCTTACCTTCGAGACATGACTCACACGGAGGTATCTTTGGCGTAGAAGTCCGTTCTTAACCAATCTCCCAATCCTATTGAGATTTATGTGGCCAAGTCTCAAGTGCCAAAGATAGGTACTTTGAGAAACTTTCTGCCTTTTTGGTTGAGTCTCGGCTGTTTTAAACATTTCATTGTTCAAAATAGCCCTAGACTCTATTGGTCTTAAAACATACAAATTGTTCTCCATTTTTGCAGAACAGATATCAGTACCCCTTTTAGTAATGAAAGCTTCATTCACAGAAAAGGACACTGAATATCCTTGTTCTAGCAAACAAGAAACAGAAATCAAATTTCTTTTTATTTTGGGAACTATATATACATTATCTAATAACATATAGTGTTCCCTGGAGAAGAACATTTTAATATCTCCCATTGCTTTAGTTGAAATGAGCTCCCCAATCCCAACTCTGAGAGTCATTTCCCCAGCATCCAACTGTTGCTAGGAGCTCATTCCCTCAAAGGAAGAGCATACGTGATGAGTGGCACCTGAATCAAGGATCCAAGCTGTATCATCATTTTTCACTATACACGTTTCAATGACCAATAAATCAAATTTATTTTCATTGAGATGTGCTAAGCAGTCTATGTCATATTCATCATGAATAAATTCAGATGAATTAGACATGTGGGCTTGAGGACCGTCCTCAGTTAAGACGAATTCCACGCAATTAATGTTTAAGTTCATTTTCTTAGTTGTACTAGAAATACCAGTTTTGTAGTTGGCGTTATTCGAGGCATACAAAGAACGTTTCATTTCTGAGAACAAACAAATTAACTTAATAAGTATTGTTGCATTAACCCATTACACAAAATAATATTATTATTTTAATCCAATCAATTTAGCAAAAGTAATGATCGACCCATAGAATAAACATTCATTTTGCAACGATACTTCAGAAGTTTAGAACAATAGCTACCGTAGGGTAGTTAGCTACTCCTCCTCTGAATTGAGACAATCTCAGCCAATCCCTATTCCCGGAATAACTCATATTCCAATCGTTCTTAGCTACCGTTTTTTCAGTCAGGAAATTATTAACACCTTAACAATTTTCCGTAAGTGTGACCCTCCATTTTTCAGATTTCAGAGGCCTGCCCCAACAATTGTACCGTAGGGAAAGTCAAAGTTGGAAATGGACCTAAGAAACCCTATCCATTTCTGGAGTTTGCGTTGTTCCGACTTCCATGATCAAGCCCTCCGTAGGGTGATCGCTCCCAGGGCGACTCGCAGGCAGATCATGGGGATCTCAAGGTGCAACCTAATGGAGGAGACTGTAGGATACTTTGACACATGTCTTGCTCCCACTTACTATAAAATACTCCCTCATTCACCTTGATATTGATCCATGCAAACACCATCCGTAGGGGTTCACTCCCAGGGTGACTCGAGGCCAAGCATGAACCTCACGTTGTGAACTTTTGAGGACGTGAGAGCAAAACTTGATTTATGAAAATCTTGTTTTGATATATTCCCTCCCACTAAGTATTGTTATAATTATAAGGTCTATTACTTAGGTAAATTCCGGCTAAGTGAATCTATCTAAGTTTATGTCTATATATAACTCTTATATGGAGGTTTTTAATCTAATGTCTTAGGTGAATTAAACACTTTTAATTACCTAGAGACATTGCATGCTAATATAACTATGGTTAATTCAACTCAAGTTCTTGCTCAGTTCCCAGGTAGCAGGTGTTCCGTAAACCGTCATCTTAAGTACCTCCAGCCTTAGACAGAACTTTACGAGTAGAGTTCCCTTATAACCAATAGTTATGATAAATCTTTACTCTAAAGATCTAGGTGAATTAAACTCTTTTAATTGACCTAGTGATATTGCATGCAAACATAACTATGGTTAATTCAACTCAAGTTCCAAGTCAGTTCCCAGGTAGCAGGTGTTCCGTAAACCGTCATCTTAAGTACCTCCAGCCTTAGACAGAACTTCATTGAGAGAGTTCCCCTATAACCATACTAATGTAAACTCTTTACTCTAAAGATCTAGGTGAATTAAACTCTTTTAATAAACCTAGTGACATTGCATGCTAACATTTGTTATAGGTTGACAGTTTCTAATCAATTTTATAACTTATTATAAAATTTTAATGATTAGCCCTATAACATGCTTTTATGGTGTTGGAAAAATAACAATCATATTCTAATTATTAAACACCATATTATTATGACGCCGATAACAATAATATAACGATTATATTAATCTAAAGTGGTGTCATGCTTCATGCAATTTCAATTTCATTTAATTAATATCGATTATATTAATTAAACATCCACGAAATTAAATTACATGAAATTTGACATTAATATAATATAACTCTTATATTAATTAAACATCCACGAAATTAAATTACATGAAATTTGACATTAATATAATATAACTCTTATATTAATCTAATTAATGTCATGTTCAATGTTATTCCATTTTCATTTAATTAATATAACATTTTATATTAAATCATACATGAAAACAAGCATTGATTTATATTTATTATTTTCATTCATAATATAACTAATTATATTAATTCTCATGAAAATAATCCTAAGCGTGCATGCTACATTAATTAAATATAACAATTATATTTAGCTAAATTAATGTCATGCATCATGCTTCACCAATTTCATATATTTAATATAACGATTATATTAAATAACTCATGAAATTAAATTCATGCATAATTACCATACATTATAACAATTATAACATAAATATGCATGAAAACATGCTTAACCTATGGTGGGAATTTAAGCTATATGACATCCATAAAGCAAATAAATAGCAATTGAACCGGTTAATTTTGGCCCCTAGGATAAAATAAAGCATATATTACAATAGTTTTAGCTAAATTCTATCCTAAAAATCCTTCTGCAGCTCCAAATACTGGTCTAGACCGCCCGAACCGACCCGAACCACTTTGAACCAGCCACGGAAACCACGAACCGAGCCAAATTCCAGCTGAACCGGACCAAATCGGTCCTAGCCCAGATGGACTATGCGAACCAGACATCCAGCTACCTTGAATCGCCTGAAACATGTCTTCGCACCGCACATCGTGACAACGTCGCGATGCTGCAGCTTCTTCTCGCCGTGAGTTCAACGTTTTTCATCTCATAAAAAACTTAATCTAGACCCGGACTTACAAAGGACTCGATTTTACATAAAATACCCGAAACACCGGGCCCTTACATGATCAAATCACATAAAAAACAGTAAAATCTATGGCCATAAAATTAACCTAAACAGTTCAATGCAAACCATACATACATTATGCATTAACCAATCCCACCAATAGCCAATGCAAATATTAGAGAAACAAAATTAGATCTACGATTGGCTCTGATACCAATTGAAGGATTGGAATTCCGTAATTCCGTAAAGCGGAAGCGTGATTGGGACCGATTCGTAATTAATTTTGTTTAATCTAAAATACCAATATATTGGCAATAAACTTAGAACTATTCTAGATTTATATTAAGGCTAAGCATACAAAAATAATAGATCTAAATCTAATTTATATAGTAACAAATTACTTACTCTCGTTGACGACTCAGATTAAATTCACCAACTGCTTGTGCATTAATCACAAACTAGTGCGAACACCACCACTATGGCTACACCGATATGACTCTGAGACTTCTAGAGGCAGGAGACTGGTGGGAGTCTAGAGGAAACCTTGAGGGGAATTCTCTGAGAGTAGGAGAATGAATGGGATGTCTTTCACCCCACCCCAGGGGTCCTATTTATAGGTAAAGGCCAAGACCTTTTTCCTAATATGAAAAGGTCTCTAATATTAATAAAGAATTAATTAATTTCCCTAATTAAATATCATATATTTAATCTTAGAGATTTTATTAAAATTAAAATTAATATGAATCCAATTCATATTAAATTTATTTGAACTCTTTCAAATATTTTCTTTCCTAATAGGAAAATGTCTCTAATTTTAATAAATAATTAATTAATTCCATAATTAATTAATTTACCCAATTAAATATCATATATTTAATCTTAGAGATTTTATTAAAATTAAAATTAATATGATTCCAATTCATATTAAATTTATTTGAACTCTTTCAAATATTTTCTCTCAATAATTAATTTTTGAAATTAATTCAAAAATTATATTATAAAGTTTCATAAACTTTATATTATAATGCATCAATATACATTATACGATTCCCCAAATAAATTGAACACTTTCAATTTACAATTTATACTTAATTGCCTCAAGTCTCTTTACGAGCTACCAGTGGGACCTAATGGACCTACAGATCAGAAGCTCCAACGATACGAGACTAATTGTCCAAACTCATTAACCAAGTTTAGTCAACATTCGTTAACTGTGGGTCACTCCACTAAAAACCCACAGCTGCACTTTTCTCACTGTAGAATATTTCTGTGTCTACGGATATCGACCAATGCAGTAAGTTAATCCTTCACGTGTGTTCGTAACACCAGTTGGGTCAAATTACCATTTTACCCCTGGGTTACCTCTGGTTCCTTAAGTACCGCTGATCCCTCTAATGAACAAGTTGTTTAGGGTCCAACCACTAAACAGGAATTCCTCTCGGGCCAGGAGAGGACGACGCGCATTTGTTCAAGCCCCAGAATCAGCCCTTGAGGGAACACACATCTATTTACCCCAATAGGGGAAGGAGTGAATTCCATCTTGTACTGTTATGTTCCCAGCCCCCATTCGGTCTTGCCCCTGAAATGGTAGGATTATTGAGTCGGAGAACTGGCCACTCTCACCCATACAAATCTAAGGACAATCCCTCCTGAAAGGGGTTCATAACAGACTCAGGATTGAGATTGAGTTACCTAGGTCATCCTATTGAAATAGAAACCTAAACTAGTTAACGGCGTTACATCTAGTGGTTACTATTTCGCGGTCCAGTCTTATGCAAACTCATAGCATAGGATACCCCCACCCGCATGTCTCCTACATGGATGCTTTGGATCATTGCATCTGTATCGAATACAAGGTGCGTCGTATCACATAGTGTCACCAGGATAAGGTACCCAGCCTTATCCCTATACTATAGACCTCTTAGGTTGGTACTTGGACACTGATCCCCGTATGTCCCCACTGTTGGGTTTTATGCCCTAAAACTCGTAGATAGTAAATGAAACAAATTAATCGATCTCAATAAGTCGTTATTTGAGTGATTCAGTAATTTGGTTATTGAATAAATCGAGTTTTCATTAATAAACCCTAAATCCAATAAACTAAGATCCAAGGTTGTTTAAATGAAACTTGGACTAGTATGTAGGGACATACGGGGATCAGTGTTCAAGTAACAACCTAAATGGTCTATAGTATAGGGATAAGGCTGGGTACCTTATCCTGGTGACACTATGTGATACGACCCACCTTGTATCCGATACAGATGCAATGATCCAAAGCATCCATGTAGGAGACATGCGGGTGGGGGTGTCCTATGCAATGAGTTTGCATAAGACCGGACCGCGAAATAGTAACCACTAGATGTAACTCCGTTAACTAGTCTAGGTTTCTATTTCAATTGGATGACCTAGGTAACTCAATCTCAATCCTGAGTCTGTTATGAACTCCTTTTCAGGAGGGATTGTCCTTAGATTTGTATGGGTGAGAGTGGCCAGTTCGCCGACTCAATATTCCTACCATTTCAGGGGCAAGACTGAATGGGGGCTGGGAACATAACAGTACAAGATGGAATTCACTCCTTCCCCTATTGGGGCAAGTAGATGTGTGTTCCCTTAAGGGCTGATTCTGGGGCTTGAACAAAAGCGCGCTGTCCTCTCTTGGCCCGAGAGGAATTTCTGTTTAGTGGTTTGGACCCTAAACAGGTTGTTCATTAGAGGGATCAGTGGTACTTAAGGATCCAGAGGTAACCCAGGGGTAAAACGGTAATTTGACCCAGCTGGTGTTACGAACACACGTGAAGGATTGACTTACTGCAATTGGTCGATATCCGTGGACACAGAAATATTCTACAGTGAGAAGAGTGCAGCTGTGGGTCTTTAGTGGAGTGACCCACAGTTAACGAATGTTGATTGACTCGGTTAATGAGTTTAGCTGATCAATCTCGTATCGTTGGAGCTTCTGATCTGTAGGTCCATTAGGTCCACCTGCTAGCTCATAACGGGTTCTGAGATAATTTAGTCTTGATATTAAAGGGAATTAATATAATGTATGGAGATACATTATAGTATAAAGTTTAATTAAAGAATTAAATTTTATAATTAATTTTGGATATGATTCGAATTAATTATTGAGAGAATAATGAATTTAATTAAATATGTGATATTTGATTAATTCATGAATTAATTAATTGGGAATTAATTAATTTAATTTAGTTTGGTTAAATGTGATTTAATCAAATTAATACTAATGTACATTATGATGCACATTAAAACTATAGGTTAAATGAGAGAGATAAAATTGAATATGATTCAATTATAAAATTAATTAAATATTTGATATTTAATTAATGTGGATTCAATTAATGAGATTAATTGAATGGCCAATTTAATTCAATTGAATATGATTAAAATTGAATTAAATACCTTATGTTATAATTGGTTTAATTAATATTGATTTAATTAAATTAATTATAATTATTTAATTAATTAAATGATAAATGATATTTATTATTTAATTAATAGACGGCCTGGATCGCGTTGATTATGATCAACGGTAGAGATTATAGCAACGCTTTGATCTCTCAATCATAAAGTTGGGAGGGAGTTTCCCCAGAGGTCTCTCAATCCTTCTCATTCACGAAAAATCACAGAGAGAACTCTCTGATCTCTCTCTCTCAAACTTAGAAAATTATAGCAACGCTTTTACTGTGTTTTTTCCCTTCAAGGCCAAGAGAACGATCCCACAATCGTTATCTCAAAGAAATCCTAGAGCGTAGCGGGTGATTCGAGTGGTGGTGTCCGTTGGAAGTCCCAAGAATGTAACTGGAGCATTGTGCTGGATTGCCTCCTAAATCACGTAAGTTTCCTTAGTTCTAAAATAGTTTTAGATCTAAGATTCAAGCATGCTTAATTGTGTTATTTAGAAATTAGTTTCTAATTTGATTTGCCAACGTAGAGGTTTTTCTAAAATTGAAATTTAATTCGAGAATGGTCTTGTTTGCTTCCGCTGCCAAAAGGGATTTTAACCCTTCAATTGGTATCAGAGCCATCTCGTTAATTGATTTCAATTAATGAAAATTGCGTTGGTTTATGGTGGGATTTATTCTGCATTATGAATGTTGGTTTGCTGAAAAATTGTTTTGGTATATTTGGCCTTAGATTTACTGCATTTGATTTGATCAATTTGTAAAGGCCCCTGCGTTTTTTGGGCAATTAAATCAGTAAATCGAGTCTTGTAAAGTCCGTGTCTAGATTAGGATTCATTTTGATGAAGATCGGGATGAATTTGGGCGAAAAATCGATTAGAATCGGCGCTGGAATCTGGAAAACAGAGGTTGTACAGAGGCGTAGCGTCGCGACGCTGTTCAACAGAGTCGTGACGCTGAAGAACAAAGTCTGAAAAAATCGGGCTAGCGTCGGGACGCTTTGCCTACAGCATCTCGACGCTGTCGGAAGTTTCCGGATTCACGGATCGTGAACGAGTCGTGCGGCGTGACAGTTTGAACCGGTTATAAAGGAATAACATTTTTTTGCGTAAACCAAGTATCGAACGTGGTTGCTGGTGCAGTTGGTTTGCGCGTGTTTTTAGCATGTGAGAAGTCGTGGGTTCGAGCTCCAGCGTGGTCATTTAATAATTTATTGTGCGGTTTATTCATGGGCGGTCCGGTTCGTTTCTTTTCGGTCCGAATTGAGCTGGTATGGTCTGGTTCGGTTCAAGCTGGTTCGGGCCGGTTCTGGAGCGGTTCAAGACTTGGAAGGATAATTAAATTGAAATTATTGTAATTTTTGTTTATTTTAATTATCCTAGGGGCCAATATACCGGTTTTTCAGCTATTTATTGCTTTATGAATGTCATTTAGCTAGATCCCACCATAGGTTAAGCATGTCTTCATGCATATTTATGTTATAATTGTTATAATGTATGGTAATTATACATGAATTTAAATTTCATGAGTTATTTAGTATAATTGTTATATTAAATATATGAAATTGGTGAAGCATGATGCATGACATTAATTAGATAAATATAAAATGTTATATTTTATTAATGTAGCATGCATGCTTAGATTTATTTTCATGAATATTAATATAATAGTTATATTATGAATGGAAATAAATTTCAATGCTTGTTTTCATGTATGGTTTAATATAATATGTTATATTAATTATATGAAAATGAAAAAGCATTGAGCATGACACCACTTTAGTATAATCGTTATATTATCGTTAACGGCGTCATGGGCTATATGGTGTTTAATAATTCAAATATGATTGTTTTTATTCCCAACACCATAGAAGCATGTTATAGGGCTAATCATTAAAATTTGGAATAGTTTCAAAATGATTAGAAACCGTCAACCTATAACAAAGAGTTGCATGCAAACATAGGATCTTAGGTTAAAATTGAATTAATTTTAAAATGTTTAAAATTAATTAGACCTAAGCTCATTTTAATTCTAATGGGATTAGAATTATATTCTTACTTAGGATTAAAATAGTTTTAATTTACTAAGTAGGAATAGCATTACTATGGTTATAAGGGAACTCTCCCGGTGAAGTTCTGTCTAGGCTGGGGGTACTTAAGTTGACGGTTTACGGAACACCTCCTACCTGGGAACGGAACCTGAGTTGAATTAATCAAAGTTTAATGTTAGCATGCAATGTCACTAGGTAATTAAAAGGGTTTAATTCACCTAGACATTAGTGTAAAGACCTTTATATAAGAGTTATATACAGGCATAGACTTAGATAGATTCACTTAGCCGGAATTTACCTAAGTAATAGACCCTTTAATTATAAAAATACTTAGTGGGAGGAAATATATCAAAACAAGATTTTCATAAATCAATGTTTTGCTCTCACGTCCTCAAGAGTTCACAACGTGAGGTTCATGCTTGGCCTCGAGTCACCTTGGGAGTGACCCCCTACGGATGGTGTTTGCATGGATCAATATCAAGGTGAATGAGGGAGTATTTTATAGTAAGTGGGAGCAGGACACATGTCAATGTATCCTACGGTCTCTTCCATTAGGTTGCACCGTGAGATCCCCATGATCTGCCTGCGAGTCGCCCTGGGAGCGATCACCCTACGGAGGGCTTGATCATGGGAGTCGGAACAACGCAAACTCCAGAAATGGATAGGGTTTCTTAGGTCCATTTCCAACTTTGACTTTCCCTACGGTAGCATTGTTGGGGCCGACCTCTGAAATCTGAAAATGGAGGGTTACACTTAAGGGGAATGGTTAAGGTGTTAATAATTTCCTGACCGAAAAACGGTAGCTAAGAACTATTGGAATATGAGTTATTCTGGTAATAGGGATTGGTTGAGATTGTCTCAATTCAGGGGAGGAGTAGCTGACTGCCCTACGGTAGCTGTTGGTTTAAACCTCTGAAGTATCGTTGCAAAATGAATGCTTATTCTATGGGTCGATCATTACTTTTGCTAAATTGATTGGATTAAAATAATAATAATATTATTATGTGTAATGGGTTAATGCAACATCACTAATTAAATTAATTTGTTTGTTTCAGCATGAATCGTTCTTTGTATGCCTCTAATTACGCCGTTTGTAATAAAACTGGTATCGCTAATACAACTAAGAAAATGGACTTAAACACTAATTGCGAGGATTTGGTCTTAACTGAGGACTGTCCTCAGGCCCACATGTCTAATTCATCTGAAATTGTTCATGATGAATGTGACATAAACTGCTTAGCAAACCTCAATGAAAATAAATGTGATTTATTGGTCATTGAAACGTGTATAGTGGAAAATGATGATACAGCCTAGATCCTTGATTCAGGTGCCACTCATCACGTATGCTCTTCCTTTGAGGGAATGAGCTCTTGGCAACAATTAGATGCTGGGGAAATGACTCTCAGAGTTGGGACTGGGGAGTTCATTTCAGCTAAAGCAGTGGGAGACATTAAAATGTTATTCTCCAGGGAACGTTATATGTTATTAGATAATGTATATATAGTTCCTAAAATAAAAAGAAATTTGATTTCTGTTTCTTGTTTGCTTGAACAAGGATATTCAGTGTCCTTTTCTGTAAATGAAGCTCTCATTACTAAAAGGGGTGCTGATATCTGTTCTGCAAAATTGGAGAACAATTTATATGTTTTAAGACCAATAGAGTCTAGGGTTATTTTGAACAATGAGATGTTTAAAACAGCTGAGACTCAACCTAAAAGGCAGAGAGTTTCTCAAAGTGGTATCTTTGGCACTTGAGACTTGGCCACATAAATCTCAATAGGATTGGGAGATTGGTTAAGAACGGACTTCTAAGCCAGTTAGAAGATGGTACTTTACCTACGTGTGAGTCTTGTCTTGAAGGTAAGATGACCAAACGACCTTTTACTGGAAAAGGTTATCGTGCCAAGGAGCCCTTAGAGCTCGTACATACGGATCTCTGTGGTCCAATGAATGTTAGAGCTCGAGGAGGGTATGAATATTTCATCTCTTTCATAGATGATTATTCAAGGTATGGTTATTTATACCTAATGAGTCATAAGTCTGAAGCCCTTGAAAAGTTCAAGGAGTATAAGGCTGAAGTTGAGAACTTATTAGGTAAGACCATTAAAACACTTCGATCTGATCGAGGTGGAGAGTATTTGGACTTAGAATTCCAGAACTATTTGATAGAACATGGAATCATGTCTCAACTCTCAGCACCAGGTACACCTCAGCAGAATGGTGTATCTGAAAGGAGAAACAGAACCTTGTTAGACATGGTTCGATCTATGATGAGCTATGCTCAGTTGCCTAATTCTTTTTGGGGTTATGCAGTATAGACTGCAGTTTATATTTTGAATGTTGTTCCCTCAAAGAGTGTTTCTGAAACACCATTTGAGCTCTGGAAAGGGCGTAAAGCTAGTTTACGTCATTTCAGAATTTGGGGCTGCCCTGCACATGTGCTAGTGGCAAATCCAAAGAAATTGGATTCACGTTCAAAATTATGCCTATTCGTAGGCTACCCAAAAGAAACAAGAGGTGGATACTTCTTCGATCCACAAGAAAATAAAGTGTTTGTATCGACAAATGCTACTTTCTTAGAAGAAGACCACGTTCGAGAACATAAGCCACGCAGTAAGATAGTGTTGAGTGAACTTTCTGGTGAAGCTACAAATTCATCACCAAGAGTTGTTGATGAAGTTGGACCTTCAACAAGAGTTGTTGATGAGCCTAGTTCAGATGCTGGACCATCAACAAGAGTTGTCGATGAGCCCAGTACATCTGGTCAAGCCCATCCTTCTCAAGAGTTGAGAATGCCTCGACGTAGTGTGAGGGTTGTTATTCAACCTGAACGCTATCTGGGTTTAGCAGAAACTCCAGCTGTCATACCTGATGATGGAGTTGAGGATCCATTGACCTTTAGACAGGCAATGAATGATGTGGATCATGACCAGTGGGTCAAAGCTATGGACCTAGAGATGGAGTCTATGTACTTCAATCAAGTCTGGGATCTTGTAGACCAACCTGAAGGGGTAAAACTCATAGGATGCAAATGGATCTATAAGAGAAAACGAGATGCAGCTGGGAAAGTACAGACTTTCAAAGCTCGACTTATGGCAAAGGGTTATACCCAAAAGGAAGGGGTGGACTATGAAGAAACCTTCTCCCCAGTTGCCATGTTAAAGTCGATAAGGATACTCTTGTCCATTGCCACGTTTTATGATTATGAGATTTGGCAAATGGATGTCAAGACTGCTTTTCTGAATGGCAATCTTGAAGAGAGCATCTTTATGTCTCAACCAGAAAGGTTCATTGCTCAAGGTCAGGAGCAAAAAGTTTGCAAGCTTAAACGATCCATTTATGGGTTGAAACAAGCTTCCAGATCTTGGAATATAAGGTTTGACACTGCTGTCAAATCTTATGGCTTTGACCAGAACGTTGATGAGCCTTGTGTTTACAAAAGGATTATCGACAGTTCAGTAGCTTTTCTAGTGTTGTATGTAGATGATATTCTACTTATTGGGAATAATGTAGAATATCTCGCTGAAATTAAAACTTGGCTATCAACTGAGTTCCAAATGAAAGATTTGGGTGAAGCTCAGTATGTTCTAGGGATTCAAATTATCAGGAATCGTAAGAACAGAACGTTAGCCCTGTCTCAAGCATCCTATATAGACAAGATGTTGTCTAAATATAAGATGCAGAATTCCAAGAGGGGTTTACTACCCTTCAGGCATGGAGTTCATCTGTCTAAGGAACAGTGTCCTAAGACACCTCAAGAAATTGAGGATATGAGACGGATCCCTTATGCTTCAGCAGTGGGCAGCCTTATGTATGCCATGTTGTGTACTAGGCCTGACATATGCTATGCAGTTGGGATAGTTAGTAGATACCAGTCTAATCCAGTGTTAGACCACTGGACTGCAGTGAAAAACATCCTCAAGTATCTTAGGAGAACGAGGGACTATCAGCTTGTGTATGGTGCTAAGGATTTGATCCTTACAGGATACACAGACTCTGACTTTCAGACTGATAAGGATTCTAGGAAATCCACATCAGGGTCAGTGTTTACCCTGAACGGGGGAGCTGTAGTCTGGCGTAGCATCAAACAAGGATGCATTGCAGACTCCACCATGGAGGCCGAATATGTCGCTGCTTGTGAAGCAGCAAAGGAGGATGTATGGCTTAGGAAGTTCTTGATGGATTTGGAAGTTGTTCCAAATATGAACTTGCCAATCACCCTTTATTGTGATAATAGTGGTGCAGTGGCAAATTCTAAAGAACCTCGCAGTCACAAGAGAGGCAAGCACATAGAGCGCAAATATCATCTCATCAGAGAGATCGTGCAACGAGGTGATGTGATCGTTACGAAGATAGCTTCGGAGCACAACATTGCTGATCCATTTACGAAGGCTCTCACGGCTAAAGTGTTCGAGGGTCATCTAGAGGGTCTAGGTCTGCGAGATATGTACATAGAATAATCTAGGGCAAGTGGGAGAAGTGTAATGGGTATTCAAATGCCCTAGTTTATTGTATTTATCTGTATTTGTACTTTTCATGTATTATACAGTATTAATACAAACCATTATTCCTACTTCTATGATTGTTCAATTAATTATGATTGATGATGTACATTACCCACTAGAGTTTTAGTTCAAGTGGGAGTTGTTGGGTTTTATGCCCTAAAACTCGTAGATAGTAAATGAAACAAATTAATCGATCTCAATAAGTCGTTATTTGAGTGATTCAGTAATTTGGTTATTGAATAAATCGAGTTTGCATTAATAAACCCTAAATCCAATAAACTAAGATCCAAGGTTGTTTAAATGAAACTTGGACTAGTATGTAGGGACATACGGGGATCAGTGTTCAAGTAACAACCTAAATGGTCTATAGTATAGGGATAAGGCTGGGTACCTTATCCTGGTGACACTATGTGATACGGTCCACCTTGTATCCGATACAGATGCAATGATCCAAAGCATCCATGTAGGAGACATGCGGGTGGGGGTGTCCTATGCAATGAGTTTGCATAAGACCGGACCGCGAAATAGTAACCACTAGATGTAACGCCATTAACTAGTCTAGGTTTCTATTTCAATTGGATGACCTAGGTAACTCAATCTCAATCCTGAGTCTGTTATGAACTCCTTTTCAGGAGGGATTGTCCTTAGATTTGTATGGGTGAGAGTGGCCAGTTCGCCGACTCAATATTCCTACCATTTCAGGGGCAAGACTGAATGGGGGCTGGGAACATAACAGTACAAGATGGAATTCACTCCTTCCCCTATTGGGGCAAGTAGATGTGTGTTCACTTAAGGGCTGATTCTGGGGCTTGAACAAAAGCGCGCTGTCCTCTCCTGGCCCGAGAGGAATTTCTGTTTAGTGGTTGGACCCTAAACAGGTTGTTCATACCACACGTGAAGGATTGACTTACTGCAATTGGTCGATATCCGTGGACACAGAAATATTCTACAGTGAGAAGAGTGCAGCTGTGGGTCTTTAGTGGAGTGACCCACAGTTAACGAATGTTGATTGACTCGGTTAATGAGTTTAGCTGATCAATCTCGTATCGTTGGAGCTTCTGATCTGTAGGTCCATTAGGTCCACCTGCTAGCTCATAACGGGTTCTGAGATAATTTAGTCTTTATATTAAAGGGAATTAATATAATGTATGGAGATACATTATAGTATAAAGTTTAATTAAAGAATTAAATTTTATAATTAATTTTGGATATGATTCGAAATTAATTATTGAGAGAATAATGAATTTAATTAAATATGTGATATTTGATTAATTCATGAATTAATTAATTGGGAATTAATTAATTTAATTTAGTTTGGTTAAATGTGATTTAATCGAATTAATACTAATGTACATTATGATGCACATTAAAACTATAGGTTAAATGAGAGAGATAAAATTGAATATGATTCAATTATAAAATTAATTAAATATTTGATATTTAATTAATGTGGATTCAATTAATGAGATTAATTGAATGGCCAATTTAATTCAATTGAATATGATTAAAATTGAATTAAATACCTTATGTTATAATTGGTTTAATTAAATTAATTATAATTATTTAATTAATTAAATGATAAATGATATTTATTATTTAATTAATAGACGGCCTGGATCGCGTTGATTATGATCAACGGTAGAGATTAAGTAGGGAATAACTCCCTCCCCACTTATCGTAAAGTTGGGAGGGAGTTTCCCCAGAGGTCTCTCAATCCTTCTCATTCACGAAAAATCACAGAGAGAACTCTCTGATCTCTCTCTCTCAAACTTGGAAAATTATAGCAACGCTTTTGCTGTGTTTTTTCCCTTCAAGGCCAAGAGAACGATCCCACAATCGTTATCTCAAAGAAATCCTAGAGCGTAGCGGGTGATTCGAGTGGTGGTGTCCGTTGGAAGTCCCAAGAACGTAATTGGAGCATTGTGCTGTGATTGCCTCTTAAATCACGTAAGTTTTCTTAGTTCTAAAATAGTTTTAGATCTAAGATTCAAGCATGCTTAATTGTGTTATTTAGAAATTAGTTTCTAATTCGATTTGCCAACGTAGAGGTTTTTCTAAAATTGAAATTTAATTCGAGAATGGTCTTGTTTGCTTCCGTTGCCAAAAGGGATTTTAACCCTTCACCCACATACTAGTCCAAGTTTCATTTAAACAACCTTGGATCTTAGTTTATTGGATTTAGGGTTTATTAATGCAAACTCGATTATTCAATAACCAAATTACTGAATTACTCAAATAACGCTTTATTGAGATCGATTAATTTGTTTCATTTACTATCTACGAGTTTTAGGGCATAAAACCCAACAATGGACGCCTCTCCTACAGCTCCTCCAATCGTCTAACCTGGCAAGCCAAAAGCCAAATCACCTAAGGCTCCATCTCCTAAAAATTCATTCTCAAAAGTCTTCAAAGATTTCAATTTTCAGGAAATGATGGAGATCATGAGAAAAAGGGATTTTCTAAATGAGAAGGGATTCTCTAACAGAGCTGGGACACTGTCAGAGTTCGTAACCAGAGTTATCACACAGTACAAGTGGCAAGAGTTCTGTGCACACCCTCACGAGGCCGTGGTGCCTTTAGTTCGAGAATTTTACGCCGGACCGAGGGAGGAAAGCATGAGTATGGCAGTGGTGAGAGGCAAGATGGTCAGCTTCTCTTCTGTTGACATCAACAGGGTGTACAGAATCAAGGCACCCTTGCATCCAAGAGGGAATGATGCCATAAAGAACCCCTAGGCCAAACAAATGAAAGAAGCGTTGAAATTTGTGGCCAGCAAAGAAGTTCAATGGAAGGAATCCCAAGCGAAGGTGAAGACATTAGTGCCAAGCGATCTCAAGCCAGAATCGGCAGTGTGGCTTCACTTTCTCAAGAACAGATTGATGCCAACAATCCATGACAACACTATCTTAGTAGAGAGAGTTATGCTCCTCTACAGTATTATGAAGGGTTTAGAAATCAACAATGGGAGCATTACTAGGGAGGAGATCCTTTTGTGTGGAAGGAAGAAAGTAGGGAAGCTTTTCTTTGGGTCACTCATTACCCAACTTTGTCAGAGGGTAAAGATAGTTCCTAGAAAGGATGAAGAGCGCCACTTCTTCAAGCTTACCATCAACCTACCTCTGATTGGGAAGCTCCAACAGAATAACCCCCAAAGAAAAGACAAAGCTTCCACATCTCAAGCCACTCCACCATCAGGGCTGAATCCGACTTCTCCACCCCAACACACTTCTTTTTCAGGACCCTCACCATCATCTGAAGCCCTAGCAATTGCCTACCAACAACTGGATCAAATCAAGGACAACCTGAGGACTTATTGGACTTATGCTAAGGAGAGAGATGAAGCCATTAGAGAGTTCTACCTCTCTATCGCCCCGAGTATTGCTCCTGTCTTTCCTGATTTCCCTCAATCGTTGCTGCCTCAAGAAGAAAAGGATTCTGATGATGAAGAAGAAGTTGAAGTCTAAAATCAAATGTGAACGCATTTATAGAAAAACAGAGGTCGTTCTGAGTCCGTCGCGGGTTGTTTTGAACGAGATCTTTGCTCACCTAATCGGCCGTTTTGACCCCGAAAATGACTAGGCTACCTACCAGCACCTATTTCGTGGCTCCCCAACCACTTCTCACACTATATAAGCTCGTGATTCGAAGTCAAATGCAAGCAGGACTCATTTGGAAGAAGAGGGTGGTGACAGAACCCTAGTAGACGCCCATGAGTAGGGATGCTTGAGGTCCTTCTTAGAAGACTAAATTCTAACCTTAGTTAGACATCAAACCTTAGTGTTTGTAGGGATTTTCACCATATTCCCATTTTAAAGGAGAGTAGAGTGTTGAGCGAACTCTAGAAGGATTGGATAAAAGAAAAAACCCTAGTATTTAGCTACTGTCATGATTTCCAGCACTTATCACTTTTCATTCATTTGTATTCTTTATATTTTATTTCAATGGAAAGTTGTTCATTTGCACTTTATCCCACCATGCTTAGCTAAATTCCGTTGAGGGGTTCAATATGGTGAATTCCCCTATGGTTCAATAGCCTGAAAGTGTTTATTTGCTTAAGTTTCTATTCAATGCTTGTCATTCTTTATTGATTATCATTCTGATCTTGCTGAGTTTAAATTGATCACTTAGACTTTGCATGCTATGTGAGTTTGATCTCGAAAGGGACAAACGATATCGGTTCTCATAAAGGTGATATAGGAGAAAGGGCTCGAAAGAGTGTATTCGGTGTTATAGGGCAAGAAGCCTAAGGCACCCTATAACAATTATAGGGTTATAGATTGCATTCGTGATAACGGTGTTGGGTTTTATGCCCTAAAACTCGTAGATTGTGAATGGTGACAAATTGTTCACTTGTCTCAATACGTTGTTATTGAGATTTGTACAATAAGAGTTATTGTCACTAAAATTGCACAATTTGACCCAAATCCAATAAAGTAAGATCCTAGGTTGTTTAGATGAAACTTGGACTAGTATGTGGGGACATACGGGGATCAGTGTTCAAGTAACAACCTAAATGGTCTATAGTATAGGGATAAGGCTGGGTACCTTATCCTGGTAACACTATGTGATACGGCCCACTTTGTATTCGATACAGATGCAATGATCCAAAGCATCCATGTAGGAGACATGCGAGTGGGGGTATCCTGTGCAATGAGTTTGCATAAGACCGGACCGCGAAATAGTAACCACTAGATGTAACACCGTTAACTAGTTTAGGTTTCTATTTCAATAGGATGACCTAGGTAACTCAATCTAAATCCTGAGTGTGTTATGAACCCCTTTCAGGAGGGATTGTCCTTAGATTTGTATGGGTGAGAGTGGCCAATTCGCCGACTCAATAAGCCTACCATTTCAGGGGCAAGACCGAGTGGGGGCTGGGAACATAACATTACAAGATGGAATTCACTCCTTCCCCTATTGGGGTAAGCAGATGTGTGTTCCCTTAAGGGCTGATTCCGGGTCTTGAACAAGGGCGCCCATCCTCTCCTGGCCCGAGAGGAACTGCTGTTTATTGATTGGATCATAAACAGATTGTTCATTAGAGGAATCAGTGGTACTTAAGGATCCAGAGGTAACCCAGGGGTAAAACGGTAATTTGACCCAGCTGGCGTTACGAACAGTCGTGAAGGATTGACTTACTGTTATTGGTCGATATCCGTGGACACAGAAATATTCTACAGTGAGAAGAGTGCAGTTGTGGGTCTTTAGTGGAGTGACTCACAGTTAACGAATGTTGACTAATTTGGTTAATGAGTTTAGCCAATTAGTCTCGTATCGTTGGAGCTTCTGATCTGTAGGTCCATTAGGTCCATTTGCTAGCTCGTAAAGGGTTCTGAGGTTAATTAGTCTTGAATAGAATTTGAAGTATGTTCAAATTCGTTAAGGAAATTTTATTGTGTTTGATACAATTAAAATAATGTATAAAGATACATTATAATATAAGTTTAATTGATGAATTAAACTTTATATTATAAAATTAATTTTGGATGTGATTCAAAATTAATTAATGAGAGAATTAAATATTTGAAAGAGTTCAAATATTAAATATGAATTAGATTCATATTGAAACTATAGGTTAAATTTAATGTGAATGAGATTCATATTAAAACTATAGTATATGAGAGAATTATTTGAATAATGATTCAAATAGTAAATTAATTAAATATATGATATTTAATTAATGAATTAATTAATTGGAGAATTAATTAATTTAATTTAATTAAATGTGATTTAATTAAATTAATTCTATAGTTAATATTAATGTACATTATGATGCACATTAAAACTATAGGTTAAATGAGAGAGATTAAAATTGAATATGATTCAATTGTAATATTAATTAAATATTGGATATTTAATTAATGTGGATTCAATTAATGAGATTAATTGAATGGCCAAATTAATTCAATTTAATATGATTCAGATTGAATTAAAATACCTTATGTTATAATTGATTTAATTAATATTGTTTTAATTAAATTAATTATAATTAATTAATTAATTAAATGATTATTATTATTTAATTAATAGACGACCAAGATCATTTTGATTAGATCCAACGATCGAGATCCAGTAGGGTAATAACTCCCTCCCCACTTATCGTACAGGGGAGAGGGAGTTCCCCAACGGTCTCTCTCATTCTCTCATTCTCACGAAAAACAGAGAGGAATTCTCTGAGCTTTTCTCTCCTCCTCTCTCAATATTCCAACAATCTCTTCCTTGCTGAAAATTCCCAACTCAAGATTGGATCCCACAATCCAAGCCTCATGAATTCAGAGGATAGCGGGTGCTCTTTGATGGTTGTGTTCAAGAGATCGTGACGAAGTGTTCGTTGAGGAGCATAGTGCAGTGAATCCTGGTCTCCATCACGTAAGTTTTCATTGATCTAAAATCATTTTAGATTCCTTGTATTACAGCATGCTTAGCGTTAGAAAATAGTTTTCTGTTTTGCCCAACGTACCGGTATTCGAAATAATTGAAATTAAATCACGCTCGATTCAATTCCCTTCCGCTTTAAGGATTCAATTCCTTCAAACGGTACTCGCTTAGCCTTCTAACAGTTCTTGGGAGCAAGGCCAAATAGAAGTTAAATCTGACCCAATGCATTGAATAGGCTTAAGTTGAATAATTTATGATTAAAATGCCTTTGGGATGAAACTATATTGAACACCTCGTTTTATTTATCATTGTTATCTCTTTACTTATTTTGTTTATTTTCCAAAAATCAAATCATCAATTATCTCTTTGGAAACCTATTTTAAGGAATCTTTGAATAGTTTCTTCTTCAAATCTGTGTTTCCAATTTAGTCCTCGTGGGATCGATACCCTTGGAATACTTCTAAGATTTTGATTACTACGTGCGACAGTGTATACTTGGACTAAAGTTGGCTAAATTATTCTCATTTCATTATCTATCATCTTTACTAACATATTCATCCAGCGAAGCACGCACCAGTTACCTCTGGCTCGTTAAGTACCAGTGCTCCTCTAATGAACAACCTGTTTATGGTCCAACCATTAAACAGAAAGTCCCTCTAGGGCCAGCGAGAGGGCGGGATCCTTTTGTTCAAGACCCGGAGTCACCTCTTAAGGGAACACTCATCTACTTCTCCTAGAAATGGGAAGGAGTGAATTCCATCTTGTGTTGTCATGTCCCCAGCCCCCCACTCGGTCTTGTCCCCAAGAAGGTAGGCTTATTGAGTCGGCGTGCAGGCCACTCTCACCCACACTAATCAAAGGACAATCCCTCATGAGAAGGAGTACATGACACACTTAGGATTAAGACTGAGTTACCTAGGTCATCCTATTGAAACAGTAACCTAACTAGTTAACGGTGTTACCCCTATTGGTTTACTATTTCGTGGTCCGGTCTTATGCAAACTCATTGCATAGGATACCCCCGCTCGCATGTCTTCTACATGGACGCCTTGGATAAATACGTCTGTATCGAATACAAAGCGGGTTGTATCACATAGTGTTACCAGGATAAGGTACCCAGCCTTATCCCTATACTATCGACCTTTTAGGTTGTTACTTGAACACTGGTCCCTGTATGTCCCCACATACTAGTTCAAGTTACATATACACAACCTTGGATCTTAGTTTATTGGATTTGGGTCATATTGTGTAATTTTAGACTTAAATTAACAATAACACTTTATTGTATAAAACTCAATAACACTTTATTGTATAAAACTCAATAACACTTTATTGATACAAGTGTATAATTCGATAACATTCACTATCTACGAGTTTTAGGACATAAAACCCAACACTACTGAGATTGTGAGGTTAGAGGGCCTTGTGTGATTAAAAAGGAAAGTTAGGTGAATACCAGGTGCCTCAGGTAAAAATGGTCGAGGGGTGGTATGTCACCAATGGATTAAGAGGAGCATCGGGTGCCTTGGGTAATATGGCCAAGGGGCGATGCACAATTCGAGGCATTGGGTAATATGGTCAAGGGTCGAATGTTGAGCACCCTAGAGAAACGTCGAGGCCTTAGGTAATATGGTCAAGGGTCGGCATGACTTGAAGGATTCAGTCTCAGAGAGCTTTGTGAGGGCTATGAGTGTTGTACGAGCGTGTGTAGCTTGAGTGGGAACCGAGTATGCATGGCATGGTGCGAAATTCATGTGTTAGGTGCATGGTTAGTTGCACGTTTGCATAGTTGAGTATGTTACTATGGGTACATTGTTTATCTTGCACATGAAGCATGCTATTTGTAGTCGAAACGAATGTTACTTGCTCTAAATATGTGTGTTGTTTGATGGCTCTTCAGGTGTGAGCCACTTACTCAGTCTTGTGGCTTTTGTACTAACCCACTACCAGGTTTTGCAGGTTCAGATCATACTTGGACTTGGTGATGAAGAGGAGACTTGAAGGAAGAGACCATTAGATAGTAGTTATTATATGTGCCTTGGTGTTTAAATACTTAGATTTTGTTAAACCAAAGTGGTTGTCGGTTAATTGTTTCGTAGTTGTAATAGACTTAAGATTTTAGTTTCTTTTATCTCGAATTTGTCAGTTTTATTAATTGCACTTGTTACGAGATCTGACTTATATTATATCTACTTGAGATGTGGAGTTAGTTCTTAATTCATTGAGTATGTTGGGATGTTTTCAAGTGAAGTAGAATTGGGATCTAAATTAGAAGTGTCATTCTTGCTTTCAGGTGTTTAAAATTTTTTATTACTTGTAATTATGTCGTTATGCTGCCAAATTTTTTGGGACATGAAGTTGACCTTAGAGTAAATGTTTAGTAATGTTCCCTAGTTTAGGTTGAATTTTGGAGACGTTACATTTTCATTATTTTATGCCATATGGTGCCAAAAATACCAGTCTATTTAGCTATTTATTACTTTGTGAATGTCATTTAGCTAAATCCCACCATAGGTTAAGCAGGTATCATGCATATTTATATTATAAGAGTTATAATGTATGATAAATATGTATGATTTAATTTCATGAGTAATTTAGTATAAGAGTTATATTAAATATATGAAATTAGAGAAGCATGATGCATAACATTAATTTAGCTAAATATAAGAGTTATATTTAATTAATGTAGCATGTATGCTTAGTTTTTGTGATGCCCTACATTTCAGGTAACCCAAGTTTGTTTTAATTAATCGATAAGTTAGGCTGTTTAAGATATTTTTTTTCCCATTCATTTCAGTTTATCGTGCAGGCTGAGTGGGAAGTTAGTCAACGTTTCTTTCTCCTGATTAGTGGGTAGTTTTGGTATTCAGTTAGGTTTAAAAAAAAAAAGAAAAGAAGGAAAGAAAATCAAAATCTTTCTCTCTCTCTCTTCGCGTGCAGACCCCCCTTCCCCCATCTCTTCCGTTTTTTTTCTTCTCCCAGCCGCACCGCTCCCCGTCTCCCTCTCGCTCTGCCATCGTCTCCCTCTCGCCAGCCGTCGTCTTCCCCGTTTTCTCCACGCCGCCGCCGTTCCTCTCGCCCAGTTGCCGTCCCGCCTCGCGCTGCCGCATCGCATTGCCACCCTTCACGCCGTCTCTCTCCTCCTCGCGCCGCCGTTCCTCCCCCGTTTTCCTCCTCGCGCCGGTGTCGTTCCTTGCCGTCGGTTCTTCTCGCGCCACCGCTGCCTCTTTCTCCAACCATTCTTTGCCGGAAATCAGTACCTTCGCCATGAGATCCGAGCGTAAGTTCCTCTCTCCCTCGTCTTTGGTCACTTTAAGCTCAATCTAAATTCCTTTTCTCTTGTTTTGCTCAGATTTCGTGTGTCCAGCATCTCGAATCTCGTTCTTCTCGCAATTTTGCCTCTGTCCAGTGGGTTTCAGCGTGGTTCCAGCCTTCATTCGACGTTACTTGGGCGATTTTAGTAAGTTTTATCTTGACCCATTCCTTATTGGCATTGAATTCAAGTTACCCATGACCCAAAAGGCGTTAATCTAAGTTACCCACTCGTTATCGCTTCCTAAATTGCAGGTTCTGGCCATTTCGAACACTGTACAGCACGTAAGCATCTCTGTTTGGTGTTGAACGGTAAGTTCCAGCACCCTTAGAACTTTGGAATTCATCTAAATTAGCTTTAGAATAACCTCTAATCGTTGGGCATTCTTTAGTTTCAGTTTTAATCTCAATTTGGGCTCGGGACAACACTTATTTAAAGGATTTCAGTGCTGTTTGGTAAATTCCAGCAAGCTTCCCGCCCCTGTTCGGTAAGTTTTCAGCACCTTAGGGTCCTTTTAATCGATGTTAGGTGTTTGAAAGGTCGCCAGGCCATTCCCTAACCTTTAGAAGGTCTCTTTTGTGCTTGTAGGTGTGTTTAGAGCCTAATACGATATTTTCCAGCAAGCGTTAGCTTGATTTAGGAGCGCTTTTAAACTTGTGTAAGTAGTTTCTACTTGGATGAGCCTGTTTGTTTGTTTGAGCTTGCCGTTTGCCTTACTTGCTTGTTATTACATGTTGTGTTTAAGATGTATGTAGCTCGCTATGTGAACAGACGTGATGCTTTGTTTGATTCTTAAGCATATTGTTCTGTTGGTTCATAAGCATGCTACTTGTCTAGTTCTTGAGCATGATGTATTGTTGTATGTTAGCTATGCTGCATAAGAGTCGTGTCTGCATAGTGTGTGGTCATTGGGGAGAGGCGGAGCATGACGCGTAAATCATGTGCTGGTTGTGTGTGCGGAGCGTGACGCGGAAATCACGTGTGAGTGGCGCTGCGCATGGCGCGTAATAATACATGTGCTGGGTGGGTTTGCGGAGCTTGACGCGGAAATCACGTGTGAGTGTGCGAGCATGGCGCGGAAACCATGTGGGGGTGCATAGCATGATGCGTGGATTCATGTTGTCGTCCCATTTTTGCATGAAGCATGTGTTGGCGTAGTTATTTTCGTGTTTTAGAGCATGTTGGATTGTTTATCGCTTTATAAGCATGATGTGTGTGGATAACATGCTGTTGTAGTTGTTTTGTTGTTTGGTGGCTTGCCGGGTGTGAGCTACTTACCAGTACGGTGGTTGTACTGATACCCCTCCCCTTTCTTCCCCCAACATTTTCATATTATGCAGGTGATGAGCTTTATGTGCCCGGTGATGTAGATGAGGAGGTTCATGAGTATTTTTTCTGTTGGATGGGGTAGCTTTCATTCAATTGTTGATAGGTTGAATCTTTATCTTGTAGCTAGGTTGGTTTAGTTTTTCTTGTTGTTGAGCATGTTTAGATTTCATGTTTCCCACTAGGTTGTAAATATGTTAATGAGTAATAAAGTCGAACTGTTTTTAGAAAGTTAAGAGCATGGTTGCATTAGAAGAATTTGGTTCTGTTGTTGGTTGAAGATACGAGATCTGAGTCGTAATCTATTATGTAGTTGTTTCTGTGGAGTTGTGCGGTAGGATGGATAAACATAGAAGTGTTGCATGAGTTTAACAGGTGATCTAAAATTTTGGTGTCGTCCTATGTATGTCATTATGCTGCCGAAATTTTCGGAGCTCTCGGTTAGTTTGTATAGGAGTTTAGCAATGTCACTAGGTTAGATTATATTAAAACCTGGGGCATTACAGTTTTATTTTCATGAGTTATAATATAAGTGTTATGTTATGGATGAAAATAATATCAATGCATGATTTTCATTAGGGATGGCAACGAGGCGGGGCAAGGCCAGGGATGCACTCCCCATCCCTGCCCCCATGGGAATTTTTAATCCCCGTCCCCGCCCCATTCCCCATTTCGGAGAATCGGAGTCAGGGTCGGGGAATCCCTGTTCGGGTATCGGGTCCCTGCGGGGAAAAATCCTCGCTTTTTCATTCTTTTTTAAAATTATTTTTTAACAAAAATTAATTAAAATTAAGATATATATTAAAATTATACATACTTTTATATTAATGTTAGTATTATATTTATTTATTTATTTAAATAATTAATTTTTATAATATTAAACACGTTGTTTTATAAATTTAAACACCTAAATTAAATAAAAAAAAAAAAAGAAAAGAAAAAGAAAAATATAAACTAAACAATACAATAAACCAAAACTTAAGAATTGAAAAAAAAAAACTTTATAGAATGTTATTAGTAATATAAGAATAATATTATTATTGTAAATAATTATAATATATATAATATCTATTTTTTTAAAAAAAAAATAAATAATTATTCGGGGTAGGGTTGGGGACGGGGACGGGGCGGGGATACCATCCCCATCCCCGCCCCGTCCTCAAAGGATCCCCGGTTTGACTCCCATACCCGGTCAAACCGGGGATTCCCCGCAGGGATTTTTGCCATCACTAGAAGAGAAAGAGAAAGGAAGCTAAAGAATGAGATGGACGTGAAGAAGACCAAGAGCCAATTTGAAGATAAAAAAAAATTATAACTCTCATCTTATAATTACAATTTAAAATGAATGGAATAATTTAAATGTATAGTGAATATGATAAATATGTGGAACCTAAAAGTCTTGCAAAAAGTTTGATATATCTCTTTTTTTTTTTACATCTCTTAGTTCCTTCAAATTATAGTTTTTATATTTAGAAGACTATCTACATTTGTAGGAACTGGGAAGAGTATTATTTTTAGTTTATTCATGTCATTGTACAGTTGAAAAGTGGTTTATCTCAAACACGAATGAAAGACAAAACTATTCGAAAAATTTTTATCTGAATTATAGGGATCAATTCTTCCCATGTATGTCTTTATATTATTTTGTAGTTAATGTTGTTCTTATTTTTCTTTTAAAGGTCTATTTAAAATTGTATTTTTTTTACAAGTGTGCATAGCTCAGTCGTAATTGACATGTATCATACCAAAAGATTAGAGGTTTGAATTCCTCCACCTGAATGAAAAAAAAAATTATTGTATTTTTTTAATTGAAGTTCTTATATGATTTTCTTAATCTTATCGATCAAATATCATTTTCCATTGATCTTCTCATATTCTAACTATAAGAAATAATATTATTCTCTTTATTTTTTTACTTAATTACTATATATATATATATATATATATATATATATATATATATATATATATATATATATATATATATATATATATATATATATATATATATATTTAACACTAAAATAGATTTATATTTTTATACAATCTTGCTACTAACAAATTTAAACAAGTTTTTGTTTTTCAACCAACATAGTGTATATTTTCAAAATAAGTTTTAAAACATTAGTAATATAAAAAAGTAACCTTAAAATTCATTAAAATTTTAATAAACAAAATTTAATTTGGAATGAATGAAAATTTGAATACACCCCTAAATAGATAAGGGTGGATTTTACAGAGTTAGAATAGGTTAAGTTTTATCTTTCCCTTTCTCTAAAAATTAAGATTTTTCTTTAATTATATCTAATTATAAAATTTTAAATGAATTGAAATTTCAAAAAATTTATAAGTATAACTCTTTCTCATTTTCTCTACAATTTATAAATAGGGATCTTCCACAACTATTTTACCAACTACTTCAACTCCATTTTGAATAAATTATAGGGGCAGTTGCATAGGTGGTAAATTGGACCAAATTAATAGCAAATATAGCACAATTGCAAATTAATTACAAATATAGCAAAATTAATTATACAAAACCAAAAAGTTGTTGTCAGATTTTATCCGTGTCTATCACTGATAGACTCAAAGTATATCAGTTTCTATCGTTGATAGACTTTATTAATCAAAATCTATCAGTGACTATCACTTATAGACTTTGATTAATCAAAGTCTATCGATGATAATCACTGATAGATTTCGATCAACCAAAGTCTATTAGCGATAGACACTGATAGACTCTGAATAATCGGAGTCTACCAGTAGACTGATAGATTCTGATTAATCAGAGTCTATCGCTGATAAACTCTGATAATCGAAGTCTATTAGATAGATTCTAATTAACCAGAGTCTATCAGTGTCTATTAGTAATACACTCTGATAGATTTTACTATATTTGCAATTTTTTTTTACATTGTGCTATATTTGTTATTAATTTGGTCCAATTTGCCACCCACTGCAAATTCTCTAAATTATATAGTGGTGATTGTCTAGCTATTATCAAGAGATCGATATTGTTTACTTTTCAAAAACCAAAGTGGTATATATATTAAAAAAGTTTGCATAAACACATTTTAGTTTTCTTATTTTATACTATTGCCTTTTTTCTGTTTTCTTTACTATAAATCATATTGTTCTTTTTTCTTTTGCAGGTGTTATTATAAAATCAAACTAAATAATTTTTTTTAGAAAAAAAAAAAACACGTGCATTTGCACGTGGTATTAAACTAGTAGATTAAAAAAAAAGGTGTCACATATTGAATTGAATAACGATAAGGATAAATAATGGTGAGTTTCAACTAAACTATCAAAACTAAATAAAAACTAAGCTAAGACTATAATATCCAAATTAAAACTAAGCCACTCATAACGACCAAATTTGTATTTATCTAATTAAAAGAAATATACTAATTTTTATTTAATCAATTAAAAGGACAAACCTTTGTTTGTAAATGTAACGACCCACCTTCTCATGACAAATTCCTAGGGTCGTTACCACATACATGCCTAATTACTTTTAGGAGAAAACTTATTTTGAAATAAGCTTTAATACAAAACATTTGAGATTTTAAAGAAATAAAACCTTTCGGCCTGGGATCCCAAATAAAACAAGAAACTTGCAAAAACTTCATTAAAACAGAGGCTTTCGAAAAACAATATACAGACATATTTAAACCCTTAAAAACCACAATTTACAAATCTGACTAAAAGAAAAATGAGGAACTAAACTACGCGGAAGTAACGTTCACATATTTTCCATGGCTCGTCAGCAGCAATCCGTCACACACTTTGTATGTCCTTGCTCGTACCTGAAAGGAAACATTTTAAAAAGAATGAGTATTAAAAATACTCAGTAAGTAACACTACTATTGGGAGGAGATTTACAAGCATTACATGGATAACTTGAGGTTAGTTGTTGTTAAAGGACCTGATAGTCATTTCATTTCATTTCGTTTCATCTATCATGACGTATGGGTCACGTGGACAATTAACCAGCCTGTCACATGGTTACCAACTCACTGGAGGTACACAAGTGGGAATTGCGAGAGATCTCTACTCCTACTGATGGTAGAAGGCACCCAGTCAGTGAAGCCAAGTCTCACCCATCAAGGCACCTATGTGTGCATAGCACTACAACTACCAACTCACTGGTGGGGCGTCCATGGGTTTGTAGTCGGAACTTTACTCCCACAGATAGTAAATGGCACCTAGTCTGCGAAGCCGAGTCCCGCCCATTTAGCTCCTCATCTCAGTCTATAAACATTTCAGTCCTAGGTGTTTAATTGCCACGGTCCCTACTGGAATAAGTAACCTATCCTTATTTCGTATTAGGGCCCCTATTAACAGAGTCTGATTTAACTTGCAACCTAACCATCAAGTTTCTTTCCCATAAAGGTCTCTGAAGGGCTAATTTAACATGTTTTAACTACCTCGCCTTTCATCTCATTCAAGCATAGATATCATAACGAACATCCATAACACTAAATAGAAAAGGCATATGCATATTTTAAACAGCCAGCAGTCAATCTTAGCACATCGTAATCCAAGTGATATCACAAAACTTAGCCTCGTTATTCCCTGTAATGCTACCGAAAAATTCGGCAGCACAACGACGTTCGTATAGCTGACCTCAAATTTCTTATCACCTGTAAACAAGAGTATACGCTTCTATATTCAGAACTGCCCAACTACAAACTTCCACAACACTTCAAATCAATAGAATAGACTCCGATCTTCCACAAAACAAAGCGAGTTAGGTCTCGCATCCACAACTCAACCATATAAAACATCCTATCTTCCCCAACATAGAGCATTCAAAGTATTCAAGGTTTACCCAAGCAGAACATTTCATACTTACCAACACAAACATTCCGAGCATTCAATAGTGACAAACACACGCATAACTAGAAGATTTAGTATCACCAGAACACACAATATCACATTCCATATTCCAACCGTACATAATCGATGTCTCTTGTTTTATAATATTTAAGGCATGTAACAATTCATAATAAATAGCCTAGCCTAGCCAAGGCTTTCCAAGTAGTAAGGTTACTTACATAGCCAAATAATGTTTGCCAAATGCTAATTTAGCTTCTTAGCTCCCAAAGCCTTTAATCAATCTACACAAGGTGAAAAGAATTCTTAAACCAAAAGGAGATTATTGCAAGCATACAACTAGGAGCCAAATAATCATGGAGATAAATTTCACACTCAAAACTCACCAAAATAGAACCTTAAGCTTGCTGTCCGGGTTCTAAATTTCGCTCCAAATCGACAAATCTGCCTCCAAATACTATGGGTACCTTAAAATCAATAGCTAAAGTCAATGGGTATTTGATTACACACTATAACCAACCCAAATTCATCTTAGAAACTCTTACCCACTACTAGAAATATTCAAGTCCACTGGGAATCAAATACCCATTGTCTGAAACGTTGAAAATCAAAAGAAGAGCTTGCTGAACAAGTTCTAAACATTAGTGGGTATATGATTAAACACTAAAATCAAACCGAAAAGCTTTCAATCTCACTTACCCAAAGCCAAAGCTGCTGGAAAATTGTAAAAACGACCCAAAAACGTTGCTGTCTGCACCACTTGCACAACGCGCCGACGGCAATGGCAGAGCAGACGGCGACGAGCGTGAATGGTGGGCGGCGCGGCGAAAGGCGACGGCGGAGGGGCGACGGCGTGCAGATCTGCAACGGATAAGGACGGCGGCCCGCTGTAGACCGAGTGAGAGAGCCACACGAGAGAGAAATCTGAGAGGGAACTCACCGGCAGCTCGCGACGATTTACGGCTACGAGAGAACGACGGAGCGGCGGCGATGTGCAACGGAAGGCGGCGGCGATGTGCGACGGAAGGCGGCGGCTCGCGTGCTGCTGCAGTCGAGAGAGAGAGGCTGTGAGAGTGGGAGCATGAGAGAGGGATGAAAATCGTGGAGAGAGAAATTTGACCCCTTTTTTTTCCTAGTCTTTACCGAAAATTTGGAGGGAAAAAGTCCCCCCCCTTTTCCCTCTTTTTTTTTTTTAATTTGGGTTGTTACAGTAAATAATAGTTTGTCAAACTTATCAAAAATAAATAAATAAATAAATAATAGTTTGTCAATAGATCTGTTAACTAAGCCTTTTTTTCTATTGTTAGTGCTTTACCACTAAATGTGTGATCTTTTAAAATAAACATAGTTAATTTGGACCTTTTTATTATCATAGGTAGGATATTAAATATTTTCATTTACATTTCTATATTTTCTTGACTTTGACAATTTTTTTATTTTTTTTTTACATTTCATGAGTTTGACACAGAGTGAATTGACTTTTTTTTTTTAACTTTATGCCAGTTGAGCTATGTTCTTGTTGGCAAATTGACTTTTTTATTATACTTAGAAAAATCAACCAAATTTATAAATAGATATATTAAAAATATATATCTGTTATACAATATTCATAATAAGAAATTTTAATTTATTTAAAAATTATGACATACTTATTTGTTAATTTAAATTTTTTTTTATGAAATTTCATTTTTATGATTTTTTTTCGAAAATATTTATTAAAATATATGTTTTGTCACTATTTCCATTGACATTTCCATAAAATTTAAATCCTGATATTTTTACAGACATCAGCATTTAAAACTTTGGTCATGGGTTGAATTTTTCGCTCTCTATTTTTAGTGATAACATAGAAAAAGATAAACTCTATATATATTAATGAAATTAAAATTAGGTGTATGATTAACAAGTTTAACTCGCATAACACTTGTACTAATATTATCATTCTAGTGTTTCTAATTCTCCACTCCACATGTTAAAAATATAATAATAAATAAATAAATATAAATATAAATATATATATAGTTGGTCACAGGTGTCACCAATGCACTAAAGTATTTTTGGTGCACTTTTCAGTGTACAAGTTCTCCTTTTCTACACGTGGGTGGAGTACTTTCATATTCGTAAGAACACTTTTTTGATTCACTTGTAATTTGCTTTCGACGTGTGTCAAGTCAAGATCAAATGAAAAATTTTGCATTTATATATTTATTATTATTATTATTATTATTATTATTGAGAAAGATTTTGCATTTGTTTTAACAAATATTTTTTTGTTTTGCATTTATTTGAATTAGGGAAACTTCTTATTCCATTTCTAGTTGGGAATTTGTTTCATACATCCGACATACTTTTATGCGACTTATCAAAACAGAGAGAAAAGGTACATTCTTTTTAGGGAAAAATACATTTTTAGTCCTTGAGGTTTGAGTTAGGTTTCATTTTGGTCCCTAAGTTTTCAAACTCAACAATTTAGTCCCTGAGGTTTGAGATATGGAGTAATTTGGTCTCTGTCATCCATTTTACCATTAAATCTAACCGGCTGCTGACGTGGCACTATTATTTTAATTAAAAAAATTAATTTTTAATTTTTTAAAATAAAAATATATTAAAATAATTAAAATATTATTATTTTTAATTTATTTTATTTATTTCCTCCCTCTCTCTCATTCTTCTTCTTCCTTCCACTCAATCTCTTCTTCTTCTTTCTCCCACCACTCTTTCTTCTTCAACCTTCCTCCAGCGGCTGTCAACACCGTTCACCGACGTTTTTTTTTCTTTTTTCTATTTTTTCTTTCTTCTCTTCTCTTCTCAACTCTCTTTTCTTTTTCTTTTTTAAAAAACAAAGAAACGGAGGAGGCCCTCCTCCCTGTTATCGGCGCCGGAACGAGGGGGGAGGGAGGAGGAGCTCCCTCCTCCTTGTTCCGGCGTCAAAACGGGGAGGAGAGAGCTCCTCCTCCCTCCCCCGTTTTAGAGCCAAAGTTGGCCAATTATAAATTTTTAGAGCCAAATGTCCATTTGATCAATTAATTAAAAATAAATTATTTTGATCAAATTAATTAATTTGACCATTTAATTAGAAAAAAAAATTAATAATTAATCGGATCAAATTTGGTCTTTTAAATATTTGGGTCATGTGGTTTTTGAGTCAAATATAAACTAGACCCAAAACCAAATAGTTGAACCCAAGACCAATAAAGTCCAAGCCCAAGTTGTTAGGCCCAAAAGTCACTAGAGTCAATCCAGGGAGAATTCTATAAATAGAGGGGTTCTCCTCTAGGGGTGTACATGGGTTGGGTTGGGTTGGGTTGGGGGACTTTTTGGACCAACCCAAAAATTAAGGTTGGTCGGGTTGACAACCCGAAAGAACCGAATAAACTTGGCAACCCAATCCAACCCAACCCTTTTATTTCGGGTTGGGTTGGGTCGGGTCACCGAGTTGTTCAATTTTTTTAATTAAATTAAACTCAAATCCCAATTCCAATTTGAAAATACATCAAATTTAATCTTTACCTCTAATCGTAACACAAAATACATATTTCTATCTAAATCCCAACACAGAATTCAAATCATAGAAACCTTATTCCAAAAATAGAGTATTGATTTTAAAAAAATTAAAACAAGCAGCAATAAGAGCAAATCAGAACAAATCTAAATATTTTGTAAAAAAAGACAAACAAATCTAAATAAATCTGTGAAAAAATAAAGTTAGAATAATTTTTCTTTTTAGAAAAACAAGTTCCAAAAAAGTGGCAAAAAAAACATATATATATAACTTTTTTAAAAAAAAAATAAAGAATTCTGTTCGGTTTGGGTTGAACCCAACCCAGGAAAACTCAACCCGAGAACCGACCCGAATTTTTCGATTTTGAAAAAAAAAAAAGCCAACCCAAACCGGAAAAATTTCCAACCCAACCCAACCCAAATGGGTTGTACGGGTTGTTCGGGTCACCAGGTTACTTGTACACCCCTATTCTCCTCCATTTCAAGGGGTTCAAAATTTTGAAGCTCTTAAGCAGAGTCAGAGAATTCAGAGAAACTCTAAATTTGTTGATTTTAAAATTTTTCTAGGGAGGAAGAGATTGTGAGATTAGAGGATATCCATTTCATCTGAGTATATTCAATCCATTTTTAAATTTATCAAGCTATCTTTCAAAGAAAAGATCGTCGGAAGCTTTTACATCCATTCACTACAGAGGACCGTTGCGAAGGATTGTTGCGGTTGGTGTTCCCGGTCGTAAGACGCATTGAAGAGCGCAGTGAATCCGTTGGTAAGCTTTCCTTGCCTTCTGGCCGAAAGAGTGAACGGAGGTAACTATCTTTTGATTCTCGATTCTGAGAAAAGTAGTTTTGTAAGTTTAAATATCTATTGTTTATAATCTGATCAAATGATTTTCTTTAATTAATCAATGTCTCTCTTAAGGAAAATCCTTTTTAAAAATCTTTTTTCAAAGGAATTCAATCAAAGTGAAGTAGAGGACCAACATATGGCCTCTTCAAGCTCTGATATCTCCAATGAAGCTTTGCATATAGCAAAGATCGAAAATAATCTTCAAAAATGGGGTTTACCCAGACTCGACAACAAAACAATTTACATGCACAATACCTTCAATTTCCGAGAACAACAATGCATAAAAATTGTTGAAAGGAAAATTCCGGTCTACGGAAATGTTGATTCAATTCAATTATTTCCAAAAGACGACATCCTTAAACATAGGAAAGATTTTCAATTCGTGCATATAGGAGCAGTTCAAGTTGCTCTTAGACCAATGTTCAGATCAGGAATAGATACTCTCGTTCTGGCAATCCTAAGAGATAGACGTCATAAAGACTTCTCAAACTCTTTGCTAGGAATAATCGAATCAAATCTAGCAGACGGACCAGTATACTTCACCTGCTATCCAAACTTCATGGTCGCCTTAGACGACCCCCATATTCTTAAAACATTAAGCCTTGAAATCACAGGACAAGGCTTAAATCTTGAAGAAGGTGTCAAGAAGATGACCCTCTTATACAAAATCACCTACAAGACTCTCACTTCTTCAATGGAACCAAAAGCATTGGTCCAATCCCCCAAGGGAAAAACCATGCTAATCGAAACCAACATCAACAAATCCTCTGTTAGCGTCCCAAAGATGCTTTCATGGGACAACCTTACTAGAAACCGAAAATGGACGATAGAAAATGCTTTCGTCCCACAAAAGAAAGAAAAGGAACTTTCCCATATCATCGAACATCCAGATGGGAGAGTAGAAATCAAATTCGAAGATGAAACGCCTCAATTCCCAATGGTTAAAGAAAACATGAATAAAAAAGATTTCATGAGTTCTAGACCAAGCACTTCTGGTATAAGACCAGAATCTTTCCAAAATCTAGAAAGATCAAACTCACTTAGAGTTAGGTCTGTTCGTCTGGAACATGGAGTTCCAAACCTCCAATATGAAGAAGAAAAACCACCTTCGCCAACTCAAATTGACATGGAAACAGAGTCAGTCTTCAAAAGTCAACTGAATGTTATCATCTCAGATAACGAGTTTAAAGTTGACAAATAAGCCCTGCAAAAGGAGTTTATGGCAAAAGAAAATAGGGAAGAAAGAAAACGCTTCTTTAAGAATTACTCTGAAGAACAGAGAAAAATCATTAAAGAAGAATACTTTCAAACTCAAGAAAAACTTCAAGCGCACATATCTTTCTTCAGATGGTTTAACCAGAGAGAAGAATATTCTCACATCTGTACCATCAGAGAAAAAGAAAGATGGAAAACGATGAGAAGGGGAGAAGTTCAAGGTAACTTTCCTCCAATGGAAGATGTTGAGTTCGATAGTTTCTATCATGAGAAAATCATCGCAAAACCCTTCCAACTCATCAGAGAAGCTGAAGAAAGCCAGTCTCCTACAAACAAAGAAATCAAAAGCATTCAGGTACAAAACAACTACTCAAACCGAATGCTAACCTCAATAGCTGAACAAGTTTACAGGCTAGAGGAACTGATAGATCCTCCTCTTGAACCTGTCAAACCAATGTTCAGTCCCCTAGAAAGAGTTAACCTCAAAACTCCTAAGACCAGGTTCTTAGAAGAGATTGACAAAAAACTATTAGCTCTTTCAAAAGAAGGAGAAAGTTCAAAACATATTAATGTCCTAAACGATAGTGACATTGAGGATGTAGATTCCCTCATAGAGCAATTCTCATCCTTTCAAATCGAAGAACCTCAGTTTATCAATAAAATAGGATATACAAATCCAAGCGATAAGATAAACTGGTATCAAAGACCTTCCATGCCAGATCTCAACTTTGAACAAAACCATAGGTTCTTTAGAAATAAACAATACGACGGAACTTCGGTTTACGTCTGGAATATAGACGGAATGTCTGATAGACAGATAACAGATATGCTAACCGAAATACTCATAGCATCGGCAGCATATCAAGAAAATGGTAATACTAACCATCAAGCTTGTGCAATGATCATCAATGGATTCTCCAGAATTCTAAAGGCCTGGTGGGAATGCCTCAGGATTGATGTGAAAACCAGTATCAAAACCCATAAAACAAAGGTTACGAAAAAGAAAGAAATCAAAATTGAAGAGGTTAAAAAACCTGACCCTTCAATCAAAATTGGTGAATCCTCAGGAGGAATACGTGTAAAAACTGAGGCTCCAAAAACCAAAATCATAGAAGAAGTAGTAGACATGGAAGATGCGGTAGAAACGCTTGTCTACGCAATATCTTGGAATTTTACAGCCGCACACAGTGCAAAGTTCAAAGATACCCAACAAAAAATTCTGAAGAACCTTAGATGTACCAACCTAGCCCATTTCAATTGGTACAAAGATATGTTCTTCACTAGAGTGTTCTATATGACCGATGTTGATAAACAGCATTGGAAAGAAAAGTTCATTGATGGACTTCCTAGCTATGTTACTGAAAGAGTTTACATGGCCATTCATGAAAGATTTGATAGACATCAAATGGGAAGAATTAACTTACGGAGACTTAATGTCTTACGTGATCAACTGTGGATTAGAAATCTGCTATGAAATCAAAGTTCAAAGAAAGGTTCAAAAGAATGAGAAGAACAGAATGAGAGAAATGAAGGCTTTCTGTTCTCAATATGGTTGCGAAAGGCTAGAAGAACCAGAATCTTCTAGAAGAAAAACTATTTGGAAAAACAATAGCCGAAGATATTATAAAAACTATCATCGGCAATATATTCAAAGAAAACCTCAGAGAGAATTCTCAAGGCCACAAAGGGAATACGTTCCCAAACAACATTACAAAAGAAGGAGCCAAAAATACCATCCTCGTCCTAAACAAACCACTACCCATAGAAACAAAAGAAAAACCTTTTGCTTTAAATGTCAAAAGGAAAGGCATTATGCGAATAACTGCCCAAACAGAAAAATCAATGAGTTAGATCTTGATGAAGAATATTCATCAGAATACTCAAATAGTTCCTTCGAGGAACTAAAGGTTTTACACTTAGAAGAAACAAATTCTGAAGCCTCAAGTCAAAGTAGTAGTAGTAAATCTGAAGGCATATAAAAGCCTGCAGAAAAGATTGTGAAGGACATTGCATAAATGTTCTAACAAACGAACAAGAAGTTCTTTTCAACTCTATAGATCATACAGAGGATACAGAAATGAAAAGAACAATACTAAAGACTCTAAAACAGTCTTTAGGATCCTCAAGTGCCCCTGAGCCGCCGCCAGAAAGGAGAGAATTCAGGCAGCTTAGTTTATCTGAAATTCTCCAAAGAAAACCTGATTTCATGAAAACGAAATCAGATGTCCAACCAACTTCAATTCAAGACATACAATTTGAAATCAACAATCTCAAGAAAGAGATAAGAGAAAACAAAGAAGAGATCGACATAATAAAGATAGAGATCAATAATCTTAAACTCAAAACCACTAACTCTGATAATGAAGGAGAAGACTTCCTTCTAAATCAAGTTACAAAATCACAATTTCAAAAATGGTATTCTTTAATAACCTTAAAAATAGAAGATTTTCAAATCACTCTGAAAGCTCTCATTGACTCAGGAGCTTATCAAAATTGCATTCAGCAAAGATTAATTCCAACCAAATATTTTGAAAAAACTACTGAAAAATTAAGTAGTGCAAATGGTCAAAGTCTTAATATTCAATATAAACTTCCAAATGTTCATATATGCAATAATGATATTTGCATCATAAGTTCCTTTCTTCTGGTAAAGGACTTAAAACAGGAGTTGATCCTAGGAACCCCATTCTTAACTCAACTCTACCCAATCAAGATAACCGAGAAAGGCTTGGTTAGTCAATTCGATGGAACCGAAATAATTTTCGAGTTCATAACTCCAATCCTTCCATATGATATTATGGAAGTTAGTGAATTAAAACTTGAAGAAATCAAGAAAAAAAAAAACAAATTTCATTCCTTAAAGAAGAAATAAGTTTCAAAAAGATTGAAGAAAATCTTAATAATCCTTCCATAAAAATTAGGATTAAAGAAATAGAAAACAAAATTGAAAAAGAAATTTGTTCAAATCTCCCAAATGCCTTTTGGGATAGGAAGAAACACATCGTTAATCTTCCTTATACAAAAGAATTCAATGAATAAAAAATTCCAACAAAGGCAAGGCCTATTCAAATGAATTCAGAACTACTGACGTTTTGTAAAAAGGAAATACAGGATTTACTCAACAAGAAGCTGTTCATACCATCTAAAAGTCCATGGTCATGCGCAGCCTTCTACGTCAACAACGCAGCCGACAGGAGCGTGGTGTGCCGAGGTTAGTAATCAATTACAAACCTTTAAACAAAGTTTTGGAATGGATAAGATATCCAATTCCTAATAAACAAGATTTATTAAAAAAAAATTTCAAATGCAAAAGTATTTTCAAAATTTGATATGAAATCCGGATTTTGGCAAATTCAAATATCCGAGAAAGATAAATACAAAACTGCTTTCAATGTACCGTTCGGACAATACAAATGGAATGTAATGCCTTTTGGGCTTAAAAATGCCCCTTCTGAATTTCAAAAAATCATGAATGACATTTTCAATGATTTTCAAGATTTTACAATTGTTTACATCGACGATGTTTTGGTATTCTCTTCAAACATCGATCAACATTTCAAACATTTGAATATATTTATCAATATTGTTAAACAAAATGGTTTGTCAGTTTCACTGTCGAAAGTCAAATTATTTCAAACCAAAATTAAATTTTTGGGTTTTGAAATTTATATGGGCCTGATAAAACCAATTCAGAGGTCCATAAAATTTGCCTCAAATTTCCCAGATCAAATAACCGATAAAACCCAATTGCAAAGATTTTTGGGCTGTCTTAATTTTGTGTCTGACTTTATCCAAAACTTCAGGCCCATTTGCAAGCCGCTTTTTCAAAGGCTCAAGAAAAATCCAAAACCATGGAAAGAAGAGCACAATAAAGCTGTTCAAAAGATAAAAGCTTTAGTAAAATCAATACCCTGTTTGAGTCTTATCAATCCAAAAGCAAATCTGATAGTGGAAACAGACGCTTCAGATTTGGGATATGGAGGAATCCTCAAACAGTGTTTGGATAAGAAAGAATCAATAATTCGTTTCCATTCAGGAGTCTGGAACGATGCCCATAAAAATTACCCCACTGTCAAGAAGGAATTACTGGCAATAGTTCTTTGTGTTCAAAAATTTCAAAGTGAATCAATTAACAAAAAATTTACCATCAAAACTGATTCTAGAGCATCTAAATTCGTTTTAGAAAAAGATGTTAAAAATCTAGTTTCAAAACAAATTTTTGCCAGATGGCAAGCAATTTTATCTTGTTTTGATTTCGAAATTTTGCCTATAAAAGGCGTTCAAAACCCCTTAGCAGATTACCTCTCAAGGGAGTTCCTAACTCCAAAACTCTCTCCTCTCTCTCTCCCTCTCTCTAAGAAAAAATAGAGCGAATGAGTGGAAATAAGGCAAAAGCCTCCTCCTCAAAGGGCAAAAGCCCATCTTCCTCTTCCTCAGCACCTCCACCCATGAGTGCTGATCAATATGCTATGGATCTAGGGTTTACTCCTGTAACCCGATCCAGGGCTAAACGGGCGGCATACGTCTGATGCTTCCAATGGAGTCATCCACTCCACCTCCAAGGCCTTCGGCCAACTTAGTCTGTCCTTCCGGCGGAGTCGTTCAAATGAGACCTCCTGTCTCACTTGATTCAAGGATAGGATCATCGATCCCGTCACCTTCTTCATACTCTCAGGCTGTAACACCAGAAAAGAGGTTTGTACCTCGACCTGAGATCAAATCATACTTTCAAAAAACTCTGGTCATCTATGAACCTATCATAGAACCAGAATTCCAGGGTCTCAACCTTGAAGAGACCGTTTCAAACATGTATCCTTCAGGCTTCAATTTCATGCCTAAGGATCTTCGCAAAACAAGAACCTTTTACGAGTTCATCCTTGTTGACACAAAGTCAGCAGAGATAACTCACATCCCAGACAAAAACGATCCCTCAAAGATCGCTTATTCAAAACTCAAGATCTTCAAAGCCTTGAATCCAACCCACTGGAATCAAGGACTCTTCACTGATAAAAGCTTTTCAAAACCTTTCGTACCTCAATCATATTCATATCGGGACTATGTTAGAGCCTGGTATAATGTGATGTGGTATTCAAATTATAATCATTCTTGGTTCATATCCTTCTGTTAAAACGCATACAAAATAACTTTTCCATTATGGTTTATTCAATGGTGGAATACATTCGGTTTGACGGATGATATTTTACCAACTCCCTTGCAAGAATCGTATTATCATTTTGCAAGGAACATTCAAAAAACAGCATTTCATAATTCAATGAGATTCTGTTTATATTTTCAAATACCATGGATCTTTTGCTGGAACTTCTCTACCAGCAATCATCCTGAATACAAAATCGTCACTAAGATCCTCAAGATCAAGTGGTGGGATAAATTCAACTTTCAAAATGCCACCCTAAAACAAGTAAAGGAGTGGTTCACAGCAAATGGATATCTTCAAGATATCGATATCAAGAGGAATGCAGAATTCCTCAACGACAAATCAAAACTTCTGGCAGCTCTAGCACAGACAACATCAGATGCAGACCTCCAGAGAATCCTTCAAATGGCAGCTTCCTCCAGAAGCGAGTCACTAGCCTCTTCGCTTTTGGATTGATAAGACTCAAACAGGGTATTGATTTTACTAAAGCTTTTATCTTTTGAAAAGCTTTAGTGTGCTCTTCTTTCCATGGTTTTGGATTTTTCTTGAGCCTTTGAAAAAGCGGCTTGCAAATGGGTCTGAGGTTTTGGATAAAGTCAGACACATAATTAAGACAGCCCAAAAATCTTTGCAATTGGGTTTTATCGGTTATTTGATCTAGGAAATTTGAGGCAAAGTTTATGGACCTCTGAATTGGTTTTATCAGGCCCATATAAATTTCAAAGTCCAAAAATTTAATTTTGGTTTGAAATAATTTGACTTTCGACAGTGAAACTGCCAAACCATTTTGTTTAACAATATTGATAAATATATTCAAATGTTTGAAATGTTGATCGATGTTTGAAGAGAATACCAAAACATCGTCGATGTAAACAATTGTAAAATCTTGAAAATCATTGAAAATATCATTCATGATTTTTTGAAATTCAAAAGGGGCATTTTTAAGCCCAAAAGGCATTACATTCCATTCGTATTGTCCGAACGGTACATTGAAAGCAGTTTTGTATTTATCTTTCTCGGATATTTGAATTTGCCAAAATCCGGATTTCATATCAAATTTTGAAAATACTTTTGCATTTGAAATTTTTTTTAATAAATCTTGTTTATTAGGAATTGGATATCTTATCCATTCCAAAACTTTGTTTAAAGGTTTGTAATTGATTACTAACCTCGGCACACCACGCTCCTGTTCGGCTGCGTTGTTGACGTAGAAGGCTGCGCATGACCATGGACTTTTAGATGGTATGAACAGCTTCTTGTTGAGTAAATCCTGTATTTCCTTTTTACAAAACGTCAGTAGTTCTGAATTCATTTGAATAGGCCTTGCCTTTGTTGGAATTTTTTATTCATTGAATTCTTTTGTATAAGGAAGATTAACGATGTGTTTCTTCCTATCCCAAAAGGCATTTGGGAGATTTGAACAAATTTCTTTTTCAATTTTGTTTTCTATTTCTTTAATCCTAATTTTTATGGAAGGATTATTAAGATTTTCTTCAATCTTTTTGAAACTTATTTCTTCTTTAAGGAATGAAATTTGTTTTTTTTTTCTTGATTTCTTCAAGTTTTAATTCACTAACTTCCATAATATCATATGGAAGGATTGGAGTTATGAACTCGAAAATTATTTCGGTTCCATCGAATTGACTAACCAAGCCTTTCTCGGTTATCTTGATTGGGTAGAGTTGAATTAAGAATGGGGTTCCTAGGATCAACTCCTGTTTTAAGTCCTTTACCAGAAGAAAGGAACTTATGATGCTAATATCATTATTGCATATATGAACATTTGGAAGTTTATATTGAATATTAAGACTTTGACCATTTGCACTACTTAATTTTTCAGTAGTTTTTTCAAAATATTTGGTTGGAATTAATCCTTGCTGAATGCAATTTTGATCAGCTCCTGAGTCAATGAGAGCTTTCAGAGTGATTTGAAAATCTTCTATTTTTAAGGTTATTAAAGAATACCATTTTTGAAATTGTGATTTTGTAACTTGATTTAGAAGGAAGTCTTCTCCTTCATTATCAGAGTTAGTTGTTTTGAGTTTAAGATTATTGATCTCTATCTTTATTATGTCGATCTCTTCTTTGTTTTCTCTTATCTCTTTCTTGAGATTGTTGATTTCAAATTGTAGGTCTTGAATTGAAGTTGGTTGGACATCTGATTTCGTTTTCATGAAATCAGGTTTTCTTTGGAGAATTTCAGATAAACTAAGTTGCCTGAATTCTCTCCTTTATGGCAGCGGCTCAGGGGCACTTGAGGATCCTAAAGACTGTTTTAGAGTCTTTAGTATTGTTCTTTTCATTTCTTTATCCTCTGTATGATCTATAGAGTTGAAAAGAACTTCTTGTTCGTTTGTTAGAACATTTATGCAATGTCCTTCACAATCTTTTCTGCAGGCTTTTATATGCCTTCAGATTTACTACTACTACTTTGACTTGAGGCTTCAGAATCTGTTTCTTCTAACTGTAAAACCTTTAGTTCCTCGAAGGAACTATTTGAGTATTTTGATGAATATTCTTCATCAAGATCTAACTCATTGATTTTTCTGTTTGGGCAGTTATTCGCATAATGCCCTTCCTTTTGACATTTAAAGCAAAAGGTTTTTCTTTTGTTTCTATGGGTAGTGGTTTGTTTAGGACGAGGATGGTATTTTTGGCTCCTTCTTCTGTAATGTTGCTTGGGAACGTATTCCCTTTGTGGCCTTGAGAATTCTCTCTGAGGTTTTCTTTGAATATATTGCCGATGATAGTTTTTATAATATCTTTGGCTATTGTTTTTCCTAATAGTTTTTCTTCTAGAAGATTCTGGTTCTTCTAGCCTTTCGCAACCATATTGAGAACAGAAAGCCTTCATTTCTCTCATTCTGTTCTTCTCATTCTTTTGAACCTTTCTTTGAACTTTGATTTCATTGCAGATTTCTAATCCACAGTTGATCACGTAAGACATTAAGTCTCCGTAAGTTAATTCTTCCCATTTCATGTCTCCATCAAATCTTTCACGAATGGCCATGTAAACTCTTTCAGTAACATAGCTAGGAAGTCCATCAATGAACTTTTCTTTCCAATGCTGTTTATCAACATCGGTCATATAGAACACTCTAGCGCAGAACATATCTTTGTACCAATTGAAATGGGCTAGGTTGGTACATCTAAGGTTCTTCAGAATTTTTCGTTGGGTATCTTTGAAGTTTGCACTGTGTGCGGCTGTAAAATTCAAAGATATTGCGTAGACAAGCGTTTCTACCGCATCTTCCATGTCTACTACTTCTTCTATGATTTTGGTTTTTGGAGCCTCAATTTTTACACGTATTCCTCCTGAGGATTCACCAATTTTGATTGAAGGGTCAGGTTTTTTAAGCTCTTCAATTTTGATTTCTTTCTTTTTCGTAACCTTTGTTTTATGGGTTTTGATACTGGTTTTCACATCAATCCTGAGGCATTCCCACCAGGCCTTTAGAATTCCGGAGAATCCATTGATGATCATTGTACAAGCTTGATGGTTAGTATTATCATTTTCTTGATATGCTGCCGATGCTATGAGTATTTCGGTTAGCATATCTGTTATCTGTCTTTCAGACATTCTGTCTATATTCCAGACGTAAACCGAAGTTCCGTCGTATTGTTTATTTCTAAAGAACCTATGGTTTTGTTCAAAGTTGAGATCTGGCATGGAAGGTCTTTGATACCAGTTTATCTTATCGCTTGGATTTGTATATCCTATTTTATTGATAAACTGAGGTTCTTCGATTTGAAAGGATGAGAATTGCTCTATGAGGGAATCTACATCCTCAATGTCACTATCGTTAAGGACATTAATCTGTTTTGAACTTTCTCCTTCTTTTGAAAGAGCTAATAGTTTTTTGTCAATCTCTTCTAAGAACCTGGTCTTAGGAGTTTTGAGGTTAACTCTTTCTAGGGGACTGAACATTGGTTTGACAGGTTCAAGAGGAGGATCTATCAGTTCCTCTAGCCTGTAAACTTGTTCAACTATTGAGGTTAGCATTCGGTTTGAGTAGTTGTTTTGTACTTGAATGCTTTTGATTTCTTTGTTTGTAGGAGACTGACTTTCTTCAGCTTCTCTGATGAATTGGAAGGGTTTTGCGATGATTTTCTCATGATAGAAACTATCGAACTCAACATCTTCCATTGGAGGAAAGTTACCTTGAACTTCTCCCCTTCTCATCGTTTTCCATCTTTCTTTTTCTTTGATGGTACAGATGTGAGAATATTCTTCTCTCTGGTTAAACCATCTAAAGAAAGATATGTGCTCTTGAAGTTTTTCTTGAGTTTGAAAGTATTCTTCTTTAATGATTTTTCTCTGTTCTTCAGAGTAATTCTTAAAGAAGCGTTTTCTTTCTTCCCTATTTTCTTTTGCCATAAACTCCTTTTGCAGGGCTTATTTGTCAACTTTAAACTCGTTATCTGAGATGATAACATTCAGTTGACTTTTGAAGACTGACTCTGTTTCCATGTCAATTTGAGTTGGCGAAGGTGGTTTTTCTTCTTCATATTGGAGGTTTGGAACTCCATGTTCCAGACGAACAGACCTAACTCTAAGTGAGTTTGTTCTTTCTAGATTTTGGAAAGATTCTGGTCTTATACTAGAAGTGCTTGGTCTAGAACTCATGAAATCTTTTTTATTCATGTTTTCTTTAACCACTGGGAATTGAGGCGTTTCATCTTCGAATTTGATTTCTACTCTCCCATCTGGATGTTCGATGATATGGGAAAGTTCCTTTTCTTTCTTTTGTGGGACGAAAGCATTTTCTATCGTCCATTTTGGGTTTCTAGTAAGGTTGTCCCATGAAAGCATCTTTGGGACGCTAACAGAGGATTTGTTGATGTTGGTTTCGATTAGCATGGTTTTTCCCTTGGGGGATTGGACCAATGCTTTTGGTTCTATTGAAGAAGTGAGAGTCTTGTAGGTGATTTTGTATAAGAGGGTCATCTTCTTCACACCTTCTTCAAGATTTAAGCCCTGTCCTGTGATTTCAAGGCTTAATGTTTTAAGAATATGGAGGTCGCCTAAGGCGACCATGAAGTTTGGATAGCAGGTGAAGTATACTGGTCCATCTGTTAGATTTGATTCGATTATTCCTAGCAAAGAGTTTGAGAAGTCTTTAGGACGTCTATCTCTTAGGATTGCCAGAACGAGAGTATCTAGTCCTGATCTGAACATTGGTCTAAGAGCAACTTGAACTGCTCGTATATGCAGGAATTGAAAATCTTTCCTATGTTTAAGGATGTCGTCTTTTGGAAATAATTGAATTGAATCAACATTTCCGTAGACCGGAATTTTCCTTTCAACAATCTTTATGCATTGTTGTTCTCGGAAATTGAAGGTATTGTGCATGTAAATTGTTTTGTTGTCGAGTCTGGGTAAACCCCATTTTTGAAGATTATTTTCGATCTTTGCTATATGCAAAGCTTCATTGGAGATATCAGAGCTTGAAGAGGCCATATGTTGGTCCTCTACTTCACTTTGGTTGAGTTCCTTTGAAGGAAGATTTTTAAAAAGGATTTTCCTTAAGAGAGACATTGATTAATTAAAGAAAATCATTTAATCAGATTATAAACAATAGATATTTAAACTTACAAAACTACTTTTCTCTGAATCGAGAATCAAAACAATTTACACTTCGAAGTTAGTGTGAACACTTAGAAATTTAAAAAATTTTATAATTAATTATTTTTTAAAAAAAAATTTATAATTTAATCTTTGAAGCTTTCAAAATACTACAAAATATAGTTCATGTCCATAGTTTTTCGTTAAACATAGTCATAGAGAGATAACAACATATATTTGTTGACTTAATATAAGTTTATGTTGATCTGGCCATATTTAATAAAATTTTGAGAAAATGGTGTAAAATACACTTTTTGTTTTTCTTTAGGGAGAAATGAATATTCAAACTTCTAACCCTTTTTTTTTTATCAAAATTATTATTCTTTTTTTTTTATTTTTGAAATTACAAAATTATTATTCTTAAACCAGTCTATAAATGATTAGGTTGGCGACATAAATCACTTTTAAACTATAAGAGTTTATTACCATTTACAATGATATCCATGAATTTTTAATTTGATTGATAATATCCTTTCAAAAATTTACAAAATTATTGCAATTAAATATAGATCCATTATAATGGAGTAGCTAGCATCATGCACAAGTGACCTCTAATTAAATTGTAACGACCCTACATTTCATGCTTATATCCTAGGGCCATTACCACATGCATTTCCTTTAACTTTCAAATAATGAAGATGAACAAACATCTAGAATAAAAACATTAAAAAAAAAAAAAAACAACGATACTTTTCAGCTTGGGATCCACATTAAAACAGAAACAACTAAAATCCTTTAAACATTTCAATTGAACATCTTGAAAACGGGAACGACATCAAAACATAAAATCACAAAAATGCAAATAAAACGAGTTTCAAAAAATGTAAAAGCGGAAGTCTATCCTACGGAATTCTATGGCTCATCCAGCAAAGTTCTGTCACGCATTCTATACACCCTTGCCTTTACCTGCATTTACATGTTAGGGAAAAGAATGAGTATTTAAGAAAAATACTTAGTAAGTAACATTACTGCTAAACATGCAACGACCAATGTTTCAAAGGTTAAACGAGCTAAGGGACTAAAGATAATGTCATCTCATTCTAGTTCATTTCATTTCATTCATTCCATAGCATGGGGCTCGTGACCAATTAAAATCACCTACATAATTTGCCAACTCACTAAAGGTGCTCATGTGGGCATTTGGGAGATCTCTACTCCTTCCGATAGTAGAAGGCACCTAGTCGGTGGAGCCAAGTCTCACCCATCAAGACACTAATGTGCGCGTAGCGCTTAAACTGCCATTTCACTGGTGGAGCGTCCATGGGTTTTAGGTCGGAATTTAACTTCCACAGTTAGTAAATGACACCTAGTCTGCGAAGCCGAGTTCCGCCCATTTAGCTCCTCATTTCAGTCTAATACATCTCAATCCTAGGTGACTATTTGACACGACCCCCTACTAGAGTAGCTAGTCCATTATTTTCCCTTTTTAAGGCCTCTTAGCATTCATTCTAATTTAACCACAACTTAACCAATGAGATCAGTCCCTCCCAGGTTACTGACAGGCTAAACCGACAAGTACCATTCCAACTCAGTCAATTGCAAATAACCTACCAGACATTCAACACTTCAGAACTAAGAAACCACCTCTTCCCGCTCTCTACATACATTGCCCGCCAATTTTAATACAACACACTCACGCACTCCCACCTATCTCATAGCACAAATACACAGCATCTAAACTCTTGAAAACAAAGGCATTCCTATCATCTCATAGCACAAGTACACGACATCCATATTCATGAAATCAACAGTGTACACATCATATCAGTCTCCACTCATACATAACGCCATATCACATGCCAGAAACACAACCGTCACATCAACGCATAATTACAGTTTAATTTTCAGCAAGTTAACTTACCTTTAAAGCTCAATACAGAACGAAACAACTTGACCCACGAGTCTTTCTAGCAACTCCACAATTCCTAACAATTTTAATAACAACTTAGATCCCAACACAGTACAATCAAAACGGGAACACCAAAGCTTAAACCAACCAATTTTCTCACCCAACTAATTCTATAGGAGCAAAGCTGAAGATCGAATGGCGGCGACGAACAGACTTGAACAATGGCAACCACAGATCTGGAAAAACGGGCAAAACCGAGGCGGCAGTGGTTGCTCGTGGCTGCTACAATAAAGAGAGAGACTGAGAGTGTGAGGCCGACAGAGAGAGAGAACGAATTCAGAGAGAGAGGGAGATCTCACCGGCGGCGGCGGTGAGGCTACAGATCGGCTACGGCGCGGCGACTGCGTGCGGACGAGCGTGGACGGATGGGCGGCGCAGATCTGTACAGTAGCGAGAGAAAGAGAGAGCTAAGAGAGAGCGATTGAGGGAGAAGGAGACGAGAGAGAACTAATTACCGGCGGCGGCGGCGAGGCTACAGATGTGCGGCGGGGCTCCACGGCGTGCGGCAGGCGACGTCGGCGTCGGCGGCAGAGGGAGACCTGAGAGAACGAGAGAGAGGGAGAGAACGGGTGAGAGGAGAGGAAATCGAGAGGGAGAGAGAGAATGAGCGTGAGAGAGAGCTGAGATTTTCCCTTTTTTTTTTTTTTTTAATGGTCAATTGACCGAAAATTTGGGGGGAAGTTTCCCCCCTTTTTTCCCTTTTCCCCTTTTGACCGGGCAATTGCCCGTTTCCCCTTTTTTTTTTGTCTTTTTTTTTCCCCCAATCTGTTACATAAATTATAATAATGGTTATAATCAAATCCTCAAACTATAAGATTATTACAATGAAGTTCAATTTTTTTTAATTCTATAAAATTTAAAAACTATAATGTTAACCTTAAAAAAGTTTTAATTCATTAACTATATTATTAGTTAGGACATAACTTCAAATACCGATTATGTCTGAGGTAAGAAGTAAATGAGTCATTTCATATTAACTTTTGGTCGAAATCGACATTAAACTGACATTAATATTTTGAAAATTTATTAAATATTTTAATTTAATCAGTTGGGATATACATGTTCACTCGCAAAATTAAAAACTTTCCCATCTCTCATATCTTTTTTTTTTTTTTTTTTTTTTTGAGTAACCATCTCTCATATCTTTGACCCTTAAGAACCTTCGTATTTTTTACTTAAATGGGCTACCATACCATTAACATGATCTTGTAACTTGTAATCATCTCATCAAGAAAATGTGGCTTTTAAATTTCTACGTAATAATTCTTACCTATAGTAAAGATTTATTTTTCAAATTTAACACCTTTAATGATAATATTAAACTTGTAGACTTGAACACAACTCAATTAGACTATGTTGGGGGAAATTACAAATAACAGAGGAAAATGGAGAAAATATTGAGAAACAAACACGTAAACAATTAGGTTGAGGCGAGAGTATCTCGCTCTCTTTAAGGAGATTCAAGCCCTTTGCAATGTATAATTCTTTATCAACCACCAGTGCAACAGGTATTCTCTAGCCTGTCCCCTCCAGGATACAACAACTCAATTGAAACGTTGTGTAGCTCAAACCACTTTGCCCTAAGAGGTTGAACTCAAAACTCCAAAACAAAGAACACCCCTCTTTTGGCCAATTGCTCTAAAAAAGAGAAATATGAGAAAGTAGAAAGAAGAGAAGATAGAAATTGTTGTGTGTCGTATATTGAAAGTGTTTGGTGTGAGAGGTATTTATAGGATTTTCAAGATCTAGAAATTTAATAAAAAAAAAAAAGTAACCAACACATGTTAAAACCAAAACTCTCCCACCAAATACGTTTTTCTCTTTTAAATAAGAGAAAACCCCTCAAAAATTAATTTCTAAAAAGAAACTTTGATTTAAATATTAAAATGTTACAACATTCCCCCACTCATTTTAATATTTAAAATAATCAAAATCAATTGGCCATAAGAAAGATAATTATGCATCATAAAGGTGTGATTTTGCATTGAACCTTTACTAGTGAAATAATAATCTCTACTCAAGCGTTAGTAGTGGTCTATGACTTGAACTCTAACACTTAAGGGGAAATAGAAAATTATTATAAACACATAATTATCCAGGTGTTGACAGGAGCTTTATCGGTTAGCACGTTACGCCCTTGTGTTGATCCCAGTATTTCATGAGTGTATTTGAGAATAAGCCCCATATCCTCATAGAGAGCGGCCCCACTCTCACACTCATATAGGTAAAATATGTCAAGAGTGCTCCTATAACTATGAAACCCCACTTATAAGAGCTACAGATCTTATTAAGAGTTTATTGAAAAACTCAACCCTCCATAACGTTATAGGATAAATGCACTCACACCATAGAGATGGATTAAATATAAAGATAGTGCATTTTTACGACCACCTTATAATTCATTTTTCCCTTTGCACCTAATTCTCAGGATCTCTAATCATTAGGTGGGTATCCTTATATATGGCTCATGATAATTATAAGGGCTTCAACCCCACCCCCCCCCCCCCCTCGATGTGTTCCACACCCTTTCTCTAGTCAAGGCCTTTGTTAATAGATCTGCAAGATTATCACAAGATTTAATATAATTCACATTAATAATCTCATTACTTAAATAAGATCTCACAGTACTGTGTTTTCTTCTAATAGGTCTGGACTTATCGTTATAAATACAATTTTTTACTCTACCAATTGTGGTAGTGCTACCACAATTTATTAAAATAGGAGGTATTGGTTTCTCCCACATTGGAATCTCATATAATAAATCTCTTAGCCAACTAGCTTCCTCACTAGCTGAAGCTAAAGCAATAAGCTCTACTTCCATAGTAGAGTTGGCAATAATTGTTTGTTTTTTAGATTTCCAACAAATAACACCACCTCCCAAGGTAAAAATATACCCTATAGTAGATAGAGAATCACCTGACAATGTATTCCAGTCAGCATCAGAAAATCCTTCAACAACAGCAGGATATTTTTTGTAAAGTAAGCCATGGTCTTTCGTTCCCAATAAATATTTCATAACACGATCAATGACATGCCAATGTTCTTTACCATGCTTACTTGTAAACCTGCTAAGACCTCCTAATGCATATGCGATGTCAGGTCTAGTACAATCAGTATGCATATCATAGGCTACCAATCACGCTAGCATACTCCTTTTGATTAATTATATCATGTAAATTTTCAATGGGAAACAAGTGAACACTTGAATCAAATGGAGTAGACACATGTTTACAATCCAAATAATTGTATTTTCTAAGTATTTTCTCAATATAATGTGATTGGTCAAGAAAAAACTCTTCTGAGGTTTTAGTTATTTTCATACCACTAGAATAAATTAGCCTCACCAAGATCTTTCATCTCATGCCACTACTTTGGGGCTTAGTTTAAGCCATATAGGGATTTAGTAAGCTTACACACTTTGTTCTCTTGTCCAGGTTCTATAGAACCTTCAGGTTGGTCCATATATATTTCTTCTTCTAAATCACCATTGAGAAGCTATTTTCACATCCATTTGATGAATACTCATATAAAAAATTGCAGCAATTGCAATTAACAGTCTAATGGATGTGCTTTGCATTACCGGAGAAAAGGTATCAAAGAAGTCTAAATCTTCCTTTTGTTTAAAACCTTTTGCAACAAGTCTAGCTTTATACTTGTCTTCACTACCATACGGTTTCAGCTTTTTTCTCAGGACCCATTTACACCTTATAGTTTTACACTCTGGTGATAGATCAACTAATTTCCAAGTTTGGTTAGAAATTAGTGATTTCATTTCATCATTTACAGCCTCTTTCCAGAAAATTGCATCTGGAGATGATAAAAGCTTCGTGCAAAGAAATTGGTGTTTCCTGAATATTATAAACATAAAAATCGGGACCAAAATCTTTCACAATTCTAACTCTTATACTCCTCATTAATTATACTTGAGAATTATTTTCATTATTATCACTAGGAGTAGAAGAACCAAACTTAGTAGAAGTTTAATTTGTTCAGAATTTTGTCCCCCACTATTTCTTGACTTCAAAGGAAATTTTTCTTCATGAAAAATTGCATCATTTGATTCAAAAATCACATTATGTTCAATATCAAGAAATCGATAGGTTGTACTATTAACTGCATATCCAAGAAAAACACAAGTGGTAGCTTTAGACCCTAACTTAGGCCTTTTTGGGTCTATTAGCCTTACAAAAGCTAAACATCCCCAAACCCTTAAATATCTTAAATTTGGCACCTTTCCACAATTGAAAAGGTGTGATCTTTGTCTTTTTATGTGGCACTCTATTTAACACATGACAAGCAGTCAAAACTGCTTCACCCCAAAGATTAAAAGATGCACCTGATTCTAATAACATAATATTAGTTAGACCAATTAAGGTTCTATTTTTCCTCTCAACTACTCCATTAGAAGCATGTGAATATGGTGGAGTAGTCTGATGAATTGTTCCCAATGATTCAACATATTAATTGAATTCAAATGATTCATATTCTCGACCTCTATCACTTCTAATTCTCTTAATTTTTCTACCGAATTGATTTTCAACTTCAAGGAGGAATTTTTTAAAATTCTCAAAAGCATCACTTTTATTTTTCAATAAATGAACATGAGTATATTTAGAAAATCATCGATAAAAGTGATGAAATATCTATTTCCTCCTCTGGTTAAAATTTCTTCAAATTCACACAAGTTTGTATGAATTAACTCTAATAATTCGGTATTTCCTTCCACCCTATTATGAGACCCTTTTGTAATTTTTGCTTTACTGCAAATTTCACATTTCTCAAAATTACTTTTTGGACTAGGAATTAATTCAAGGCTACTCATAACTCCCACATATTTACTATTTATATGACTCAAATGAGCATGCCAAAAATTTAAAGAAGAAAGCATGTAAATTGAACTGGTAGATGCTTTATTAATATTTTCAATGTTCAATTTGAACATTCCATCACAAGCATAACCTTTTCCAACAAAAATTCCCTTTCTAGTTATCACATATTGATCATATTCCATAGTTTGCTTAAAACCAGCGTATTAAGAAGATAACTCGACATTAAATTCTTCCTCATGAAGGGTGTATGAAGCACATCTTTCAACATTAAAACCCTTCCAGAAGTGAATTTTAATTCGACCTCACCAGTTCCCATAATTTGGGTAGTTTGGGAATCACCAAGCATTATTGTTTTAGGCTCATTGAGTATAAACTTTGAACCAATCTTCGTCATAACAGACATGTCTGTTGGCTCCAGAATTAGCCCACCATCCTTCAACACTTTGAACCATATAAATATAAGAAATCATAGCCGAAAATGGCTCTTCGGTAACATTGGCCTGAGGTACAGGTTCTTGTTTCCAGAATCTGCAAATTCGAGCAATCTGGCCACTTTTGCCACAAACAAAACAGATTGATCTTGAGTGTTGAGGATGTACTTGGTTCTTATTCACTTGGCTTGGATTTTTCTTATTAGAAAAATGAGGTTTGTTATTCTTTTTCATATAATTCTTCTTTGGTTTTAAGTGACTATTTTTTTGAAATTTGACCATTAGGTAAATAATCATTCGAAGAGATTAGATTTACCTTGGTGGGAATTTCATTGCCTTTTTGAATCAATGCATCTTGCCCTCTTGCCTCTTCCTCCACACGAATGCGAGTAATTAGCGTTTCTAGAGAGATTTCTTTTTGCTTATGGCGCATATTCTTTTGAAATTCTCCCCAAGATGGTGGAAGCTTGTCGATTATGCCGGCAACAATAAGATTGTCTCTAATCTTAATTCCTTCAGATTCTACTTCAACTACTATCATCTGAAAATCTTGTGCTTGCTCCACTACAGACTTTCCATCTACCATTTGAAAGCGAAAGAAGCGACTTGCAGCATATTTTTTCGCGTCTGCTTCTTTAGTATCATATTTATTCTGCAAGGCTTTCCATATATTTCTTGGCAGATGTGAAAGTAGTATCACAATAATCATAAAAATGATCAGCAAGAAAATTTAGAAGATAATACCGACATTTCTACTCATCTTTCTCATACTCATCAATTTTTTCATGGTGTTCCATGAACTCTTCAACGCTCATGTTTTCAGTATCGATCTTCTTCGGGTTCTTTTCTGTGAGGACATGGGCCACCTTAAGAAGATTAAGGTAGAAAAACATTTTTCCTTTCCATCTCTTAAAGTGTGCTCCCTTAAATCGAAAGGGCTTGTTGAGATCTCCAACATTTTCATTTGACTTCTCAATAGTAGACTACATGTATGAATCTCCTTAAAATTGTTGGGGGAAATTACAAATAACAGAGGAAAATGGAAAAAATATTGAGAAACAAACACGTAAACAATTAGGTTGAGGCTCGGGTATCTCGTTCTCTTTAAGGAGATTCAAGCTCTTTGCGGCATATAATTCTTTATCAACCATCGGTGCAGCAGGTATTCTCTAGCCTATCCTCTCCAGGATACAACAACCCAACTGAAACGTTATGTAGCTCAAACCACTCTGCACTAAGAGGTTGAGCTGAAAGCTCCACAATAAAGAACACCCCTCTTTTGGCCAATTGCTCTCAAAAAGAGAAATATGAGAAAGTAGAAAGAAGAGAAGATAGAAATTGTTGTGTGTCATATATTGGAAGTGTTTGGTGTGAGAGGTATTTGTAGGATTTTCAAGATGTAGAAATTTAATACAAAACAAAAGTAACCAACACACGTTAAAACCAAAACTCTCCCACCAAATACGTTTTTCTCTTTTAAATAAGAGAAAACCCCTCCAAAATTAATTTCTAAAAAGAAACTCTTATTTAAATATTAAAATGTTACATGAACTAAAACTGAACCTTTGAAACTACATGGATTAAAATGGAATGAAATGTAAAGTACAAAGACCAAAATGATTGCTCTTATAGTGTCTATTGTTTGATTAAATCTCCCAAAAGTTATCCACTATTACTACTAGTTCTTTACACTAAAGTGAGCATAGCTCTACGGTAATTGGCATGTCCTCTCAACCAAGAGGTTGGAGGTTCAAATCCCCCACACCCCAAATGTTGGATGTACTCAAAAAAAAAAAAAAAAAATTACTAGATCTTTACAATTTTTTTTACATATACATGTTTTTTTTAATGTTATGATGAAGAAAGAATGACCTAACGTTCTAGCCTAATTGTATTAGGGGTTTGAGTTGGGGACAAACTAACAAATTGGTCTCTCTTTTTTTTTTTAATTAACTTTTTTTTTCTGTAAAGAGAAAACATGCTGGGTGTAAAAAAGGGTGAACTTGATGCATATTTTTAACCCATAATCTTCGCCAAATTGAACTCTATTCTAGACATCTCATTTTCCATTTTTTTTAAATCCTCAAAAACCACTCGACTTTTTCCTATGCCTATATGTTACCCCAGCAATCAAACTCTAAGGATATAGTTACGTCAATATGTTAGGGTGTGTTAGGTTTAACTTTTAAAGTGTTTAATTTTGAAAATAAATCATTTTGAAAAAATTTCTAGTGTTTGGCAACCACAAAAAATGACTTATTAGAAAATGAGATTGATAAATAAATCATTTTGAGAGAAACACTTGAAACCAACTTTTTAAAAAAGACTTCTTAAGTAAACAATAACTTGTGTAGAAAAACATTTGTGGGAAAATGTAACCAAACATATGAGTGTTTAAATTCTAAACAATTTTTATACAAAATGTTTTTAAAAAAATGCATTCTTGAAAAATATTTAAATTAAAATGTATTCCAAACGGACCCTTAATCTAATTCAACATTAGAACATATCAAATAATAAACGACTACTTATTATCTCTTTTTTATCATGTCTGACAAATGTCTGGTGTAACAGAAAACTATTTGGTAATGATAGAGATATTTCAAAAGACTTGACGAAACTATAGAAACTACTATGAAATTTTAAAATGATAGAGACTAAATCATATAGAAAAGTCCAACGATATAGAAACTAAATTAAAATATCATTTAGGGTGATATTTTCTAAAGAAATTTAGTAATTAATTTCAATATAAAAGCAAATAAATAATGAACAGAAAGAGATATGAAAAGGTGTGATGTTTAATTTATTAACAAATATTTTAATGGTTGTCCTTTGCTGCAAATGGTAACCTTTTTATATTCCCTTTTCAGTATATTTATTACTATTTCTTCACATTGTGTGCCACTCTTTTTCTGTATCTAAATAAATAATTTCTTTGTGTATTACATATTTGTACCTACCTTAACATATTCTTCGCCGTTGCCTCATCAAAGTTTTCATTGAATTCTGTGTGTTGCTCCATGGCTCCCATCAAAAGTTTACATAGAATTTAGGGAGAGAGATTCCATCTAAGGATTCTATAGTAGAGATGTGGTTGATGATAATATATATATATATATTCAAAATAATGTTAGAAAAACTAAATATACGCACAAAGTTTCTCTTTACGTTGTTGTGCAGGTTCCGAACATAGTTCATTTGATTAAGGATTACACGTTTGTTCTAAATGTTAGATGTTTAAATTCTGGCCCCCACATTGTTGTGTGAAAGAGAAAATTCAATGTGGAGTAAAAATTCAAACCTGTGATCTTTGAATGAGATTGTTAATGTTTTAACCAAGTAGGTATTTTCTTTCACATGTGGGAGTAAGAAATGAAACTTCTAATCTTTTGGATAGTTAAAATTGTTAGAAATGACTAAATATATAAATAACTTTTTTTAGCGTTACCGAAATGTGAAGTGGTGATTTAAACTTATGAAAGGAGATTATTAATGTTTTTAACCTCTTTAATTAATTAGTTGTGCTCAAGTTAAACAAATTAAAGCTTGTGGTTTAAAAAAAAAAAAAAAAAAAAGTTAAATAAAGCTTGTTTATTTGTATTGTCTAATTGTATGACATATAATAAATAAGTGAATTCCATCCACCCTTTTTATTTACTAAAATAAAATAAACCACATAATATGCGAAGGCTTCTACTAACTAGCCTAAAGCCATTTTTTTTTTCATCCGATAGTGTAATTCCTAATGTTTGTGTCATTTTTCAATGTGTTCTCTTAACTTTTTAAAAATTTAAATCTCAAATGTTATAGTCATCAAATAGATTTTCTCCATAGAATTTTATAGTCATCAAATGTTAGAAAATAACAGTTTGCCAATTTCAAAATGGTCCCATTTTTTAGGACGTTTTCATTTATAAGTATAAAAGTATTTGTAATGAGTTTAAGTTTTACGCAAATCATATGAGGTTGAAGTAAAGTTACTAAGTATTAGGTCATATATGTATTAGGGACAGTTGTATAGATGACAAATTGGATCAAATTAATAGTAAATATAGCACAATTGCAAACTAATTGCATATATAGCACAATTAATTGTACAAGACCAAAAAATTGTCATCAGATTCTATCCGTGTCTATCACTGATAGACTCCGATTATTCAGAGTCTATCAGTGTCTATTGTTGATTGACTCCGATTAATCGAAATCTATCAGTAACTATCAGTGATAGACTTTGATTAATCGGAGTCTACCAGCGATAGACACTGATAGACTCTAAATAATCGGAATCTATCTGTAGACTGATAGATTCTGATGATAAACTCTGATAATCGAAGTCTATCAGATAGATTCTAATTAATGAGAGTCTATCAGTAGTAATATATTATGATAGATTGTGCTATATTTATCCTTCATTTTACATTGTGCTATATTTGCAATTATATAATTCTTATTTGCCACCCACCGCAAATTCTCTTTATATTATATTGAAGTTGGTTGGTTTTCAATTTTATGGTAAGTAGATTAATTAATGAAATTAAAATATATAATATTTTATTTTCGACAATATATCACCATTTTGTCAATAAATATGAGTGTTTGGGAAGGGAAGAATTTAAAATAAGATAATAATAATAAAAGGAACAAAAAAAAGGATAAAAGTAAGTCTTTTAAAACATTAAAATTATGGAATCAAAAAATGACCCAAAAACAAATTTATAAAGTTAACCTCGAAAACACACACAACACAATGACTTCCTTGCTAAAAAAAAAAACTGATAGAAAGAACAAGAAGCTAGCAGCAGTTCAACGGCGAGACCCAGGAAATGAAAAATGGCAGAAACATTACATAATTTTGAAACTAATTATATTCTAAGCATTTGGTTTTGAAGCAATGCGGTGGAGAGCATGGCCGATGCCGGGGCTATGTCCCGGCATAGTTGGCCGGAAATCATCCTTCCACCCTTCCATGTAGTGCACCGATCGGCCAACAACTGCGGCGGCGCCACTTCCCTCAACTGCATGGTGGCCAACTCCAGGGCTGTTTCCGGGCGTCGTCGGGCGGAAATCGTCTTTGCTACCGACGTCGGACTCGCCGAAGCCGACACCGGGAGAGGAGTGAAGAGGAATTTGAGGTTTGAGGTGTTGTTTTGTGGTGGGTTTGAGAGGCCTTCCCTGGATTTGGTGAGCTGCAATGGCTGTGAAGATGGTAAGTAGAAGGATAGCACATTGGCAAATGGCCTGAGAATGGTTTTCCATCTGATCAGAAAGGGAGGGTTTTGGAAGAGGAAGAAAACTAGGGTTTATGAAATGGAAGGATGGTTTGTTGAATGGAGAGTTGAGTGAGGAGAAGTGTTAGATTTGGTGGGGGAATTTATAGGCTTAATAGCAATGCCTAAAATGGAGACTATCTTTTGAATATTGAATAAACTAAACATGTGGATACAATGATACTTTGATTTGAACGGCTTGCAATGTTTGAGATAAAGTTTTTGAGGGTCCTGTCAAATTAGAATAAATAATACATAATTGTACTCCAAAGTGTTTCTTCAAATATACCCTCTTAATATATTGAGGTAGTTGCATAGATGGACAAAATGGACCAATATTAGCAAATAGAGCACAGTTGCAAACTAATTTCATATATAGCAAAATTAATTGTACAAGACCAAAAAGCTGTCGTCAGATTCTATCTGTATCTATCACTGATAGACTCTGATTATTCAAAGTCTATCCGTGTCTATCGCTGATAGACTCCGATTAATCAAAATTTATCTTGAATAATCAAAGTCTACCAATGATAGTCACTGATAGATTTCAATTAACCGGAGTCTATTAGACATTGATAGACTCTGAATAATCGCATCAGTAGACTGATAGATTCTGATTAATCAGAGTCTATCGTTGCTAAACTCTGATAATCGAAGTCTATCAGATAGATTCTAATTAACTAGAGTCTATCAGTGTCTATCAGTAATATACTCGGATAGATTTTGCTATATTTGCAATTTTTTTACATTGTGCTATATTTGCAATTATATAATTCTTATTTGTCATCCACTGCAAATTCTCTAATATATTTCTATGTGTACTCAATAGAGTTATATTAAATTTTTTTTTTTTTTACTAATTTAAACCTAACTTTAACTAGTTAAGCTCTAAACTCTACCCAAGAAGTTATTAGAGATTTCATCCACCCCTCTAAATATTGTTTAACTAAGAAAACAAATTTAATTTGTTATTTTTTTATTCCTATAGTGTTTCTAACGTAGTGAAATTAGTGGACAATTTTTTACCAATCCAATGTCCTTTTATTTATTTATTATTTTCATTTAGGGATGGATAAGCTAGGTTTATGTTCTTGTGACTTGTAAATCTAATTTAATTAGAAAATAATGATGAAGAAGTGGGTGTTATGCATGCTATATTTGTTGTATACTGATGATATAAAGGTTTTTGTGATATTACTATTAAAACTGAAATATTACCTCTAGACAATCCGAGTCCATCGCTAATATTGAATTGTTGCTTTATATATTTCTTGTATTAGTTTAGGTTATTTGTTTGTGAGTATTCTTTGTGAAATTGATGGAAATAAGAGGTCCCTATTATTTCATGTTCAAGTTATTTTAAATTATTTTTGTTATTTTACTTAATGTAATTAGTTTCTTAATTATATGTATTTTGTCACTAGCTTGGTATGTTTTTGTGAGATTATTATTATTATTATTTTAAAATTCATTTAAATAGAGGTTTAACTATGGAAAATTGCAATAAGTAGCAAAATATATTAAGATATTTGCAAATCTAGCATTAGTCTTAATATGAATTTCATTTTTTTTTATTATGTTAGATATACTACTGATATCAGTCTGATTTACTTTATACTAGAAATTACCCTAACTCATAAGAAAGGTCTAAAAAGTCATGATTTTTTTTTTTTTTTTGACAATATATGGGGTGAGGGATTCGAACTACAGATCTCGTGGTTATCAATACAACTTTATGTCAGTTGAGATATGTTTCAAATTACTACTAATGATACATCTATGTTTCACTTCAAATTAATATTGATATATCTATGTTTCACTTCAAATGAATATTGATTATGTATGATATAATGCATATTTAAAATATTACTAAAATGATACGTACACTCATTTTCTTACCTCAAATGAATAAAATGGTATACCTAATATACTAATGATATACCTAAAATATATACTTGATTTGATATACCTAATTATGATTATTGATATATGAATGATGATATACCTGATATGAATGTTGATATACCAATAATGTACTTTATATTGTTACTTCTCCTTGCATATTTGTTATGTTTCATTTTCTCTTATTAAATTATGCCATATTATTTAATTATTTTAAATGAAATGTCTGTCTTTTATAGGCTAAATGTTTGTCTTCTATATCTGTTATGAATGTTAATATACCATTGATATACCACATTTGTTATATATTAGTTAAGGAATTAACAAAAGGATACATCTGATTATGAGTAGGTAGGTATATCAATGATAACTTGCTTTTGTTTTTTTTTTTAAAAAAAAAAAAACTCATTGATATATATTTTTAATTGTTGGTGTACTAGGAAGGTCATTGAATGCAAAATTTGTTATAAGTATATCCATAAGATGCAATTTCAAGTTTAACATCGGTTTATCGGTAGTATATTAGTACTCACTAAAAATGTAATTGCAAGTATATCATTAAAATGATATATAGTATTCGATGTTATATTCGATGTAGTATAAGACATACACATTCGACCAAAATGTTAGAGATTTGAATCCCCCACCACACATATTGTCAAAAAAATAATAATAATAAATATACATATGATATACTATATTCTTAGTATATCAATTAACTAATATACCAAATTTAAAGTAGATCAGTTCACCGACATACCAAATATTGAGTAAATCAGTCACACTCTAAACAAATAAATGATGTATTTGATATACAGTGTATCAATAACACCATATATTGATATACTTCTTAAACCTCCAACTTCTAACGTGTTTTTAGAAGTTTTTTTGGACTTTTTTTTTTTCTATATGTGCAACATTTAAGAAACAGAAGACATGGTTGCAAATTCCATTTTCATTTTTTCTATTCTCGCAACTAGCCCTTTAAAAATGTATTTTAAAATTTTAATGCATATCAGGTTGGAATGAAGAAAGAGGAGAAAAGTGAAAATAAATAAATAAATAAAGAATAATTATACAACAAATTTGTTGACCATACCAGAACTATATGCAGGGGCGGATCTATGAAGGGGCAGGGGGCACGTGCACCCCTCAAATTATCCCGTCTTCATATTCTTAGTATAATATAAGGGAACTTTTATAATTTTAATGTATACAAATCGTATTATATAACCAAATGGAAGTTTGGAATGATGGTAGGGGGCACCATGCATGCCTAAAAAGCCAGACATTATCAAAATTATAATAACTAATTTGTTTTTTCAAAAATCAAGCAATTAGGTTAAAAATTATAATAACTAAATTGTTGCAGCTATTTGTATACATGCAGTCGAGCCCTTGTAAAAAAAATTGAACTCTTAGCTTGGATTGAATTTTCAACTTTATCGAAAAGCCAGAAAGGTATTGTTGGTTTTTTTTTTTAATATTATTTGTATGTAATTTATCATTTACTATTCACATAATTGATACTGTGTTTTTTATTATTTCCAGAATTAATACTAGAAGACATAATTCATAGTCACTCGCCGTCAAGAATCATACCATCATTTGACACGACAAAGTAAAATTGATATTCTTATGAGCCTTTTAGTTGTTATAATTTTTAATCTAGGAAATTGTAATTAATGTTTTTTTAATCAATATTTATGTAGACTTAATTCAAAATCAAAATGGGGAGATATTATGAAAGAATAACAACAATAAAGTCATCATCTCCAAGGAAGAAAAGTAATACTAGTTCGATAGTGATAAACCTTATACAAAAGCAAATTTAAGAGAGCTACTAATCAGTCTAATTTGTTATACATTTAGAATCTCCTAATTTTCTTATCTTTATTGAATTCCTTGTGAAAAATGCTTTAAAATGAGTATAATATGTCTATAGGTCCTCACTAGAGCTTTGGAAGCAATTCGGGGTTTAAATGAGTGAAACTGGAGCGTAAAATGACCATTCTTCCCTTGGAGCCTCATCAGCGTCGAGACACCCATCATCAGAGTCGAGACGCTAACCAAATAAGGAAACTACTTGGAGATCAAGCTGGTGAACAACATCGCGACGCTAGGGCAATCCGAGAGCAAGTTTCCAAAATTGAAGGGGACAACGTCGCGATGCTATCCACAGTGTCGCGACGCTAGGCAGTTTTCCAGATTTGAAATTTTCCTAATTTGGTTGGCGTTTTTCCCATTTTTGGAGGATCCTTTCAGCACCAAATTACCACGAATTGAAGGCCAAGAACTCCTATAAATAGAGGCCTTTGGTGTAGGTTTAGAATCATCCTACAATTCATCTTTCAATACAAATTGTAGCCACCTTTCTCTTTAGTTTTCTAGAGTTCTTTTAAGTTTTCTTAGTCTAAGGGTCGGTTGATCGAGCCTCGAGCTTGGAGGTGCTTGTCTATGGCCAACTAAGCTCGGATCGCTGTAATCGGGACCTCGGTTTGTAAGTTTGATTCAATTTTGTGAGATTTCCATTCTTAATTACTTAGTTAATTGTCTTTGTGATTTTAGTTTTTTGCATACAAGTTTAGATTGTGGTAGGAAAGATTAATAACCTTGACTGTCTAAATTTACTGGCTAAATCTAAGTAGCAAATAGGTTAACGTTATGATATTACGCATGCGTCCCTAGAACTAAATGATTTAATCAATTGTGATTGTGGTTTGTTGCCTGTTGCATGTGAATTAATTCGGCTAGATCCCAATGCGGTTTAGATTAGTTAATAGGCCAATTAATTAATTTAAGCTAGAATCAAACTTAGCATTTGCATGTTTGTGATAGTTGGATCATGGCTCTCGGTTTGTTGCCGGAGTACGCCGGACTTAGATAGTTAATTAAACATCAATTGATAATCGATGAATGAAATTAATCAAACTTAACACCGAGTTCAACCCCGATTACAATGATCCTAGTGGTAAGATCAACTAACCCTACCTTTACTTTTCTTGCATTTAATTTTCCTTATTTATTTTCTCGCCTTTACTTTATGTCTTAATCTTTTATCATAATAAACCCCATTTTGGTTACCTCAAAAACACAAAAAAATTTAGAAATAAACCGATTGTTCCCTGTGATCGACCCCGACCACTACGGCTACAAGTTAGCTTTAGGAATCGTGGATTATAAATTTATTTGACACGACCCTTGACAAGTCGTTCCGTCAGCTACCTGCAGATTTTCGTTTAAGAACTAAAATTTCTTATTAGAATTTTAATATTCACGATCATGTTCGTAGAACATATTTACAAAAAGGTCATTGTCAGCTTTGAAATCATAATTTTCCATTCAAGAAATTTGGAGCAAAGTTAAGACAATTTAATCAAGTTTGGTTTAATGAATATTATAATTGATTAGAATACAATATTTCAAAGGATGTTACATTTTTTTTATGTTGCTATTTGTTCAAACCAAAAGTTAATGAACAATCCGGAGGTGAATGTTTAGTAAGTGAAAAGTTTTCTAATTGGAAGAAAAAAAAGAAATTGCAAATTCATGTTGGTGGTCCTAATGGTACACATAATCAAACTTGGGGTAAATGTGCCTCCTATATGAAATTCCTGGATCCACCACTGACTATATATTATGTTGACGTCGTCTTGAATGATGAACGTTGAAGAGGAAGATGAAAGCTTTGAAGGAGAAGGTAAAATTGTTTCTTCATCGAGGTTAATAAAAGAAAGATATGCATGAAAATGTCTTTTACTAACCAAGGATAAGATGAAATGTTACTGGAAGTTATTGTTCAAGATTTGATTTTAGAAAATCTAAAATGCCAAAGATTTTTTTTTTTTTTTTTTTTTTTGAATTTGAATAGTCTGGTTTGCTTACTTTGGAGGGTATGTTAGTAAATTTTAATCTATTATAATTCATTATTCTCTTTGTTATATAGGGTAATTTTGTAAAAGTTGATGAGAAGGGCATCTTTTATGGCCTAAAATGATTGGGTATTTATATATATCAAATGTTTAATATATATTTGATCTATCTCACCATAATTATAACTGGTTAGATAATTATACCTTTTTCATTATTGGTGGTTAATTCAAATCTCCACATGATCCCTATTTATTAGGTAATATTTTAAAATTTTCTAAAAAAAAAGGTAATATTTTAAAAAGAAAAAAAATATATACTTTTCCAGAATCATAATTTAATAATTAAAGTGTCAATACTAAAAATAGGAAGTTTAAGAATACAATATATGGACTATTAAAGATTGAATGGATAATAATATATTCAAATAAAAGTAAATTAATTATTCAAAAGTGATGATTCATTTGTATACCTAATTTGAATATGGGATTCGTTAATTTGAGCATAGTTTAGTACTTAATTAAGACATCACTACATTTTTTGACAACATGTGGATGGGAGAGATTCGAATGATAGACCTCTTGATTATTAGTATAAGTTTTATGCCAAGTGAGCTATGTTCATGTTGGCCCTCTACCTTACATTTGTTAGATAAAAAAATTAATAAATAATTAAAGTTTTTTTTAATAGTTTGTTAGATAAAAAAAAAAAAAAGTTGAATCTTGACTCGTTACTATTTGCATTGTTGATTAATTAACAAATGATATTGTATTTATGATTTATATCATATTTGGTCCCTAAAATTTCTCATCTTGTAATGGTTCTATCATAGCCTCTTACTTTTAAATATTTTTTTAAAAAAATTAAAATATTTTTTTTAATTGCTAAATTTTGTATAAATACTATTTTAGTCTTTGTTGTTGCTTTTCCATATTAACAATTTTAAAAGGAAAAAATTAAACTTGATTTGACAAACCAGACACATCAAATTTACAATACGTAGCTCCAAACAAAAATAAATTAAACATAAAGATTAATTTATAAGTTTGATCCTCAAACTTTGATGACATTCAAACTTTTAGGACATATTTAGAAGCATTTTTAAAATTGTGTCGAAATTGTTCTTGAATTTTTAAGATTATGTCCATTTAGTTGCTATACTTTAAGAAGACTCAAATAAGTGGATTAATTTTAAATTTTGCATTTTAATAAATAGTATTTAATTCCATTGTAGTTTTCACATTTGCACCAACCAAATGCCTTGACATGTCCAAAATCAACTTGCCACATATTTCTTAAATAATATAGTGAACATGTCAAATAAGTCTTAAATGAATGATGTTAACCATAAGCATCTATTAATCACAAAATTGAAATTTCAAAAAATTCTTACAAATTTTTTAAGGAAGTAAAACCAATCTATCAAGAAAGTTATGGCAGATGATCTATGTTATACGTAATTCTGGACCATTCAAGAATTCAAGGAGCAGACGAGGACAACACGACATGAAACTGAAGACACGACCAGGAAATGGACCCCGAAGGGAAAATAGTGAAGGATTGGAATTCCCTAATTCTATCAGCGGAAGCGTAATTGAGACCGTTCGTAGTTAATTTTGTTTCCACCAAAATACCAATACATTGACAAAATTTAGAAAACTATTCTAAATCAATTATTAAGGCTAAACATTCAACCTTAGAACTAATTCTAAAGGAGAGAAGCAAACATACCGTCGTTGTCGTCTCTAAAATATCAAGAACGCCTTTCTTGATTTCATAGGGACCAAGCGTCAACAATTGGGACACCACCAATTGATCTTCCCCGTTATGACTCTGAGATTAGGAACGTAGTTGTGGGACTACCTAATCTTGAATGGGAAAAACTTTAGAGAGAAAATTCTCCCTAGAGTTCTTGGGTTGAGAGAATATGAGAGGGAGACAAGAATGACCTTATGGTGGCCATATGTTGTAATCCCTAAACCCTAGGTTTAGTGTTCTATTTATAGGAGAAAGGCAAGAAATAAAATATTCATTTAAAATCAATTATTTCCATAACTGATTTAATCTTTTCCATAACTGATTTAATTTTTTCCATAATTAATCAATTCCACTACCAATCAATTCCATAATTGCTTAATCTTTTCCATAAATGATTGATCACTTCCATAAGTGATTAAATCATTTTCATAAATGATTAATTACTTCCATAAGTGATTAATCATTTCCATAATTGATTAATTTCTAATTAATTAATTAATTCTTTAATTAATTAATCACCAATTAAATATCATATATTTAATTTCAGACCTTCTATTAGTTAATTAATTTATTACTCAATTAAATATCAGGCCTTCAATTAATTAATTCAATAATATGAATTAAATTCATATTAAAATTTGAACTCCTTCAAATTCTCTAATATCCTATAAATCTAATATGAATCAAATTCATATTAATATTTGAACTTCTTCAAATATTTATTTCTCTCATATTAATAAAGTTTAATTTCAAATTAGACTTTATATTTTAATGTATCATTATACATTATATTAATTTGTATCTCATACAATTAACTTAATTTTCCCAATATGAATTTGAACTATTCAAATTCTCTCAAGATATAATTGTTCCTAATTACTCTTTACGAGCTAGCAGGGGGACCTAATGGACCTACAGATCAGAAGCTCCAATGATATGAGGTTAACTGATTAAACTCATTAATCAGGTTAACCAATATTCATTAATTGTGGGTCATTCCACTAAAGACCCACAGCTGAACTCTTCTCACTGTAGAACATTTCTGTGTCCACGGATATAGACCTATACCGATAAGTCAATCATTCACGAGTGTCCGTAATCACAGCTGGGTCAAATTACCGTTTTACCCCTATGTTACATCTGTCTCCTTAAGTACCAGCACTCCTCTAATGAACAATCTTGTAACACCCGAGTTATGAGGGGTACATGAATGAACCGAGGCCACATCCGAATGAGAGGGATCCTAAGGACATGAGAGTATGGTCAAGATAAGCTTAAAAGAATTGATAGATACTACCTATACCAACAAGGTGCACCTTCCTTTTCGGTGGCTCAATCATAGGAACTTTGAAGTTAAGCGTGCTTAGCTTGGAGAAGTTCTATGTTGGGTGACCTCCTGGGAATTTTCCTAGGAAGCATGTGAGTGAGGACAAAGCATGATAAAAGGACCCTGTGTTGGTTTGTGGGGACAGTCTTCAATCTTAGAAGTAGTATCAGACAAGTATGGTGGCGTGGCCAGGTCACAAGGGAATGTCGGGGCCGTTAAGGGCCGAATCCGAATTCCGAATCCTGGGCCTGGGGCTTTACAAATCTGTTTATGGTCCAACCATTAAACAGAAAGTCCATCTCGGGCCAGTGAGAGGGCGGGGTCCCTTTGTTCAAGTCCTGGAGTCACCACTTAAGGGAACACTCATCTACTTCTCCTAGAAGTGGGAAAGAGTGAATTCCTTCTTGTGTTGTCATGTCCCAAGCCTCCCACTCGGTCTTGTCCCCAAAAAGGAAGGCATATTGAGTCGGCGTATTGACCACTCTCACCCATGCTAATTAAAGGACAATCCCTCATGGGAAGGAGTTCATGACACACTCTGGATTAAGACTGAGTTACCTAGGTCATCCTCCTATTGAAACAGTAACCTAACTAGTTAACGATGTTATATCTAGTGGTTTACTATTTCATGGTCCGGTCTTATGCAAACTCATTGCATAGGATACCCCTGCTTGCATGTCTACTACATGGACGTTTTGGATCAATACGTCTGTATCAAATACAAAGCGGGCCGTATCTCATAGTGTTACCAGGATAAGGTACCCAACCTTATCCTTGTATATTTGTTGGGTTTTATGCCCTAAAACTCGTAGATAATGAATGTAAACAAATTGTATACTTGTTTCAATGAAGTGTTATTGAACTAGTGGTTTACTATTTCATGGTCCGGTCTTATGCAAACTCATTGCATAGGATACCTTCGCTTGCATGTCTACTACATGGACGTTTTGGATCAATACATCTGTATCAAATACAAAGCGGGCCGTATCTCATAGTGTTACCAGGATAAGGTACCCAACCTTATCCTTGTACTATAGACCTTTTAGGTTGTTACTTGTGAAGGGAATAAAAGTCCCCACGCAGCGGAAGCGCATCGATTGGACCTTACGCCGTATATTAATTAACATTAAAATACCGTTACGAAAACTCAAACAAACTTTAAACACTCTTTAAAGTTGCTGGAAAATCAGCTTAAACATGCTTAAAAATAAATCTAAATTTATTTTCATGCTTTTCTAAAGAAAAGGGGAAGAACCGTTACAAACCTCCGTTGTAGACTTGACCGCTCGTCGCCAACGATGCTCCAACGAACAAAACGCAGCAGCCTCCTTTGTCTTGTGATCACTGGAAAATTCTTCTTGAATGACACAATAACCACAGAGGTTACACCGGTATGACTCTAGGCCTAGGAGGCAAAAGACTTGTGGGAGTCTTTCTCTAAGAGGGAGGCTAGAGAGAATTCTAGGTCTTGTCTTGAGAGTCTAAGAGCAAGAGCAAAGTGTCAAGTGTCCTAGACCAATTAGGTCTAGTGTTCTATTTATAGAAGAGAGGCCATGAATAAAATATTCAATTAAATCAATCTTTTCCAAAATTGATTCAATCTTATTCCTTAATTAATCAATCATGATCAATCAATTCCACAATTGATTAATCTTTTCCACAAATGACTAATTACTTCCATAAGTGATTAGATCATTTCCATAAATGATTAATCACTTCCTTAAGTGATTAATTATTTCCATAATTGATTAATTCCCACCAATTAAATATCACATATTTAATTTCCGGCCTAGAATTAATTAATTTGCCCAAACACATTTTAGGCCTTAAATTAATAAATTCATTATTTGAACTCTTTCAAACTTCCATAAATTTATATTTGAATTTCTTCAAATATTAATTTCTCTCATAATAATATATCAATATATATTATATTTGTTTCCCTTAGTAAATTGAACATTTTCAATTTACATTTATTACTTAGTTGCCTCAAATTACTTTATGAGCTACCAGTGGGACCTAATGGACCTGCAGATCAGAAGCTCCAACGATGTGAGATTAATTGGTCAAACTCATTAACCACATTAATCAATATTCGTCAACTGTGTGTTCATTCCACTATAGACTCACAGTTGCACTCTTCTCACTGCAGACATATTTTCTGTGTCCACGGATATAGACCAATATCGACTAGTTAGTCCTTCACGAGTGTCCGTAACACCAGCTGGGTCAAATTACCGTTTTACCCCTGGGTTACCTCTATTTCCTTAAGTACCAGTTCTCCTCTAATGAACAACCTGTTTGTGGTCCAACCATCAAACAGAAAACCCTCTCGTGCCATTGAGAGGGTAGAGCCCTTTGTTCAAGACTCGGAGTAACCACTTAAGGGAACACTCATCTGCTTCCCTAAAGTCGGGAAGGAGTGAATTCCATCTTGTACGATTATGTTCCCAGCTCCCCATTCGGTCTTGTCCCCAAAATGGTAAGCTTATTGAGTCGGCGAATTGGCCACTCTCACCCATACAAATCAAAGGACAATCTCTCATGAGCAGGAGTCCATAATCAACTCAGGATTAAGACTAAGTTGTCTAGGTCGTCCTAGTGAAATAGAAAACCAACTAGTTAACGGTGTTATAACCAGTGGTTACTATTTCGCGGTCCGGTCTTATGCAAACTCATTGCATAGGATACCCCCACTTGCATGTCTCCTACACGAACGCGTTGGATCATAGCGTTTGTATCAAATACAAAGTGGGTCGTATCCATAGTGTCACTAGGATAAGGCACCCAGTCTTATCCCTATACTATAGACCCTTTAGGCTGTTTCTTGAACAATGATCCCCATATGTCGCTACATATAGTTCAAGACTCATATTACAGCCTAGGATGTCTAGTTTATTGGATTAGGGTCAAATAGTGCAATATTTAACAATAACATTTTATTGCAGAAAACTAAATAACACTTTATTAAATACAAGTATAAAATTTGTTTACATTCACTATCTACGAGTTTTAGGGCATAAAACCCAACAACTTGAACATCGATCCCCGTATGTCCCCACATACTAGTTCAAGTTACAAACAACCTTGGATCCTAGTTTATTGGATTTGGGTCAAATTGTGCAATATTTAACAATAACACTTTATCGTAGAAACTCAATAACACTTCATTGAAACAAGTATACAATTTGTTTACATTCACTATCTACGAGTTTTAGGGCATAAAACCCAACAAATAGGCCATAGGGTTGGCTAAGGCCGAAGGGATTGGGCCTTGGCCCAACCCCAGGCTCGGCCTCGGCCCGTTTGTGCGGGTCGAGTCTCCTCCCCTCCACTGGGTCCCTAAAAAGGAAAAGGTATATAAACCCTTATTCAACCTTGGAGAGGGGATTCGAAAACTACTCTCTAAACTCTCTCTTCTCTTTCTTTAGCTTTTAGGTTTTGCTCATATTCTTTCCAATTACTGACTTAAGCATCGGAGTGTGTGTGGCAAGCACCACACCGGTGTACAGTGTTTGCTTCATATTTGCAGGTCACGTCTTTCCCGTCTTCAACAAATTCACTGTTGGTGTCATGTGAAGGTCAAGTGAGTTGCTTGGCCGAATTTTGCCATCAACAATCTAAATGGCAAGAGGAGAACTTAACGTACGAGGAAAAAATAGCCACAACCCTAAAAGTTTAGGGATAAAACTTGTAATTTAACCCAATTTAAAAGTCAAAGAATTTAAATGTATATTTAACTATATTTCAAAATTTTCAAATTGCGATTCATTATAATGATTGAGTTTTGAAGGGTGGTCAAGGTGAGCCTAGCTCAACGGTAATTGACACGTACCCTCAACCAAAAAGTTAGAGGTTTGAATCTCTCACCTCCTAATATTGTTGAACTTTAAAAAAAAAAGATGAAAGAAAAAAAAAAAAGCTTCCAATAGTGCAATATTAACTACTCTTTGCGATTTTCTATTTTATTTATTATTTATTATTATTATTATTATTATTATTATTTTAAAAATAACCGTCTCATTCTTAATGTGGGATTGTTTTCTTATCTTTTCCAAATATACAACTTAGTCCCTAATATTTATATCATTTATTTTTTTTAGAAAAGATATCATTTTCAAATTTACTCTTTATAATTCAAAAATTTTAATTTAGTTCTTAGTATTTAGGTCATTTTTATTTTTTTATTTTTTGTCTCACTCTTTCTGTATTGACTGTTCTTTTCAATCAAATCTCGAATGTCAGGGGACAACATTGAAACTCATTGATAACATAATAGTGTGATATCAAACTATATTCTATTAATTGCATTTAAAATCCCCATATATTTTAATTTAATAAAATATATCGGCAACCCATATAATTTAAAACCTATCCACTTCATATGTCCAATTTCGTTATAATTTATCTTACTTAAAATCACCAAAAATTGTTTGGTAATACAAAAATGGTATGTTCTTTTTCTTCTTTTCTTATCTTTATTTTTTTTTATGGTGAAACGATTAAAAATTATCTTATACTTATTGTTGTCAAAATCCGAATAGAGGAAAAAACGCATATGATCTTCACATGACAACAACATTAATTTTTTTAGCAGGAAGATGTGACCTGCAAGACAATAAAACTGTACAATAATGTGGTGCTTGTTACACTGACTCCAATGTTTAAGTTGGCTTGGAGGTTTTGTGTGTGGCAATTAATTTAGAATGAGAAAGAAACTTACCCTCCTTAAGTTGAAGAAGGATATTTATATGGAATTCTCTAGGATTTTCCCTCGTTTCCTCTACAGATTAAGTACGAAATAAACCGGATCGGACCTCCTGAAAGCTCACCAAAGTGGGGGCATGTGCATGACACGTGCCCCCTTTATAAGGCCGATGCGACAAAGGCTCCTTGCTTAGGTTGAGGATGGAAATTGGGCTTGCCCAATTCCCTTTTCTTTAGGGTTGGTTGCATAGATGGAAAATTGAACCAAATTATTAGCAAATATAGTACACTTGCAAACAAATTGTATATACAACACAAATAGTTGTAAAAGATCAAAAAACCCATCAAAGTCCACTTAGTCCAAATATTTTTGCTCATCAATTGATAGTTTTTAGCCTGCAAGCCCTCATCCCTCTTTCCGCATATCAGTTAGTGTTTTTTTTTTTTTTTTTTCAAAAAAACAACTCTAATCCACTCATCTCATTTCTCCACTAATTTATGTTGATTTATGTTTTTTTTTTAATTATCGAAGATAGACTCCAATTATTGGAATCTATTAGTGATAGTCACCGATAGATTGTTGACTTCAACAAACTTCGTTTCATAGTCAATTCAAAACGTTTTGTAATCCCTTTTTAAAAAATTGTTGGTTGTCATTTAGACTTCAATTAATCAATCATTGATAGACTCCATAATTTGCAAAATAGATTGAAGTGAATGGCCCAAGACTAGTTCGTTGAGAATCACGAAATCCCAATGATTGACAAAATATGAACGAAAAAATATTTTTGGTGAATGATATAAGTTACTTTTATACTTTTTGTTTAATTTTCTCAAAGTTTTTCTATATACATGTGCAATTTTAAAAACTCAGATATTAGTGTCTATTTATCACTTTTAAATTTTGATTAATCAGATTCTATCAGTGCCTATCACTGATAGACTCCAATTAATCTCTGTCTATCAATGTCTATCACTGATAGATTTCAATTAATTGGATTCTATCAGTGTCTATCATTGATATATTTTGATTAATCAAAGTCTATCAGTGATAGTCGCTGATAGATTTCGATTAATTGAAGTCTCTCAACAATAAACACTGATAGACTTTGAATAATTGAAGTCTATCAGTAGACTGATAGTTTTTGATTAGGGAAAAATACATTTTTAGTCCCTGAGGTTTGGGTTAGGTTTCATTTTGGTCCCTGAGTTTTAAAACTCAACAATTTAGTCCTTGAGGTTTGGTTTAAGTTTCATTTTGGTCCCTCCATCCATTTTTCTGTTAAAAACTAACAGAATGCTGACGTGGCACCATTTTTTTATTAAAAAATTTATTTTTTAATTTATTAAAATAAAATAATATATTAAATATATTTTTAATTATTTTTCTTTTCTCTTTCTTTTTTCTTTTTCCTTTTTCCCCCATCTTCTTCTTAACGTTAGAGTTCAAGCTCCACCGTCGCCGGTCGCCTCTGCCTCCGCCTCCGTCTTCGTCGCCGGCCGCCTCTGCCTTCGCCTTTTGTCTCCGTCGTCGGCCGCCTCTACCTTCGCCTTTCGTCTCCGTCACCGGCTGCCTTTGCCTCCGCCTCCGTCTCCGTCGCCGGCCGCCTTCGCCTTCGCCTTCGTGGGTGCTCGTCTCGTGAAGCCCGGATCTCCGTCGTTCGTGGGCGTTCGTCTCGTGAAGCCCAGATCTCCGCCGTCAGCCGTCGAACTCCCATAGTCGAAACTCAGATCTATTTGTGACGGAGGGAGAGAACCAGCACGAAGCCAAGATCTGTTCGTGAAAGCGGCCAGAAAAGTTTCAGATCAGCTCGATACATAGGCTTTTGCTGGTGTGGGCGTTGCTCGATACAGAGGGTTTTGCAGATCGGCCGAAGACGGTAGCTCACGACGGTACAGACGAAAGAAGTTTTTGAGTTTGTTGGTGTCAGATCTGAAGTCGTAGGCATTCTCTCGGGCGAAGACGACAGCTCACGACGGTAGCTCACGAAGACGGCAGATCTGGGTTTCGATTTACAAGTTTTGAGTTTTGAGCGGGCATGAGAGAGAGAGGGACGATGAGATTCTGAGTAGGCGTGGGAGTTTTGAGTTCCGGCGGCAGTGGGTTTCGAGTTCCGGACGGTGAGAGTTTTGAGTTCTGGACGGTGAAAGTTGTGACGGGAGTGAGAGAGAGGGGCGTGAGAGAGAGGGACTGGGAGATTAGAAAAAAAAAAAAAAAGTTGCCGCGCAGCGGCGGCCACCGGCGAGCTGTGATCGCCGGCCGTCACCGCTGGCCATGGTTGAAGGTGGGTTGAAGAAGATGAAGGGGAAAAAGAAGATGGGGGAAGAAGAATGAGGAAGATAGAGAAGTAATAAAAGAAATAAAAAAAATATTTTTATTACTTTAATATATTTTTAATTAAAAATTTTTAAAAATAATTTTTTTAAATAAAAAAAATAGTGCCACGTCATCGGTCCGTTAGTTTTTAACGGAAAAATGGATGGAGGGACCAAAATGAAACTAAAATCAAACCTCAGGGACTAAATTGTTGAGTTTGAAAACTTAGGGACCAAAATGAAACCTAACTCAAACTTGAGGGACTAAAAATGTATTTTTCCCTTTTGATTAACATTGATAGATTCTGAATAATCGAAATCCACCCGTGAAGACTGATAGATTCTAATTAATCAGAGTCTATGAGTGATATACTATGATAGATTGTGTCATATTTACCATTCTTTTTACATTGTGCTATATTGGATCCTTTTATGCTTTTTTTGAATTTATCCCACGTTGGCTTTATCCCTTGTTCTATCATTGGAATTATGCAAAACTACCCATGTCACTTACGACTGTCAGTACTCTTGAAAAAATATACTATTTAAATTCATACATCATTCTTCTTTTAATATTTGATTGTACCAATACTAGATTCAAAATTTCAAAATATTTGGGAATAAAATTGAAGGACTTAAATTTGAAAACCAAATTATATTTTTAGCTTAAAAAATAAATATAAATGAGAAAGAGACTTCGGGTCCGTTTGGAATTCATTTTAATTTAAATGTTTTTCAAGAATGCATTTTTTAAAAAACATTTTGTATAAAAATTGTTTAGAATTTAAACACGCATATGTCCACATTTCTTCATAAGTGTTTTTATACACAAGTTATTGTATACTTAAAAAATCTTTTTAAAGAAGTTGGTTTCAAGTGTTTCTCTCCAAATGGTTTATTTCTCAATCTCATTTTCTAATAAGTCATTTGTAGTAGTTGCCAAACACTAGAAATTTTTTCAAAATGATTTTTTTTCAAAATTAAACACTTGAAAATTTAAACCAAACACACCCTCCAAATTCTCGACGGCATGTTTTAGGGTTCAAAATTTGTATTTGGGACATTGATTCACCAAATATAGTGGGCGGTTGACCAAAATTTTTAGTACACTTACTTTTTCGACAAAATAAAGTGAGACGCATCTCCTTTGTCCTTCACTTAGCAATTTCAATTTTTAATTTGAAGTCTTGTTGGCCAAATGATTCTCTGGTAAACTATAGATATATTCCTTGGTATTCATATAACCTAGAAAAAGTAAACGATCATACAAAAAAAAAAAAAAAAAAAAATAATAATAATAAAATAAACATGTACTACAAATACTTTTCCATATAGATCCATAATACTTTTGATGGAATCTAAATATTTGACTGTTACTTTAAGATGAAGAGAGACCTAACAAACGTGAATAAATTTTTGAATTTAATATCACTCGTGGGCTAAATAGAATCATGAAATATTTATAGACAACTAGTGTGTTAAGGATATGATTGACACTGTTCTATAATAATTAGTGAAATTAGAAAAGATTTTGAATATATAAGTAAGAATAATGTATATCTCTATTAGTGGGATAGATCTTTTTTTTTTTTTTTTGCATAAAATTTAAAATGTAATTCATGTGGCCTAATTCTCTTAGGCCACAGTAGATACCACATACAATTAATTAGAAACAACAAAGGAGCATGTGTAATAATAAAGTTTATTTCTAGGCAGCCATCCTAGTCACACTCAAAAGTTGAACAAAAGTGGTGAGCTCCAAATGAGTAGTCATGTGAATGGAATTTGTGGATGTAATCAAATAAAAATGGGTGAGTTTTGGTTAACTTTTAATGTTTGTCTATGATGAAGTTCTTCTAAAAGATGCGACATGTTAAGGCAACCCACTAGTTTTTCAGTTTTAGTTTAATTGTTAAGCCAATGTATTTTTTCTGATTGTTATTCGACGTGTGTCTCCTTTGTAAATTTGTTAAGATGATCTTAGAGTTGTTAGAGTTTCTTTGTAATCGCTTGCAACCATGCTTATATGTGCACAAGAGTTTTCCCCCTCAATCTAGCAGTATATATATTCTGCTCATGTAATCGATTTCTTCTGTTCATCTCTTTTTCATTTTCTCTTGGATGGTATTAGAGCTGCTGTCTAACAACATTTTCAATCGTGCGGTATGGATTCTACAAAAATCAATTCTGAAATCCCGAGTAAGAATCAAGCTACTCAAGCGATCAATCCTGAAAACAAGATATCGACAATAAAATTGACTCGCGAGAATTTCTTACTTTGGAAATTTCAACTCCTCACTACTCTCGAAGGATATGAATTGGAAGATCACATCAGTGAAGATTGTCAACCTCCTCCAAAAACACTCCAAAAATAAGTGAAGGCTCCTCATGTTGGGTTTTATGTCCTAAAACTCGTGGATAGTAAATGTGACAAAGTTAATTATAATCAATAAAGCGTTATTGAGATTAGTGAATAAAGATATTATTGAATGGTTGTTTAGTTTTTGCATTAATTAACCCAAATCCAATAAACTAGAACCCCTGGCTATGATATGAATACTTGAACTTTATGTGGAGACATAAAAGTAGATCAAGTTCAAGTAATAGCCAAAACAATCAATAGTATAGGGATAAGACTGGGGTACCTTATCCTGGGGACAATATGAGACGCGACCCACTTTGTATTTAGTACAAACGATGTGATCCTGAATCGTTCATGTATAGACATGCGAGTGGGGGCATTCCTATGCAAACGAGTTTGCATAAGACCAGGACCGAGAAATAAGTCACTTTACTTTATAACGCCGTTTACTGTGAAACTGACTATTTCATGTGATGACCTAGGTAACTGAATCTTAAACCTGAGCTAACTATGAACTACCGTTTATTTGGGATTATCCTTTGATTTGCATGGGTGAGAGTGACTCATCATCGCCGACTCAATAAACCTACCATTTTGGGGATAAGACCGGGTAGATAGCTGGGGACATAGTCCTGCAAGACAGAATTCACTCCTACTCGATTTAGGGATAGTAGAGAGGTTGTTCACTTAAGTGCTGACTCCGGGACGTGAACAAAGGGATCCCACTCTCTCATTGGCTCGAAAGGTATTAGGTTTAGCGGTCGGACCACAAACCAATTGTTCATTAGGGACTCAGTGGGGACTTAAGGAACCAGATGTAACTTCAGGGGTAAAAAAGACATTTGACCAAGCTGTAGTTACGAACAACCTGTGAATGGTCGACTTACTAATCATGGTTATATCGGGTGGACAAAAATATATCTACGGGAGTTCAACTATCGGGCTATAGTGGAGTGTCCTGGTAGTTAACGAATGTTGGTTAACTAGGTTAAAAGAGTTTAGCCGATTAATCTCGAATTGTTGGAACCCATGATCTGTAGGTCCATTAGGTCCCCCTACTAGCTCATACGGAATAAACCTTAGAACATTGTGATGAAAGAATTTGAAACGTTCAAATTCATTTTTAGAGAGTTGTCGTTAAGTCATATTCGATATATTTAACGTTATAGTTTAATTATAAATTAAACTATCGAGAGAGTTGGAAATATTTAAATAAGATTTAAATATTGAAAATATGTATGGTGATACTTATTTCGGTTTGAATTCGAATAGTGATTCATATTCAGAAAAACCGGCATTGGAGGAAGTCAAGATTGGTGCAAACAAATAATTTAATATTAGATATTAAATTAATATATATGATTAATTAAAAATTGTTTAATTAATTTAAAAAAATTAATTTGTTTAAAATCAATCATGGCAAATTGATTTTCATTGTGAAATTAATTTTACAAAAAATTGAAAATTCAGTTCAATCTTTTGGGTGGTGGATATGTGATTCACCTCACATATTCCCTCATGTTTCACCTAAATCCAAGAAGTACACCTTACTAGTTTGCTGGCTGCTTATGGTGAAGAGGATAACATGCATGATATTCTTCTTTAAAAAGAAAAGAAGAAACACTAAAGAAGATGATGCAATTGTTGGGATTTTCGTTTTCTCTCAACAACACCAAGAACTCTCTCAAGCTTATTCCTCACTAATTCGAGTCCCACAACTCGTTTTAAGGTCGGAGGATAGCGGGGAAGACTTACGTGGTTGTCCCGAGCTCGTTCGTGAGAAGAAAGCATCAAAGAGATTGCTTAATTAAGATTCCAAAGGTTGGTAAACTAAATGCTCGGTTGTTGGTTATTTGTTGTGCATGCTTCTTAACTAAAATTAAAAGGAATTTGAGTTCTTTCGATCCAAATCACTTCCGCTAGTGTCTCGTACACTCCTACAATTGGTATCAGAGCAGATTTGGACACTCAATTTCGTTTACTTTTAGCTTGGTGGGTTGATTTTTGCATGTGATGTGAGTTTTGAAGGGATTGGAATTCCGTAATTCCATAAAGCGGAAGCGTGATTGGGATCGATTCATAGTTAATTTTGTTTAATCTAAAATACCAATACATTGGCAATAAACTTAGAACTATTCTACATTTATATTAAGGCTAAGCATACAAAAATATTAGATCTAAATCTAATTTATATAGTAACAAGTTACTTACTCTCGTTGATGACTCAGATTAAATTCACCAACTGCTTGTGAAATAATCACGAACTATTGCGAACACCACCATTGGTGGGAGTCTAGAGGGAGCCTTTAGGGGAATTCTCTGAGAGTAGGAGAATGAATGAGATGCCTTTCACCCCACCCCAGGGGTCCTATTTATAGGAAAAGGTCATGAATAAGATCTATTATCTTATTCATATCTAATTTTAATAATTAATTAATTAATTCCATAGTTAATTAATTACTCAATTAAATATCATATATTTAATTTTAGGGATTTTATTAAAAAATTTATTTTATTAATATGAATCAAATTCATATTAATTATTTGAACTCTTTCAAATATTTTCTCTCAAAATTAATTTTTGAAATCAATTCAAAAATTATATTATAAAGTTTCATAAACTTTATACTATAATGTATCATCATACATTATATGATTCCCCTAAATAAATTGAACACTTTCAATTTACAATTTATACTAGACACCACTTAAGGGAACACTCATCTTGATAAGCACCCAATATGCTTTAAGTTTACAAAGCTAGAGGTCCTTCTAGGATCCTTGTAAACGGACACAAATAAGACTAACTTACCGAATGATTCCAACCAAGAGTTTAGTTAGAAGATGAATCACTCTTAGATCAAACTTAGGATCTATGATGGTCACTCCTAGATCCTAAGACGACTCACTCTAGAATTAGATTGATCAAAACTAATCCAATGAATCAATTGAACATCAAACCTAAAACAAGATTTGAAAGAAAAGACAACACCAAAGGGGTTAATAAGCAAAAGCTTTTTAATATTCATAATCTGTCTTTTCATGAGCATTACAAGCCATTTTAAAGGCCAAATGGTCGTGGATAGGCCAAGAAACTCAAAAGCCATACAAATACACTTAATTGCAAATTGTAGAAAATAAGACCTAGGAACTTAAAACTTGATTGCACATCAAACAAACAACCATATCTTAAAACTAAAAAGATAGAATTGCTTTAAATTGTCTTCAATGTCTACTATGGGAGGCGCTCCTCATAATGACAACGTTTGAAAACCTTTGACACCACGAAATCCCAAGAGATGCATGTTGGATAGCCATCTCTTCACAAATTCTGCACACTTTTTTCGTCCCCCGTGTCATCTTCCAAACTACACAACTTTTCCCGTGTCATCTTGACTCCATTCTCTTCTTGACTTGCTGAACTAACATTATACAAAAATTTGGGTTCAAAATTCTTTGCCTCTTGCTGTGCATTTGCTAGCTTTTGAACATGCAATGTGAAAGCCTCTTGTATCTTCTTTGCCTCGCTCTTTGTGATTGGTCCTTCAGGTACATGCAATGGATTATTGATTGAATCCATATCACATCTACTTCCTCAAAAGTCGGGAAGGAGTGAATTCCATCTTGTGTGATTATGTTCCCAGCTCCTCACTCGGTCTTGTCCCCAAAATGGTAGGCTTATTGAGTCGGCGTACTGGCCACTCTCACCCATACAAATCAAAAGACAATCCCTCGTGAACAGGAGTCCATAATCCACTCAGGATTTATACTAAGTTGCCTAGGTCATCCTAGTGAAATAGAAACCTAACTAGTTAACAATGTTATAGCTTGCGGTTACTATTTTGCGGTCTGGTCTTATGCAAACTCATTGCATAAGATACACCCACTCGCATGTCCCCTACACGAACGCGTTGGATCATTCCATTTGTATCAAATACAAAGTGGGCAGTATCCATAGTGTTGCCAGGATAATGTACCCAGCCTTATCCCTATACTATAGACCCTTCAGACTGTTTTTTGAACATTGATCCCCGTATGTCTCCACATACAGTTCATGACTCATCCCTCAGCCTTGGATGTTTAGTTTATTGGATTAGGGTTATTTAGGCAAGATGTACATAATATAGACAATAATTCTTTATTGAAAAAAAAACATCAAACAATACTTTATTTATGTTCGGTCAATTGTTACATTTACTATTTACGAGTTTTAGGACATAAAACCCAACAAGTTTGGGAGCTAAAATGGACTTATTATGATTTTGGCATCAAGTTAGTCCTTAATTCGTGAATTAAAGTTGTAATTGCCTACATGTTTATGGGCATATATGTCTTGGCTTGAGTCTGTAAAAATTTGGGAGTCAATGGAGTTGTATTTAGGATGTAATCGAAGGAAGAAGATGAAGTGTTCGTGCTGGTTGAGAACAGGGCATCATTCCAGACGCATCAGCGTCTCGATGCTGATGAACATTCAAAGGTGGAGTTATTTTCAAACGGTGGTCCGGTCTGGTCTAGTTTCTCGGGCGATTTGTAGATTTTCGGTCGGTTCAAGCCATGTGAAGCCTTAAATAGACCGGTTCAGCAAGTTTCAAGCCAATTTGGGTCCGGTTCAAGCAATTCCAAGGTGTTCAAGCTGGTTTGAAGGGTTCGAGGGCAGTTCGAAGCTGATTTTCAATTATTATTGAAATAATTTAGTTATTTGGTAGATTAGGATGCCAAAATCAGTCCATTTTAGTGTGTTTAATTTATTATGCATTATGAATGTATGTTTAAATTAAATTAGAATCACATATGCATAATGTATGCCATATAGATTTAAAATCCCGCCATAGAAAAGCATGTTTCATGCATTAGTAATTATTATAAGTGTTATAATAAAAATGGAATGCATGAGTTAGGGTTTTCATGTTAGATGCATGTTCAATGTTTTAATTTTGTTTAGCTCAGTTAATATACGTGTTATATTCATAAACGAAAATGAACAAGCATGCAGCATGAAACCACCTTAGCATAGATGAATGTTATAGATTTATCATTATTTATAAATAGTTATGAACAAAGATAGACGTTAAAATCTATAACAAGTTAAAAGCAAGCTCACTTAGGGTTAACAAACCTCAAACTCGAACAATTCACATAGAATAGGTCGATATCTTGTAAAGTTAAGGTTATAAGAGAACTCACCCGGTGAGATGCTATCTAAGGCTGGAGGTATTTAAGTTGACGGTTTACAGAACACCTCCTACCTGGGTATCGAGCCAGTACTTGAGTTAGGTTAACCCGACTTTTATGAGCATGCGTGAGCGATGTAAGGTTTAAATGGGTTTATCACCTAGACATCATAAGTATAAATCATTATCCACACCTAACACATAGGTAAATATGTAATGGTGCTCTATATAACTTGAATACTTAATTGTTATACGCTTTCGTCACCATTAACATGTGTTATAGGGCTAATTCATTAAAAGTTATAATAGTTATAAAAGTTAAAGAATAGAAACCATCATAATCTATAACAAAGAGTTGCATGCTAACATAGGATCTTAGGGAATGAGTTAAATTTAAAAGGTTTAAAATTTAATAGACCTAAGATCACATTTCTAACAAGATTAGAAAGATACACTACTTAGTATTTTAATAGGTTTAAAATATGATTAAGTAGGATATAACACTTTGGTTATAAGGGAACTCTCCCGGCACATGGACTGGACCCTGAGTTGAATTAGCCACGGTCTTATTAGCATGCAATGTCACTAGGAATTAAAAGAGTTAATTCACCTAGACATTAGAGTAAAGACCTTATTTAATAAGACATAGTGATAGCATGCATAAATGCTAACAATTTATCCTTAGATTTAAGTGTTTTTGCTTGGTTTTATTGTGGATTTAATGTCTAAATATGTTAATTTAAGCAATTATGTCTTGGAGGAGCGTTATCATAAATTTTGGAGAAAAAGATGAAGTTTTGGCCCAAATAATGAAGAAGGGGGTCAAAGAAGGAGATTCAAGGACTTAAAGTGAAGACCATAGGCCAAAAATTCGGAAAGAAAGGTCCAAAACTAGCCCACAAGCCGAGAGAAGGAAGTCCAAAAGGAGGAGTGGGGCATCGAGACGCCACCCGACGCCGAGGCGACTTGGGCAACACGAATATTACGTCACGGCGTCGAGACACTGTGACGTCAGAGTCTCAATGCTAGGCCGGCTGGAGCACTATATAAAGGAGCGTTTGGCCTCGGTTTTGAATCATCAAGCAACAATTTGGAGTGTTTTCCAAAGGCTCCTAGAGCCTCTTAGAGGGAGAGATTGAGAGAAATGTTTTAGAGAGTTTTGTGAGCATTTTTGGGTTGATTCGGGCTTGTGACGGGGCTCCAATTGAGGCTTTCCTACGATGGATCAAGGCGTAAGCAAGGGTTCGACGTCGGGATATGTTCTATACCCTTTTCCTTGTTCATATTACTGTTTTAATACATGTATATGCGGGAAGTTTTGTTTGTGCATTGGACGATGTACAGCTAAATCCCGACTTTATGGTCTTGAATGAGAATATACAATTGAAGGATATTTTGACTACTATTGTTGTGTCCAATTACTGATTATTTAATTGAGTGGTCGTAATGCTTTATAAATTCTGGCCAAATTTATACTGATCTGTTACTTAGTGGAAACTCGAAGGAGAAAAACTAAGTTAGGACATAGCTCAATTAACTAGACTTAACTGCTCGTAGTGACAGGGAGAGTAGTTGGTTAGGCCTAGAGATCTAAAATGAATCAGGACTTAAGACTTAACCCAATTAATAGCGCTAAGGACACTTAGGTTATTAATACGAGTTAATGATAATTAGGGGAAATCAACAGGAGAACCTATGTTAATAAGTAGATTCAAGATCTATAATTAGTGGGCATAATAATAAGTAGTCAAATATCTAGTAGATTATATATTGGATTTCAAGACCCAAACTCTCATCCTATTTGTGAACCCTCAGTGTGTGAACCACAGCTTGATCAATTTATTGCTTTAGTATTTCATTTGTTTGATCTGTCTTCTTTCTGCGCTGGATTAGCTAGATAATGTGCATTCAATTTTAGTGTTTAGAATCTTTGCTTGTCTAAGTCACGCTACTCCCTGAGGAATACAATATTCGGTTTACTTACCGTCTTTATTACTTATGACCAGTGCACTTTGCGGTCATCAAGTTTTGGGCGCCGTTGCCGGGGAGTAGTAATTAATTTAGGCAAATTAAGTTTTTAACATTGAGAGAAAAATAATGAATGTTAATCTAGGTTGTATATGTTCGGTTATATGCCCTAAAACTCGTGGATAGTAAATGTAACATTTGACCGAACAATAATAAAATGATATTTGATGTATTGTTTACTTATTATTGTTAGTATTGTGTTTATCTTGCCTAAATAACCCTAATCCAATAAACTAAACATCCTAGGCTGTTAGTATGAGACTGGAACTGTATGTGGGGACATACGAAGATCGTTGTTCAAGTTAACGCCTAAAGGGTCTATAGTATAAGGATAAGGTAGGGTACCTTATCCTGGTGACACTATGGATACGACCCGCTTTGTATTTTGATACAAACGCAATGATCCAACGCGTTCGTGTAGGAGACATGCGAGTGGGGGTATCCTATACAATGAGTTTGCATAAGACCGGACCACGAAATAGTAACCACTAGCTGTAACACCGTTGACTAGTTAGGTTTCTATTTCAGTAGGATGACCTGAGCAACTTAGTCTCAATCCTGAGTGGGTTATGGCCTCCTGTTCACGAGGAATTGTTCTTTGGTTTATATGGGTGAGAGTGGCCTGCACACCGACTTAATAAGCCTACCATTTTGGGGACAAGACCGAATGGGGAGCTGGGAACATAATCACAGAAGATGGAATTCACTCCTTCCCGACTTCAGGGTAAGTAGGTGTGTGTTCCCTTAAGTGGGTCTTGAACAAAGGGCCCTGCCCTCTCTATGGCACGAAAGGGACTTCGGTTTGTTGGTTGGAACTCAAATAGGTTGTTCATTAGAGGAGCACTGGCACTTAAGGATGTCGAGGTAACCTAGGGGTAAAACAATAATTTGACCCAGCTGGTGTTACGAACACAAGTGAAGGACTGACTTGCTGTTATTGGTCAATATCCGTGGACACAGAAATATATCTGCAGTGAGAAGAGTGCAGTTGTGGTTCTATAGTGGAGTGAACCACAGTTAATGAATATTGATTAACCTGGTTAATGAGTTTAGCCAATTAATCTCATATCGTTGGAGCTTCTGATCTGTAGGTCCATTGGGACCCACCGGTAGCTCATTTAGGGTGTTGAGGTAAAATTTCTAAGGGAAATAATATAATGTATGAAGATACATTATAATATAAAGTTTATAAATTTATTAAAATCTATAATATAAATTTATTTTGAATATTAATTCAAAATTAATTTAAGGGAGAATTGAATATTCGAAGGGGTTCAAATATTAAGTTTAAAATATGAATTGGATTCATATTAAAACTATATGTTAAAATTAATGCGCATTTGATGCAAATTAATACTATAGGTTATTTGAGAGAAATATAATTAAATATGAGATTTTCAATTTAATGATTAATTAATTAAAGAATTAGTTAATTGTTCATTTTAATTTAATTAAATTAAATTTGATTTAATTAAATTACATTAAAACCATAGGTTATGTGAGAAATACTCATTTAATATGATTAAATGAGGTGGTTAATTAAATGATGATTTAATTAATCATGTATTTAGTTAATTAATTCATTAATGGTTTTAATTAATTAAATAAAGATTTAATTCAATTTATTTAAATTAAATTATACGGTCAGTTAAGTATAACTGATGGACACATGTGTGATACGTGTTATCCTTCCCCTTCCTAACCGATAGACTACACGTTTGGGGTGGTTGTTGTTCATCTCCTGATTAGACGTTGGTTTCAGTTTGCATAATTCATTCATTTCGATTTTACTTCTTCTGAAACCTCTCTCTCAAGAGTTTTTTCCTCTCTACAGAGAATAGCATTACCCTCCCTTTTTCCCTTATGTAAAGAAAGAAAAGCTCCCACAAGCATCCCAACCAAAATCCTAAGAGTCATACCGGTGTTTCACTTGTGGTGTTGTTCACATTTTGTTGGAGGTTTATCCAAGAGAAGAGGCTGCTGCATTTTCAGATCAAGTAGCAAGGAAAAAGGCGAAATCCGTCAAGAACGACATCGAGAGTAAGTTTCCTTAGATCCCATTGAATTTCTTGAATAAAGTATGGTTAGATCTAGGTTTTATTCAAGGTTAAAGCATGATTTATAACCTGTTTTACAACCCTTGTAAATTACATTTTTATTAGTGTAAAGTTTGTCGTCGTATCAGTATTCTAATCAAAATTGAATTGGGTTTGATTCTCTGAGTTTTTCCGCTGCGTAAGGGCTATTATCCCTACAATATATAGTTGAGTTTGTATTTTTGTGAATAGTTTATTTTCTTATTTGGTAATTTTGAGGCGATGCATGCGAAGGCATAAGGAGGCTAATTGTTGAGTGAAATCCGCAAGCGCACGAGTCACAAGTAATATAAATGGTAGGTATTACTGAGTATCGAATCCACAGGGAATTTGAATTAAATCCATTAATTACCAAAAACTATCATTCTCAATTTTATTTAGAATTCCGACTCAAAAGATCAAGAGAAAATTAAAGAAACTAACAAGTAGAAAAGGAACTTGCAAATAAATGGAAATTTCCTATTAATGGGACTCAACCTAGGGTGTTAATTAGCTTTTTGGATTTGCAGCTCAATTAACTGAATAGATGTAATTACTAATCTTCAATTTCATAAATCTAGAAATAATTTAAGTGGATTTCTCTCTCATGTTCCTCCACATCTCATACTTGAAGGGAATAAAAGTCCCCACGCAGCGGAAGCGCATCGATTGGACCTTACGCCGTATATTAATTAACATTAAAATACCGTTACGAAAACTCAAACAAACTTTAAACACTCTTTAAAGTTGCTGGAAAATCAGTTTAAACATGCTTAAAAATAAATCTAAATTTATTTTCATGCTTTTCTAAAGAAAGAAGGAAGAACCGTTACAAACCTTCGTTGTAGACTTGACCGTTCTTCGCCAACGACGCTCCACGAACGAAAACGCAGCAGCCTCCTTTTTCTTGTGATCGTTGGAAATTTCTCCTTTGAATGACACAATAACCACAGAGGTTACACCGGTATGTCTCTAAGTCTAGGAGGCAAAAGACTTGTGGGAGTCTTTCTCTAAGAGGGAGGCTCGAGAGAATTCTAGGTCTTGTCTTTGAGAGTCTAAGAGCAAGAGCAAGAGTGTCAAGTGTCATGACCAATTAGGTCTAGTGTTCTATTTATAGAAGAGAGGCCATGAATAAAATATTCAATTAAATCAATCTTTTCCAAAATTGATTCAATCTTATTCCTTAATTAATCAATCATGATCAATCAATTCCATAATTGATTAATCTTTTCCACAAATGACTAATTACTTCCATAAGTGATTAGATCATTTCCATAAATGATTAATCACTTCCTTAAGTGATTAATTATTTCCATAATTGATTAATTCCCGGTTAATGAATTCTTTATTTAATTAACCACCAATTAAATATCACATATTTAATTTCCGGCCTAGAATTAATTTGCCCAAACACATTTTAGGCCTTAAATTAATTCATTATTTTGAACTCTTTCAAACTTCCATAAATTTATATTTGAACTTCTTCAAATATTAATTTCTCTCATAATAATATATCAATATATATTATATTTGTTTCCCTTAGTAAATTGAACATTTTCAATTTACATTTATTACTTAGTTGCCTCAAATTACTTTATGAGCTACCAGTGGGACCTAATGGACCTGCAGATCAGAAGCTCCAACGATGTGAGATTAATTGGTCAAACTCATTAACCACATTAATCAATATTCGTTAACTGTGTGTTCATTCCACTATAGACTCACAGTTGCACTCTTCTCACTGCAGACATATTTTCTGTGTCCACGGATATAGACCAATATCGACTAGTTAGTCCTTCACGAGTGTCCGTAACACCAGCTGGGTCAAATTACCGTTTTACCCTTGGGTTACCTCTATTTCCTTAAGTACCAATTCTCCTCTAATGAACAACCTGTTTGTGGTCCTACCATCAAACAGAAAACCCTCTCGTGCCATTGAGAGGGTAGGGCCCTTTGTTCAAGACTCGGAGTAACCACTTAAGGGAACACTCATTTGCTTCCCTAAAGTCGGGAAGGAGTGAATTCCATCTTGTACGATTATGTTCCCAGCTCCCCATTCAGTCTTGTCCCCAAAGTGGTAGGCTTATTGAGTCGGCGTATTGGCCACTCTCACCCATACAAATCAAAGGACAATCTCTCATGAGCAGGAGTCCATAATCAACTCAGGATTAAGACTAAGTTGTCTAGGTCGTCCTAGTGAAATAGAAAACCAACTAGTTAACGGTGTTATAACCAGTGGTTACTATTTCGCGGTCCGGTCTTATGCAAACTCATTGCATAGGATACCCCCACTTGCATGTCTCCTACACGAACGCGTTGGATCGCAGCGTTTGTATCAAATACAAAGTGGGCCGTATCCATAGTGTCACCAGGATAAGGCACCCAGTCTTATCCCTATACTATAGACCCTTTAGGCTGTTTCTTGAACAATGATCCCATATGTCGCTACATATAGTTCAAGACTCATATTACAGCCTTGGATGTCTAGTTTATTGGATTAGGGTTATTATTAGGCAAAGACAAATATAAAATTAACTAATAACAATTAATGGAAAAATATATCAATATTATTTCATTAATATCCGGTCAACAGTTACATTCACTATCTACGAGTTTTAGGGCATAAAACCCAACAAACTCCCACTTGAACTAAAACACGTTGCATAATTTTCGCCGGTTAATTTCTCATTTTTTTAAGCAGAGAGACAATTGAGGAAGACATTGCTGAAATTTGAACAAACAATGACCGTATTAGTTATCTTTGCCTTAACCCATCATACAAGCAAACAATTGCACACAATCCAATCAATTTAGCAAAACAGACAATCACAGAACCCTAAAACTATTGATTTAGTTTTGCAACGATGTTTCAGAGGTTTAGAATATCAGCCACCGAAGGGTGATCAGGCACTCCTCCTTTGAAATGAGACACCTCTCAGCTAATTCTAATTCCAGAATAACTCATATTCCTATAGACATTAGCCACCGTTGTTCGGTCAAGGATTTGTTAACACTTTTAACTCATCCTCGTAAGTGTAACCCTCCCACTTTCAGATCTCAGAGGCACGCACCAACAGGCTACCGAAGGGAAAGACAACTGTTGGTGATTAGCCTAAGAGCTCCTATCCTATTCAGGAGTTCACGATGTTCCGAATCCTATGATCAGGCCCTCCGAAGGGATGGTTGCGCCAGGACAACCTGCAGGCGGATCATAGTACTCTCACGGTGTGAACTATGGGCGGAGACCGAGGGATACGTTGACACGTGTCCCGCTCCCACTTACTTTAGACATTTTTCCCATTCACCTTGATATTGATTTATGCAAACACTTTCCGAAGGGAGGCCGCTCCTAAGGCGACTCGAAGCCGAGCATGAATCTCACGTTGTGAATATAGGGACATAGGAGCAAAACTTGATTTAAATCTCGTTTTGTAACTTTCCTCCCACTGAAAATGTCCTAAGGTTAATATAGGGTTGTTTAACTTAGATAGTATTCGGCTAAGTCAATCTATCTAAGTCTGATCCTATTATAACAATTATGGAAAGGATTCAACTGCAATCTTTTGGGTGAATTAAACTTCTTTTAATAAACCCAACATTGCTAGTCAACATTACTATGGTTAATTCAACTCAATGTTCGGGTCAGTTCCCAGGTAGGAGGTGTTCCGTAAACCGTCAACTTAAATACCCCCAACCTTAGACAGAACTTTACCGAGAGAGTTCCCTTATAACCTCAGTAATGTAGGGTCTTTACTCTAAAGATCTAGGTGCATTAAACACTTTTAATAAACCTAGTGACATTGCATGCTAACATTTAACTATGATTAATTCAACTCCGGTATTCCAGGTCAGTTCCCAGGTAGGAGGTGTTCCGTAAACCGTCAACTTAAATACCCCCAGCCTTAGACAGAACATTACCGATGGAGTTCCCTTATAATCACAGCAATGATTTTCCTACTTAGTCAATTAAAACTATTTTTAATTCTAAGTAAGAAAAGATTCTAATCCTATTAGAAACTGATCTAGGTCTAATTAATTTTAAACAATTTAAAATTAATCCAATTTATCCTATGATCTTATGTTTGCATGCAAATCTTGATTATAGATTGACGGTTTCTAATCATTAATATTAAAGAACTATTTCAAATTTTAATGATTAATCCTATAATCAAGAATCTAGGGTTTAATTCATTTAACAATCTCATTCAAATTAAAAAATTAAACCACACTTATTGCATGAATAATATAACTATTATATTATTAACTATGGATGCTTCATGCTTCATGCAATATTGATTTTCAATTATAAGCCAATCAAGAAAATCAATCAAGCATGCTTCATTCATTACATTAAACATAACTATTTATATTTAATTTAAGTAATGACATGCATCATGCTTTCCAAATTTTTCATATAATCAATATACACTTATATTTAAAAATATGAAAACAATTCCATGCATTTAAACATACATTATAACTATTTATAATATATAAAAAATGCATGAGCATGTTTATAACCTAAGGTGGGATTAATTATTCTATATGACATCCATAAAGCATATAAATAGCAATTGAACTGGTTAATTTTGGCCCCTAGGATAAAATAAAGCATTAAATTACATTAATTTAGCTAAATTCTATCCTAAAATCCTTGTATAGCTCCGGAATCTTGTCTAGTCATCACGAACCGCCCCGAACCACCTCGAACCGGCCTCCAAAATCACGAACCATGCCAAAAGTTGGCTGAACCGGACCAAATAGGTCCCAGCCCAGCCGAACCGGTCTGAACCGGACCGCCCACAGCTTGAACCGCGCCTGTTGAAACCCTAATGCGCGCCTCCATCGTGACAACGTCGAGACGCTGTGTTGATAGCGTCCCGACGCTGCGAGCTTTCCATATCTGGCGCCTGCGGTATCGAGACAGCGTCGAGACGCTGTTGAGGTAGCGTCCCGACGCTGTTGCGTCTGGAGGCAGAATCTGGGCGGCAGCAGCATCGATTCTCCGATTTTGGCCCCGATTTCAGCGGCGATTGCTCCGTTTTTCATCTCATCAAAACTTATTCTAGACCCGGACTTACATAGGACTCGATTTTACATAATATACCCGAAACACCGGGCCTTACATGATCAAAATCACATAAAAATAAAATCTATGGCCATAAAATTAACCTAAACAGTTCAACGCAAACCGAACATACATTATGCATAAATCCCACCTATTAGAGCCTATCGCAACTTTTAATATTAATTAATAGGGACAGCGATGGCTCTGATGCCGATTAAAGGGAATAAAAGTCCCCACGCAGCGGAAGCGCATCGATTGGACCTTACGCCGTATATTAATTAACATTAAAATACCGTTACGAAAACTCAAACAAACTTTAAACACTCTTTAAAGTTGCTGGAAAATCAGTTTAAACATGCTTAAAAATAAATCTAAATTTATTTTCATGCTTTTCTAAAGAAAGAAGGAAGAACTGTTACAAACTTTCGTTGTAGACTTGACCGTTCTTCGCCAACGACGCTCCACGAACGAAAACGCAGCAGCCTCCTTTTTCTTGTGATCGTTGGAAATTTCTCCTTTGAATGACACAATAACCACAGAGGTTACACCGGTATGTCTCTAAGTCTAGGAGGCAAAAGACTTGTGGGAGTCTTTCTCTAAGAGGGAGGCTAGAGAGAATTCTAGGTCTTGTCTTTGAGAGTCTAAGAGCAAGAGCAAGAGTGTCAAGTGTCATGACCAATTAGGTCTAGTGTTCTATTTATAGAAGAGAGGCCATGAATAAAATATTCAATTAAATCAATCTTTTCCAAAATTGATTCAATCTTATTCCTTAATCAATCAATCATGATCAATCAATTCCATAATTGATTAATCTTTTCCACAAATGACTAATTACTTCCATAAGTGATTAGATCATTTCCATAAATGATTAATCACTTCCTTAAGTGATTAATTATTTCCATAATTGATTAATTCCCGGTTAATGAATTCTTTAATTAATTAACCACCAATTAAATATCACATATTTAATTTCCGGCCTAGAATTAATTTGCCTAAACACATTTTAGGCCTTAAATTAATTCATTATTTTGAACTCTTTCAAACTTCCATAAATTTATATTTGAACTTCTTCAAATATTAATTTCTCTCATAATAATATATCAATATATATTATATTTGTTTCCCTTAGTAAATTGAACATTTTCAATTTACATTTATTACTTAGTTGCCTCAAATTACTTTATGAGCTACCAGTGGGACCTAATGGACCTGCAGATCAGAAGCTCCAACGATATGAGATTAATTGGTCAAACTCATTAACCACATTAATCAATATTCGTTAACTGTGTGTTCATTCCACTATAGACTCACAGTTGCACTCTTCTCACTGCAGACATATTTTCTGTGTCCACGGATATAGACCAATATCGACTAGTTAGTCCTTCACGAGTGTCCGTAACACCAGCTGGGTCAAATTACCGTTTTACCCCTGGGTTACCTCTATTTCCTTAAGTACCAATTCTCCTCTAATGAACAACCTGTTTGTGGTCCAACCATCAAACAGAAAACCCTCTCGTGCCATTGAGAGGGTAGGGCCCTTTGTTCAAGACTCGGAGTAACCACTTAAGGGAACACTCATCTACTTCCCTAAAGTCGGGAAGGAGTGAATTCCATCTTGTACGATTATGTTCCCAGCTCCGCATTCGGTCTTGTCCCCAAAGTGGTAGGCTTATTGAGTCGGCGTATTGGCCACTTTCACCCATACAAATCAAAGGAAAATCTCTCATGAGCAGGAGTCCATAATCAACTCAGGATTAAGACTAAGTTGTCTAGGTCGTCCTAGTGAAATAGAAAACCAACTAGTTAACGGTGTTATAACCAGTGGTTACTATTTCGCGGTCCGGTCTTATGCAAACTCATTGCATAGGATACCCCCACTTGCATGTCTCCTACACGAACACGTTGGATCGCAGCGTTTGTATCAAATACAAAGTGGGCCGTATCCATAGTGTCACCAGGATAAGGCACCCAGTCTTATCCCTATACTATAGACCCTTTAGGCTGTTTCTTGAACAATGATCCCATATGTCGCTACATATAGTTCAAGACTCATATTACAGCCTTGGATGTCTAGTTTATTGAATTAGGGTTATTATTAGGCAAAGACAAATATAAAATTAACTAATAACAATTAATGGAAAAATATATCAATATTATTTCATTAATATCCAGTCAACAGTTACATTCACTATCTACGAGTTTTAGGGCATAAAACCCAACAATACTAACATAACTAATTTATGTGTCCATTTCCTTAGTTAATTATAGTATGACATCAAGCAAGTTCATCACAAATTTCTAATAATTCTTTTTCACTTTTTTGTTCCAAGCAATTGTTAGCCATGCAATTGGGATCTAATCTAATTTCTCTCTGTCGAGTATCAATTTAGACCGACAATTCAATCAATCCGTGATCAAGGGATTAAAACCATTAAGCATAAATTGCGAAGATGAAATATGAAGAAATTCATTACAATACCCAAATAATTAAGCTACATAATCCAATTAGCTAAATTAACAACCCTAGGTCTTAAGATCTACTCACAAATGGGAATAATTTTAGCCCAAAAATCTTGATCCATGGTCCTAACTCGATTATAATATGAAATTACAGAGATATCAAGAAGAAATAACCGTTGTGTTGATCCAATGCCCCCGTCACGATCATCTTGATTCTCGAGCCTTGGAACCCCAATCAATTCCACCATTTTTCTCTCATTTCCCCTCACTTTTTACTCTCTATTGAGCTAGGGGAGAACCCCCTCAATTGGATGCCTTTCACCAATGAGAAGTGGCCAATTTATAGAGGAAGAATCAGAGGTGTCTGTCTTGATGCCCACGCCGAACAGCGTCGCGACGCTGTGATGTCATTTTCTTGTCGCTTAATCCAACCAGCATCGAGACGCTCTAAGGATAGCATCACGACGCTGGGTCTTCTAGAAGCCTCAATGCACGGAAATTGGCCTATAACTCTTCACTCCTTTTGGCTTTTGGGCCTCCACTTCAAATGCTTTCTCTTTTTTTCTTCAATTGAGGACCAAAGCCTCTAATTTGGAATAAATTTCCCGGTTTTGCTTCACGAGCTCGGTTTTCTACAATTTTAACATAAAAGGACATCAAAGTTCACAATTAACGAACAAAACTAGCCAAAATAACTAGGAAATAGATAGCATAATTGCATGTTATCACTAAAATTCGTCCGTTAGATCTTGAGATAGACATGACTCTTAGAGCTATTAGAAGAGGAAGAAAACTAATAGAAGAGATGACCTAGCAAGAAGAAGCGCCGAAGGCTATTCGAGACTTCTTACAGTCTGTTCTCCCTACTGAAAATTTGGGAATTGTCTACACTCCCATCCAAGCCAATAACTTCGAACTGAAGGCGGGACTGATACAAATGGCAAGGGACTGCTCGTTCAAGGAGCATCCTTCTAAAGATCCACATTCCCACCTTCTGTCATTTTTGGAGATTTGTGGGACCAAGATGAATGGAGTGACGACAGACGCCATCAAATTAAGACTCCTTCATTTCTCCCTGCAAGAAAAAGCAAATGACTGGCTAGAATCTTTGGAGCCTGGAAGCATAAATACTTGGGATGAGCTAGCCCATGCATTCCTTACCAAATTTTTCCCACCTGCTAAAACCACCAATCTTCGCACGGAGATTTGGACGTTTAAGCAGAACGATGACGAGCAACTTTACGAAGCGTGGAAGCAATACGAGGAAATGTTTAGGAGATGCCCTCAGTACGGTTATCCAGACTGGGTCCAGGTACAATTATTTTTTAATGGGCTTAATAGTTCCAATAAAACTGTCTTAGATACGTCTGCAGGTGGAAGTTTCCTTTCCAAGACGGTAAACGATGCAAAGGAACTATTGGAAGAGATGGCGTCGACAAGCTACTAGTGGCCCACGGAGAGGACATCGATAAAAAAGACTGGAATTTATAAGTTGGACGAATCAAACTCTTTGAAAGCGCAAATGGCTTCCCTGACCAGTGCCCTGAACAAGCTTACAACTTCAGAGTGGTTAAGTCAATTGCCACTTTAGCTGAAAGCCATTTAAAGAAGGAAGACCAGAAGGTAGAGCAAGCTCAATTCATTGGCAATCGAGGATTCAATCAGAACCAGAATTTGCCAAACTTTTACCACCCAGGTTTGCGCAATCACGAGAATTTTTCGTACGCTAACTCCAAGAATGTTTTGTAGCCACCCCCAGGTTTTGCATCCACATCAGGTCAGCAAGAGAAAAAGAGCAACCTGGAGGAGATGGTGGCACTCTTCATCAAGGAACAAAAGGTCTTAAATGTCAACTTTCTGAAGGATTGGAATTCCGTAATTCCGTAAAGCGGAAGCGTGATTGGGACCGATTCGTAATTAATTTTGTTTAATCTAAAATACCAATACATTGGCAATAATATTAGAACTATTCTAAATATATATTAAGGCTAAGCATACAAAAATATTAGATCTAAATCTAATTTATAAAGTAACAAATTACTTACTCTCGTTGACGACTCAGATTAAATTCACCAACTGCTTGTGAATTAATCACGAACTAGTGCGAACACCACCACTATGGCTACACCGGTATGACTCTGAGACTTCTAAACGCAGGAGACTTGTGGGAGCCTTTGGGAGAATTCTGTGAGAGTAGGAGAATGAATGGGATACCTTTCACCCCACCCCAGGGGTCCTATATATAGTAAATGCCAAGACCTTTTTCCTAATAGGAAAAGGGAGACCTTTTCCTAATAGGAAAAAGTCTCTAATTTTAATAAATAATTAATTAATTCCATAATTAATTAATTTCCCAATTAAATATCATATATTTAATCTTAGGGATTTTATTAAAATTAAAATTAATATGAATCCAATTCATATTAAATTTATTTGAACTCTTTCAAATATTTTCTTTCCTAATAGGAAAAGGTCTCTAATTTTAATAAATAATTAATTAATTCCATAATTAATTAATTTACCCAATTAAATATCATATATTTAATCTTAGGGATTTTATTAAAATTAAAATTAATATGAATCCAATTCATATTAAATTTATTTGAACTCTTTCAAATACTTTCTCTCAAGAATTAATTTTTTTTTAAATTAATTCAAAAATTATATTATAAAGTTTCATAAACTTTATATTATAATGCATCAATATACATTATACGATTCCCCAAATAAATTGAACACTTTCAATTTACAATTTATACTTAATTGCCTCAAGTCTCTTTACGAGCTACCAGTGGGACCTAATGGAGCTACAGATCAGAAGCTCCAACGATACGAGACTAATTGGCCAAACTCATTGACCAAGTTTAGTCAACATTCGTTAACTGTGGGTCACTCCACTAAAGACCCACAGCTGCACTCTTCTCACTATAGAATATTTCTGTGTCCACGGATATCGACCAAGCAGTAAGTCAATCCTTCACGTGTGTTCGTAACACCAGCTGGGTCAAATTACCGTTTTACCCCTGGGTTACCTCTGGTTCCTTAAGTACCACTGATTCCTCTAATGAACAAGTTGTTTAGGGTCCAACCACTAAACAGGAGTTCCTCTCAGGCTAGGAGAGGACGGCGCGCCTTTGTTCAAGCCCTAGAATCAGCCCTTAAGGGAACACACATCTACTTACCCCAATAGGGGAAGGAGTGAATTCCATCTTGTACTGTTATGTTCCTAGCCCCCATTCGGTCTTGTCCCTGAAATGGTAGGCTTATTGAGTCGGCGAACTGGCCACTCTCACCCATACAAATCTAAGGACAGTCCCTCCTGAAAGGGGTTCATAACAGACTCAAGATTGAGATTGAGTTACCTAGGTCATCCTATTGAAATAGAAACCTAAACTAGTTAACGGCGTTACATCTAGCGGTTACTATTTCGCGGTCCGGTCTTATGCAAACTCATTGCATAGGATACCCCCACCCGCATGTCTCCTACATGGATGCTTTGGATCATTGCATCTGTATCGAATACAAGGTGGACCGTATCACATAGTGTCACCAGGATAAGGTACCCAGCCTTATCGCTATACTATAGACCATTTAGGTTGTTACTTGGACACTGATCCCCGTATGTCCCCACATACTAGTCCAAGTTTCATTTAAACAACCTTGGATCTTAGTTTATTGGATTTAGGGTTTATTAATGCAAACTCGATTATTCAATAACCAAATTACTGAATTACTCAAATAACACTTTATTGAGATCGATTAATTTGTTTCATTTACTATCTACGAGTTTTAGGGCATAAAACCCAACAACTCCCACTTGAACTAAAACTCTAGTGGGCAATGTACATCAACAATCAAAATTGAATGAATAATCATTGAAGTAGGAATAGTAGTTTTATTAATACTGTATAATACATGAAAAGTACAAATACAGATAAATACAATAAACTAGGGCATTCACAATACCCATTACACTTCTCCCACTTGCCCTAGATTATTCTATGTACATATCTCGCGGACCTAGACCCTCTAGATGACCCTCGAACACTTTAGCCGTGAGAGCCTTCGTAAATGGATCAGCAATATTGTGCTCAGAGGCTACCTTCGTGACGATCACGTCCCCTCGTTGCACGATCTCTCTGATGAGATGATATTTGCGCTCTATGTGCTTGCCTCTTTTATGATTGCGAGGTTCTTTAGAATTTGCCACTGCACCACTATTATCACAGTAAAGGGTGATTGACAAGTTCATATTTGGAACAACTTCCAAATCCATCAAGAACTTCCGTAGCCATACAGCCTCCTTAGCTGCTTCACAAGCAGCGACATATTCGGCCTCCATGGTGGAGTCTGCAATGCATCCTTGCTTGATGCTACGCCAGACTACAGCTCCCCCGTTGAGGGTAAATACTGACCCTGATGTGGATTTCCTAGAATCCTTATCAGTCTGAAAGTCAGAGTCTGTGTATCCTGTAAGGATCAAGTCCTTAGAGCCATACACAAGCTGATAGCCCCTCATTCTCCGAAGATACTTGAGGATGTTTTTAACTGCAGTCCAGTGGTCTAACCCTGGATTGGACTGGTACCTGCTGACTATCCCAACTGCATAGCAAATGTCAGGCCTAGTACACAACATGGCGTACATAAGACTGCCCACAGCTGAAGCATAAGGGATGTGTCTCATATCCTCAATTTCTTGAGGTGTCTTAGGACACTGTTCCTTAGACAAATGAACTCCATGCCTAAAGGGTAGTAAACCCCTCTTGGAATTCTGCATCTTATATCTAGACAACATCTTGTCTATATATGATGCTTGAGACAGGGCTAACGTTCTGTTCTTACGATTCCTGATAATTTGAATCCCTAGAACATACTGAGCTTCACCCAAATCTTTCATTTGGAACTCAGTCGATAGCCATTTTTTAATGTCAGCTAGATATTCTACATCATTTCCAATGAGAAGAATATCATCTACATACAACACCAGAAAAGCTACTGAACTGTTGATAATCCTTTTGTAAACACAAGGCTCATCAACGTTCTGGTCAAAGCCATAAGATTTGACAGCAGTGTCAAACTTTATATTCCAAGATCTGGAAGCTTGCTTCAACCCATAAATGGATCGTCTAAGCTTGCAAACTTTTTGCTCTTGACCTTGAGCAACGAACCCCTCTGGTTGAGACATAAAGATGTTCTCATCAAGATTGCCATTCAGAAAGGCAGTCTTGACATCCATTTGCCAAATCTCATAATCATAAAAGGTGGCAATGGACAAGAGAATTCTTATCGACTTTAACATGGCAACTGGGGAGAAGGTTTCCTCATAGTCCACCCCCTCCTTTTGGGTATAACCCTTTGCCACAAGTCGAGCTTTGAAAGTCTGTACTTTCCCAGCTGCGTCTCGTTTTCTCTTGTAGATCCATTTGCACCCTATGGGTTTAACCCCTTCAGGTAGGTCTACAAGATCCCAGACTTGATTGAAGTACATAGACTCCATCTCTAGGTCCATAGCTTTGACCCACTGGTCATGGTCCACATCATTCATTGCCTGTCTAAAGGTCAATGGATCCTCAACCATATCATCAGGTATGACAGTTGGAGTTTCTGCTAAACCCAGATAGCGTTCAGGTTGAATAACAACCCTCCCACTACGTCGAGACATTCTCAACTCTTGAGAAGGATGGGCTTGACCAGATGTACTGGGCTCATCAATAACTCTTGTTGAAGGTCCAGCCTCTGAATTGGGCTCATCAACAACTCTTGTTGAAGGTCCAGCCTCATCAACAACTCTTGTTGATTTATTTGTAGCTTTACCAGAAAGTTCACTTAACACAATTTTACTGCGTGGTATGTGTTCTTTAACGTGGTCTTCTTCCAAGAAAGTAGCATTTGTCGATACAAACACTTTATTTTCTTTTGGATCAAAGAAGTATCCACCTCTTGTTTCTTTTGGGTAGCCTACGAATAGGCATAATTTTGAACGTGAATCCAATTTCTTTGGGTTTGCTACTAACACATGTGCAGGACAGCCCCAAATTCTGAAATGACGTAAACTAGCTTTACGCCCTTTCCAAAGCTCAAATGGTGTTTCAGAAACACTCTTTGAGGGAACAACATTCAAAATATAAACCGCAGTCTCTACTGCATAACCCCAAAAAGAACTAGGCAACTGAGCATAGCTCATAATAGATAGAACCATGTCTAACAAGGTTCTGTTTCTCCTTTCAGATACACCATTCTGTTGAGGTGTACCTGGTGCTGAGAGTTGGGACGATATTCCATGTTCTATCAAATAGTTTTGGAATTTTAAGTCCAAATACTCTCCACCTCGATCAGATCGAAGTGTTTTAATGGTCTTACCTAACAAGTTCTCAAATTCAGTCCTGTACTCCTTGAACTTTTCAAGGGCTTCAGACTTATGACTCGTTAGGTATAAATAACCATACCTTGAATAATCATCTATGAAAGAGATGAAATATTCATACCCTCCTCGAGCTCTTACATTCATTGGACCACAGAGATCCGTATGTACGAGTTCTAAGGGCTCCTTGGCACGATAACCTTTTCCAGTAAAAGGTCGTTTGGTCATCTTACCTTCGAGACATGACTCACATGGAGGTAAAGTACTATCTTCTAACTGGCTTAGAAGTCCGTTCTTAACCAATCTCCCAATCCTATTGAGATTTATGTGGCCAAGTCTCAAGTGCCAAAGATAGGTACTTTGAGAAACTTTTTGCCTTTTTGGTTGAGTCTCAGCTGTTTTAAACATTTCATTGTTCAAAATAGCCCTAGACTCTATTGGTCTTAAGACATACAAATTGTTCTCCATTTTTGCAGAACATATATCAGCACCCCTTTTAGTAATGAAAGCTTCATTCACAGAAAAGGACACTGAATACCCTTGTTCTAGCAAACAAGAAATAGAAATCAAATTTCTTTTTATTCTGGGAACTATATATACGTTATCTAATAACATATAGCCTTCCCTGGAGAAGAACATTTTAATATCTCCCACTGCTTTAGCTGAAATGAGCTCCCCAGTCCCAACTCTGAGAGTCATTTCCCCAGCATCCAACTGTTGCCAGGAGCTCATTCCCTCAAAGGAAGAGCATACGTGATGAGTGGCACCTGAATCTAGGATCCAGACTGTGTCATCATTTTCCACTATACACGTTTCAATGATCAATAAATCAAATTTATTTTCATTGAGATGTGCTAAGCAGTCTATGTCATATTCATCATGAACAATTTCGGATAAATTAGACATATGGGCTTGAGGACAGTCCTCAGTTAAGACCAAGTCCACGCATTTAGTTTTAGGTTCATTTTCTTAGTTGTATTAGAAATACCAGTTTTGTAGTTGGCGTTATTCGAGGCATATAAAGAACGTTTCATTGCTGAGAACAAACAAACTAACTTAATAAGTATTGTTACATTAACCCATTACACAAAATATAAATATTATTTTAATCCAATCAATTTAGCAAAAGTAATGATCAACCCATAGAATAAACATTCATTTTGCAACGATACTTCAGAGGTTTAGAACAACAGCTACCGTAGGGTAGTCAGCTACTCCTCCTCTGAATTGAGACAATCTCAGCTAATCCCTATTCCCGGAATAACTCATATTCCAATAGTTTTTAGCTACCGTTTTTTCGGTCAGGAAATTATTAACACCTTAACAATTTCCCATAAGTGTGACCCTCCATTTTTCAGATTTCAGAGGCCGGCCCCAACAATGCTACCGTAGGGAAAGTCAAAGTTGGAAATGGACCTAAGAAACCCTATCCATTTCTGGAGTTTGCGTTGTTCCGACTCCCATGATCAAGCCCTCCGTAGGGTGATCGCTCCCAGGGTGACTCGCAGGCAGATCATTGGGATCTCACGGTGCAACCTAATGGAGGAGACCGTAGGATACGTTGACACGTTCCTGCTCCCACTTACTATAAAATACTCCCTCATTCACCTTGATATTGATCCATGCAAACACCATCCGTAGGGGGTCACTCCCAGGGTGACTCGAGGCCAAGCATGAACCTCACGTTGTGAACTTTTGAGGACGTGAGAGTAAAACTTGATTTATGAAAATCTTGTTTTGATATATTTCCTCCCACTAAGTATTTTTATAATTATAGGGTCTATTACTTAGGTAAATTCCGGCTAAGTGAATCTATCTAAGTCTATGCCTGTATATAACTTTTATATATATAGGTCTTTTCTCTAATGTCTAGGTGGATTAAACACTTTTAATTACCTAGAGACATTGCATGCTAATATAACTATGGTTAATTTAACTCAAGTTCCAGCTCAGTTCCCAGGTAGCAGGTGTTCCATAAACCGTCATCTTAAGTACCTCCAGCCTTAGACAGAATTTTACCGGTAGAGTTCCCTTATAACCAATAGTTATGATAAATCTTTACTCTAAAGATCTAGGTGAATTAAACTCTTTTAATTGACCTAGTGATATTGCATGCTAACATAACTATGGTTAATTCAACTCAAGTTCCAAGTCAGTTCCCAGGTAGCAGGTGTTCCGTAAACCGTCATCTTAAGTACCTCCAGCCTTAGACAGAACTTCATCGGGAGAGTTCCCTTATAACCATAGTAAAGTAAACTCTTTACTCTAAAGATCTAGGTGAATTAAACTCTTTTAATAAACCTAGTGATATTGCATGCTAACATTTAACTATGATTAATTCAACTCCGGTATTCCGGGTTAGTTCCCAGGTAGGAGGTGTTCCGTAAACCGTCATCTTAAGTACCCCCAGCCTTAGACAGAACTTAACCGGTGGAGTTCCCTTATAATCATAGTAATGTTTTTCCTACTTAGTCAATTAAAACTATTTTTAATTCTAAGTAAGAAAATAATTCTAATCCTATTAGAATTATAATGAGCTTAGGTCTAATTAATTTTAAACATTTTAAAATTAAAGGTCCTATGTTTGCATGCAACTCTTTGTTATAGGTTGATGGTTTCTAATCAATTTTATAACTTATTATAAAATTTTAATGATTAGCCCTATAACATGCTTCTATGGTGTTGGAAAAATAACAATCATATTCTAATTATTCAACACCATATTATTATGACGCCGATAACGATAATATAACGATTATATTAATCTAAAGTGGTGTCATGCTTCATGCAATTTCAATTTCATTTAATTAATATCGATTATATTAATTAAACATCCATGAAATTAAATTACATGAAATTTGACATTAATATAATATAACTCTTATATTAATCTAATTAATGTCATGCTCAATGCTATTCCATTTTCATTTAATTAATATAACATTTTATATTAAATCATACATGAAAACAAGCATTGATTTATATTTATTATTTTCATTCATAATATAACTAATTATATTAATTCTCATGAAAATAATGTTAAGCATGCATGCTACATTAATAAAATATAACAATTATATTTATCTAATTAATGTCATGCATCATGCTTTTCCAATTTCATATATTTAATATAACAATTATACTAAATAACTCATGAAATTTAAATTCATGCATAATTATCATATATTATAACATTTATAACATAAATATGCATGAAACATGCTTAACCTATGGTGGGAATTTAAGCTATATGACATCCATAAAGCAAATAAATAGCAATTGAATCGGTTAATTTTGGCCCCTATGATAAAATAAAGCATAAATTACAATAATTATAGCTAAATTCTATCCTAAAAATCCTTCTGCAGCTCCAAATACTGGTCTAGACCGCCCGAACCGACCCGAACCACTTCGAACCAGCTATGAAAACCACGAACCGAGCTAAATTCCAGCTGAACTGGACCAAATCGGTCCCAGCCCAACCAGACCGCGTGAATCGGACCGCCCAACAGCCTTGAATCGTCCTGTTGCGAATTTCTAGCGTGTGCTGTAATCGTGACAGCGTCGCAATTTCTCCGATTTTTATCTCATAAAAACCTATTCTAGACCCGGACTTACATAGGACTCGATTTTACATAAAATACCCGAAACACCGGGCCCTTACATGATAAAATCACATAAAAACAGTAAAATCTATGGCCATAAAATTAACCTAAACAGTTCAATGCAAATCATACATACATTATGTATTAATCAATCCCACCAATAGCCAATGCAAATTTTAGAGAAACAAAATTAGATCAATGATCGGCTCTGATACCAATTGAAGGATTGGAATTCCGTAATTCCGTAAAGCGGAAGCGTGATTGGGACCGATTCGTAATTAATTTTGTTTAATCTAAAATACCAATACATTGGCAATAATATTAGAACTATTCTAAATATATATTAAGGCTAAGCATACAAAAATATTAGATCTAAATCTAATTTATAAAGTAACAAATTACTTACTCTCGTTGACGACTCAGATTAAATTCACCAACTGCTTGTGAATTAATCACGAACTAGTGCGAACACCACCACTATGGCTACACCGGTATGACTCTGAGACTTCTAGAGGCTGGAGACTTGTGGGAGCCTTTGGGAGAATTCTCTGAGAGTAGGAGAATGAATGGGATGCCTTTCACCCCACCTCAGGGGTCCTATGTATAGTAAAGGCCAAGACTTTTTTCCTAATAGGAAAAAGTCTCTAATTTTAATAAATAATTAATTAATTCCATAATTAATTAATTTCCCAATTAAATATCATATATTTAATCTTAGGGATTTTATTAAAATTAAAATTAATATGAATCCAATTCATATTAAATTTATTTGAACTCTTTCAAATATTTTCTTTCCTAATAGGAAAAGGTCTCTAATTTTAATAAATAATTAATTAATTTACCCAATTAAATATCATATATTTAATCTTAGGGATTTTATTAAAATTAAAATTAATATGAATCCAATTCATATTAAATTTATTTGAACTCTTTCAAATACTTTCTCTCAAGAATTAATTTTTTTTAAAATTAATTCAAAAATTATATTATAAAGTTTCATAAACTTTATATTATAATGCATCAATATACATTATACGATTCCCCAAATAAATTGAACACTTTCAATTTACAATTTATACTTAATTGCCTCAAGTCTCTTTACGAGCTACCAGTGGGACCTAATGGAGCTACAGATCAGAAGCTCCAACGATACGAGACTAATTGGCCAAACTCATTGACCAAGTTTAGTTAACATTCGTTAACTGTGGGTCACTCCACTAAAGACCCACAGCTGCACTCTTCTCACTATAGAATATTTCTGTGTCCACGGATATCGACCAAGCAGTAAGTCAATCATTCACGTGTGTTCGTAACACCAGCTGGGTCAAATTACCGTTTTACCCCTGGGTTACCTCTGGTTCCTTAAGTACCACTGATTCCTCTAATGAACAAGTTGTTTAGGGTCCAACCACTAAACAGTAGTTCCTCTCAGGCTAGGAGAGGACGGCGCGCCTTTGTTCAAGCCCTAGAATCAGCCCTTAAGGGAACACACATCTACTTACCCCAATAGGGGAAGGAGTGAATTCCATCTTGTACTGTTATGTTCCCAGCCCCCATTCGGTCTTGCCCCTGAAATGGTAGGCTTATTGAGTCGGCGAACTGGCCACTCTCACCCATACAAATCTAAGGACAGTCCCTCCTGAAAGGGATTCATAACAGACTCAGGATTGTGATTGAGTTACCTAGGTCATCCTATTGAAATAGAAACCTAAACTAGTTAACGGCGTTACATCTAGTGGTTACTATTTCGCGGTCCGGTCTTATGCAAACTCATTGCATAGGATACCCCCACCCGCATGTCTCCTACATGGATGCTTTGGATCATTGCATCTGTATCGAATACAAGGTGGGTCGTATCACATAGTGTCACCAGGATAAGGTACCCAGCCTTATCCCTATACTATAGACCATTTAGGTTGTTACTTGGACACTGATCCCCGTATGTCCCCACATACTAGTCCAAGTTTCATTTAAACAACCTTGGATCTTAGTTTATTGGATTTAGGGTTTATTAATGCAAACTCGATTATTCAATAACCAAATTACTGAATTACTCAAATAACACTTTATTGAGATCGATTAATTTGTTTCATTTACTATCTACGAGTTTTAGGGCATAAAACCCAACACTTTCAGACTATCGTAAACACTCTTGTGACCTCTGTTAACAATCATGATGTTGCTCTGAAAAATATGGAGGTCTAGTTGGGACAAATAGCAACTGCAATATAAATGCCCTTCAGAAAGGGAAGTTTCCCAATGACACAAAAGTTAACCCAGAGAGCAATGTAAGGTTATCACGCTCCGGAGTGGAACACAGCTAAAGGATGTGTCGGATGAAGAAAGAAAGAAGAAGGAAAAAGAGAGCAAGGATGAAGACAGGGGGGCTGAGGCAGAAAAAACCTAGAAAGACAGGTCCCAAAATCCTCCTAGCTCCTTTGATTATTTTTTGAAAACTAACCCCAATGCAGGATTCAAAAAAAATGAAGAGGAGAAAGAGAAGACTGAAGAGTAGCTGCAAGAGGAGTCTGACGAAAAGGTATCATGCAACCACCACGATCGGGCGTCTCACATCAGCCCGCCCGGGAGGAGGGGCGAGTGTTCGACCTTCGACTACAGGGAGTTACCTTTTCCTCAGCGCTTTAAAAATGTTAAATTAGATGAGCAGTTCTCTAAATTTTTAGAAATGTTTAGAAAGTTGACAGTTAACATCCCTTTAGTTGATGCTTTATCGAATATGCCTAACTATGGTAGGTTTATGAAGGAGATGTTAGCTAGGAAAAAAAGAAATTGAAAAAAGAAGAAGTTTTACAATTATCTGAGAGTAGTAGCACGATAGTCCAGGGAAAGATGCCTCTAAAGAGAAAGGACCCAGGGAGTTTTACTGTTCCCTGCACTATAGGAGATATATCTTTTGATAGGGCATTATACGATCTAGGAGCTAGTATAAATTTAATGCCCTACTCTCTTTTCAAGAGGATTGGACTTACAGGTTTGAAAGAGACCGTGATCACCCTACAGTTGGCAGATCGATATGTGACCCAACCCATGGGGATTGTGGAGGACGTCTTGGTCAAAGTAAATAAGTTCATCTTCTCGGTTGACTTGGTGGTACTAGACATGGAGGAGGATAAAGATGTTCCCATCATCCTAGGTAGACCCTTCTTGGCCACAGGTAAGGCCGAGATCAGTGTGCATTCAGGTAAACTAACTCTGAACATCGATGATGAAAAAGTGGTCTTTAATATTTTTTGTCAAGATGAATCAGTTTGTAGTATTCATACTTGTTTTTTTGTTGCCCATGCATTTTTGCTTAATGAAGAGGATGAAAAGTTAGACATAGCACTAGAATTAGAAGGTATGCCTGATATGGGATTTGATCCTGATGAGTTCTTTAATGATGATATGTTTGAGGATGAAGAGATGTTAGAAGAGTTTGAATTGTCTGTTTTGTCGTACTATAATGAGCATGATGGAAATGATAGCATCATACAGACTAATGTAGATAATGAGTCTCATCTAGATATGCCTGTACATATGAATACGCCTGATGTAGATTTGGTTCGTTTGGAAAAGTCATCTCAAGATACGAGACCCATAGATATCATGATGGTTGATTTTTTGGTTAACAATTGTTTTGAGAATAGAGTTTTAGAAAAAATGTTTTACTTGGATGCTTGAATTATGAAAAATTATTTGATGTGTGATGAGAGCCTAGGGGAGTATTCTTTCTTTCTCTTGTTCTTTTTCTGTAAGACTACAGCGCAGTTTATTGGCGGCTTTCAAGGGTTGGAGGACGAAAATTTTATCTTTGAGCCTCCATGAGCGGATCGAGCCTCGTCTAGCTAAAGACGTTAAAGAAGTGCTGCTTAGGAGGCAACCCAAGGATTGTTAGTTAGTTGTTTTTCTTTTTGCGGATTTAAATAAACCCTTGCTCCTTGATCCAATTTTGTGTCTCAGGATCCATGAAACAAGCCCTGTCAAATCCAAAAGTGTCGTCTCCCGATCTGGAAGATGCAAAATTTCTCCAAAAGGAAGTCAAGGAAGGCTCAGTATCACTTTGCTTTTTAATTGTTTAAAACATTAGGGACAATGTTTATTTTAGGTTTGCGGGGAGGCTTTCACTTCTGTTGAGCTTACCTGAATTCTTCTGGATGCATGTTTAGGATAGTGAGGACAACCTTGGATTTGAATTAGAGTTTTTTTGGGGGAATATGGTTTATATGAATGTGGAATTCAAGAGCATAGCAGAAAACTGAGAAATTTTAATTTTTTTTGCTTAGTATTAATGTCTAAAGCATGCAATAAACTTATCCCGTGAGATCTTTGAAAATCTAGATTCTTGTTATGGCTTTTATAAGTTTGTTGTCACTTCGATAGGCTTAGTTTCTAGCACTAGGAGTTCATGCTTGAATGTTTTAAGAACTAGGTGAAAAAAAAAGAAAAAGTGCTATGCCTGCAAAAAAAAAAAGAAAAAGCAACTAAAGAAAAATAAATATCTGTTGAAAAGAAAAGAAAGAAAAAATTTTTGCTTGCAAAAGAAAAAAATAGAGCTAGGGGTAAAAAGAGCTACCTTCGTTGTGATCAGTTAGCACCATCGAAGGATAAAATTCGGGATATGAGTCCCTGCAGCGGTGTGTGAAAGCTAGTGCCTTTAGGATGATAAAACGCAAGTTTGGGGGGAAATCCTTCCAGCAAGAAAAAGAAAAAAATCCTTCTTTGTTTGAATGATAGCTAAAATTCTGAATTGTTAGGACTCTTAGCCAGTGTAGGGGGAAGACAAATGGAAAAAGCCGTAAAACTAATCTAGGTTAGTAGAAGAACCACTAGACAAGTTTTGAGCATGCTATTCATCAATGCTAAGTTTCATTTTGAAATTTCTTCATGAGTCTGCTGTGCTTGCTTAGTCCACTTGAATGTTTTCCATATTTCCCTAAGAGTTCTAATTCAATGAGGTTAGAGTTGTTCTTTGCATGTATCCATAAGAATTTATTTTGCTCGGGACTAGCAAAAGCTTAAGTTTGGGGGTGTGATAGCATGCATAAATGCTAACAATTTATCCTTAGATTTAAGTGTTTTTGCTTGATTTTATTGTGGATTTAATGTCTAAATATGTTAATTTCAGCAATTATGTCCCGGAGGAGCTTTATCATAAATTTTGGAGAAAAAGATGGAGTTTTGGCCCAAATAATGAAGAAGGGGGTCAAAGAAGGAAGATTCAAGGGCTTAAAGTGAAGACCGTAGGCCAAAAATTCGGAGAGAGGCCCAAATCCAGCCCACAAGCCGAGAGAAAGAGGTCCAAAAGGAGGAGTGGCGTCGAGATGCCACCCTCGGCTCGTTGGAGCCCATGATCTGTAGGTCCATTAGGTCTCCCTGCTAGCTAATATGGAATAAACCTTAGAACATTGTGATGAAAGAATTCGTTAAGTCATATTCGATATATTTAGCGTTATAGGTTAAATATAAATTAAACTATCGAGAGAGTTGGAAGTATTTAAATAAGATTTAAATATTGAAAATATGTATGTGATACTTATTTCAGTTTGAATTCGAATAGTGATTCGAATTCAGAAAAACCGACATTGGAGGAAGTTAGGATTGGTGCAAACAATTAATTTAATATTAGATATTAAATTAATATATATGATTAATTAAAATTTGTTTAATTAATTTAAAAAAATTAATTTGTTTAAAATCAATCATGGCAAATTGATTTTATTTGTGAAATTAATTTTACAAAAAATTGAAAATTAAGTTCAATTTTTTGGGTGGTGGATATGTTATTCACCTCACATATTCCCTCATGTTTTGACACCTAGCTAAATCCAAGAAGTATACCTCACTAGTTTTCTGGCTGCTTATGGTGAAGAGGGTTGAATGATATTCTTCTTTAAAAATAAAAGAAGAAACACTGAAGAAGATGATGCAATTGTTTGGGTTTTCGTTTTCTCTCAACAACACCAAGAACTATCTCAAGCTTATTCCTCACTACTTAATTCATCACAAATTCGAGTCCCACAACTCGTTTTTGTAGGTGTTAATATCAAACTTGCGGAATCAATTTCGGATCTTAGGCACACAATTTCATCAATTTGATCCTAGAAAACATGTTGTTCATAAGAGGTAAAACAAAGCAAAGATGCACCTACCTCCTATAGCTTCCAATTCTTCTAATCCGAGGCTTTAATCTTCACACCAATGGCTCTTGGGCAACCACTTGGATCTTCTCTACTATCCTCAGACCTTGGAATGGATTGTGGGATCCTTAATTGATAAGAATTGGAAATGAAAACTTATGCGTTCATGCAAGTTTGAGAGTACAAGCTATGGAGGAAGTTTTGAGAGAATTTTGGCATCATTTCAGGTTGAATTAATCCATATTTTTCCACTAGTTGATCCTCTATATATAGAGGAAAATCATGCAAAAAAAATGCACAAGAAATTGACAACAAATAGGGATCATTTTGAGTAATTGATTAAGAAATTGAGGATATGAGACGGATTCCCTACGCCTCTGCTGTGGGCAGCTTAATGTATGCGATGCTCTGCATGAGGCCTGACATCTGTAATGTTGTAGGGATTGCTAGTAGATATCAGTCAAATCCAGGGTTAGACCACTGGACCGCCGTTAAAGGAATCCTCAAGTATCTTAGGAGAACGAGGGACTACATGCTGGTGTTTGGGGCTAAAGAGTTAGTTCTCACTGGATACACCGACTCTGACTTCCAGTCTGACAAACACTCTAGGAAATCCACGTCAGGGTCAGTGTTCACCCTTAACGGGGGAGCTGTAGTTTGGAGAAGCATCAAGCAAGGATGCATAGCAGACTCAACCATGGAGGCTGAGTATGTAGCTGCTTGTGAAGCAGCTAAGGTAGCAGTTTGGCTAAGGAAGTTCTTGACTGATTTGGAAGTTGTTCCAAATATGAACCTGCCCATTACTTTATACTGTGACAACAGTGGGGCAATAGCCAATTCAAAGGAACCTCGCAGCGACAAATGAGGTAAACACAGAGAGGAAGTATCATCTGATTCGAGAGATTGTGCAACGAGGAGATGTGGTCATGACCAAGATCGCTTCGGAGCACAACATTACTGACCCGTTTACGAAGGCCCTCTCGGCTAAAGTGTTTGAGGGTCATTTAGAAAGTCTAGGTCTGCGAGACATGTATATAGTGTAATCTAGGGTAAGTGGGAGATGTGTAATGGGTGTAAGGATGCCCTAGTTTATTGTATTTTGTATATTTACCTTTTATGTAATGTACAACATACATCTACCATTGCCATCTTTGGATTATTTTGTATATACTTTCCCATTATCTTGAGTTTTAGTTCAAGTGGGAGTTTCTTGGGTTTTATGCCCTAAAACTCGTAAATAGTAAATGTACTTTTGACAGAACATTAATAAAATGATGTATTATTCATTTATCTTTGTTTTTATTGTGTAATCTTGTCTTATTAACCCTAATCCAATAAACTAAACATCCTAGGCTAATAGAATGAGGCTTGAACTAGTATGTAAGGACATACGGGGATCAATGTTCAAGATTTAGCCTAAAGGGTCTATAGTATAGGGATGAGGCTGGGTACCTTATCCTGGTGACACTATGGATACGACTCGCTTTGTATTTTGATACAAACGTAATGATCCAACGCATTCATGTTCATGTAGTTGACATGCGAGTGGGGGTATCTTGTGCAATGAGTTTGCACAAGACCGGACCGTGAAATAGTTAACCACTAACTCTAACACCGTTAGTTAGCTTGGTTTCTATTTCACTAGGATGACCTAGGCAACTTGGTCTTAATCCTGAGTGGATTATGGACTCTTGTCCGTGAGGGATTGTCCTTTGATTTGTAAGAGTGAGAGTGGCCTGCACGCCAACTCAATAAGCCTACCATCTTGGGGACAAGACCGAGTGGGGAGCTGGGAACATAGTCACACAAGATGGAATTCACTCCTTCCCGACTCTAGGGTAAGTAGAGGTGTGTTCCCTTAAGTGGTGTCTCCAGGTCTTGAACAATGGGCGCTACCCTCTTTATGGCACGAGAGGGACTTCTGTTTGTTGGTTGGACCTCAAACAAGTTGTTCATTAGAGGAGCACTGGTACTTAAGGATAAAGAGGTAGCCCAGGGGTAAAACGGTAATTTGACCTAGCTGGGGTACGAACACACGTGAAGGGCTGACTTGCTGTTGATGGTCAATATCCGTGGACACAGAAACATATCTGCAGTGAGAAGAGTGCAGCTATGGTTCTATAGTGGAGTGAACCACAGTTAACGAACATTGATTATCTTGGTTAATGAGTTTAGCCAATTAATCTCATATCGTTGGAGCTTCTGATTTGTAGGTCCATTAGGTCCCACCGGTACCTCTATTAGGGCGTTGAGGTAAATTTCTAAGGGAAAATTGAATATTCGAAAGGGTTCGAATATTAAATTAAAATATGATTTTGATTCATATTAAAACTATAGGTTATAATTAATGCACATTTGATGTATATTAATACTATAGTTTATATGAGAGAGATATAGTTAAATATATGATATTTAATTATAATATTAATTAATTGTTGAATTAATTAATATTTTGTTTTAATTTAATTTGATTAAATTTGATTTAATTGAATTACATTAAAACTATAGGTTATGTGGGATATTTACATAAATATGATTTATGTAAATAAAATTAACATTAATTAGTAATCTTATTATTTAATAGATTATTAATTATTTTATTAATTACTTTATCAGCTAAGTTAACTGATAGGGATTTTTTAAACCCACTAACCTAGGAAGGCTTACACGATTTAGAGGGTTTCTAGGAGGGAGTTACTTAACTCTCGTTAGATCCTTGGTTCCCTAATTGGTATGTTGCGATCGATCTGAAGGCTCTCTCTCTCTCAAGCTCTCTCTCTGTTTTACAGAAATCACAGAGATCCCAATTTTCTCAAAACCTTAGAGTTATTGTGCTCCCACAAGCAACCTCTTCATTTGCTCCAAGAGAATACCGGTGTAGTCTATTTTGGTGGTGTTCGTGGGTCTTTTCCAGGAAGGGAAAAGAAGCAATGCGCTGCTGTTTTTCTACATTCCGTTGGAGAAAAAGACGTAAACGATCAAGAACTTCTACTAAAGTAAGGTTTTCTTGATCTTGGATCATTAGGATCCCCTTTAGATTCGATCTAGAGGCTTTAATATTAGTTTATGCATGCTTTATAGTTGCTGTATATTAGATTAAATTGTGGTTTTTTCTACTGTATATTTATTTGCTAACGTACGGTATTTTAATCCCAATTAAAACTGAGTTAATGGTCTGATCGTTTCCGCTATGCTAGGGCTTTAATCCCTGCAGTGGGGACATACAATGATCATTGTTCAAGATACAACCTAAAGAGTCTATAGTCTAGGGATAAGGCTGGGTACCTTATCCTGGTGACACTATGGATACGACCCACTTTGTATGTGATACAAACGCAATGATCTAACACGTTCGTGTAGGGGATATGTGAGTGAGGGTATCCTATGCAATGAGTTTGTATAAGACCGGACCACGAAATAGTAACCACTAGCTGTAAAATCGTTGACTAGTTAGGTTTCTATTTCACTAGGATGACCTAGGCAACTTAGTCTCAATTCTAAGTGGGTTAAGGACTCCTGTTCATGAGGGACTGTTATTTGATTTGTATGGGTGAGAGTGACCTGTACACCGACTCAATAACCCTACCATTTTGGAGACAAGACCGAGTGGGGAGCTGGGAACATAATTACACAAGATGAAATTTACTCCTTCCTGGTTTTAGGGTAAGTAGATGACTGTTCTCTTAAGTGGTGTCTCCAGGTCTTGAACAAAGGGCTCTACCCTCTCAAAGGCATGAGAGGGATTTCTGTTTGATGGTTGGACCTCAAATAGGTTGTTCATTAGAGGAGCACTGATACTTAAGGTTGTAGAGGTAACCCACGGGTAAAACGATTGTTTGACCCAACTGGGTTAGAAACACTCGTGAAAGACTAACTTACTGCTATTGGTTAATATCCATGGACACAAAAATATATCTACAGTGAGAAGAGTGCAACTGTGGTTCTATAGTGGAGTGAACCCACAATTAACAAACATCGATTAAATTGGTTAATGAGTTTAGCCAATTAATCTCATATCATTGGAGCTTCTGATCTACTGGTTCATTTGGTCTCACCAGTAGCTCATAAAGGGTGTTGAGGTAAATTTACTAAGAGAAATAATATAATGTATGGAGATACATTATAATATAAAGTTTATATTTTCATCAAACTTTATAATATAAATTTATTTTGAATATTGATTCAAAATTAATTTATAGGAAAAATTAAATGTTTGAAGGTGTTCAAATATTAAATTTAATATGAATTGGATTCATATTAAAGCTATAGGTTAAAATTAATGCGCATTAGATGCACATTAAAACTATAGGTTATATGAGAGAAATATAGTTGAATATGATTCAATTATGGGGTTAAATTAAATATATGATGTTTAATTTAATAATTCATTAATTGGAGAATTAGTTAATTATTTAATTTGATTTAATTAAGTTAATTGAATTAAACCTTAGGTTATATGAGGGATATTTGTTTAAATATGATTTAAATGAATTGATTAATTAAATTGAATTTAATTTTGAGTTAAATTTAATAATATCAGTTTTAGTAACTGATAAGCGTTGGTTCTTTGACCAACACGTGGAAAGTTCTCCACGATCTTTCAACCCTCATTTACTAACCGCACGACTAAAGTTGTGGGAAGTTACTGCTTCTTCTCCATCAGGCGTGTGAAGGCCCAATTCTCTCATTCGAACATATTGATTTTCTAGAGAAGAAAAAACTCCCAGAGAGAGCCCACCTAACTAATATATGAAGCCTACGGACTCACGTTTTACCCTTTAGAGAAATCACAGAGATTTTCCAAAAGTTTTCCCTAACCAGTCTAGAGAATCCCACAATTCTCCTAAGCTTCAAACCTTGTGAGATATAATGGTGAACCAAACAATGGTTTTCATTGATCGTGAGTTTTTGGAGAAAAATTCAGCAAAGGCTTGGTTTTTGGGGCTATTGCAATTCACAAGTGTAGATCCAAGTAGTTGCCGATATTCGGTCAAGACTTCAACAATAGTAAGTTCCTCTTGACCTATGTTTTTAGCATGCTTGTGGCTTGTTTTACAATAAGTTTATTTGATGATATACGTTGCTGTAATTTTGTCGTCGTAGAGGTATTTCGTTTTAATTTGAAAAACAGTGTATGGTCCTCTGTAAATCTTCCGCTGCGCGGGGTTATTATCCCTGCAGAAAGAAATTTGGTCTTGTCTTTTACAAATTTTCAATTCTCGTCATCCTGCCCAAATGATGAAAATTAAGAGCAAATTACATTATATTAAAAAAGGAGGGCCAAATATGAATGAGTATATATCCAAAATTAAAGAATGTATTGATGCTCTAGCTGCTATAGGGAAGGAAGTTCCAATTGAAGATCATATCATGTATATTCTTTCTAGAATTGGTGCAAAATATGAAACTATGGTTCAATTATTACTACCAAAAAAGGGCCACAATCAGTTCAATATGTTATTGTCATGCTTTTAACTCATGAGAATAGGATAGAAAGTAAGTTGTCTATTAATGCTGATGGAGTCTTCCCTACGACTAATCTTACTATTAGATCTTAGTGTCAAATCTACAATAAGTTTGGTCACACAACTTTAAAATGTTATTCTTGTGTTTAGATACTTGTAGTTTACTCAGCTCAGTTTAATCTTTTTGGTCAACCGTTTTGTTATGGAAAGAATTTTGGCTACCCTTATGGGAATTAATTTTCTCCAATGCAAACCATGGTAGCTGCTCCCAAACCTTAACTATGATTGTAACTAGTAACTTGATTTAGGAGCTACCAACCATTTGACCAGCAATCTCGATATTATGTCTATCAGTTCTGAGTACCTTGGGAATAATCAAATTCATGTTGGCTAGGATACATGTTTGGCCATTAATCGATTTGGATATTGATAGCTCATAAAATGAGTTATTTTTCATGATATTAATTATTTAGTCTTTGAGAATTATTTGACCAAAATCATACATTTTATGTTTATTTTGTAGGAATTGAAGTATGAGGACGAATTTGAGCATTTGGAAGTTGTTTGAGTGTTTGGGACCTAAAAAAGGGCAAAAGAATTAGAGAAGATGTTGAAGAAGTGCTGCAGTAACCAAAAAAGTCGAAAGCTTAGCATCGAGACGCTGATCCTTAGCGTCTTGACACTCCTGCAGACAACTTCCCCAGCCGAAGAACCGAGGGCACAGCGTCTCGACGCTGGCCAATTTTCCATTTATAATCCGTGGGGCAACAAGACAGCGTCGAGACACTGTCCCTGTTGGGATTGGTGTCCTAAAACTCGTAGATAGTGAATGTTAAACGAATTATATACTTATTCGATAAAGGCGTTATCGAGACTAATTCAGTAAAGTTATTACTGAATAAAGTAAATTGCACATATAATTACCCAAATCCAATAAACTAAGATCCATGGCTATAGGATGAACACTTGAGCTTTATGTAGAGACATAAAAGTGGATCAAGCTCGAGTAATAGCCAAAACATTCTATAGTATAGGGATAGGGCTGGATACCTTATTCTAGGGACACTATGAGACGCGGCCCGCTTTATAGATGGTATAGACGATGTGATCCTAAATCGTCCATGTAGAGACATGCGAGTGGGGGCGTCCTATGCAATGAGTTTGCATAAGACCAGGACCGAGAAATAAGTCGCTCTCGCTTTATAACACCGTTTACTGATGAGACTGACTATTTCATATGATGACCTAGGTAACTCGATCTTAATCCTGAGCTATCTATGAACTCCTGTTTATTCGGGCTTATCCTTAGATCTGCATAGGTGAGAGTGGCTTAGTATCGCCGACTCAATAAGCCTCCCATTTCAGGGATAGGAACGGGTAGATAGCTGGGGACATAGTTGTGCAAGAAGGAATTCACTCCTACCCGAATTAGGGAAAGTAGAGAGGTTGTTCCCTTAAGTGCTGACTCCGGGGCTTGAACAAAGGGATCCCGCCCTCTCATTGGCCCGAGAGGGACTCGGTTTATTGGTTGGACCATAAACCAATTGTTCATTAGAGGATCAGTGGGACTTGAGGAACTAGAAGTACTATAGGGGTGAAACGGCTTTTTGACCTAGCTATAGATACGAACAACCTGTGAAGGATCGACTTACTAATCATGGTTAAATCAAGTGGACGGAAATATATCTATAGTGAGGGGAGTGCAACTATCGGGCTATAGTGGAGTGTCCCGATAGTTAACGAATGTTGGCTAGCTTGGATAATGAGATTAGTCGGTTAGCCTCGAATCGTTGGAGCCCATGATCTATAGGTCCATTAGGTCCCCCTACTAGCTCATATCGGAACAAGGCCTAGAACAAAAAGATAGGAAGCTTTGAATCGTTCAAAATCGGGAAAACGGGTATTATCGTAAATTGTGTTTGACACAATAATTTAATTATGAATTAAATTAGAAAATGAGAGATGGAGTATTTAAAAGTGTTTTGAATACCATATATATGTATTAGGAATCATATATAATTCATGGCAATAGGTGATAAAGATTAATTGGATTAATCATGTAAAAATTACTTGGAATTGTACAAATTAATTGCCTAGAAATCAATTTCAATTTTGAATTGAAATAGGAATGAATTGCAAGCTGAAAATTGAGAATTTAGATTCAATTTTAAGTGGATTTAGTGGCATTCCCACTCTTGCATGTTGATGCATAGTGGAAAACAACACAACCATGCACTAGTTGCATGTGTTGTGAATTAAACACCTAGAATCCACTTTGAGTTGCAATTTCACCATGTGTCTAGGGTCATGAGGCTTCTCTTTGCATGAAAGATGTCTATATAAGGAGTATGAATCAGATTCAAAGGAAGTAGAGCCATTTTCCATATTGTTATGTTGCTGGATTTTGGTCTCAAACTCACTCATCTCCATATATCTCTCTAGTGCTTGAACCTTCAAGCATTCCCTTCCCATTCCCTATCTCTATAGACTCCCACAAGTCGTTCTTGGCCCGGAGAATAGTAGGGAAGACACTAGAGGTGGTCCACACACCGTTCGTGATCAAAGGAATCAAAGGGAGTTGTTGAATCGGTCTCCAAAAGGTTGGTAAAAATTCTGCTCTCTCCTTACGGTATTTGGACAGCATGTTTTCATTTTCTAAAATTGATGTAGTTAAGTGCCTCCGATCCTAAAATTGCTTCCCCATGTGTTATATGAACACCTTCAATTGGTATCAGAGCATGATTAAGGCACCTAACATGCATTAATTTTAGCTTGGTGGGTAGCTTTTCATATGATGAAACTGTGTAAAAACTAAAGAAAATTGGTTTTGGGATTGATTTTAATTTTCAGTCAATTCGTTGGAATTAATTGTAATTGCCTACATGTTTATGGGCTTTAATGTGTTCATATGGAGTCTGTAAAATTTGAGAGTCAATAGAGTCCATTTAGGCCGTCAATTTGAAGAAATTCGGAGACTGCTTGCTGCTGGCCGAAAATTCCAGCATGCTGTTTTTTAGTTCCAGCTCAAGTACGTTCTTCTCTTAACGGTAAAATGGTCCGGTTCAAGCAATCCAAAGGTGGTTCGGGTCGGTTCGAATGGTTCGGAAGCGGTCCAAGCCCTATTTGAAATTATTATTGTAATAATTTTAGTTTTTATTTTTGCTTGATTAAAAATCCCAAAACCAATTCACTTTAGTAAATTTAATTAATTATGCATTATTGAATGTATGTTTTAATTAAATAGTATTTTATGTGCATAATGTATGTCATTTATATTTAAAACCCCACCATAGGAAAGCATGTTCATGCATTTGTTTAATTTGAATAAGTGTTATTTATTAATTCAAATGCATGAGGGAAATTTCATGTTTTATTAATATAAGAGTTGTATTAATTTAGGGAGATTCATGCTTGAATGGTTAATTAAAATTGATTAATTCTTATAATAGTTATAATTATTAAATGATAAAATTAACCAAGCATGAACATGAAATTTCATTAGTTTGATTATAATTGTTATACTCAAATTAGGCTTGTTATGGATTTGTTTTATAATTGTTATAAAAGAGATAGAAATCTAAAATCTATAACAAGATAAAGAGCATGCTCACTTAGGTTAATGAACCTTCAACAATTCGATCAACTTGCATAGTTTAGGTCGATATCTTGTAAAACAACGGTTACGAGAGAACTCACCCGACAAAATGCTGTCTAAGGCTGGAGGTATTTAAGTTGACGGTTTACGGAACACCTCCTACCTGGGCATTGAGTTGGTTCTTGAGTTAAGTTAACTCGAGTTTTATGAGCATGCGTGAGCGGTGTGAGGTTTTAAAGTGTTATCACCTAGACATCGTAGTATAAAGAGTTATACAAACCTAGACATAGGTTGTTTCTAAAGGGTGCTTTTCTTATAACTTGAATGATTGATTGTTATATGCTTTAAAACACCATTAGAAAGCATGTTATAGGGTTTATTCATTAAAAGTTATAAGAGTTATAAAAGTTGATGAATAGAAACCGTAAAATCTATAACAAAGAGTTGCATGCTAACGTAGGATCTTAGGATCTTATCATTCTTTAAATAGTTTAAAATGAAATAGACCTAAGATCGCCTTTTTCTAATAGGATTAGAAATATGTCTTACTTAGTTTTTTAAAATAGTTTTGAAATTCGAGTAAGTAGGACATAAGACCTTGGTTATAAGGGAACTCTCCCGGCAAATGGTTCGGAACCTGAGTTGAATTAACCATAGTCTTACTAGCATGCAATGTCACTAGGTTATTAAAAGTGTTTAATCACCTAGACATTTAGTGTAAAGACCTTGTTTAATAAGGCATAGACTTAGATAGATTCATTTAGCCGGAATTTACCTAAGTAATAAGACCCTAAAACTTTACAACACTTTAGTGGGAGGAAAAGTATAGAAACGAAATATTCATATTAAGTTTCTACTCTCACGTCCCCCTGAGTTCACACCGTGAGATCCATGCTTGGCCTCGAGGCGCCCTGGGAGCGTCCCCCTACGGATGGTGTTTGCATGGGTTAATATCAAGGTGAATGGGGAAAGTGTTCATAGTAAGTGGGAGAAGGAAACGTGTCAAACGTATCCTGCAGTCTCCATCATTAGGTTGCACCGTGAGATTCCTATGCGCTGCCTGCGAGTCGCCCTGGGAGCGATCACCCTACGGAGGGCTTGCGCATGGGATTCAGAACAACGCAAACTCCAGAAATGGATAGGGTTTCCTAGGGCCATTCCCAACATTAGCTCTTCCCTACGGTGGCATTGTTGGGGCCGTCCTCTGCGATCTGAAAATGATGGGTAACACTTACAAGATGGTCTTGACCAAATTAACGTTAGCTAATAACTATTGGAGTAAGAGTTATTCTAGGAATAGTATTTGGCCGAGATTGTCTCGATTCAGAGGAGGAGTAGCTGACTGCCCTACGGTAGCGGTTATTCTAAACCCCTGAAGTATCGTTGCAAAATAAATCAATTGTATATATGGGTCGATGATTGCTTTTGCTAAATCTGATTGGATAAATGTGATTAATGGGTTTAGTGCATGTTTCTAATAGAGATTAATTTGTTTGTTTCAGCAATATGTCGAAAAACGTATGTGCTTTGTCAAATGCCAAATTAAACGGTTTAGTACATACGACTAAGAATACTTGCTTAAACGCTAAACGCGTGGCAAAGAATTTAGGTTTGGTCTCAACTGAGGAATGTCCTCAAACTAACTGCATAGCCAAGAAAAACATGATCCACGACTCTAAATGCGATTTATTAGTCTTGGAAACGTGTTTAGTGGAAAACGACGATTCTGCCTGGATACTCGATTCAGGTGCCACTAATCACGTATGTTCTTCATTTCAAGGAATGAGTTACTGGCAACAGCTAATAGCTGGAGAGATGACTCTTAAAGTTGGAACAGGAGAATTCATCTCGGCTGTTGCAGTGGGAGATGTAAAATTATTCTTCACCAAGGAACGTTACATGATATTAGATAATGTATACATAGTTCCGAAAATTAAAAGAAATTTGATTTCTTTATCTTGTTTATTAGAACAAGGTTACTCAATTTCTTTTTCTGTTAATGAAGCGTTCATAACTAAAAGAGGTATTGATGTTTGCTCTGCAAACTTGAAGAATAAATTGTATGTTTTGAGACCAATTGAGTCTAAAGCTATTTTAAATCATGAGATGTTTAAAACCGCTGAGACTCAACCTAAAAAGCGAAGAGTTTCTCAAGATACCTATCTCTGGCACTTGAGGTTAGGCCATATCAACCTCAATAGGATTGGGAGATTGGTCAAGAGTGGACTTCTAAACAAGTTAGAAGACGACTCGTTGCCTCCTTGTGAGTCATGCCTTGAGGGCAAGATGACAAAACGACCTTTTACCGGAAAAGGTTATCGTGCCAAAGAGCCCCTAGAGCTCATTCATTCGGACCTCTGTGGACCAATGAACATTAGAGCTTGAGGAAGGTACGAATATTTCATCAGTTTCATTGATGATTATTCGAGGTATGGCTATCTCTACCTGTTGCATCATAAGTCCGAAGCTTTTGAAAAGTTCAAAAAGTACAAGGCCGAGGTTGAGAACCTATTAGGTAAGACGATAAAAACACTTCGATCCGATCGAGGTGGAGAGTACATGGACTCAAGTTTTCAAGACTATTTGATAGAGCATGAAATTACGTCCTAACTCTCAGCCCCTGGTACACCTCAGCAAAACGGTGTATCGGAAAGGAGAAACAGAACCTTGTTGGACATGGTTCGTTCGATGATGAGTTATGCTCAGTTGCCTAACTCGTTTTGGGGTTATGCAGTAGAGACTGCAGTTTATATTTTGAACGTAGTTCCCTCAAAGAGTGTTTCTGAAACACCGTTTGAGCTCTGGAAAGGACGTAAAGCTAGTTTACGACATTTCAGAATTTGGGGATGCCCTGCATACGTGCTAGAAGCAAATCCAAAGAAATTAGAACCTCGTTCTAAATTTTGCCTATTTGTAGGCTATCCCAAAGAAACGAGAGGTGGATACTTCTTCGATCTAGAGGAAAATAAAGTACTTGTATCGACCAATGCTACATTCCTAGAAGAAGACCACCTCAGAGATCACAAGCCACGAAGTAAAGTCGTTTTAAGTGAACTATCATACGAAGCTACAGAAACATCAACAAGAGTTGTTGATGATGCTGGCACCTCGAGTCAATCGCGTCCTTCTCAAGAAATAAGAGAACCTCGACGTAGTGGGAGGGTTGTTAGACGACCTGATCGCTATTTGGGTTTAACTGAAACTCCAGTCGTCATACCTCATGACGGAATCGAGGATCCATTAACCTTTAAACAGGCAATGGATGATGTTGACAAGAACGAGTGGATTAAAGCCATGGACTTGGAAATCGAGTCCATGCATTTTAATTCAATATGGGATCTTGTAGATCAATCTGAAGGGGTTAGACCCATAGGGTGTAAATGGATCTACAAGAGAAAACGAGATGCTGTTGGAAAGGTACAGACCTTTAAGGCACGACTTGTGGCAAAGGGTTTTACCCAGCGGGAGGGGATTGACTATGAAGAAACCTTCTCCCCTGTTACCATGTTGAAGTCGATCAGGATACTTTTATCCATCGCCACGTTTTACGATTATGAAATATGGCAAATGGATGTCAAGACTGCCTTTCTGAACGGTAATCTTGAAGAAAGTATCTACATGTCTCAACCATAGGGGTTCATAGCTCAGGATCAAGAGCAAAAAGTTTGCAAGCTTAAACGATCCATTTATGGATTAAAACAAGCATCTAGATCCTGGAATATGAGATTTGATACTGCGATCAAATCTTATGGCTTTGAACAAAACGTTGATGAGCCTTGTGTTTACAAAAGGATCATCAACAACTCCGTAGCTTTCTTAGTACTATATGTAGATGATATCCTACTCATCGGGAATGATGTAGGTTATCTAACTGACATTAAACTATGGCTAGCAACTCAATTCCAAATGAAAGATTTGGGTGAGGCACAATTTGTTCTAGGGATCCAAATTGTTCGAAACTGAAAGAACAAAACGCTAGCCCTGTCTCAAGCGTCTTATATCGACAAATTGTTGGTTAAATATAAAATGCAAAATTCCAAGAAAGGACTATTACCTTTCAGGCACGGAATTATTTTGTCTAAGGAACAGTGTCCTCAGACACCTCAAGAAGTTGAGGACATGAGACGTTTTCCCTATGCCTCTGCAGTAGGTAGCCTAATGTATGCCATGTTGTGTACAAGGCCTGACATTTGTTATGCAGTAGGGATTGTCAGTAGATATCAATCAAATCTAGGATTCGATCACTGGACAGCCGTTAAAAGTATCCTCAAATATCTAAGGAGAATGAGGGACTATATGCTCGTGTATGGTTCGAAGGATTTGATCCTTACAGGATACACTGATTCTGACTTTCAACCCGGTAAAGATTCGAGGAAATCTATATCGGGGTCAGTATTCACTCTAAATGGAGGAGCAATAGTATGGCGCAGCATCAAGCAAGGATGCATTGCAGACTCGACCATGGAGGCCGAATATGTAGCCGCTTGCGAAGCAGCAAAAGAGGCAGTATGGCTCAGGAAGTTCGTAACTGACTTAGAAGTCATTCCGAATATGCATCTGCCTATCACCTTGTATTGTGATAATAGCGGCGCAGTTGCAAACTCAAAGGAACCTCGCAGCCATAAGAGAGGCAAGCACATCGAAAGGAAATACCATCTCATTAGGGAGATTGTGCACCGAGGAGACGTGATCGTCACGAAGATAGCGTCGGAGCACAACATTGCTGATCCATTCACGAAGGCTCTCACGGCTAAAGTGTTCGAGAGTCATCTAGAAGGTCTAGGTCTACGAGAAATGTACGAGAAATAATCTAGGTCAAGTGGGAGAATTGTAACCGGTATATCGATGCCTCAGTATACTGGGTATTTAGATGCCCTAGTTTATTGTATTTTTACTTTGTTATTAATACAAGTATTTATTCACCCACTGCTGTTATAGATTATAGTACATCCCACTAAACTAGAGTTTTAGTTCAAGTGGGAGATTGTTGGGATTGGTGTCCTAAAACTCGTAGATAGTGAATGTTAAACGAATTATATACTTATTCGATAAAGGCGTTATCGAGACTAATTCAGTAAAGTTTTTACTGAATAAATCCAATAAACTAAGATCCATGGCTATAGGATGAACACTTGAGCTTTATGTAGAGACATAAAAGTGGATCAAGCTCGAGTAATAGCCAAAACATTCTGTAGTATAGGGATAGGGTTGGATACCTTATTCTGGGGACACTATGAGACGCGGCCCGCTTTATAGATGGTATAGACGATGTGATCCTAAATCGTCCATGTAGAGACATGCGAGTGGGGGCGTCCTATGCAATGAGTTTGCATAAGACCAGGACCGAGAAATAAGTCGCTCTCGCTTTATAACACCGTTTACTGATGAGACTGACTATTTCATATGATGACCTAGGTAACTCGATCTTAATCCTGAGCTATCTATGAACTCCTGTTTATTCGGGCTTATCCTTAGATCTGCATAGGTGAGAGTGGCTCAGTATCGCCGACTCAATAAGCCTCCCATTTCAGGGATAGGAACGGGTAGATAGCTGGGGACATAGTTGTGCAAGAAGGAATTCACTCCTACCCGAATTAGGGATAGTAGAGAGGTTGTTCCCTTAAGTGCTGACTCCGGGGCTTGAACAAAGGGATCCCGCCCTCTCATTGGCCCGAGAGGGACTCGATTTATTGGTTGGACCATAAACCAATTGTTCATTAGAGGATCAGTGGGACTTGAGGAACTAGAAGTACTATAGGGGTGAAACGACTTTTTGACCTAGCTATAGATACGAACAACCTGTGAAGGATCGACTTACTAATCATGGTTAAATCAAGTGGATGGAAATATATCTATAGTGAGGGGAGTGCAACTATCGGGCTATAGTGGAGTGTCCCGGTAGTTAACGAATGTTGGCTAGCTTGGATAATGAGATTAGTCGGTTAGCCTCGAATCGTTGGAGCCCATGATCTATAGGTCCATTAGGTCCCCCTACTAGCTCATATCGGAACAAGGCCTAGAACAAAAAGATAGGAAGCTTTGAATCGTTCAAAATCGGGAAAACGGGTATTATCGTAAATTGTGTTTGACACAATAATTTAATTATGAATTAAATTAGAAAATGAGAGATGAAGTATTTAAAAGTGTTTTGAATACCATATATATGTATTAGGAATCATATATAATTCATGGCAATAGGTGATAAAGATTAATTGGATTAATCATGTAAAAATTACTTGGAATTGTACAAATTAATTGCCTAGAAATCAATTTCAATTTTGAATTGAAATAGGAATGAATTGCAAGCTGAAAATTGAGAATTTAGATTCAATTTTAAGTGGATTTAGTGGCATTCCCACTCTTGCATGTTGATGCATAGTGGAAAACAACACAACCATGCACTAGTTGCATGTGTTGTGAATTAAACACCTAGAATCCACTTTGAGTTGCAATTTCACCATGTGTCTAGGGTCATGAGGCTTCTCTTTGCATGGAAGATGTCTATATAAGGAGTATGAATCAGATTCAAAGGAAGTAGAGCCATTTTCCATATTGTTATGCTGCTGGATTTTGGTCTCAAACTCACTCATCTCCATATATCTCTCTAGTGCTTGAACCTTCAAGCATTCCCTTCCCATTCCCTATCTCTATAGACTCCCACAAGTCGTTCTTGGCCCGGAGAATAGTAGGGAAGACACTAGAGGTGGTCCACACACCGTTCGTGATCAAAGGAATCAAAGGGAGTTGTTGAATCGGTCTCCAAAAGGTTGGTAAAAATTCTGCTCTCTCCTTACGGTATTTGGACAGCATGTTTTCATTTTCTAAAATTGATGTAGTTAAGTGCCTTCGATCCTAAAATTGCTTCCGCATGTGTTATATGATCACCTTCAGTCCCTAGCGTCTCGACGTTGCCCATATTTTTCCTATATATAGAAAGCGATTTTGGCTGGCCAAGGTGAGTTCTTTTGGAGACCTTTTAGCCCTAATTCCGACTAGAGACCTCTTGTGGGAGATTGAGCAAGGACAAGGAGCGGAATTCAAGACGATAGCTCGTGGAGATCGTGACGGGGACGTGTGGTTTTAGTGAACTTCGAGTTCTTTCCCTTTCTTTCCTTATCTTTAGTAGTTTTATGGCTTTTTTTTCTAGCTCTTATAGTAACAAGGAGATCATGAGTAGGTAGATTTTAAATCTTAGGGATTGATTTAGCCCTTTGGGTATTTTTGGACTAATTCTTTGATGTTATTGTTTGGAATTCATTCATGCATATTCTACTCTTAAGGCTTTCAATTTATCGCCATGAATTGATTGTTGATATCTCTAAGTCTTGCTCGAGAGAGGGGATTTAGTTTAGACCTTGTTTTGCATAACTAGAATAATCCTAAGATCGAGAGATTTATAATAGTTTTAGAAATCGTTAGAAGGATTGGACTTAAGGCCTAACATGCTAATGAGTCTAGATAGGGATACTAGGTTTATTGCATGTATGAGAATTAGCTATGCTCGGGAGAGATAACTATGATAGTAGTTTGACCTAGATTTATGAATCATTGCATGTAAGACATTCAAGTAATTAATCCATAACCTCAATAGGTGAAATCAATTCCCTAAGAGCTTTGTCCATTTGAATTTCCATATTTTTAGTTTTTATCATTTGATTTATTTTTCTCACTAAGTTTTGATCTTTAAATAAAATTGAACAAGATTAATCATGGTAGTTAATTGACTAGAACACCAATCCAGAGGACGACATTCGTTTATGTGACGCCCCGCGTTATCAGGTATGCTAAATTTCGTCGCTTGATTTATATCAGTTGGATTTTTTTATAATCGTGGTTAAGGGTTAAATATTGAATTCCAAACCATAGTCATGGAAATAGTTTATTACCCAAGATTCCCTAAATTGAGAAAAACAAATTAGGGCTTCATTGGATTCTATTAAGGTAATAATCCTTATTAAAAAGAATAAGAAAAAAACCTAGATTTCCCTCATTTCTTTCTTTTCTTCACGCAGCCGTCAACCCCATTCTCCCTTTCATGCAGCCGCCGTCCATTCCCTTCTTTTTTCGTTCACTCACAGCCGTTTGCCCCGATTGCTTCCTTCTTCACGCAACCGTCACTTCCATTCTCTCTCTCTCTCGTTTTTGCGTCGATGCCCATTGATAACTGCCCAAAAGGTAGTTATTTAGGCCTCATTTCTATATTGATTTGTGTGTCTTTTGTGCTTAAGGGGGTTGGTTTTAGATATGTATTACATGTTTTAACCCATTTGGAAGAATGGAAGCTTTGGAAATCGTTTTGTGCAGAATCTGTTGCTGGGCGACTTGAGGGAGCGAATTTTATGCTGGAGCAAACCCGGAAGCAAAACTGCCACGTCACAGCTCGTTAGCCAACTTCATGAACCGACTTCTGCTGAATTATTTTCGGGATAAAGGAGCAAGGAGAGCCCTACACGTGTCCATGTTGACATAATTCAAGCCTCCTACCCTTCTATAAAAGGAAGTAGCCGCCCAAGTCAAAGGGATTCCAACTTTCCTTGGAAGCCGAGTAGTATAGAGAGATTGGAGATTACCAAGAACACCATCATCCGCAAGCTGATTAAGGAGATTATTATTTTCTTTATTAACTTGTGTTAATGGACATGCCTACTCAGATTGTAATTCATGTTTCCATTCTTATTATGAACTAAGTAGCCTTAGGCGTTGGTTAGGGAAGATGTAGTTGCCGTGCTTAAACTCTAATAATATTTATTGATTATTGCATCTTGGTTAACTGTTGTGCTTATTTCTATTTTACGCCCGCTTGGCCAGCCGGTATAAATACCTCTCTCTAGTTTCAGGGATGATTTAGGGAGTGTGTGGCTATTAACCACACTACGATCATTGTGTATTGGTGAACGCCAGTGACTGAGCTAGGGATAGCCAGTTGCCTAGTGCTTGATCGGTCGCACTTCATTGGGGTTGAAACACATTCCAAAAGATCCGGAGTTCCGGGAGGAATCCGCTAATAATACTGCGAGAGTTTGCATGATCAATAATATTGCTAGAGCATCTTTTAAAACAATTACTAAACCTAACCAGCGCCTGCCTCTAATCTATCTGCCTATTTGTTTACTTGTTGTTCTGTCATTTACTTTGCTTCAGCATAATTCTTATAAAACCCAATCATTTTTATTACCTTGAAACCATTAAAAGATTCATACAAAATAGATAGAGTGAAAGCTAGTTCAGGCCTTGGATTGACAAATACTTATTACCTGCTGCGGACTGTGTATACTTGCACAGGAATTCTAGAGTCTTTTCAGATCATAATTTTACTCCTCTAGGAACCCAACACCCATCTCCTTCTCTTCTCATTTTCGCGCAGCCACCACCAGCATCTCCCTCTCGGATTTCCTCCCCTTCTGCGTGCGTCAGCAACTTCTTTCGTTCCACCCAGTGCGACGCTGCAGCTCATGTTCTTCGGCGTGATTCCAGCCAGTGGCGAGCCTACCCACGTCCTCGTGGTTGTTTTTTGGTGAGTCTTGGTCTCTTCGAAACGTCTTTCCCTCGATTCAACTACTTACTCGTTCCATTGCACAACCTGTAGCTTGACCCACGCAAGTTCGACAAAGATCTTCATCAATTACGTGTTTCCCGAGCCTTCTTGCACGCGATTTGAGTTCCCAGCCAACTATAGCCTCGATTATTCCTTTTTTGGTAAGTTTTCATCCACCCATTCATAACCCACTTAATTCTAGAGTTACCCAATCGCTAACGACCTCATTTATGCAATCTTAGGCCCTTACGACCGTGAGACAACAAGAGTTGAAGGCTGTTTGGTGAGTTTTCGGTAAGGACAACAAGCATCATGCTCTATTAGGTCTTGCATATGTGCTGTAAATTAGTATCTAAGCCTTGGGTACTCTTTGTCGTAGGTTCCGTTCAATCCTTGCGTACTCAATAAGATTCAAACCAACTTTTGGGTAAGAGAAACTCTTTTAAGCAATATTAATTTCCCTAGTTAGCTTTTGGGTTGATTTTTGACCTCTAAAACTTGACTATTGTTCTTAGAACCGTTTCTTAAATTGTTAAGAGCGCGTTAGGACTTAGGTAAGTGGAATTCTACTTGTTGAGACTGTTTGCTCGTGTGCTGGTATGCTATGTGTCCTTCTCCTTGGTCTTGTTGTGTGTTGTATATACATATGTATGTTGCTTTGCCATTGACAAGTTTTGAGTATCTTGAAATCGATGTATGGAATTGTTATGTTGAATCATGCTGAGATGTTCTGACTGGAATTTGATGTGAAAAGTATGATTGTTTCATTGTGATTGTCTGAAAAGGCATGAATTTAATGTAGAAAGCATGTTGTTTGGTTGTTACATGGACTAAAAGCATGACGTGAGTTAGAAAGCATGTATGGAGTATGCATAATGGGTTGTGAGCATGACATTGGCATAAAAATACGGTCTAGAAGCATGATGAGTAGGATTCATGCATTCACGTGAGATTGTTAGGTGAATACCAGGTGCCTCGGGTAAAAATGGTCGAGGGGTGGTATGTCACCAATGGATTAAAAGGAGCATTGGGTGCCTTGGGTAATATGGCCATGGGGCAGTGTGATGAGTTTATATGTTGTGAAAGTCATCGGGCGCCTTGGGTAATATGGCCAAGGGGCGATGCACAATTCGAGGCCTTGGGTAATATGGTCAAGGGTCCAACGCTGAGCGCTATAGAGAAATGTCGAGGCCCTGGGTAATATAATCAGGGGTCGGCGTGACTCGAAGGGGTCAGTCTCAGAGAGCTTGTGAGGGCTACGAGTATTGAGTGAGCATGGCATGGTGCGGAATTCATGTGTTAGGTGCATGGTTAGTTGCTCGTCTACATAATTGAGCATGTTACATTATGTATAATGTCCACCTCGTATATAAGGCATGATATTGTGTTTGTAGAGCATGATGTTTGCTATGTATGATGTTTGATGGCTCTTTAGGTGTGAGCCACTTACTCAGTACCGTAGTTTTGTACTGACCCACCACCAGATTTTGCAGGTGATGAGGAATACTACGAGCCTGGTGATGTTGAGGAGCAGACTTGAGAAAGCAGAGTTTAAGAGTTATTTCATTATTATGTTCTAGGTGTTTAAACAATGATAGGAGAGTTGAAATTTTGTGTTGGTCAGGAGGCGCTGTTTAGATTAATGGTTATTTATTTCTTCGTTTAGTGTTTTGAATTAGACTCTATTTTAATTGCTTAAATTGAATGGGAATGGTTACGAGATCTGACTCGTAATCCTGTTGCATATTTACTTAGTGTTCTGTTGATGCTTTAACAGGTTGTAAATTTTTTGGTTTAAGCAAACCTACGTCGTTATGCTGCCGAATTAACGGTAGTCCCTTAAAGAATAATGTGACTAAGATTAGTAGTTCTCTTAGATAGTCTCTGGAGAATTTGGGGGCGTTACAGTTTATCTCGAAAAACACTATATTAAAACTTGACCCGTACACTTGTGGTAAGCTATTTTGCACAACAAGTTTTTGGCGTCGTTGCTGAGGATTGAAAATTATTTGAATGCTTAGAAGCGAATTATTAGGTTCATATTCTTGTTGTCACCTCGATAGGTGTAGGGATGAGCTAGAGAGTTAATTGTTTTTTGAAAATTAGCATGTTGTATCTTGCCTAGGAGAAAAGATAAGAACATTTGCTTATTATGCTTAAATGAAACATCATTCTTATGTTCAATTGAAAGAAAAATAAAGTCATGACTTATGCGAGCTATGAAATGTTTAATAATGATTTAGGCAAAAAGAGCTACCCCTGTTGTCATTAGTTAGGCCAACCAAGGGTTAAACTTGGGTGATTGGTCCCTACAATAGGTGTGTGAAAGCTAGTGTCACTTAAAAATGCTTGATGTAATTTTACTTTCAAGCACCTAGGTATGGAGAAAAACAATCTAATTTGTTCCATTAGCTCATTAGTAAATCCTTAGTGCCAGGGTAGAGGGAAGTGTTGGGTTTTATGCCCTAAAACTCGTAGATAGTAAAATGTAACACTTGACTGTTTGTTAATAAAGAGTTATTTCATTTCAATAAAATGTTATTGATTATATATGTATTGTATTAGTCATGCCTAAATAACCACAAATCCAATAAACTAAGAACCCAAGGCTATGTTATGAAAACTTGAACTTTATGTAGTGACATAAAAGTGGATCAAGTTCATGTAATGGCTTAAACAATCTATAGTACAAGGATAAGACAGGGTACCTTATCCTAGGGAGACTATGGACGCAAGTCGCTTTGTATTAGTGAAAATGATGTGATCCTGAATTGTTCATGTGGTGACATGTGAGTGAGGGCGTCCTATGTAATGAGTTTGCATAAGATTGGACCGCGATATAAGTCACTTTCATTTTATAACACCGTTTACTGATGAAACTGACTATCTCATGTGATGATCTAGGTAACTCGATCTTAATCTTGAGCTAATTATGAACTCCTATTGTCACACCCCCTCCCGGACCACTTGCTAGCTTAGTCCGGAAGATGGCGTGACGGACATCGTCGTCCTCTAACGTTACCCGTTGACCCTCCTAAAACGTTGAACCTGATAAACATACTAATCTTAGATATGGAATACTTTACATGCAACACAACACAGCAAAATCCCTGAAAACCTGTAAACATACACGAGGTGCAGCCCTGACATAACTCGGTTTGGAAAATAACTGGATATAGGTATCACAACTAAAAGCATATTCAACTGGGGTTTATACAACCATGACCTCTAGAACTTATACAAACCGTTAATTATCCAATCCTTACAAAACATTTACAATATAGACAGACTCAATATACAACTCCACCCACGTACTGGAGCTTGAACTGGAACTTTCAGCAGACGTTGGCAGTGTATCAGGCACCGGGAGCTGGATCTCTACCTGAAAAGTGGGAAAACATTTTGAAAGAATGAGCTACGAAGCCGAGTGAGTGACTAAATTTAGAAATTGTAAATTCGGAAATCAGAACACGTGATAAAACTTTAAACGTATAAAGCAGCTCAACCAAGGCGTTAAACATAAACGTGCAACGATAAAAGCTTTCTTAAAACATCGCAGGTTGGTCATTAAAAATTCAGCAAGGCATATCAAGTACAACAAACGTTTTAACTAACATGACCGATCTACGTTGTGTAGGGCACGCCCAGTACAACCAACATTTACTAGTCCTACGATGTAGTGGGGCCCGCCCAACACTCCCATCGTCTTTGTCGTAGTGGGGCTCGCCTAGCACTCACGACAGTATCGTTGTCACGGAGTACACTCAACGTCAACAACGGAATATAACCTGTGTGTACACGGTACCATATAGCCTCAGACTCAATATCTCAGTCATGTAGTCAATAGAAATCTCAGAAAAACCACATGAAAACATTAGAACATGCTTGCTTATCGTTATCTTTCGTAAAACTTAAGCTTACTCAGCTTGCTCGAGGAAAAACCGAAAATCTTTAAACAGTACTCGCTAATACATACTTTACTTTAAAAGATATCGTTTCAACTACTTTTCATAAAGTCAATAATCACGTGCTCGTATATAAACCTCATTAGAAAATCTAAGCTCAAAACTCATGCTTGAAACCATTCAGTGAAATCATGTATCATTCATAGAAAAGCATGTAAAACATCTAGTCATGAACAACCGTTTAGAAATAATTTTCGAAATTTGTTTTGTCACTCACTATCTTAGCTAGTTTCCTGGTCTGTAGACTCGACCTACTTCCTCTTGGCTTGTCAAACAACTGAAACCGAGCATTAGAACCATAAGTAGTTTTGTCGTTCCAGCTCATGAATTCTAAACACTTGAATAAAAAATCACACTTCACATTCTACTTTTCCAGATTTTCCAGATTCTATACCCTAACTTCCAACACCCATAACTTCCTCAGCACTTGACCAAAATTAATGTACTATATATCAAACTCTTCATGTTCGAACACTCTACAACTTACCTGAAGAAATAAAAACGAGATTCCCAACCCATTTGTCCAGAAATGCCCCGAACACAGACAATACAGATTCGAGGTTCTCTGCTACCCTTTATCTTTCTCCTGAAATTAAACCTACTTCAAATCATTTTTGGCTCACAAATTCTTCATGAACGTTATAGAAAATTGAATAAGATTTCCAACCATACCAAATAGAGCTTCTGATTCAACTTGTACACCCCAAAAAGCTCGAAAAACCAAAGAAAACCAGAGATCCTCCTGGTTTGCACGAAAATTTTGTGCTCTGTTTTCCATTTCAAAAACCATTAACTAATCATCAGATTTAGCTCAAGCTTCCTTCATGAAATTTGTTAGAAAATGGATTAACTTTAAAGAAAACAAAAAACCAGAGGTAGACAGGTTGATCTCAGATTCTGCTATGGCTGCCTTTGCTTGAGCTATTTCCTATCTTCTTCAACCTCAAAACCCCGAAAATCTTCTTCTTCTTCTTCCTTCACTCTCTCCCTCAAATGCTCTGAAGTTTGGTTGGGGAAAAGATGGAGAAATGGGTTGAAATGAGTTGATAAAGATGGTTGTCGGTGGTGGGTTTTTAGCACCGCCAGAATTTCCTTTCATTTTTTTTTCTTTTTCCTTTTCTTTTTCCTTTTCCTTTTCTTTTATTTTCTTTTAAATTAGTAAATCCCAACAACTTAAATTCAACCATGAAACCACAATAGATGACAAGAGAAAATGATCCAAGGAAAGTCTCTGGTTTACACCTATTTATTCGGGATTGTCCTTTGATTTATATGGGTGAGAGTGGCCTGAGTTTGCCGACTCAATAAGCCAACCATTTTGGGGATGAGACCGGGTAGACAGCTGGGGACATAGTCCTGCAAGATGGAATTCACTCCTACCCGTTTCAGGGATAGTAGAGAGGTTGTTCCCTTAAATGCTGACTCTGAGGCTTGAATAAAGGGATCCCGCCCTCTCATTGGCCCAAGAGGGATTCGGTTTGTTGGTTGAACCACAAACTAATTGTTCATTAGAGGATCAGTGGGACATAAGAAACTAGAGGTAACTTCAGGGGTAAAACGAAGTTTTGACCCAACTGTATTTACGACCGACCTGTGAAGGATTGACTTACTAATCATGGTTATATCAGGTGGACAAAAATATATCTACAGTGAGGGGAGTGCAACTGTTGGGCTATAGTGGAGTGTCTGATAGAGCGAATTTGTTATATGTTTATCTCCTCCAAAATTGCTTATTTTCGTTGAATTCTATGTGCAAAATTCTTCAATTTGACCGTAATATTGTTGCAGACCTAAAATATGAGCTCGAGACCGATTTGGGTTGAAAACGAGCCAAAATGGAGCAAAATGGCGGAAATACCCTCGATGAAATCAAGTCAACGCACGCTGAAGGCCAAACCAGCGTCAAGACCCTAAAAAATGCTGCAAAAATTCTCCAAAACGCTACTAATCCGAGAGCTAGCGTCTAGACACTGGAATAATGGCGTCTAGACTCAGTGGCTAGCCTATAGACGCTACGCGTGCGCTATAAAATCGTTTTTTTCGTATCTAAGTCATCCGAACTCCGTTTTTAGTCATTCTTTCACCGTTCTTCTCGTTTTTCTCTATACTTTTGAGTTCTCCCAAGTTTGGGTTAGTTTTGGGTGGGTTAATCAAGCCTTAAGGGCTTAGATTAGGCTCGTCTATGACCGTCTAAGCTTGGATTGTTGTAATCGAGACCTCGGTTGTAAGTATGATTTTTATTTCATGAGATTTCTATTCTTTTTTGCATGATTTACTGTATTGAATGTTGTTTAGACTCAATATTCATAAATTTAGTAATGTTAGGAGAGATTGACAACCTGAACCCTGATTTGCTAAATTCATATGCTAATTAAAGTAGTGAATAGGTCTAAGCATGTAGTGATTTGGCGTGTTATCCCAAATCTAGCAATTGGCATGAAAGATCTAGGGTCTAAATATGTGCTTGATTTTAATTTAGGCTTTTCCTAGTTAATTTAGAGCATTGTAATCATCATCTTTCTTAATGCAATCGATTAGTAGTTAATGTACACGATTAGCTTATTAATCGGTTAGGACTAATCTCGATGCATTGGTCGGACTTAGGAATTTAAGGATATTATGCTTGCTGACTATTCCAGTTAAGCCGATTAGACTTTCAATTTGTAAACTAATTTCTTGATAATCAATGAATGAAATAAATCATACTGAAACCCGAGCGTCTCCGATTACAGTAATCCTTGTGGTAAGATTAAGCTACCCATCCTTTTTATTTTATGCATTTAATTTTTCTGTCATTTAAATTCCCGCATTTTAATCTCCCTCACATTTGTTACTCGCATCTCAAACCCCCATTAGTCTGGTCGTCTCAATAAATCTAAGTTAGGCAAATTATAAACGCGCTCCCTGTGTTCGACCCCAGCCACTACTGTTGCAAAGTAGTTTAGTGTTCGTGGAATTATAAATTTATTTGACCTGGAACCTCGACAACTCCGACCCGTCAGTGTCCCGATAGTTAATGAATGTTGGTTAACTAGGTTAATGAATTTAACCGGTTAGTCTCGGATCGTTGGAGTCCATGATCTGTAGGTCCATTAGGTCCCCCTGCTAGCTCATACGAAGTAAACCTTAGAACATTGTGATAAAAGAGTTTCAAGTGTTCGAATTCGATTTAGTGAGTTGACGTTATTTATATGTGATAAACTTAACATGTTAAACAATAGAGAAAGTCGGAAATATTTAAATAAGATTAAAATATTACAAATATGTATATGATACATATAATTCAAAAAATGTACACTCGATTCATGTTCGATCGGGTAGAGAGAGGTCGGTAATGGTGTAAAGTATTAATTTAATATTTGGTGTTAAATTAACATCATTAATTAATTAAAATTTTTAATTAATTAAACTTAATTTATAAATTAAAATTGGAATTAATTATTAATTTCAATTTTTGCATCTTCTGAAATGAATTTTATGAAATTCATTAATCAAGAGGTTAGCTCTCTCTTAATGAGACACCTTGCCCATGAATCATGCCTTCAATTTGCTTTTTTGTCTTCTTCTAAAAGTCTTTTGCTACCTTCAAACCTTGAGGTGGAAGGCTCCTAATTCTTCTATAAGTAAAGAAGAAAAGGCTGAGAAAAGAGAAACTTTGCCCATGAATCATGCCTTCAATTTGCTTTTTTGTCTTCTTCTAAAAGTCTTTTGCTGCCCTCAAACCTTGAGGTGGAAGGCTCCTAATTCTTCTATAAGTAAAGAAGAAAAGGCTGAGAAGAATAATTTGAAAAATTCTGGAATTTATCACACGAAAACTCTCTCTCAAGCTTGAGTTCTTCAAGCATTTATTCTCAAAATTCATCAGATTAGACAGTCCCACAACTCGTTCTAAGGTTGGAGAATAGCGGGGAAGGCTTTGGTGGTTGTCCAAAACCCTTTCGTGATCTTAAAACATCAACGGACTTCCTGAATTTTGCTACCAAAAGGTTGGTAAACTTAAACTCTGTTTTTGGTTAAATATATGCATGCTTTTCAATTGTAAAATTAATGAAATTGTGATGCTTTCGATCCAAATCGCTTTCGTTAGAGTGTCGTACACTCCTATAGGAAGATGAGTTGAGAGTCTTATAATCCAATCCGAAGCTTCTAGAATCCAATCTAATGTAAGTTAGATCTCTCGTATGCAAGATAATTTTGGAAAGATATCGATTTGTCTCCCAAATTTGAGCCTTATGTGCATGTCTCTTGATTGTTTATTTATTCACTTTTGAGCCTTGATGATTGAGTTATGTTTTTGCATCCATTTACAACCTATGTCTGATTTTTAGCTTACTCAAGGACCAACAAGAGCTTAAGTTTGGGGGTGTTTGATAGCTCACAAAATGAATTATTTTTCCCGATATAAATTAGTTAGTATTTGAGAATTATTTGCCCAAAATCATACATTCTATGTTTATTTTGTAGGAATTGAAGTATGAGGATGATTTGGAGCATTTGGAAGTTGTTCGAGTGTTCGGGACCTAAAAAGGGGCAAAAGAATTAGAGAAGATGTTGAAGAAGTGCTGGAGTAGCCAACAAAGTCAAGAGCTTAGCGTCTCGACGCTGCTGTAGACAGCTTCCCCAGCCAAAGACCCGAGGGCACAGTGTCTCGACGTTGGCCAATTTTCCATTTGTAATCTGCAAGGCAACAGGACAACGTCGAGATGCTGCCCATATTTTTTCTATATATAGAAAGTGATTTTGGCCGGCCAAGGTGAGTGCTTTTGGAGACCTTTTAGCCCTAATGCCGACTAGCTTGTGGGAGATTGAGCAAGGACAAGAAACGGGATTCAAGACGATAGCTTGTGGAGATTGTGACGGGGACGTGCGGTTTCGGCGAACATCGAGTTTTTTCCCTTTCTTTCCTTATCTTTAGTAGTTTTATGGCTTCTTTTTCTAGCTCATATCGTAACAAGAAGATCATGAGTGGCTAGATTTTAAATCTCAGGGATTGATGTAGCCCTTTGGGTAGTTTTGGACTAATTCTTGGATGTTATTGGTTTGAATCCATTTATGCATATTCTACTCTTAATGCTTTCAAATTATTGGTCATGAATTGATTGTTGATATCTCTAAGTCTTGCTTGGAAGAGGGGATTTAGTTTAGACTTTATTTTGCATAACTAGAATATTTCTACGATTGAGAGATTTAGGATAGTTTTAGAAATCGTTAAAAGGATTAGACTTAAGGCCTAGCATTCTAATGAATCTAGATAGGGATATTGAGTTTATTGCACGTATGAGAATTAGCTGTGCTCGGGAGAGATTACTATGATAATAGTTTGTCCTAGATTTATGAATCATTGCATGTAAGACATTCAAGTAATTAATCCATAACCTCAATAGGTGAAACCTTTCCTAAGAGCTTTCTCCATTTGAATTTTCATATTTGTAGTTTTTATCATTTGATTTGTTTCTCTCACAAAGTTTCGATTTCTAAATAAAATTGAACAAAATTAATCATGGTAGTCAATTGACTAGAACACCAATCTAGAGGACCACACTCGTTTATCACGAAAAACACTATATTAAACTTGACCAGTACACTTGCGGTAAGCTATTTTGCACAACACATGTATGGCCCGTTTGGAATACTTTTTAGTATAAATGTTTTTCATTAATGCATTTTCTTTTAAATTTTTTTGTATAAAATTGTTTAGAATTTAAACACTAATGTGTTTGGTTACATTTCTTCATATGTTCTTTTATACATGAGTTATTATATACTTAAAAACTCTTTTTGGAAAAAATTGCTTTCAAATGTTTCTCCCAAAATAGTTTATTTTTCAATCTAATTTTTTAATAAGTTATTTTTAGTGGTTGCCAAAGACTACAATTTTTTTCAAAATGATTTTTTTTTTTCAAAATTAAACACTTGAAAAGTTAAACCATACAAACCCATACCTCTCTTGCTTCTCCTACCAATCATGTTATGTAGGGATGGTGGTCCCGACACAGCGGAAGCGGTTTCTGGAACAATTCACAATTAATTTAGAATCATGAAATACCAATACACTAGCAACATACATATATTCATAATCTAATGAATATCTTGATTAAGCATGCTGAAAATCTATAGAATCTAATTCTAATTTACATATAGTAACAAGTTACTTACTCTCGTTGACGACTCAGATTAAATTCACCAACAACTTGAGAAATAATCATGAACAATTTAAAACACTACCACAGGGAAACACTGGTATTCTCTAGGGAATTTGAGGCCAAGGCAGTGAGAACATTCTTCTTGATTTTAGGGAGAATTCTATGAATTCAGAGTGAATGAATGAATCAACTGGGAGGCATTCTATGGCTTATATAGAATGCCATATCCCTTTCCTATTCCTAATAGGTTAGAGATATATTTTATTAATTAATAATTAATTACTCTTCCCAATTGTAATAGGATCGAGATTTATTTTATTAAATAATTAATTAAATCATTTCATTTAAATAATATTTAAATGAACATCTCCCACATAACCTATAGTTTTAATATGAATCTAATTCATATTAATATTTGAACTCATTCAAATATTTAATTAATTTTGAATCATATCCAAAATTAAATTTATATTATTCTGTATCATTATACATTATATTATTTCTCTTATTAATCAAGAGTTAATTTCCTCAATTACCCTTTACGAGCAACTAGTGGGACCTAATGGACCTACAAATCAGAAGCTCCAACGATATGAGATTGATAGGACCAAAATAGTCCTATTTTATTACCTCTAATCTAAACTTGTTAGAGGAATTTTATGTTTTATTTGTCTTACTTACAGGTACCTTGAGCTTAGACGATGTCGGGAGCCAACCACACAAAATTGGTGTTAATACGAGCCAATTATGGAGTTTTGGAACCATCTTGATGTTCTTGGACGACGAGGAGGTGAAAAGTCCCAAGTGTATCGAAGCGGGCCTAAAGAACGAAACCAAGAATAGAAGGTTGAAGCCCCGTACCAAGAAATAACGAGACAAAACCGAGAAAAAAGACAGCAAGGCTTGGGTTAGGGATGGCGTCGAGACGCTGCCCCTAGCGTCTCGACGCCGACGCGATTTCGACATGGAATACAAAGTTTGTGGCATCGAGACGCTGCGACGTTTCCTATAAATATAGAGCTTCGGTTTAGTCTGCTGTTAGGTTAGATTTATGGCCCTTTTTCGATTAGTTTCGTCTATTTTCCTTTCTAGCTACTGTATAGACCTTCTTAGGTCATATTTTATGAATTCTTTCATATTTGTTTGTAGTTTCTCTTTGCTTACGAGTAGCTAAACTCTTTTGTATCGTTGGATTGAGATTATGCTTGAATGATATCTATCTTTGGCTGGGTTTTCTGGGTTTATACATTCTGTTCCTTCTGCCTTTTATTGAGTTTTACATGTAATCTTGTTTAAACCAATGCATGAGATTAATTTCTTAGGATTGACGACCCTAGGGGGGATTTCTATTTGTGCATTCTATTAGTTATTTTTAGATAGCCACTAGGCTGAGGCAAGACAATCTCTACGGAGTGACGACCCTTGATAGGCCTAAGATGCATGTTAAAGGTTGTATTGATTAGATTTAAATTCAATTTATATTTAATTAATACAATTCCGGACCCACGAGTCTAAAGTGGCTAATTTAAGTAAGCAATTGCGAGGTTTCAGATTGTTTATTTTAGATTAGTTAGACATAATTTAGTAGTCATTGTGAGGTTTCAGATGGTTGTTATTTTATGCATGAAGGGTGACGTTCGATCATGTTAATTTAATTAATCATGTTAATTGCAGGGTTCTGGGTTAATTTGTTAATTAAACACAGGTTAGTGTAGGGGGTTCTCCGAGTAACCAAGAAGCTAACCAGACTAATAAAAGCTGCATAGAATGATTTTTAGAAAAAACTAGGAAGCCAAGTGAAATAAGATTCAAACATAAGAAATCCCAATCAAACGATCCTTTTCTGATATTGATCTCCATCTTGTTTCTCTCTATCGTATGTTTTATTATTCTGTTGTTTTTAAATTCAACATTTTATTTTACTGCATCAACCTTTTCAAACCCTCTGTTACATGAACATAAAATTCTGCATCTGTTAGATCCCCTTCCCTATGTTCGACCCCGACCACTATTTCTACAAATAGTTATAGTGTGGTGGATTATAAATTTATTTGGCTCGGACCTTCGACAAGTCCCGTAGACTAATTGGCTAAACTCATTAACCAAATTAATCAATATTCATTAATTGTGTGTACACTCGACCATAGACTCACTGCTGCACTCTTCTCACTGCAGAATATTTTTGTGTCCACGGATATAGACCAATAACAGCAAGTTAGTCCTTCACGAGTGTTCGTAACACCAGTTAGGTCAAATCACCGTTATACCCTTGGGTTACCTCTATATTTTTAAGTACCATTGTTGCTCTAATGAACAACCTGTTTATGGTCCAACCAATAAACAGGAATCCCTCTCGTGCCAGCGAGAGGATAGGGCCCTTTGTTCAAGACCTGGAGATACAACGTAAGGGAACACTCATCTACTTACCCTGAAGTCGGGAAAGAGTGAATTCCATCCTGTGTGATTATGTTCCCAGCCACCTACTCGGTCTTGTCCTAAAAATGGTAGGCTTATTGAGTCGGCGAACTGGTCACTCTCACCCATACAAATCAAAGGACAATACCTCACCAACAGAAGTTCATAATACACTCAGGATCGAGACTAAGTTGCCTAGGTCATCCTAGTGAAATAGAAACCTTACTAGTCAATGGAGTTACATCTAGTCGTTACTAATTCGCGGTTCGATCTTATGCAAACTCATTGCATAGGATCCCTCACTCGCGTGTCCCCTACACGAACGTGTTGAATCATTGTGTTTGTATCAAATACAAAGTGGGTCGTTGATAACGCTCATTTTTGTGTGTTATTTAGCCTTAAAAACCTAGGTTATTGTTTGGAAAGCAAGGACTTTTTGTTTAAAATCTTATCATTTCAAGTCAATTTAGCAAAAGTAGTAGACTCATGAGGAAAATCTTAGAAATATAGAATTTAAGCTCAAAGTGTACAAAAAGAGATTATTTTTTGTAAGAATTTATCCAAGTAATGTTTTTGTGCAGAGGACTTTGCGAGGAAGATGTGCCCGCAAGAGGAGATTAAAGGTTAGTGGAGCAAAAGAGGTGAAGTTGATAATTTGCGCCTGCATCTAGACCTGAGGATGTGGAATATGCGATCAAAATGCCCCCACAACCCATATAAGGAAAGTAGCCCCAGTTGAGGACAAAATTGTCAAAGCAGAGCACAGAAAAAAAATGCGTTCGATATGCGGGATTTTCACACAATTGTCTGAAATCTCCAATCTGGTATCAAATCTCCGAAGATTGTGGATTCTTACCTTCCAAGGCCTTCTCACATTGATCTCGGTAGCCAACCTCACCTTTCAAGGCCTATAAAAGAGGACCATGATGCAAGAAGCAAAGAGAGCTTAGAACTTCGTCCTTAGGATAGATTTTTATGTTTTTCTCTCTTCTCATCTTGTAACCACTCCGAGTTTTGGGTCTTTCAGTCTCTGTCGGCTCTTCCATTCGAAAGAAGAAGAAGAGAAAGGCTTGTCTATCCTTGAAAATGGGCAAGAGCAAGCTAGACAGAGAGGGAGAGATCCTTAATAGAGTCTTTGTATTTTATTTTCTGCTTCAGGTTTCCGTTTCTAGTATTCTTTAGTTTTGTTTTCCTCTATTTCAGTTGTACTTTATAAGTTTTGTACTCCATTCATTCAATTAATATGAATTCTATTCATTTTCCCATTTTTTGTTCTTTTACTTATCGTTTTGCACTTTATCTTCAATTATGAGCAAAGCTTCTACTTGGGGGTTAAAATATGTAGATTCTGATCACTTGACAGAAGGTCGATTAATTAATATAGAATTGTCACTGATATGCGTTAACCCAAGTATAAATTAACACACAATCAAGTAGTACCTAGAGAGTTCTAGGGTCGAATCCACAGGGAAGGACGATTAAAGACTTTTAATAACTTGCTGACTAAACCCTTGCACACATGGTATTATAGTAGTGGGAAAAGAGTTGATTAAAAAAGGTTGATAAAACAGTGCATAAAACATAAACTATGCGATGAGATTAGAGAAAATATCAGATGACAAAGCTATCAAGGTTTTTGTTGCGGCGACCACATGCGTTTATAAGTAATCTTGTAGCGCATACTTTAACTAATTGATCCAATAATGCCTAAGTGAGAAATAATCATAAGATTCCCTTCCGGTACTACTCATGCGTTTGGCGTAGAACTAACAACTGTTTTGTTTAATTAGCTCATGCGTTGGTCTAGTTCTCTAATAACTTGCAAGTGACTGCGTTAGTCCTAAAACAGTCTAAGCTCATTCATGCACTATCTTATTGCGGCAGTATTAGATTTAATACTACCAAGACTACATGCAATGCTCTAGCTTGCTCTACTTAGATAGTTCCACATGCGTTACCTGTCAGGGATTTATCATGCTGCTACTGCATCCGACTTGCCATGCGGGAGTTAGTAATGAAAACATTGTCACATCTAAGTAGAAAGCATTAACTTTTCATTTAATCAAAATGTACGCATACAAGATAAACCTATCATCGCATGGTTGCCTACGCTAAGCCTTGATAAAAGTAAATTAGCTCATGCTGAGAAAGAAATACACAAAGCAATATATCCTATCGCAATAATAATTCTACTCTGCGACAATCTTCTTTCTTTTGGTTTCTTTCTCCTTGGTCTTTATTCTCTCCTCCCTCCCCCTCTTTCTTGGGCAGGTGGATGCTTCTTATAGGATGAGGAGGCTAACTTCTCCAAGAAATTGGCATGCGTGCCCCAGTTATCTTTCGCCAGCTTGCACATCAGTCACACGACAGCACAATCATCTCATCCAGCTTTCATAGTACGAATAGCTCTGAGATCTGCGCCTGCGCTGAAGAAAACTTGGGCAACGAAACAACTATAATTTTTATGCGTTAGAGGCTAAAATGACACAATTTCCTATCGCATCTAAAAATATTGGCTTCTAAAGAAAACCATCGCAATTCCCTTACTATTATGCGCTAGATTAACGCAACTATGATCTTTTCAGCCTTATTTAGTTTAACTTTAAGGGAGAAATAACTTGCTTTTTGAAAGTTACCAAACCCCCAAACTTAAACTATTGTTTATCCCTAAGCAAAGCCTTCTATCAACTCTGCGAGAATGACTTAGCTCAACAACTTCGAACTCCTACATCCCACTTCCTCCTCATCTTTTCCTAACGCACAAACACAAAGGATTTGGCCTTTCGAAGAATTTCCTTATTGGCCAAGGGAACTTCCTGCGCTTAGATTCTAGCTGGCGATGACTCAGTCTTCTCCCCTCTATTTAGACTTTGAGCGCAATTTTGTTTTAAGAAAACATTAATTATCGACATCAAAACACAAGCTTTCGTTTTGGCTTACCCACATTTGTGATGAAAGGTATCCAACTATGGGCATTACATTTTTTTACTGCCCTAAACGCTCATGGAATGCGAATACGCCTTCGCACAGTGGCAAACTATGGGTGCCATGAATGCCACTGGCTACTAACGCATCGAGACCAGAGGAACGCATATGCTTAATATTTGCGCTCGCTATCGCACCCCCCAACTTAAATCGGAGAATGTCCCCATTATCCCCCAAACTTACTTTGGAGCGCGAGGGATCATGGAGAAACATGCTGAGATGCGACAGGGCTCAGGGCACTAAACATAAGGAAATCTGCCTAAGGCAATGAGGAAATAAAAGTAAAGGGAAATCATTTGCTGTAATGATGCGACAAGAGAAAATAAATCTGGAGAAATTTGGGATGCGTAAGGCAAAACTACAGAACTAACTCAAAGAATTTAACGGATGAAGACATTTGACTAAGGCACAAAGGGATCGCGATGAGAAGTCAAACAAAAGTGATTTTCATTAATGCGGCGAAGAAATTGTACATTGATATTCAACACATTACAAAAGAGAAAATAGTGAACAAGTAAAACCAATTTACTGCGGTGGCGGCGGCGGCGGGGGATTCCTTGGAGGCGGCGGGGCCATTGGAGCGCGATCTTGTGACACCAACTCCATCAAGACCAGGCTGCCTTTGCGGGCGCACAAAAAGCTCGGGCGCTACAGGGAGTCGACCAAATGAACTCGTCCAGTGCACTAAGAAAAGCATCATAGAATTGATGCGCTGGGACAGTTCTTCTTGTTGCTGGCGTAGAGGCTCCACGATTTCATTAATCATATGCCTTAGCTCTGCAAAGATTTGTGCTGTCTCCAAATCGAGGGTTGGAACAGGCACGACATGGTTAGTGCTGGCAGGAGGATCGATTCCCGACAGCTGGCTTGACGCGGGCTCATTGATGTTCAGGTGCGGGAGATCAAGAGAGGAAGTCGGGTGGACTTCAATATTATGAACAATCTCCATGCGCTGATCAGAGGGGAACGACTGGTGGACAGGTGATGATGGCGGCGACAAGGATTCTTGCTGATTCAAGGCGCAGATAGGAGTTTCCTGCGCCAGAGTGGTTGTTTTCGCATTCCTTGCCACGACTGGAGGGTTGCGACCAGCGGTCTGCTTTCGCCCATTCTTCTTTGGTGCTTCAGGCACAGGGGGATTCTCTTCTGCCGCGAGGGCAGAGTCTTGACACTAGGCCTCGACTTGAAGACGCAGGTTGTGCGTCCAAGTGATGTGCCCCAACCATTGATCGTCAAACGTCTGCCGCATGGCCCGCACTTCTTCAGACGCAGATGGGAGCAGGCCAGCCATGCGACAGAGGCGCGTCATGAGCTCTGAGCTCTGGACAGAACTGTTGGGTTTTATGCCCTAAAACTCGTAGATAGTGAATGTAAACAAATTTTATACTTGTGTTTAATAAAGTGTTATTTAGTTTCTACAATAAAATCTTATTGTTAAATATTGCACTATTTGACCCAAATCCAATAAACTAAGATCCAAGGTTGTTTGTATGTAACTTGAACTAGTATGTGGGGACATACGGGGATCAATGTTCAAGTAACAACCTAAAAGGTCTATAGTACAAGGATAAGGCTGGGTACCTTATCCTGGTAACACTATGTGATACGACCCGCTTTGTATTTGATACAGACGTAATGATCCAAAGCGTCCATGTAGTAGACATGCGAGTGGGGGTATCCTATGCAATGAGTTTGCATAAGACCGGACCGCGAAATAGTAACCGCTAGCTGTAACACCGTTAACTAGTTAGGTTTCCATTAAACTAGGATGACCTTGGAAACTTAGTCTGAATCCTGAGTGGATTATGGACTCCTGTTCACGAGGGATTGTCCTTTTATTTGTATGGGTGAGAGTGGCCAGCACGCCGACTCAATAAGCCTACCATTTTGGGGACAAGACTGAGTGGGGAGCTGGGAACATAATCACACAAGATGGAATTCACTCCTTCCCGACTTTTGTGGAAGTAGATGAGTGTTCCCTTAAGTGGTGTCTCCGGGTCTTGAACAAAGGGCCCTACCCTCTCACAGGCCCGAGAGGGGTTTTCTATTTGATGGTTGGACCACAAACAACTTGTTCATTAGAGGAGCACTGGTACTTAAGGAGGTAGAGGTAACTCAGGGGTAAAACGATAATTTGACCCAGCTGGAGTTACGAACACTCGTGAAGGACTAACTGCCATTATTGTTTGATATCCGTGGACACATAAATATTCTACAGTGAGAAGAGTGCAGCTGTGGGTCTTTAGTGGAGTGACCCACAGTTAACGAATGGAGACTAACTTGGTTAATGAGTTTAAGTCGATTAGTCTCGTATCGTTGGAGCTTCTGATCTGTAGGTCCATTAGGTCCCACTGGTAGCTCGTAAAAAGACTTGAAGCAAATAAAAATTATAAATTGAAAGTGTTCAATTTATTTGGGGAATAATATAATGTATATTGATGCATTATAATATAAAGTTTATGAAACTTTATAATATAATTTTTGAATTAATTTCAAAAATTAATTCTTGAGAGAAAATATTTGAAAGAGTTCAAATAAATTTAATATGAATTAGATTCATATTAATTTTAATAAAATCTCTATGATTAAATATATGATATTTAATTGGGTAATTAATTAATTATTTATTAAAATTAGATATTGTTCAGATAATAGATTTGAACTTATTAATAGACCTTTTCCTATTGGGAAAAAAAGACATTTTCCTATTAGGAAAAGGTCTTGGCCTTTACCTATATATAGGACCCCTAGGGTGGGGTGAAAGGCATCCCATTGTCTCTCCTTCTCTCAGAGATCTCTACCAAAAGACTCCCACAAGTCTCCTGCTTCAAGAAATCTTAGAGATATACCTGTGTAGCCGATTGGTGGTGTTCGCACAAGAGGGTTGCTGTGTTTTCAATCTTATTGGCAAGAAAAGGCGAATTGATCAAGGCTTTCTACAAAAGTAAGTTTTCTATGAAATCCTTGATCACTAGGATCAATCTAGTTGATCTTTTAGCATGTTTATAGCCTATGTACAACCCATTAAATATAGATTTATTGCTGTAATATTTTGCAAATTGTATTGGTATTTCAATTAGAATCTAAGACTCTCAGTAGGTCCTGGTAATTCCTTCCGCTCTGAAGGGTTTTTATCCCTTCAATTGGTATTAGAGCCAACTCAGTTGTTCTTGATTTTAAATTGAAATTTACATTTTGTTCTTGGTGGGATTTATGCATTATGAATGTTATGGTTTGCATATAAATGGTTTCGATTAATTTGGCCATAGATTTACGTTTTCTTGAATGGTTCAATGTAAAGGCCCTTGCGTTTTTGGGCATATTTTGTAAATCTATTATCCTCTTTAAGTCCGGGTCTAGATTAGGGTGTTTCATGATGAAGATCGTTGAAAATCACGTCCAAAATCGAAGCCAAACACGAAGAACAGTCACTGGAATTTCCGGATTTTGCCTCCAGACGCAATAGCGTCACGATGCTGTCCATCAAGCGTCGCGACGCTATCGCGATTTCGCGAAACGGAGGAATCGCACGGAACGGATGAAATTTATATATATATAAAAACGGTATATGAACTGAAGAATGCGTCTGTTGTGTTGGTTTGAGAAGCCTTCTATGAAACCTGGGGTCAGGGGTTCGAGCTTGAGCTTCGGCAGTTGGAGTGCATTTTTTTTTCACACGTGCGGTTAGCTGGAGCGGTCTGGTCCAGAGGATTTAGAGGTGCGGTTCGTTGGTATTTGATTGGTCTTTGACCGATACAGCGCGGTTCAAGCGAGAATTGACTGGTTCGTTGACTGGGCAGTGGTTTTTGACTGGTTTAGTGGTTTTTCCAACTGGTTCAAGCGGTTTTGACCCATGCACACACGCCAACCGGTGATGGTTCGCGATGAGATTAACTCATTCTTTGTGTTGGTGACTACCGCCATTCCTCCCTTGTTTGGCACACACTGCACTGGGCTTACCCATCTAGCGATGGGATAGATAACTCATGTGTCTAGCCACTTGATAATTTCATTGCGCACTACCTCCATCATCGCAAGATTCAATCGCCTCTGATGCTCAACAAACTCGTCAGATTCATCTAACAAACAGATCTTGTGCATGCAGTATGAGGGGCTTATTCCCTTGATGTCTGCAAGACTCCATCCAATCGACCCTTTGTGCTTGGCCAAAACCTACATCAACAATTTTTCTTGTGTTAGATTCAATCTTGAAGAAATAATTACTGGTAAAGATTCTCTTCGCCTAAAAATTTGTATTTCAAATGCGCTGGGAGGGGTTTAAGTTCCAACGCAGGAGGATGCACAATAGAGGGTAAAGTGAACTCCCTCTCTTCAAGGTCTAACGCATGGGTTGTTTTGTTGGCTTGCGCCATGATGCAACAATCTTCTGCTTCACATGCGTTCTGATTTTCTTTTTCTTCCTCTATCGCAGCTTTGAGCGTATTCATTTGCAAAATCTCCATCGAGGAACAAATATCTATGTGCGCAACCGTTTCGCTTTCTTTCGGTTCATCTGGGTATTTTAATGCGTTGAACACATTAAATACCACTTTCTGGTCATTCATGCGCATGATTAGCTCCCCTTTTTGAACATCAATAAGCATCTGGCCGATTGCTAGGAATGGACGTCCCAAAATGAAAGGAACCTTGTTGGGCGACGATCGATTATCCGCAAGCGCACGGGTCGTCACAAGTAATAGTAAAACAGAAATATTTCGAGTATCGAATCCACACTGAGGCGAAGCGAAATTTAAGCAAGCAAAAAGATTCTTGAACACTAAAAATACTTGGGAGAAATAATATCTAGGGACCAAAACATGCAATTGAAATGAATTCAAAAATTAAAGTAATTAAAGAGGAAATTTGATCAACCATAGAAAAAATAAAATATGGAGAAAGAGCTTTTAATGGGAAGTGGGGTCTTAAAACTCAATTATTAGCTAACTAATTATTATAATTTTCCTATCTCATTGCCCAACTAATTATACTCCTTGAATCTTCGTTAATCACATAGGTTCTCCTGTCGGTCTCCCCTAATTGTAATTAATCCATTTTAACAACCTAAGTGTCCTTAGCGCCATTAAAATTCGTTAATTATTACGCTCTGATTCATTTTAGGAATCTAAGTTTAATCAACTAATCCCGTTGTCACGACGGACAATTAAACTAGTTGCATGGATTACGATACGATAATTGGAGAATAATCCCAAGGCGAATAACAGGCCCAATGTTTTACTTTGACATGTATTTCTAACCATCAATTTGAAGTTTTGCACTTTCAAGTATGCCAAAATGGCAGGAGATCGAGGCGTTGGATGCTTTTCTTTAAAACCTAACAAGGATGCAAGGTAATATGGGAGAAAGGGGACGACACTGGCAACTGCCTGGTATGACACTACAGTTGCACTCACAATCGTAAAAGAAAAACCAAATGCTTGCAATATTAATCATAAATTAGCTAAAATTATTAACGAGAGAAGAATGCAATATTCTTGCAGCTAAATAAACATGAATGAGATAACATACCACCATCATGAGTTACATAAACAAACCAGAATATGATAAAGAGATGACAACTGTATCTCATTGTACGTCAAAGCTCGTAATCCAACAATGAATTTTGATTCTCAATATGGATGGAAGATAACACAGACTATGAGAACGAGAACGACACTGTCATCTGATAATTGAAACATAAAGCATTTCAAATCATTTTCATTCGTGAAGATATGCAAATGAAAAGCTTCTTCAAAATCCAAGGGACTGGACTCTAAGTTAAGGTCGTACCTTATCATATTCCAAAGCAAAAACTGCTATGATTTTGTGGAAAATAAGATCCCACCAGCCCTTCTCTATGTTCTCCAACACAGTTGCATCCCCATATCTAATTCAAACAAAAAAATGACAAATTAACAACAGAACAACAGAATCTGAGCTTGAATTTTGTTTGAACAAAAGAAGTCTATCGTCAATATAGTGATCAGAAAAACCAACCTGTCCTCTTCAAGCACATTAGAACGTATCAACTTCAAGATGGCAACCTCAGACTCAGGCTCATTGAATGTCAATTTCACCTGTGCACCATTTTCAGAACCAATTTAGTTTGCTCACTCACATGGGGAAATGATCTTCTTTGGACATTTGGATTTCCAAATAGCTTTGAATATTAGAGATGGCAATGGAGAGCCATTTGTTAGCTTATAAAAGAGGGATTTGACAGAAAAACTTGTAAAAGAGTCCAGATTCAAGAATTTTAAAAGAGGGATACTGAATTTTATTCTAATAAAAGAAAAAAAGCATTAAATTGCTCAGTTCCTTCATCTTTCAGATTCGTTCTTAAGATAATCTACCAAGAACAACTTGAGAAGTACCAGACTTCAGAGCTAAGCAATTTGGACCTTTACTACAACAATGGTGTTAGCTTAGACATTATGGGTAAAATTGAAAGCAAGAACATTTTTTATATGCTTTAGAACCATCAATCTTGTGAAAGATTGGAAATAAAGGCTAGCAAAAACCACACTATTCTTACCCGAGATTTTCAAACTCCAACATAAAGACCACTAAATTGAACTAAAACATAACAAAAAAGAAATGGTCGACAGTTGCAACAAACACAAACTTTAGTCAAATGGGGAAAAACATAAAGAGATAGTGCAAAAGAAAACACAAAGTCAAAGGGATAGTGCCATTATGCCCATGATAGTAAAAGATTGGTCTGTCGAGGGAAGGAAAGGAGAAATTGTCCAAATTGGTTTTAAATAATGAAGGTGGTTTTGACCATGGTGTTTCTAATCTATCATAGAAAAATTTTTCTAATCCAAGCAAACCATCTAGTTCTAGTGACTTTGGTTCACTCTTATTTTGGGAAATGCACCAATGAGAAGGAAAAAAACACAGTATCCATCCACTGGTCATAACCTAAAAATGAAAAATAAACATGATATAAACCAAAAGTGGCTAAGCCTATAACAATCCTCCAACTAACTACATGAACTCTGTTAATTACAGGTTAAGAAGTTCCAAAATAATCACAATATAACTACTAATCAGGAAAAAATTAAAACTCTTTCAACAATAAAATAATTCCACACACATATACCTCCACTAGGTGAAGAAGAGCCCAAACAAACAAACAGAAAACAAATAACAGTAATCTACCAATTTTAAAAATAGGATGTCAAGAACTACTCCATTTTCCTAATTGGCATACCATTTGACTGCATCTGTCAAGGATTTTTGGCATCATGAGATTTAGTCTCTTCCTCTTACTTGTGTTTCATTCTAGCCAAATAAATCTATAGTTACACAAGGTCTCTTGAAGATCCTTGTGTTTTGTTCCAGCCAAACACTCTTTATCTGACTGTTCGATCTTCTTTCTAGTTTCGTTTCAAATCTCATATGAATTAAAATTGATCTTCAATCTACACAATCAATAGTGGTTCTTCCCATTTTAATTTAAAATCTCAATTTACTAGATGCATTACAGAATCTAAGTTCCATTCCTAGTTATTTCCTTATAAATGTTATTTATTTTTCTCCTCCAGACAAAACATTATACGGGGCCTCGCTTCTTGACAAAATTATTCTACAAACTCCTTCTTTTGTAAATATAACAACTGTGCTTGATAACTGAGATGGGTGTCGAAGGAGAAGAGAGATGAAGAGTGATATGGGTGTGGAGAGAAAAAATAGGAAAGAGGGAAAACAAGGATAAGAAAAAAAATCGTGGGTGCCGAGGGAAAAGAGAGGAAGCGTACTTACCGAAGCAGCAACGACGCCTTTCCGATAGCAGTGCCAGCGTTTTCTGGAAGCACAACGATCTCTTTTTTTTTTTGGGTGTCGGCGTTTTTTCAACGTTTTTCAGCACGATGTTGAGGGATTCAGAAAGAAACTGGGTTGGGAAATGAGAGGGAAAGAGAATAGGGAAAGAAAATGACGACGTTTTTCATGAAGCATACACGGGCTCTTCGATTTTCTGGGTGTCGCATTTTTCTGGGAGGTCCTCAGCACAGTGTGTCGAGGGGAAGAAAGCAAGGGAGAGAGAGGGAAAGAGACTATGGGGGAAAAGGGAGGAAAATTAAAAGGGAGGGAAAAACACGCGGTCTTTTTTTTCTTTTCTTTCATAGCTTATTTTAGAAAAAGCTATATTAAAAAGCTATAAAAAAGCTTTTTTCTTGTAGTGATTAAGAATCAGATCAATACACAATTGGCCAGATTGCATACAACATTAAGCACATCAATACAAATAATTAGGAAAAAGGGCGAGAGATAAGCAATTATAACAATATTTAACTATAATTTCATTTCAAGACCCCAAATTGGGGTTTAGCTATACATAGCTAAAATATTCACAGAATTTACAATGGAAAGCATAAATATGAGCACAATAAAAGAGAAGGAAATGACCGTTGAAAACCCCGTCGCTGACGCTTGGAGTCCCTCCGAGCTTCCCTTGAGCCTCCTAGAATGCTCCCAAAAACTCCCCAAAATTTTCTCACTAAAGAACTCTCAAAAAGGCTATAAAGCCTTTGAGAGAAGGCTCCAAAGGAGCCTTAGAAATAAAAGAATGAAGGAAGGAAATGATGGTTGATGGTGAAAAAGGGCTCCAAGGGGCGCCTTATATAGGCTCGGAAATAGGACAGCGTCGCGACGCTGTGACGTCATGGACTTGCCGGCCAAGAAATGGGACAGCGGCGCGGCGCTGTCCCTACAACGTCTCGACGCTAGGCGAATTCCAGAACTTTCTGGTTGGATTTCGGGCTTGAATTTGGACCTCTCTTCATTTCTTTTGGGCCTCATCTTCATGGTTGACTTCTTTGGGCTTCCCCTTGACCCATGGATGGAAACTTGGCTTGAATGGCTCTTTTTTGGGCTTTTTTCTCACAAATTTCCATAAAGTGCTCCTTAGGACAAAATAATAAATTAAATTAGAATTTTTCAATAAAAACACAATTAAAGCACTATAAAGTTTAATAAATTGGGACTAAAATAACGACATTTTTGTCCGCTATCAAACCTGCCTGTCTGCTTCATAATCAAGAATAATGAAGTCAGTCGGAAAAATAAATTTGTCAACTTTTACCAGAACGTCTTCGATCTTTCCTTCGGGGTGCACTATAGATCTATCTGCGAGTTGAAGTGTAACAGTGGTTGGGCGCGCTTCTCCAATTCCTAGGCGCTTGTATACGAACAAGGTCATCAAGTTGATGCTTGTGCCGAGATCACATAATGCTCTTCCAACGTCAATTCCTCCGATTGAACAAAGGATGGTGAAACTTCCAGGATCCTTATGCTTGGGTGGGAGTTTATTTGCCAGTATTGTGCTGCACTCACTGGTTAGCGCAACTGTCTCAAATTCCTTCCAGGGTCTCTTGTTGGTCAAAATATCCTTTAAGAATTTTGCATAACTGGGCATTTTTCCAATGCTTCCACCAATGGAATATTGATGTGAAGTTCTCGCAGGACATTAAGGAATTTCTTGAACTGGGCCTCATCATTTTTCTTTCTTAACCTTTGTGGAAAGGGAATTGGGGGCTTGTATGCGTCAGGCTCTTTTCCTGCTTGCTTTTCGGGCTCTGCTTCAGCTGCTTATGTGTTATCTTCTTGCTCCTGAATATTGTCTGATCTGGTCGCAGCTTCATTTGATCCTTCTTGCGCTGGCGCAGGATCATTGGGTGAGAGCTACTTTCCACTGCGGAGAGTCAATGCGTGGCATTGTTCCTTTCCTTTTGGAGCTTCTGTGTTGCTTGGCAGTGTTCCCACAGGTATATTCTTTAGCTCTGACGCAAGCTGTCCCACTTGTATTTCCAAATTCCGTAAAGATGCAGCCTGACTTTGGACTACCGCATCGTTTTTGGCCATGTATTCTTTTTGACTTGCCATGAAATCCTTCATCATTGTTTCTAGCGAATTGGACGATGATGCGCCCTAATCTCCTCCACCTGCATTGGTGTTGGAAACTGTCCCTGCGATGTTTGCTCATGGTTAGTATTAAACTGTCTTGCCGCAGGATTTGTATTACCTTGTTGTGATTGTTTATTTGTGCCACCATTCCATGAGAAATTGGGATGATTTCTCCATCCAGGGTTGTATGTCTTTGAGAATGGATTGTTGCGAACAGCTCCTTGTGGTCCCACATAGAACACTGATTTTGGGTTAGAAGGGCACTGGTCAGGCGTGTGTCCTTCTCCACAGATACCCCATCCTACTGCGTTGAGTTGGGCTATTAGAGGTGCTGTACTTGCTGTCAACGCATCCATTTTTGTAGTTAACGCATCAATCTTGGCATTTACTGAGGTCAATGGATCAACTTCAAAACCTCCTGAACTGGTCTTCACTGATCTTTGTCTTTTGTCTTCTGCGGTGCCCCACTCATAATTGTTGCGGGCAATGCGATCAAGAATTGCATGTGCTTCATTGTATGTTTTTCTAAGGAGCGCACCATTAGCAGATGAATCCACTAAAACTTGCGAATTTTTATTTAGTCCGACATAGAAGGTCTCCAACTGAATACAATGTGGCAATCTGTGATGTGGGCATCTTTGCAACAGATTTTTGAAACGTTCCCATGCATCACAGAGTGTCTCATCCTCCATTTGAGCGAAAGCCATGATTTCCTTTATGAGTCTCGAGTTCACTGTAGGTGGAAAGTATTTTTCCAGAAACTTCTCGGCTAAATCATTCCATGTAGCAATGGAATTTGCTGGTTGTTGATTTAACTAGACTTTGGCAGCATCTCTCAGGGAGTAAGAAAAAAGGATAACCTATAACTGTTCTTGGGTTACTCCGAGAATAATGAATTTATTGCAGATATCCAGAAATGATTTGAGATGCGAATGTGGATCTTCAGCCACACTTCCTCCAAATTGCCCTGCAGCAGTTAACATTTGGAACATTACTGGCTTAAGCTCGAACCTTTCAGTCTCCAAGGTGGGCTGTACTATTCCAGGATTGAAGTTGCAGTTTGCAAGGTGATAACTCTCCAAAAGTGAGTTATTTAGGCCTTATTTCTATAGGGATTTGTTTGTCTTTTGTGCTAAATAGGGTTGCTTTTAGATATATTTTATATGTTTTAACCTATTTGGAAGAATGTATGCTTTGGAAGTTTTTTTGTGCATAATATATTGTTGAGCGACTTGAGGGAGCAAAATCTGCGCTGCAGCAAAGCAGGGAGCAAAACTGCCACGTCACAGCTCGTTATCCATTTTAATGAGACGAAGTTTGTTGAGCTATTCTCGGATTTAAGAAGCAAGGAGAGCCATCCACGTGTCCAATTTGACCTAATTAGGGCTTGCTATCACTCTATAAAAGGAGGAGCCGTCTCAAGTCAAATGCATTCCATCCTTGGGAGGAACATTCCACTCTTGGAAAGTTCATTTCCATTATTGGGAGCCGAATAGAGGAGAAAGATTGGAGACCTACGAGAAGACCATCAATTACGAAGTTGATCAAGGGAATTAGTATTTTCTTGTATTGTTTTGTAATTATGGAAGCATTTACTTATATTGTAACGTGTGTCTCTATGCACTTTATGAACTAAGTAATTTTAGGTGTTGGTTAGGAAATATGTAATTATCGTGCTTAATCTCTATGCAATATATGTTGATTTGATGCATCTTGATTATTTGTTGTGCTTATTTATATTTTGTGCCCGTCTGGCCAGCCGGTATGAATACCACTTTCTAGTTTCAGGGATGGTTTAGGGAGTGTGTGGCATTTAATCACACTAGATCATTGTGTATTGGTGAACGCCAGTGACTGAGCTAGGGATAGCCAGTTGCCTAGTGCTTGATCGGTAGTGCTTCATTGGAGTTGAAACATATTCTAAAAAATCCGGAGTTCCGGGAGGAATCCGCTAATAAGACTGCGAGAGTTTTGCATGATCAATAATATTGCTAGAGCATCTTTTAAAAAATTACTAAATCCTGACCAGCACCTGTTTCTAATCTGTCTGCTTTATTTGTTTACTTTTTGTTCCGTCATTTCTTTTGCTTCAACATTCTATAAAAATCAATCATTTTAACCACATTTGAAACCATTGAAAAGTTATACAAAATAGATAAAGTGAGATCTAATTCAGACCTTGGATTCGATAAATACTTATTACTTGCTGCGGATTGTGTATACTTGCACAGAGTCCTAGAGTCTATTTACATCTTATTTTTACTCACTCTAGGAGCCCAACACAAGGGTTGCGTAATCTCTAATTCCTCTGGCTCTATCATTAGCCATTTGTATGGGGTTTACTGGGAGATTCTGTGGGTTTGGTGCTGCCATCTCTCTTGGTTGCCCAATTACTGATCTTCGAGCACGCCGATTTCTTCTTCTTCGGTGATAAGTTCGGTCAATCTCAGGGTCGATCTCAATATCAATATGGCGAACAACACGCATACAATCTTGCTTACCTGGAGACAAATACTCAACAGGAAACAAGGCGAATAATACCAAACGGAGTGTTAGATCAAAAAGAGTATTAAAAACTTGGTTGTCTTCCCCGGCAACGGCGTCAAAAACTTGATCGCTTGACAGAAGGTCGATTAATTAATACAGAATTGTCGTTGATATGCGTTAACTCAAGTATAAATTAATACACAATGAAGTAGTACCTAGAGAGTTCTAGGGTCGAATCCACAGGTAAGGACAGTTAAAGACTTTTAATAACTTGCTGACTAAACCCTTGCACGCATGGTATTATAGTAGTGGGAAAAGAGTTGATTAAAAAAGGTTGATAAAACAGTGCATAAAACATAAACTATGCGATGAGATTAGAGAAAATATCAGATGACAAAGCTATCAAGGCTTTTGCTGCGGCGACCACATGCGTTTATAAGTAATCTTGTAGCGCATACTTTGACTAATTGATCCAATAATGCCTACGTGAGAAATAATCATAAGATTCACTTCCGACACTACTCATGCGTTTGGCGTAGAACTAACAACTATTTTGTTTAATTAGCTCATGCATTGGTCCAGTTCTCTAATAACTTGCAATGGACTACGTTAGTCCTAAAACAGTCGAAGCTCATTCATGCACTATCTTATTGCGGCAGTATTAGATTTAACACTACCAAGACTACATGCAATGCACTAGCTTGCTCTACTTAGATAGTTCCACATGCGTTACCTGTCAGGGATTTATCATGCTGCTACCACATTCGGCTGGCCAGGCAGGAGTTAGTAATGAAAACATTATGGGCTCGTTTGGTTTAAGGTTTTATAGATGCCTGGGAATACTATGCCTGGGAATAAGATTGCTGGGAATCAAAGATAACTGTGTTTGGTTGTGCATGGGAATGTCATCAGGATTTTATGAGAACAAATTATGTATGTATTTATTTTTTATAATTAATCAGGTAAACTTTATGTAATTTTAATAAATTAATCAATATCATAATCAAAATTAATTCAAACTATTAATAAAAATAAATGAAATAATAATCATGAAATGATTTTAATGGGATAAACTATGTTAATATAACAAACTAAAATTATTTAATTAATTTTTTAATAAATATCTTTAACTACAATAATTTAATATATTGTATCCATAAAAATTAATTAGATAAATATTTAATAATAATATGATTATTTATTTATTATAAGAAAATTTAAAAAAGTAATTAATTGATTATAAATAATCGATAAGTAATTAATTATAATTATTGAAAAATGAATTTTTATACTAAATTCATTTAAATGATTTTAATTCAATAATTAAATATATTTTCGATAATATTGACTAGTTAATTATAATTTTAGTAAATATGTAATTACATCCCTTTAATAAACTTGGACTAAGTATTTGTTTAAAAAAAATGAAATTCTTGACAAATTATTATTTAATCTAATTAAATAATTTATTATATATTTTAAATTTAGTATCCATTAGTTAATTAATTAACTATATTCAAAATAAAATTGCATATAAAAATAAAAAAGAAGAGATGGGAAAAGAGAAAACCCATGCTTTTGCAAGGGCATAGAAAACCCTTGCTTATGGGCATAAATGATGCCTGGGAATGCGTTATTTCCTGGGCCCACCACAGAAATCTTGAAACAAACAAGGGTATTAGAAACCCTTGCCCATTCCCATCTCCAAAAACCTTGTACCAAACGGGCCCTATCGCATCTAAGTAGAAAGCATTAACTTTTCATTTAATCAAAATGTACGCATACAAGATAAACCTACCACCGAATGGGTGTCTACGCCAAGCCTTGATAAAAGTAAATTAGCTCATGCTGAGACAGAAACACACAAAGCAATACATCCTATCGCAATAATAGTTCTACCCTGCGACAATATTCTTTCTTTTGGTTTCTTTCTCCTTGCTCTTTATTCTCTCCTCCCTCCTCCTCTTTCTTGGCAGGTGGATGCTTCTTATAGGATGAGGAGGCTAACTTCTCCAAGAAATTGGCTTGCGTGCCCCAGTTATCTTTTGCCAGCTTGCACATCAGTCACACGACAGCACAATCATCTCATCCAGCTTTCATAGTACGAATTGCTCTGGGATCTACGCCTGCACTGAAGAAAACTTGGGCAACGAAACAACTATAATTTTTATGCGTTAGAGGCTAAAATTACACAATTTCCTATCGCATCTAAAAATATTGCCTTCTAAAGAAAACCATCACAATTCCCTTACTATTATGAGCTAGATTAACACAACTATGATCTTTTCAGCCTTATTTAGTTTAACTTTAAGGGAGAAATAACTTGCTTTTTGCAAGTTATCAGATTCCTTGAGTAGAAGAAAGCCTTGCCTATGCAAAAGCAGTTTGCTTCCTCTTAGCATTGTTTGTTTTGTTGGGTTTTATGCCCTAAAACTCGTAGATAGTAAATGTAACGATTTACCAAATATTAATGAAATAATAGTGATGTATTATTCAATTGAGTGTTATTAGTTATATTGTATTTGTCTTTGCCTAAATAACCCTAATCCAATAAACTAGACAGCCTAGGCTGTGGTATGAGTCTTGAACTGTATGTAGTGACATACAGGGATCGTTGTTCAAGATACATCCTAAAGGGTATATAGTATAGGGATAAGATTGGGTGCCTTATACTGGTGATACTATGGATACGACGCACTTTGTATTTGATACAAACGCCATGATCCAACACGTTCATGTAGGGGACATGCGAGTGGGTGTATCTTATGCAATGAGTTTGCATAAGACCGAACCGCGAAATAGTAATCGTTGGTTATAAAACCGTTAACTAGTTAGGTTTCTATTTGTCTAGGACGATCTAGACAACTTAGTCTTAATCCAGAGTTGGTTATGGACTCATGTTCATGAGGGATTGTCCTTTGTTTTGTATGGGTGAGAGTGGCAAATACGCCAACTCAATAAGCCTATCATTTTGGGGACAAGATTGAGTGGTGAGCTGGAAACATAATCACACAAGATGGAATTCACTCTTTCCCGACTTTAGGGAAGCAGACGAGTGTTCTCTTAAATGGTGTCTCTGAGTCTTGAACAAAGGGCCCTAGCCTCTCATTGGCACGAGAGGGTTTTCTGTTTGGTGGTTGGACCGCAAACAGGTTGTTCATTAGAGGAGAACTGGTACTTAAGAACATAGAAGTAACCTAGGGGTAAAACGGTAACTTGACCCAGTTGGTGTTACAGACACTCGTGAAGGACTAACATGTTGTTATTGGCCTATATCTGTGGACACAAAAATAAGTTTGCAGTGAGAAGAGTGCAACTGTGGGTCTATAGTGGAATGTTCCCACAGTTAACGAATAATGATTAATTTGGTTAATGAGTTTAACCAATTAATCTCATATCGTTGGAGCTTCTGATCTGCAGGTCCATTAGGTCCCATTAGTAGCTCGTAAAGTAATTTGAGGCAATTAAGTTGTAAATGTGAATTGAAGATATTCAATATACTAAGGGAAACAATATAATGTTTGGTGATGCATTATGATAAGGGAATTTGCAGTGGGTGGCAAATAAGAATTATATAATTGCAAATATAGCACAATGTAAAAAAATTGGAAATATAGAAAAATCTATCATAGTAAATTACTGACAAACATTGATAGACTCTGGTTAATTAGAATCTATCTGATAGTCTTCGATTATCAGAGTTTATCAGTAATAGACTCTAATTAATCAGAATCTATCAGTCTAATGATAGACTCTGATTATTCATAGTCTATCAATGTTTATCGTCGATAGACTCCGATTAATCGAAATCTATTAGTGACTATCATTGATAGACTTTGATTAATCAAATTCTATCAGTGATAGTCACTGATACATTTTGATTAATTGGAGTCTATCAGTGATAGACACTGATAGACTTTGAATAATCAGAGTCTATCAGTAATAGACACAGATAGAATCTGACGACAACTTTTTGGTCTTGTACAATAATTTTGCTATATATGCAATTAGTTTGTAACTGTGCTATATTTGCTATTAATTTGGTCAAATTTGTCATTGATCGGTCTAACTTGTAATTGGAACGGCCCAAATTGAAAAAAAAAGGGAAGTGGGCTGGTTGTTTTTGCCGGTCAAAAAGGGAAAAGGGGGGATTTTCCCCCCAAATTTTCGGGCAAGAGAGTGTTTAAAAAAAAAAAAGAAAGAAAGAAATATATTCTCTCTCTCTCTCTCCCCGATTTTCCCCCTCTCTCACGCCCTCATCTCCAACTCTCACTCTGTCTTCTCTCGGTCTACGGCACCGCACGCCGTCGTTGCCCCTCCGTCGTCGCCTTTCGCCGCGCCGCCACCGTTGACAGCCACCCACGACGTCGTCGCCGTCGGTAAGCCCTTTTTTGTGCTCTCTCTCTCCTGTCTCCTTCTCCCTCTTCACGTTTTGGTGCTTGGCACGGCAGACAACAACTTTCTTCCTCAAATTTCAGTGATCTACTAACGTTTTTGGGCTGTTTTCGACATTTTTCGGCGAGCTTCAGTAGTGGGTAAGTGAATTAATCCTAATTTTGGTTGTTTAAAGTGATTTAGAGAAATACCCATTGAGTTTGGTTAATGATTCTGAGGTATCCATAGTGATAGAACGCTGAATTTTCAAATTAAGGTTAAATTGGAAGCCCGGACAGCAAACATCGATCTCTTTTTGGTGAGTTTCGACCTTCTTATTTTAAGTTGGATCTAAAGAAAATTATGAGAATTGGGTGCCTCTAATCTTAAGACCCCTCTTGTGATTTTAGATTTGATTGCTTGTGGCGTGAGTGGTGTCGCATTGAATCAGTTGGTTGGTGCTTAAATCAAGTATTTTCATCACTAAAGTAAGTAACCTTACTACTTGAATAGTCTTGACTAGGCTGGGAGTATTTATACAAATTGTTGTTTTTATGCATGGTTTAAGTTATGGGATGTTGAATTTTGTGTGTTCTAGTGTTACTGAGCATCCTGATTATGTGCATTTGTCTAACTGATGTACTATGAATATAGTGTTGGTTTAAAAGTAACAAACGCTTAGATAATGAAGAATGTTCCATTTGTGTTGAATGCTTTGTCTGCTTTATGTTTAGAATGCGCTAGTTGGACAAGTCTTGTATGCTCTAAATGCTATGAATGCTTTACGTTGGGAAATACAGGATGTTCTGTGTTGGTTGGGTCTCGAATGCTTTGGTCCCCTTGAACACTAGTTTAGGGGATATAACAGGTTCTCTTTTAAAAGATCGAATTCTCTGAATTTTGGTGGTCGATTGAAGGTTGGTTTGGTTGGAGCAAAGAGTAGGCTCGAGTGGCTTGTTCTTGTTGGACTAAGCGTTGTGTGGTAGTTCCCCAGTTAACTAAAAACATGTGTGGTCTGTAGATGAGGCACCTTGTAATTGCTTGAATTGCATTAAGATAGGTTATGTTGGCATAAGGGATCTAAAACGAAATGAGGATAAGTTACTTATCCTAGTACGGACTGACAATTAAACGCCAAGGATTGAGATGTTTATAGACTGAGATGAGGAGCTAAATGGGCGGGACTCGGCTTCGTAGACTAGGTGCCATATACTATCTGTGGAAGTAAAGTTTTGACTGAAAACCCATGGACGCCCCACACAGTGAATTGGTAGTTAGAGTGCTATGCACACATAGGTGCCTTGATGGGTGAGACTTGGCTTCACTGACTGGGTGCCTTCTACCATTAGTAGGAGTAGAGATCTTGCACGATTCCCACTTGTGCACCTCCAGTGAGTTGGTAAGCATGTGACAGGCTAGTTAATTGTCCACGTGACCCGTACGTCATGATAAATGAAACGAAATTAAATGAAATGACTAATAGGCCCTTTGGCAACAACTAACCTCAAGTTATCCTTGTAATGCATGTAAATCTTCTCCTAGTAGCAGTGTTACTTACTGAGTATTTTCATACTCATTCTTTTCAAAATGTTTCCTTTCAGGTACGAGCAAGGACATACAAAGCGTGTGACAGTTTGCTGTTGATGAGCCATGGAAAATATGTGATCATGACTTCCGCGTAGTTTAATTTCTCATTTTTCTTTTAGTCAGATTTGTAAATGGTGGTTCTTAAGGGTTCAAATCTGTCTTGATATTGTTTTTAGAAAACCTTTGTTTTAATGAAGTTTTTGCAAGTTTCTTGTTTTATTTGGGATTCCTGGCTGAAAGGCTTTCTTTCTTTAAAATGCCAAATGTTTTGTGTTAATGTTTATTTTCCAACAATCCTTTTCCTAAAAGTAAGTAGACATGCATGTGGTAACGACCCTAGAAATTACTGTTGGGAAGTTGGGTCGTTACAGTTATACACTTAGAATCTCCCAATTTGCTTATCTTAGTTGAATTCCTTGCGAAAAATGCTTTAAAACGAGTATAATATGTCTATAGGTCCTCTTCGGAGCTTTGGAAGCAATTCAGGACTTAAACGAGCAAAACTAGAGCGTAAAATGACCATTCTGCCCTTAGAGCCTCATCAGCGTCGAGACGCCCATCATCAGAGTCGAGACGCTAACCAAATAAGAAAAGTACTTGGAGATCAAGCTGGAGCAACAGTGTCGCGACGCTAGGGCAATCCGAGAGCAAGTTTCCAAAATTGAAGGGACAATGTCGCGACGCTAGGCAGTTTTCCAGAATTGATCTTTTCCTTATTGGGCTGGCGATTTTCTCCAAATTTGAGGCCATCTTCAGCACCAAGTTACCACGAATTGAAGGCCAAGAACTATTATAAATAGAGACCTTTGGTGCAGGTTTAGAATCATCCCTCAACACACAATTCACTAAAACATTGTAGTCCATCTCTCTCCCCTTTCTCCACCATTCTTCTTAGTTTTAGTTTTTCTTGCTTTCCTTGATGTATTCCATGAAGAATTCAGCTTGCTCTTTCTCCACGAGAGGCTAGACTTTTCATTCATGTAACTGGGGCGTCAACGTGTAAGTTCAATTTCTTTTAATGAAATCTCTTGTTTGAATTTTCAAGGTATGTTTATGTGATTTTAGTTCTTTGTCTATAAGTTTAGATTGTGGTAGGAAAGATTGACAACCTCGACCGCGCCCTCTCTAAATTTACTTGCTAAATCTATGTAGCAAATAGGTTAACGTTATGATAATACGCATGCGTCCCTAGAACTAAATGATTTAATCAATTATAATTGTGGTTTGTTGCCCATTGCATGTGAATTAATTTGGCTAGATCCCAATGCGGTTTAGATTATTTAATAGGCATATTAATTAATTTAAACTAAAATCGAACTTAGCGTTTGCATGTTTGTGATAGTAGGATCATGGCTCTCGGTTTGTTGCCAGAGTACGTTGGACGTAAACTTGTTTTGACTAATTAGTGAAATTAGTGATTTAGTTGAATCGAACTTACCATGACAATCCTGGTTACATGATCTTGGAGGTAATGATTTAATTCTTTCTATTTCTTGCTTCTACTTTCCTTTTCTATTATTTTTCATAATTAGTTTACTTTCCTTAACTATTTTTTTTCCAAATATAAAAACCCCCCATTAGTCCAGTCATCACAATAAATCTAAGATAAACAAGTTATAATCGTGCTCCCTATGTTCGACCCCAACCACTACTGCTACAAGTTAGCTTTAGAGGTTGTGAATTATAAATTTATTTGACACGACCTTCGACAAGTCGTTCCGTCAGCCATCTATGCAACTGTCCCTTATGATAAATAATGAGAGAAAAAAATATTTGAAGAAGTTCAAATCTTAATATGATTTGATTCATATTAAGTTTATAGGATATAAGAGAATTTGAAGGAGTTCAAATTTTAATATGAATTTGATTCATATTATAGAATTAATTAATTGAAGGCCTGAAATTAAATATATGATATTTAATTGGGTAATTAATTAATTATAGAATTAATTAATTAAATACTTAATCAATTATGGAAATGATTAATCATTTATATAAGTAATTAATCATTTATGGAATTAATCGATTATGGAAATGATTAATCAATTAAGAAAATAATTGATTATTTTTTAAATATTATATTCATGGCCTTTCACCTATTAATAGAACACTAAACCTAAGATTTTGGTGACCAACACACATATTACACAAGACAAGACTCATTCTTGTGTTCTCTCAAACCTCCCTCTTAGAGAAAGACTCCCACCAGTCCATTGCCTCCTAGACTTAGAGTTATACCGATGTAACCTTAGTGGTAGTGTGTTTTGGAGAAGAAAAGTTCCAGCGAAAAACTTCGGGGCTGCTGCGTTTTTCATATTCCGAGGGAGAAAAGAGTTTGTGATCTTCCCAAGGAGTTGGTGAAATTCGTTCTAAGTCACAACCAAAGTAAGGCTCTTTTCCGTTGGGTTTTGAGATTATGTATCTCAAAACTTTTCTGTTTTTCCAGCATGTTTTTACACCATTTACAACAGCTTTATGATGATTAAAGTTGTTTTTTTTTTCCTTTTGTATCGGTATCTTAATATTGATTAGTATACGGTGTGAGATCCTCCCGATACGCTTCTGTTGCGCTAGGGCTCTCATCCCTACAATTGGTATCAGAGACTACGCTGTCCCTTTTAATCGATATTAAAATTTACGATAGGCTCTAATAGGTGGGATTTATGCATAATGTATGAACGGTTTGCATTGGGCTGTGATAGGACCTACATAGTCCTATTTTATCACCTCTAATCTAAGCTTGTTAGAGTTATTTTATGCTTTACTTGCCTTATTTACAGGATATTTGAGCTTAGGCTATGTCGGGAGCCGATCACGCTAATTAGTGTTAATTCAGGCCAATTACGGAGTTTTGGAGCCATCTTGGTGTCTTGGACGGCGAGGATGTGAAAAGATTCAATTGTGCTGAAGCGGGCCTGAAGCATGACACCAAAGGTCGAGATTGAAGCCCCGTACCGAGAAGAAACGAGAAAAGATCGAGAAATAAAACAACAAGTCGAGAATCAAGGCTGGCGTCTCGACGCTGCCCTTGGCGTCTCGACGCCACCGAGTTTTCTATAAATACGTAGCCTCGGTTTAGTCTGCCTTAAGGTTAGAAATTTGGTTCTTTTACAATTTCTTTAGCCTCTTTTATGTTTCAGTACTGTTGTAGACCTTTTTAGGTCATATTTTATGGATTCTTTCTTGTTTATTCATGCTTTTACTTCATCTATGAGTAGCTAATCGTATTTAGATAGTTGGATTGGGTTTATACTTTGATTTATATTAAGATTGGCTGAGTTTTCTAGAGTTTACTTACTGTTATTGCTGTCTTTTCATTCAGTTTTGCATGTTATCCCGTTTAAACCAATACATGAGGCTAGTCTATTAGGATTGACGACCCTATGTGATTACCGCTTGTGTATTCAATCAATTATTTTTAGATAACCACTAGGTTGAGGCAAGCCACTCTCAACGCGAGACGACCCTTGATAGGCTTAGGATGCATGTTAAAGGTTGTAGGAATTAGATTTGAATCTTATTCGAATTTAGTTAATACAATTCCGGACCCACGATCCCAACGCTGCTAGTTTAATAGGTGATTGCGAAATTGCTTAATATAAAACTAGTTAGATATAATTAGTAACCGTTGCAGAGGTTTCAGATGGTTGCTATTGTTGGGTTTTATGCCCTAAAACTCGTAGATAGTGAATGTAAACAAATTGTATACTTGTTTCAATGAATTGTTATTGAGTTTCTACAATAAAGTGTTATTGTTAAATATTGCACAATTTGATCCAAATCCAATAAACTAAGATCCAAGGTTGTTTGTATGTAACTTGAACTAGTATGTGGGGACATACGGGGATCGGTGTTCAAGTAACAACCTAAAAGGTCTATAGTATAGGGACAAGGCTGGGTACCTTATTTATCCTGGTAACACTATGTGATACGACCCACTTTGTATTCAATACAGACGTATTGATCCAAGGCGTCCATGTAGGAGACATGCCAGCGGGGGTATCCTATGCTATGAGTTTGCATAAGACCGGACCACGAAATAGTAAACCACTAGATGTAACACCGTTAACTAGTTAGGTTACAGTTTCGATAAGATGACCTAGGTAACTCAGTCTTAATCCTGAGTGTGTCATGAACTCTTGATAGCGAGCAGAAATGTTGCTATTTTAGTCCCACTTTATTAGGCTTTTTTGTGCTATAATTGTGTTTTTATTGAAAATATTTCATATATTTTGTTATTTGGTCTTTAGGAGCAAAGTTGTGGATTTTGTGGAAAATGTGCCCAAAATGAAGCCATTGAAGCCCAATTTCCATGCTTGGGTCAAGGGGAGTCAAAAGAGGACATCCATGAAGAAAAAGCCCAAAAAGAATTGAAGTTGGCCCAAGCAAAGAAGCCCAATCCGCAGCTGGAAAGTCTGGAAAACGCCTAGCGTCGAGACGCTGTAAGGACAGCGTCGCGACGCTGTCCATTTCTTGGCTGGCAAGTCGATGACGTCACATCGCGACGCTACCCCATTTCCGAGCCTATAAAAGGCGCCCCTTGGTGCCTCATTTTAAGCATCAATCACCATTTCCTCATTCCTTTCTTTCTTTCCTTGGCTCCTTTGGAGCCTCTCTCAAGGCTTTCTAGCCTTTTGAGAGCTTTCTTAGTGGGAAAATTTTGGGGAATTTTGGGGAGCATCCTAGGAGGCTCAAGGAGTTTTCGGAGGGACTCCAAGCATAGCAAAGGAGTCTTCTACGGTCAATACCTTCCCTTTTATTATGCTCTTTATTATGCTTTCCATTGTAATTATTGTGAATACTTTAGCTATGAATAGCTAAACCCCCATTTGGGGTCTTGAAATGAAATTATAGTTCAAATGTTGTTATAATTGCCTATCTCTAGCCCTTTGTCCTGATTATTTGTATGGATGTGCTTAATGCTTTATGCAATCTAGCCAATTGTGAACTGATCTGATTCTTAATGGAAACTCGACGGAGAGAAGTTAGGATAGATCGTAATCCATGCAACTAGTTTAATTGCACGTCGTGACAACGGGATTAGTTGATTAAACTTAGATTCCTAAAATGAATCAGAGCGTAATAATTAATGATTTTTAATGGCGCTAAGGACACTTAGGTTGTTAAAATGAATTAATTGCAATTAGGGGAGACCGACAGGAGAACCTATGTTATTAACGGAGATTCTAGGAGTATAATTAGTTGGGTGACGAGATAGGACAATTGTAGCAATTGTTTAGCTAATAATTGATTTTCAAGACCCCTCTTCCCATTAGAAAACTCTTTCTCCGCATTTTATTTTTATCGATTGATCAAATTTTCTCTCTAATTGTTTTGATTTTTAATTTTCTTGATTGCATGATCTGGTCCCTAAATATTATTTATCCCAAGTATTTTTAGTGCTCTAGGAATATTTGCTTGCTTAAATTTCGCTTCGCCTCCCTGTGGATTCGATACTCGGAACTCTTCCATTTTATATTACTTGTGATACCGTGCGCTTGCGGTAGCGACCAACAACAAGTTTTTGCGCCGTTGCCGGGGAGGCTTGATTTTTAAGCAAACCAATTTTTCTTGACATAAAAAAGAAAGGGATAAATAGTAATTTAGGTGTAAATATTTTTCTTTTACTATTTTTTTAATATCATTTGTTTTTGTTTTTTTGTTTGGTTCTTTTGATTGATTGGGAGTATTGTATGCGAAGCAACAAGGTGGTTAATTTGTTTCCGCTAGTTCTCGAAATTGACAGGACTCTTAGAACCATTCGTAGAGAAAAAAAATTAGCAGAAGCAATGGCCCAACAAGAAGCTCCCAAGGCAATCAGAGACTTTCTACAGCCAGTTCTTCCCACTGAAAATTCAGGAATCGTTTACGCCCTGATACAAGCTACAAATTTTGAGTTAAAGACGGGATTGATTCAGATGGCACGCGATAATTCTTTTAAGGGACATCCTTCTGAGGATCCACACTCACATTTGAGATCATTCTTGGAAACGTGCGGGACAGTAAAGATGAATGGAGTTCCGACAGACGCTATACGATTGAGGTTATTTCCATTTTCTCTGCAAGACAAAGCTAAGGATTGGCTCCAATAAGTCGAGACGGGCAGTATTAGTACATGGGATGAGCTTGCCCAGGCTTTTCTAACTAAATTTTTCCCGCCTGCCAAAACCACGAAGCTCCGGACTGAGATTGGAACGTTTAGGAGTTTGGATGAGGAGCAGTTGTACGAGGCATGGGAAAGATATAAGGAGATGCTCAGGCGATGCCCACAACATGGATATCCGGATTGGCTCCAAGTGCAGTTATTTTACAATGGTCTGAATTCCTCCACCAAGACAGTTTTAGAGACATCAGCAGGTGGAAGTTTTCTTTCCAAGACAGTGACGGAAGCCAAAGATCAGCAACCAGTTATCAGTGGCCGTCCGAGAGGGGAGTGAATTCTAAAAAGGCTGGAATGTATGAATTAGATGAGTCGAGTTCATTGAAGGCACATATGACATCTCTGACCAATGCCCTGAACAAGCTGACTTCATCTGAGGTGGTCAAATCCATTTCCACCTTAGCTGAAGGGTATACGAAGAAGGAAGGTCAGGATGTGGAAGAAGTTCAATACGTGGGGAACAGACCATTTACTCAAATACCGAACTTCTACCACCCTAATCTGCGCAATCACGAGAACTTCTCGTACTCAAACACAAAGAATGTTTTGCAGCCACCGCCAGGTTTTGCATCATCCACTACGTCTGAAAAGAAGAATAACTTGGAGGAGATGGTGGCTATGTTTATCAAAGAACAAAAAGTGCTGAATGTCAATCTCCAGACGACAGTCAATAACCACGACACTGCTTTGAAAAATATGGAAGTTCAAATAGGTCAGATAGCTTCTGCAGTGAATGCCCTTCAGAAGGGGAAGTTCCCAAGCGACACTAAACCTAACCCAAGAGAGCAGTGCAAGATGGTGACCCTAAGAAGTGGTAGGAAGCTGGAGATCAGTTCAGAAAAGAAGAAGGAAGAAGAAAAGAGCAAGGATAAAGATGGAAGGGCTGAGGCACAAAAAGCCTCCTCTGAAAGGTCCCAACATCCACCTAACTCTGTTAATTTGAATTGTGGTTTTTCTAACTCTTTTGCAGGAAAAGAAAAATAAGAAAGGCAAGAGAAGAAACTGAACGAGGAAGAAGTGGTTCCATGCAACCACCATGACAAAGGTTCGCACATCAACCCGCCCAAGCGGAGGGGCGAATGTCCAACCTTTGATTACAGGGAGTTACCTTTTCCTCAGCGCTTTAAGAATGTTAAATTAGATGAGCAGTTTCAGAAATTCCTTGAAATGTTTAAAAAATTGTCTGTGAATATTCCCTTGGTAGATGCTTTGTATAACATGCCTAATTATGGGAAATTCATGAAAGAAATGCTTTCGAGGAAGAAAAGTTTGAAAAAAGAAGTTTTTAAATTGTCTGAAAGTAGTAGTACCATAGTTGCTAGAAAGATGCCTTCTAAACAGAAAGATCCAGGGAGTTTTACCATTCCCTGCACCATAGGAGAAGTATCTTTCAATAGGGCCTTGTGTGATATTGGTGCTAGTATAAATTTAATGCCCTATTCTGTATACAGGAAGATTGGTTTAACAGGAATGAAGGACACCGACGTCACTCTCCAGCTTGCTGATAGATCAATTACCCACCCGATGGGTGTTGTGGAGGACGTGTTGGTGAAGGTCAATAAATTTATCTTCCCTGTAGAGTTTGTGGTACTCGACATGCAGGAGGACAGAGAGGTACCCATTATTCTAGGCAGACCTTTCTTAGCAACTGGTAAGGCCGAAATTAGTGTGTATACAGGTAAGCTTACCTTGAACATTGATGATGAAAAAGTCGTGTTTAGTATTTTTGGCCAGGATGAGTCTGTATGTAGTCTGCATACTTGTTTTTCTATTGGTCCTGAATACTTGACTGACGATGATGAGGAGGTAGAATATAATCTTGGCCTAGGCTTAGGAGAAGTGCTTATGTATGATGGGGATTTCGATCATAATGCTTTATTAGATGACCCTCTGTTTGAGAATGAGCTGAATGATTTAGAATTGCCTGACTTTGAAAATGAATTGGAATTGCCTGCTTATGAGAATGAAATATCTGCAGTTGATGATTTACCTTCTTTTGAAAATGAGTTAGATTTGCCTGAGATTGATGATTTTGATGATGATATTGATTTGCCTGACATTGAGAATGAGCATGTTTTGCATAAAAAGGATTACTTGATAGATAATTTTGAGTTTGATCATGATAATGCTGAATCTATTGAGTCTGATCTTGATATTCCTGAGTGCATGAAACCTGACAATCTTAATAACTTTGATTCGTGTCCTGATGATGTATATAGCATAGAATCTGACCCAGAGGAACTCGAATCTGTGCATAGTATAGAATCTGACCCTGAAGAGCTTGAATTCTTTAATTCTGATAGTGAGTCATATGATAGCCTAGTCGAATCATTTTTTAATTCTGAGTCTGAGGAATCTTCTGAGCATATAGATATTGAATCTGATGAATGGACTGGCATGATTGATAGGCCATCTTTAGATCCCAGACCAGTAGATATCATAACGCTTGATGACTCTGTTAACAATTGTTTTGAGAATAGAGATCTAGAAAAGAGATTTGATGCTGTTGCATATTTTCTGAAATGTTATTATGATAATCTTTTTAGCAAAGATAGGCCAGGGGAAAGTTTTTTTTCTCCCCTGATTGCAGTGTGCAATTCGGTGCGCGATTTTTTGCAGGGCCCGGAGGATGATGAAAACTTTTATTTCGAGCCTCCGTAAGCGTGCCGAGCCTCGTCTAGCTAAAGACGTTAAAGAAAGCGCTGCTTGGGAGGCAACCCAAGGATTTAAGTTTAAGTAGTTGTTTTTGCGGTAAATAATTTTCTTTGCTTCGTGATCCAATTTTGTTTTGCAGGATCACCTTAGCAAATCCCAAAGCTCCAAAAATCCCATATTTTTTTGAATCCAAAGGAAGAGGATAAAGCGCTCCTAGCTCAGGGAAGTCTCAGTATCCCTCTATTTGCTTTACTGTTTTTAAAACATTGGGGACAATGTTTAGTTTAAGTTTGGGGGGGAGGCTTTCGCTGTCTTGAACATATTTGAATTCTGTTGGATGCATGAATAGATAGCCATGATAGCCAAGGATGTGATTTTAGAAGTTTTGGGAGAAAATGGTTTATATGTTGTGGAATCTGGGAGCACGGCAGAAATTGTGAAATTTTAAAATTTTTTGATACTTAGTTTTGATGTCTAAAGCATGCAATAGTCTTATCTAATGATGTCTTTGAAAATCTAGATTCTTATTATGATTTTTAAAGTTTGTTGTCACCCTGATAGGCTTAGTTTCTAATACTAGGAAGTTCATGCTTGATTGTTCTAAAGAGCTAGGTAGAAAAAAATGTTATGCCTGTTGGGAGAAAAGAAAAAGCAACAAAAGAAAATGAGAGAAAAAGAAAAATCTGTTGAAAAAGAAAATTTTTGCTTGCACAAAAGAAAAAGCCAAGGGGTAAAAAGAGCTACCTGCGGTGTGATCAGTTAGGCCAACCAAAGAATAAAATTCGGGTTAAGGGTCCCTGCACCGTAGTGTGAAAGCTAGTACCATTAGATATCAAAATGCAAGTTTGGGGGAGTAACAAAAGAAAAAGAAAAAGAAAGTGAAAAAAAAATATTTGTGAATTTTGCTCCCCCATGAAAAAGAAAAATCAAGCGCCCTAGTTTCTTTTTTTTGCATGATAGAAGAACTCCGACCTATTAGGGGCTCTTAGCCAGTGTAGGGGGAAAACAAATGGAGAAAGCCATAAGACTAATCTAGGTTAGTAAAAAAATTAATAGATAAGTCTTGAGCATACTATTCATTAATCTTAAGTTCAAACTAGTTTAAGATTTCTTCATGAGTATGCGGTGCTTGCTTATTCCACTTGCATGTTTTCCATTCTATCTTAAGAATTCCAAAATCATTGAGGCTTGAGCGATTCTATTTCATGCATCTTTAGAATTTATTTTGCTCGGGACTAGCAAAAGCTTAAGTTTGGGGGTGTGATAGCGAGCAGAAATGTCGCTATTTTAGTCCCAATTTATTAGGCTTTTTTGTGTTTAATTGTGTTTTTTATTGAAAATATTTCATATATTTTGTTATTTGGTCTTTAGGAGCAGAGTTGTGGATTTTGTGGAAAAAGTGCCCAAAATGAAGCCATTCAAGCCCAATTTCCATGCTTGGGTCAAGGGGAGTCAAAAGAGGACATCCATGAAGAAAAAGCCCCAAAAGAATTGAAGTTTGCCCAAGCAAAGAAGCCCAATCTGCAGCTGGAAAGTCTGGAAAACGCCTAGCGTCGAGACGCTGTCCATTTCTTGGCCGGCAAGTCGATGACGTCACAACGTCGCGACGCTGTGCCATGTAGCGTCGCGACGCTACCCCATTTCCGAGCTTATAAAAGGCGCCCCTTGGTGCCTCATTTTAAGCATCAATCACCATTTCCTCATTCCTTTCTTTCTTTCTTTGGCTCCTTTGGAGCCTCTCTCAAGGCTTTCTAGCCTTTTGAGAGCTTTCTTAGTGGGAAAATTTTGGGGAATTTTGGGGAGCGTCCTAGGAGGCTCAAGGAGTTTTCGGAGGGACTCCAAGCATAGCAAAGGGGTCTTCTACGGTCAATTCCTTCCCTTTTATTATGCTCTTTATTATGCTTTCCATTGTAATTATTGTGAATACTTTAGCTATGAATAACTAAACCCCCATTTGGGGTCTTGAAATGAAATTATAGTTCAAATGTTGTTATAATTGCCTATCTCTAGCCCTTTGTCCTGATTATTTGTATGGATGTGCTTAATGCTTTATGCAATCTGGCCAATTGTGTACTGATCTGATTCTTAATGGAAACTCGACGGAGAGAAGTTAGGATAGATCGTAATCCATGCAACTAGTTTAATTGCCCGTCGTGACAACGGGATTAGTTGATTAAACTTAGATTCCTAAAATGAATCAGAGCGTAATAATTAATGATTTTTAATGGCGCTAAGGACACTTAGGTTGTTAAAATGAATTAATTACAATTAGGGGAGACCGACAGGAGAACCTATGTTATTAACGGAGATTCTATGAGTATAATTAGTTGGGCGACGAGATAGGACAATTGTAGCAAATGTTTAGCTAATAATTGATTTTCAAGACCCCTCTTCCCATTAGAAAACTCTTTCTCCGCATTTTATTTTTATCGATTGATCAAATTTTCTCTCTAATTGTTTTGATTTTTAATTTTCTTGATTGCATGATCTGGTCCCTAAATATTATTTATCCCAAGTATTTTTAGTGCTCTAGGAATATTTGCTTGCTTAAATTTTGCTTCGCCTCCCTGTGGATTCGATACTCGGAACTCTTCCGTTTTATATTACTTGCGATACCGTGCGCTTGCGGTAGCGACCAACAACAACTCCTTCTCACGAGGAATTGTTCTTTGATTAGTATGGGAGAGAGTGGCCTGCACGCCGACTCAATAAGCCTACCTTCTTGGGGACAAGACCGAGTGGGGGGCTGGGGACATGACAACACAAGATGGAATTCACTCCTTCCCACTTCTAGGAGAAGTAGATGAGTGTTCCCTTAAGTGGTGACTCCGGGTCTTGAACAAAGGGATCCCGCCCTCTCACTGGCCCGAGAGGGACTTTCTATTTACTGGTTGGACCATAAACAGGTTGTTCATTAGAGGAGCACTGGTACTTAAGGAGCCAGAGGTAACACAAGGGTAAAACGGTAATTTGACCCAACTGTAGTTACGAACACTCGTGAAGGATTGACTTACCGATATAGGTTTATATCCGTGGACACAGAAATGTTCTACAGTGAGAAGAGTTCAGCTGTGGGTCTTTAGTGGGATGACCCACATTTAATGAATATTGGTTAACATGATTAATGAGTTTAATCAGTTAACCTCATATCATTGGAGCTTCTGATCTGTAGGTCCATTAGGTCCCCCTGCTAGCTCGTAAAGAGTAATTAGGAACAATTATATCTTGAGAGAATTTGAATAGTTCAAATTCATATTGGGAATTAAGTTGATTGTGTGAGATACAAATTAATACAATGTATAGTGATGCATTAAAAGATAAAATCTAATTTGAGTTAAACTTTATTAAATTGAGAGATTAATATATTTGAAAGAGTTCAAATATATGTCTAATTAAATATATGGTATTTAATTAGAAGATGAATTAATTAATCACGAATTAATAAATTATTCAATTTAGTTTAAATTAAATGAGATTTAATTAAACTATAGTCTATGAGGAATTATTAGAATATGATTCTAATGAGTAATTAATTAAATATGGGTGATATTTAATTATGAAATTAATTAATTATTGGAATTAATTAATTAGTTTAATTGAATTAATTAAATGTGATTTAATTAAGTTAATTAAACTATATATTATGTGAGGAAATTACATTTAAATAAGATTTAAATGTGCATGAGATTAATTAATTAATATGATTAATTAATTGATCTTGATCTAACGGTCAAGATTGTTTCCTAACCTCACATTAGGGTTTCCTCTCTTATAAAAGGAAAGGTTATGAGAACCCTAACCCTAAGGTCTCATTCTAGTCTCCCTCACATATTCTCTCAAGAACTCTAGAGAGAATTTTTCTCTCCAAGAGTTTTCCCCAATCAAGATTAGGTAGTCCCACAACTACGTTCCTAATCTCAGATAATAGTATTCAGAGTCGTCAACAGAGGTATGTTTTTCACCGCTTAACTTTTTGCCAATGTATTGGTATTTTGTAGAACAAAATTAATTTACGAACGGTCCAATTGCTTCAGCTGTAACGGAATTGGGAATTCCAATCCTTCAGCTATTTTATGTATGAGGGGTGGCGAGTGATAAAGAATATATTAATTAATCTTGTTAATTACAGAATTCACGGTTAGCAAGTTAATTAGCACATGTTAGTGTATGGGGGTCCTCCGAGTAACCAAGAAGCTGACTAGACTAATGAAATCAGTTTAGAATAATTATTAGAGAAATCTAGGAAGCTAATCGAAATAGAATCAAGCATAAGAAATCCCAATCCAGCGATCCCTTTTTATGTTATTGAATTCCATCTTAATTCTCTTATGCATGCTTATTTCTGTCTCCTTTAATTTTTGCATTTATTTTCTTTGTTTCGCCTTGCTTTCCAAAATCCCCCTTGTTTTCATAAGCACAAAATTCTAAACCTACTAGACCCCCTTCCCTGTGTTCGACCTCGGCCACTATTGATAGCGAGCAGAAATGTCGCTATTTTAGTCCCAATTTATTGAGCTTTTTAGTGTTTTAATTGTGTTTTTAATGAAGATATTTAATATATTTTGTCATTTGGTCTCTAGGAGCAAAATTATGGATTTTGGTGAAAAAGTGCCAAAAAAGAAGTCATTTAAGCCCAAATTTCATGCTTGGGTCAAAGGGGAGTCAAATGAGGTCAACCATGAAGATGAGGCCCAAAGTAAATGGAGGGAGGCCCAAATCCGTAGGTGAAAGTTCTGGAATTCGCCTAGCGTCGAGACGATGTCCCATTTCTTGGCCGGCAAGTCGATGAGGTCACAACATCGCGATGCTGTGCCAATAGCGTCGCGACGCTGTGCCATTTTCGAGCCTATAAATAGCTCCCCTTGGATCCAGTTTCAAGCATCAATCATCATTTCTTCCATTCTTTCCTTGCTTTCTTTGGCTCCTTTGGAGCCTCTCTCAAGGCTTTCTAGCCTTTTAGAGAAATCTTTAGTGGGAAAATTTTGGGGAATTTTTGGGAGTGTTCTAGGAGGCTCAAGGGTTGAACGGAGGGACTCCAAGCGCCAGCGACGGGGTGGTCTTCGACGGTCAATTCCTTCCCTTTTATTGTGCTCTTAATTATGTTTTTCATTGTAAATTTTGTGGATATTTTAGCTATGTATAGCTAAACCCCAATTTGGGGTCTTGAAATGAAATTATAGTTGAATATTGTTATAATTGCCTATCTCTTGCCCTTTTTCCTAACTATTTGTATGGATGTGCTTAATGCTGTGTGCAATCTGGCCAATTGTGTATTGATCTGATTCTTAATGGAGACTAGACGGAGAGAAGTTAGGATAGATCATAATCCATGCAACTAGTTTAATTTCCCGTCGTGATAATGGGATTAGTTGATTAAACTTATATTCCTAAAATGAATCAGAGCGTAATAATTAACGAATTTTAATAGCGCCAAGGACACTTAGGTTGTTAAAATTGATTAATTACAATTAGGGGAGAACGACAGGAGAGCCTATGTGATTAACGGAGATTCTAGAAGTATAATTAGTTGGGCAACGAGATAGGATAATTATAGTAATTGTTTGGCTAATAATTGATTTTCAAGACCCCACTTCCTATTAAAAACTCTTTCTCCATATTTTATTTTTCTTGATTGATCAAAATTGATTTCTTTAATTGCTTTGATTTTTAAAATTCTCTTTAATTGCATGTTTTAGTCCCTAGATATTATTTCTCCCAAGTATTTTTAGTGTTCAAAGAATCTTTGCTTGCTTAATTTTCGCTTCGCCTCCCTGTGGATTCGATACTCAGAATTCTTCCGTTTTACTATTACTTGTGACGACCCGTGCGCTTGCGGATTATCGTAAACAAACAGCGAACAAGTTTTTGACGCCGTTGCCGGGGAGGCTTGATTTTTTAAGCAAATCAATTTTTCTTGACATAAAAAAGAAAGGGATAAATAGTAATTTGGGTGTAAATATTTTTTTTGTGAATATTATTTTATTTTTATTTAGTTCTTTTGATTGTTTGGGAGTGTTGCATGCGAAGACACAAGGTGGTTGAATTGTTTCCTTTAGATCTTGAAATTACCAAGACACTCAGATCTATTCGTAGAGAGAAAAGACTAACAGAAGCAATGGTCCATCAAGATGAAGCTCCCAAGGCAATCAGAGACTTTTTACAGCCAGTTCTCCCAACCGAGAATTCCAGAATCGTTTACGCCCCAATCCAAGCTAACAATTTTGAGTTGAAGACAGGACTGATTCAGATGGCGCGCGATAATTCATTTAAAGGACACCCTTCGGAGGATCCACACTCACATCTGCGATCATTCTTGGAAATATGCGGGACAGTAAAGATGAATGGAGTTCCGGCCGATGCAATAAGATTGAGGTTATTCCCATTTTCTCTACAAGACAAGGCAAAAGATTGGCTCGAATCAGTCGAGACGGGCGGTATCAGCACATGGGACGAGCTTGCCCAGGCTTTTCTGACGAAATTTTTCCCGCCTGCCAAGACCACAAAGCTCCGTACTGAGATCGGAACGTTTAGACAGCTTGACGAGGAGCAGTTGTATGAGGCATGGGAGAAATATAAGGAGATGCTTGGGCGGTGCCCACAGCATGGATACCCAGATTGGCTCCAGGTGCAATTATTTTACAATGGATTGAATCCCTCCACCAAGACAGTCCTAGACACATCAGCAGGAGGAAGTTTTCTTTCTAAGACAGTGACGGAAGCCAAGGATCTGTTAGAGGAAATGGCAGCAACCAGTTACCAGTGGCCGACCGAGAGGGGAACAATTTCAAAGAAGGCTAGAATTTATGAATTAGATGAGTCGAGTTCGTTGAAGGCACAGATGGCATCTTTTACATTCCAGTATTTTTGTAGACCATTCTTGATCATACTTTACTGATTCTTTCATGTCTATTGTTGATTTTACTTCATCTATGCGTAGCTAATCTCGTTTAGATCGTTGGATTGGGTTTATGTCTTGATTCTTAATTAGATTGGCTGAGTTTTCTGAGTTTTACTTGTTGTTCTTATTGTATTTTCATTAAGTTTTGCATGTTATCCCATTTAAACCAATACATGTGGCTAGTCTATTAGGATTGACGCCCTATGTGATTACCGCTTGTGTATTCTATCAGTTATTATTAGATAGCCATTAGTTTGAGGCAAGCCACTCTCTACGCGAGAATTCCAGAATCGTTTACGCCCCAATCCAAGCTAACAATTTTGAGTTGAAGACAGGACTGATTCAGATGGCGCGCGATAATTCATTTAAAGGACACCCTTCGGAGGATCCACACTCACATCTGCGATCATTCTTGGAAATATGCGGGACAGTAAAGATGAATGGAGTTCCGGCCGATGCAATAAGATTGAGGTTATTCCCATTTTCTCTACAAGACAAGGCAAAAGATTGGCTCGAATCAGTCGAGACGGGCGGTATCAGCACATGGGACGAGCTTGCCCAGGCTTTTCTGACGAAATTTTTCCCGCCTGCCAAGACCACAAAGCTCCGTACTGAGATCGGAACGTTTAGACAGCTTGACGAGGAGCAGTTGTATGAGGCATGGGAGAAATATAAGGAGATGCTTGGGCGGTGCCCACACCATGGATACCCAGATTGGCTCCAGGTGCAATTATTTTACAATGGATTGAATCCCTCCACCAAGACAGTCCTAGACACATCAGCAGGAGGAAGTTTTCTTTCTAAGACAGTGACGGAAGCCAAGGATCTGTTAGAGGAAATGGCAGCAACCAGTTACCAGTGGCCGACCGAGAGGGGAACAATTTCAAAGAAGGCTAGAATTTATGAATTAGATGAGTCGAGTTCGTTGAAGGCACAGATGGCATCTTTTACATTCCAGTATTTTTGTAGACCATTCTTGATCATACTTTACTGATTCTTTCATGTCTATTGTTGATTTTACTTCATCTATGCGTAGCTAATCTCGTTTAGATCGTTGGATTGGGTTTATGTCTTGATTCTTAATTAGATTGGCTGAGTTTTCTGAGTTTTACTTGTTGTTCTTATTGTATTTTCATTAAGTTTTGCATGTTATCCCATTTAAACCAATACATGTGGCTAGTCTATTAGGATTGACGCCCTATGTGATTACCGCTTGTGTATTCTATCAGTTATTATTAGATAGCCATTAGTTTGAGGCAAGCCACTCTCTACGCGAGACGACCCTTGATAAGCCTAGGTTGCACGTTAAAGGTTGTAGGAATTAGATTTCAATTGCATTTGAATTTGGTTCTTATGATTTCGGACCCACGATCCCAAAGCGGCTAGTTTAAATAGGTAGTTGCGAAATTGCTTGTTAATTAACTAGTTAGATATAATTAGTAACCGTTACAGAAGTCTCGGATGGTTGCTAAATTATGTATAAGGGGTGGCGAGCGATAAAGCTTATATTAAATAATCTTGTTAATTGCAGAATTCACGGTTAGCAAGTTAATTAACACAGGTTAGTGTAGGGGGTCCTCCGAGTAACCTAGAAGCCGACAGGACTAATGAAATCAGCATAGAACGATTATTAGAGAAAACTAGGAAGCCAACGAATTAGAATCATGCATAAGAAATCCCAATCCAACGATCCCTTTTCATGTTATTGATTCCCGTCTAATTCCTGTTTTGCATGCTTAAGTTTTCTGTCATTTAAAATTCAGCATTTAATTATTTTATTATTTTTGCTTGTCCTTCATCACAAAAATCCCGCCATCTTTATAAGCATGAAATTCTGCAATTGCTAGATCCTCATTCCCTGTGTTCGACCTCGACCACTATTTCTTCGGAATAGTTGTAGTGCCGTGGATTTTAAATTTATTTGGCGAGCCCTGCGACAGGATTTCGTCAAATTGGCGTCGTTGGCAGGGAAGGGCGTTTTCTAGTGTTTATGGGATTTTGTGTTCTTTTTTTTGCTTTTTATGTTTTCTTTTTGCAGAGCTTAACGATGAAATCAGCATAGCCTTGGCGTGCTAATCCCATTGTCGAGCAAAGGATGCATTACCTTGCAACTCTTGATCCAAATCATTTCTCATCTCTTGGAGACCTCGAAGTCACAAGAGAAATCATATACATTTCCCAAGCACCTGAGTAATACTTTCACAAGTACCGGGATCGCCTCAATGGGTTATGTTCACTTCCTCATACCCCATTGTCTGAGGAGTCCTTGTTGTTGCACTTCATTGAAGGATTATCACCCGATGACAGAAGGATGTTGGATATAACAAGTGGCGGGGATGCACTAGACAAAACACCCAGTGAGGCTAGAGAGATAATTTCGAGCTTGGCAACGTATGTTGGACTCATCATATTTGTAACGCTCTGCATTTCATAATCAAGCACTTTTGGGTGTTTAATTGAGCGTTCTTATTCTAATTTGAAAAAATTAGAATTTAAGCTTAGTCTTGGCTCGTTAAATTAAATTTGAATAATTTAGGGAAAAGAGATTTTTAATTAAATCTTTAATTCCTAAGTTTGGAGGTTTAATATTCGATATTTATTTTAAATCTCAAAAGACCCAAATCCCAAATAAATTAGGCTATTCTCTTTACCCAAATCTTTTAGGAGTTACAATTGGGATTTTAAATAAGATCCTAGATAAGATCCAACTCTTAATTTAATTGGGTTTCTTTCTTGGTTGTGTTTAAAAGAAATCAAGAAAAAGAAAATAAAGGAAAAAAAGAAAATAGTTGGAGCTCTAATCTTCTTCTCCTTCTCTTTTGCGTGAAGCCGTCTAGCCCCCCCCCCCCCCCCGCGTGCGTTTGCCGCCCAGCTCGTGCATGCCGCCGATCGAAGCCCAGCCGCCGTTCAATCCAGCCACCACGAGCAACCTCGATCGAAGCCTCGTCGTCGTCTCTCCCTCTTCTTCCGCGCGCGCCGTCGTCTATGAAACCCACGAGTTTGGTTCCTTTGTCTCCTTCAACCCGCGCGTAAGTCTTCTCTTCATTCCTCTCTCGTTTTCTCCCTTTCACGAGCAGTTCCGGCCCCTTCCACCTTCCCCACGTGAGTGGTTGATTTCATCTTCTCTTGCAGTGCCAGTGATCCACGTGAATCCAACGTTTGGGCATCTCGTTCTTCTTGCTTCAACGAAAGCGCGCGTTTCCTCTCCCTCTTGTTTTCCTTGATCGAAACTCGCGCGATACTAGAGCAATTTCTTGTTAAGCAACCTTATACCCGCGACCAGCAATAATTGCACGTGGTTGGCGCGATTTCCATCCCTTATTTATCGTTGAAGGGCGTTCTTGGTAAGTTTTGCTTGAGCCCACACTCTTTAGACTTCGAATTTGAGTTACCCATAACCCAAATGGCCTAAATATGGTTTACCCATGCTTATTCGAATTCAAATTTGGATTACTCATTCGTTATCAACTTCAAAATTGCAGGATTAGGTGTATTCGGTTGCTGTTCAACGAGCGTTTGATCTCAAAGATCGTGTTCAGCAAATACCCACAACCTGGAAGGCCTTGATTTTGGTTACCTATAACCCGGTGACTTGGGATCTTGGTTGTTGGGTCGTTTCGAACACAAATCAGCTTGTATTCGAGGTTGTTTGAGTGTTGAACGGTAAATTCCAACACCCTTTACCTTCCTTTATTAAGTCTCTTTGGTGTTGTTTATCAATTCCTAACCCTTAGAAGTCGTTGCTTGTAGTTTTAGCTCTTTTAGACTCTTCCGGTTGAGAATCAAGTGGTTTTGGAGCTCCGTTGGTGTGTTTAGGATTGCTTAGAAGCGCTTTATAGGTAAGTAGTTCTTACCTGTTGAAGTCTGTTTGATTGCATGATGCACACTACTTGTTTACTCACCTTATAACTATTCTCTTGCTTCTTGCTTATTGCTTCTATGATTATATACATGTTTTGCTTCTTGCTTTTATGTTTATGTATATATGAAATCTTCGAATAGCATGAACTGTTGTTATGTGGCGATTGGTTGTTAAGCATGCTAGATTTGTTGTGCGTTCATGGGTAGGAATGAGTCGAGAGCATGTTGTTGTATGTATAAGCTTGGTGGGCATAGTACATGAATCTAGAAGCATGATGCAGGACATATCATTCTAGGTAGTTTGGTGTGGTATGTATATGCTTGGTGGGCATAGTACATGAGTCTGTCGTATATGCTTGGTGGGCATAGTACATGAGTCTAGAAGCATGTTGCAGGGCATATGCATTCTAGGTAGTTGTGAGAAAGAGGTCAGGGACCTAAATGTGAAAGAAAGTCAAGTTGGGTGAATGTCAGTGCACCTCGGGTACAAATGGTCGAGGGGTGGCATGTCACCATTAGTTTAAGAGGAGCATCGAGGCCTTGGGTACAAATGGTCAAGGGTTAGTGTGATGAATCTAGAAAGAAAGTATTGGGCATCTGGGAAAGGGCCAATACGTTGATAAGTCATCGGTGCACCTTGGGTACAAATGGTCAAGGGGAGATGCACAGTTTGAGGCCTTGGGTACAAATGGTCAAGGATCGAATGTCGAGCTCTGTAGAAAGCATTGTGGCCCTGGGTACAAATGGTCAGGGGACAGTGCGACTTGAAGGGTTAGTCTTGGAGAGCTTTGTAGGGGCTAAGAGTGTTGGAAGTCATCGGTGCACCTTGGGTACAATGGCCAAGGGGCGATGAACAGTTCGAGGCCTTAGGTACAAATGGTCAAGGGTCGAATGCCGAGTTTCATAGAGAGCATTGTGGTCGTGGGTACAAATGGTCAGGGGACAGTGCGGCTCAAAGGGGTTAGTCTTGGAGAGCCAAATGAGGGCTAAATAAGTTTGATGAGTAAGCTAGTGGAGCATGAGCTGTAGTGAGATGCATTAGAAACTTGCATGAGTTTTGGCCTAGGTGAGTCATTCATTTTTATTCACTTTCTAAGCATGTTGTTGTGGCTATAGCTTTGAAAACATGTTGTTTGCGCATGAAAAGCATGTTGTTTGTTGGTTGTTGTGTGATGGCTTTTCCAGTAGGGGCTGCTTACCAGTACCGTGGTTGTACTAACCCCCTCCCCTTCTTTCCCCCAACATTTTAGGTTATGCAGGTTATGAGGATTGCGTTGATCGTGGTGATGCTGAGGAGGTGCTTGAGGAAGGACCATTACTAGTTCGTGTTGCTTTCTCTTTTATTTTCAATTTGATAGGGTAGTTGTGGTTCGTATGGTTGGACAACTGTTTGTCCTCTTTGGCTAGTTCTGAAATTCCTCTTGTTGAACTCTAGGCTTAGTGGAGTTGGTTTTAATAAACTCTATCTCCTATTTCCGCTTATAGTAATTAAGTTTGTTTCAAATAAACTAAAGTTGTAGTTAGGTGTGCTTAGTTGATTTTTTTGTTGTGGATGCCCTACTTATTTGATTTATGTTATTGTGAGATCTGACTCGCTTCTTTTGTGGAAGTTTGAGTTCTGCTATGTATCTGTGGTGTTGTGGAGTGTAGTCGTGGGTTGTTTGACATATAGAAGTGTTATTTTGTGTTTAGCAGGTCTTTGGAAAATTTCTGGTTTAGTCCGTTGTATGCTGATATGCTATCGAAATTTTCGGAGCACTCGATTAGTTTTGTCATAAGTTAGTAATGTCATTAGGTTAATAGCTTATAAAAACTTGGGACGTTACAATATTTCAAGCACGAAAGGTAAATTCTTCTGATAGCCAAGATTTTGAGCAACAACAAGAAGGTAAGTCTAATAAGGTTAGTGAGCTTGAGCTTGAACCTTGTTTAGATTCTAAGTCTGATTCATGTGATATGTCATGCATGATAGGAGAAATGGAAATAGATGATGAGTTAGATTTGGTTGATTCTATGCAAAACTCTATTTCCCCTAAGCTTATTAATTTTGATTTGCATGAGCTAGACTTAGTGATTCCGATTGTTGACCAGTCTGTTGCTCATTATAAAGGTGTCTTGATCAGTATGTTGGAGATGATGATGGATTATTTGTTTAAATTTTCTCATGCCTTGCACTCTTTATGCAAGTTTAATTTATCTATGCAGGAGCAAATAAAAAAGAAGAAAAATAAAAAGGATGCACAGAAAATCAAAGAGATTGATTTCAGATGAGAAGAGAGGAGAGCATGGTCGAGCAAACGACCTTAAACATTTGCACCCTATAATTTCACTGCTTTCTGTCTTTTCAATTCTTAGATAGGTTTATTTTTATTAGATGCTTTTATGCTTGTTTTCTTGTTTTTGTCTTTTAGTAATGGTGGGTACCAAAGCGATGCCTCTTTATTTATAAGAAAATATGATTCACCACCCATGAGCGCAATATTCAGGGAAGTTCTACTCTTTCCCTATGCATTGTCTTAATTCTTCACGATTTATTACATTGAGGGCAATGTAAATTTTAGGTTGGGGGTGGGGAATGATACTTTATATTTCTGTTGGGCCTTGAGCATTTGAGCGTCAGGCCCGCATTTGTGCTTAATGAATGTCTTGCATGCTTGTTGTGTATATGCTTGTTTAAGTGATGATGATTTCCTAGGATTGACTCAAACTTTTTTGAAAATTTATTGCTTTCGATGAGTTGTGACCGAGAGTGTTAAAAAAAAGGAGCCTTTTTAAAACTTTTCTTGGATATGTCTTGCACATGTTGGGTGTCTATATTGCTTTAAAGTAGGACTTGAATGCTTAGGAGCGAGTTACTTAGCTCATATTCTTGTTCTCACCCCGATAGGTGTAAGTTTAAGCAAGGAAGTCTTAATTTTTTGCAAAATAGTGTGTGGAGTCTTTCTAAGGAGAGAAAAAGAAAATATATCAGCAAAAAAAAAAAAAAAAAAAGAGTGGGGAAAATAAGTAGTGAGCGCAACCAAAAGAAAAATCATATGCTGGTCATTTTTATTTTTATTTTGAAAGAAAAAGCATGCTTGCATTGAGCATAAACGCTTAGGGGTAAAAAGAGCTACATGTGGCGTGATCAATTAGGCCAACCAAGAGTAAAACTCGGGTTATGGGTCCCTGCACTGTAGTGTGAAAGCTAGTGCCCCATCCAAAAGAAATGCAAAAAGAAAAAGAAAAAGAAAAAAAAGAGAAAAAAGGAAAAACAAAAGAAAAAAAAAAGAGAGAGAAAGAAAAATAAAAGAAAAAGGAATTCCTTGATTAGGCACCTAAGCAAGAGGAAGCAACCTAGTTTGTTCCATTTGGGCCTTTTAGCAAGAGCTTAGTGCCAATGTAGGGGGAAGATGGGATGAGAGTCAAGTAAGCCAATCTCGGGCTAGTAAAGTCTTCTTTAGGAAGGATGAAACTCTCTAGTGCATGATAAATTAGAAAATTTTGATTTGTCTCCTCATTTATCTCTCTTACGAATGTCTCTTGATTGCTTTAGTTTTTGGAGTATTTGAGTCTTGAGGATTAAATTAGTTTTCGATTATATGCACAACGTCTTTCTCTTCGGTCTGTGTGTGCCTGCTCGGGGACTAGCAAGATTTAGGTTGGGGGTATTTGATAGGACCGAAATAGTCCTATTTTATCACCTCTAATCTAAGCTTTTTAGAGTTATTTTATGCTTTACTTGTCTTATTTGCACGATAATTAAGCTTAGGCTATGTTGGGAGCTGATAACGCTAATTGGTGTTAATTTGTGCCAATTACGGAGTTTTGGAGCCATCTCGGTGTCTTGGACGAGGAGGAGGTGAAAAGACCCAATTGTGTTGATGCGGGCCTGAAGAATGACAACAAAAGCTGAAGATTGAAGCCCCGTACCGAGAAGAAGTGAGACAAGACCGAGAATTAAAGCAAGAAGTCGAGATTCAAGGCTGACGTCGAGACGCTGCACCTTGGCGTCTCGATGCCGACGCGAAAATTGGCCGGAGTGAAAAGTTCGTAGTGTCTCAACACTGCCCTGTGCGTCTCGACGCCGCTGTATTTTCTATAAATATGCAGCCTCGGTTTAGTCCGTCGTTAGGTTAGAATTTTGGTCTCTTTACGATTTCCTTTGTCCCTTTTATATTCCAGCATTGTTGTAGACCATTATTGATCATATTTTATGGATTCTTTCATGTCTATTGTTGATTTTACTTCATGTATGCGTAGCTAGTAGGTTGAGGCAAGCCACTCTCTATGCGAGACGACCCTTAATAGGCCTAGGATGCACGTCAAAGGTTGTAGGAATTAGATTTCCATTGCATTTGAATTTGGTTCTTACGATTCCGGACCCACGATCCCAAAGCGACTAGTTTAAATAGGTAGTTGTGAAATTGCTTGTTAATTAACTAGTTAGATATAATTAGTAACCGTTGCAGAGGTCTCGGATGGTTGCTAAATTATGTATAAGGGGTGGCGAGCGATAAAGCTTATATTAATTAATCTTGTTAATTGAATAATTCACGGTTAGGAAGTTAATTAACACAGGTTAGTGTAGGGGGGTCCTCCGAGTAACCCAGAAGCCGATCGAACTAATGAAATAAGCATAGAACGATTATTAGAGAAAACTAGGAAGCCAACGAATTAGAATCAAGCATAAGAAATCCCAATCCAACGATCCATTTTCATGTTATTGATTCCCGTCTAATTCCTGTTTTGCATGCTTAAGTTTTCTGTCATTTAAAAATCAGCATTTAATTATTTTATTATATTTGTTTGTCCTTCATCACAAAAATCCCCCCATCTTTATAAGCACGAAATTCTGCACTTGTTAGATCCCCCTTCCCTCTGTTCGACCCCGACCACTATTTCTACAGAATAGTTGTAGTGCCGTGGATTATAAATTTATTTGGCGAGCCCCGCGACAGGCTTCCGTCAGAGGGCAATGTAAATTTTAGGTTGGGGGTGCGGAATTATACTTTATATTTTTGTTGGGCCTTGAGCGTCTGAGCATCAGGCTAGCGTTTGTGCTTAATGAATGTCTTACAAGCTTGTTGTGTATGTGCTTGTTTAAGTGGTGATGATTTCCTAGGATTGACTCAAATTTTTTTGAACATTTATTGCTTTCGATGAGTTGTGACCGAGAGTGTTCAAAAAAGGAGCCTTTTTAAATTTTTTCTTGGATATTTCTTGCACTTGTTGGCTGTATTTCTTGCTTTAAAGTAGGACTTGAATGCTTAGGAGCGAGTTACTTAGCACATATTCCTGTTGTCAACCCGATAGGTGTAAGGTTAAGTGAGAAAGTATAAATTTTTGGCAAAATAGTGTGTGGAGTCTTGCTTAGGAGAGAAAAATAAAATATGCCTGTAAGAAAAAAGAGTGGAAAAATAAGTCAGTGAGCGTGAGCCAAAAAGAAAAATCATATGCTCGTCATTTATTTATTTTGAATGAAAAATCATGTTTGCATTGAGCTTAAACGCTTAAGGGTAAAAAGAGCTACCTACAGTGTGATCAATTAGGCCAACCAAGGGTTAGACTCGGGTTATGGGTCCCTGCATTGTAGTGTGGAAGCTAGTGCCCCATCCAAAAGAAATGCAAAAGAACAGAAAAGAAAAGAAAAAAGAAAAGTAAAAGAAAAAAAAAAGAAAAAAAAGGAATTCCTTGATCAGGCAGCTAAGCAAGAGGAAGCAACCTAGTTTGTTCCATTTGGGCCTTTGAAGCAAGACCTTAGTGCCAGTGTTGGGGGAATATGGGATGAGAGTCATGTAAACCAATCTCGGGCTAGTAAAGTCTTCTTTAGGTGGGATGGAGCTCTCTTGTGCAAGATAATCTTTGAAAAAATTTGATTTATCTGTGTTGGGTTTTATGCCCTAAAACTCGTAGATAGTAAATGAAACAAATTAATCGATCTCAATAAAGCGTTATTTGAGTAATTCAATAATTTGGTTATTGAATAATCGAGTTTGCATTAATAAACCATAAATCCAATAAACTAAGATCCAAGGTTGTTTAAATGAAACTTGGACTAGTATGTGGGGACATACGGGGATCGGTGTCCAAGTAACAACCTAAAAGGTCTATAGTATAGGGATAAGGCTGGATACCTTATCCTGGTGACACTATGTGATACAACCCACCTTGTATACGATACAGATGCAATGACCCAAAGCATCCGTGTAGGAGACATGCGGGTGGGGGTATCCTATGCAATGAGTTTGCATAAGACCGGACCGCGAAATAGTTACCACTAGATGTAACGCCGTTAACTAGTTTAGGTTTCTATTTCAATAGGATGACCTGGGTAACTCAATCCCAATCCTGAATCTGTTATGAACCCCTTTCAGGAGGGATTGTCCTTAGATATGTATGGGTGAGAGTGGCCAATTCGCCGACTCGATAAGCCTACCATTTCAGGGGCAAGACCGAATGGGGCTGGGAACATAATAGTACAAGATGGAATTCACTCCTTCCCCTATTGGGGTAAGTAGATGTGTGTTCCCTTAAGGGCTGATTCCAGGACTTGAACAAAGGCGCGCCGTCCTCTCCTGGCCCGAGAGGAACTCCTGTTTAGTGGTTGGACCCTAAATAACTTGTTCATTAGAGGGATCAGCAATACTTAAGGAACCAGAGGTAAACCAGGGGTAAAATGGTAATTTGACCCAACTGGTGTTACGAACACACGTGAAGGATTGACTTACTGCATTGGTCAATATCCGTCGACACAGAAATATTCTACGATGAGAAGAGTGCAGCTGTGGGTCTTTAGTGTAGTGACCCACAGTTAACGAATGTTGACTAACTTTGTGAATGAGTTTGGCCAATTAGTCTCATATCGTTGGAGCTTCTGATCTGTAGGTCCATTAGGTCCCACTGGTAGCTCGTAAAGAGACTTGAGGCAATTAAGTATAAATTGTAAATTGAAAGTGTTCAATTTATTTGGGGAATCGTATAATATATATTGATGCATTATAATATAAAGTTTATGAAACTTTATAATATAATTTTTGAATTAATTTCAAAAATTAATTCTTGAGAGAAAATATTTGAAAGTGTTCAAATAAATTTAATATGAATTGGATTCATATTAATTTTAATAAAATCCCTAAGATTAAATATATGATATTTAATTGGGTAATTAATTAATTATGGAATTAATTAATTATTTATTAAAATTAAAGACCTTTTCCTATTAGGAAAGAAAATATTTGAAAGAGTTCAAATAAATTTAATATGAATTGGATTCATATTAATTTTAATTTTAATAAAATCCCTAAGATTAAATATATGATATTTAATTGGGAAATTAATTAATTAAGGAGTTAATTATTTATTTATTAATATTAGAGTTCAAATAAATTTAATATGAATTACACCACAAACATGCATACTTGCATGTAATGTTGTTTGAACACCTAGCTTCCACTTTCACCCTTAAGACCACCATGTGTCTTGCATCTTGAGGCTTCTTCTTGCATGGATTCTCTCTATAAGTAGAAGAAGAATCAAATTGGAGAGAGATAGAGCATTTACCTTAATGTTATGCTGCTGAATTTCTTCCTCAATCACTCTCTCATCTCATATCTCCATAGAGCTTGAACCTTCAAGCATTCCCTTCCCATTCCCTATCACTATAGACTCCCACAAGTCGTTCTCGGCCCGGAGAATAGTAGGGAAGACTCTAAAGGTTGTCCAAGAGAAGTTGGAGAAGGAAAACACCACAAGGAGTACCTCATTTGTGAGCTACAAAGGTTGGTTTTCTCTAAACTCTCTTTACTGTCTTTTATAGAACATGCATGCTTTAGGAGCAAAACTGTATGTCTTAAGTGCTTTCGATCTTCAATTGCTTCCGCATGTGTAATATGTACACCTTCAATTGGTATCAGAGCATGATTAGAGCACTTAAGTCGTTTTAATTTTGCTGTGGTGGGTACCATTTTGAAATTGAATTTTCTGTGTGCTAAAATGGAAGTGTTCTGGTTTGGAAATTTTTTGAGCCTTTAATTCTTCATGAATTTGTAATTGCTCGGAAATGTAAGAGCGTTAATGTGTGTACTAGAGTCTGTAATTTTTATAGAGTCATTAGAGTCCATATAGGCTGTTAAATTGAAGCAGAACGGGAGAAGACGCAGCAGAAAACAGCAGCAGAATGCTGCTGTTCGTGACAGCGTCGGGACGCTCTTCAAGTAGCGTCCCGACGCTGATGAAGAAAAATTCCAGCAGCCCAGATTTTTCCAGATTCTGGTTCGGTTCAGCTGCTGTCCTTGGTCCGGTTCGGTTTGCCTGCAGCTGGTTCAGCCCCTATTCACTTATTTGAAGGCCGGTTCACTCCTTGGAGGTTGGTTCGGGTCGGTTTGTGAAGCTCGGGATTGATTCAAGCAATTTTTATTAATTATTATTGTAATAATTAGTTAATTGTTTGTTTTAAATTGCCAAACCATTCCATTTTAGTTTGATTTAATTTCTTTATGCATTTTGAATGTATGATTTAATTAAATGGATGTATGTGCATTATGAGCATGCCATATAGTTTAAAATCCCACCATAGGAAAGCATGTTCATGCATTTTTAATTTTAATAAGTGTTATTAATAGTTTAAATGCATGAGGGAAATTTCATGTTTAAATTGATATAAATGTTGTATTGATTTAGGGAGATTCATGCTTGAATGGTTAATTAAAATTGATTAATTGATATAAAAGTTATATTAATCAAAAGATAAAATTAACCTAGCATGAAGCATGAAATTTCCTTAGAATTTTGTTTATAAGAGTTATATTCAAAAGGCAAGTTTGTTATAGTTTAGATTTATAATTGTTATAAATCACATAGAAATTTAAAATCTATAATAAAGAAAAAGGTGCATGCTCACTTAGGGTTAATTTGATCCAACTCTCGATCGATTTCAATTAGATTCAAATAGGTCGATAAGCTTGTAAAACATAGGTTACAAGAGAACTCACCCGACGAGATGCTGTCTAAGGCTGGAGGTATTTAAGTTGACGGTTTACGGAACACCTCCTACCTGGGCATCGAGTTGGTTCTTGAGTTAAAGTTAACCCAGTTTTATGAGCATGCACGTGTGTGATGTGAGGTTTTAATCGTTATCACCTAGACATCGTAAGATTAAATGAACTTAGACTTAGGGTTATTCAATTAGCCGGAATTCGCCTAAGTATAAGTATGCCCAAAACCGTTTAAAATACTTAGTGGGAGGGGAGAGATATATCAAATCCATTTCCCTTTCACGTTCTCCCTTTTGTTCAAAGGTGAGATTTATGCTTGGCCTCGTGTTGATTATACCTCAACTGCTCCATTCGGAAGGTGTTTGCATAAATCAATAACAAGGTGAATGGAGAAAGTATTTATAGTAAGTGAGTGAAGGAAGTGTGTCAACACATCCTGCGGTCTCCTCCGTTAGGTTGCACCGTGAGATTTCCATGTTGCGCCTGCTTGTATGCCCTGGAGCTACTAACCATTCGGAGGGTTGTAACATGGAGATCGGAACAACGCAAACTCCAGAGATGGATAGGATTACTTAGGACCATTTCCAACATTAGCTTTTCCATTCGGTAGCATTGTTGGGGCCGTTCTCTGTAATCTTAAAACGGCGGGTCACACTTACAAGGGTTACTAAGTGTTAGTAAATTCCTGACCAAACGTAACGATAACTAAACAACCATAGGAATAAGAGTTATTCTGGGATTAGTATTTAGTCAAGAACGTCTTGGTTTGGTGAAGGAGTAATTGACTGCCCCTCGGTAGCGGTTGCTCTAACTCACTAAAGTATCGTTGCAAAATAATAATCCTGGGTACATTATTACTTTTGCTAAAACCTGATTGGATTCTGTCTAAAAATGGTTAATAAGCAATTTCTAATAGTTTTGTTTAATTTTTCAGCATGTCTAGCTCATTAGTACAATTACTCGCTTCGGATAAGCTTAACAGGGATAACTATGGAACTTGGAAGTCTAATCTGAATACAATACTAGTAATCGAGGATCTTAGATTTGTCCTTACCGAAGAGTGTCCACCTAACCCTGGCTCGTCAACAAACCGAATTGTTCGGGAAACATATGAGAAATGGACTCGAGCAAATGATAAAGCAAGAGTCTATATTTTAGCAAGCATTTCGGATGTCTTGTCTAAAAAGCACGAGAGGATGGTCACCGCAAGGGAGATCATGACTTCGTTGCAAGGTATGTTTGGAAAACCGTCCTCGCAAATCAGGCACGAAGCTCTCGAGAATGTTTACAATTCCCGAATGAAGGAAGGTGCTTCAGTTAGGGAACATGTTTTGAACATGATGGTTCAGTTTAACATTGCTGAAGTAAACGGTGCTACCATTGACGAGGGTAGTCAAGTAAGTTTCATAATGGAGTCTCTTCCGAAGAGGTTCATTCAGTTCAGGACAAACGCTGTCATGAACAAAATAGACTTTAACTTGACCACTTTGCTAAACGAGCTTCAGACTTACCAAAGTCTTACTAAGAGAGGACATGAAGGGGAGGCAAATGTTGCCACAACCAAGAGGTTCCAAAAGGGATCTTCCTCAGGAACAAAGTCTGCACCTTCCACTTCAAAGAATAAGAGTATTCAGATGAAGAAAAAGAAGGTAAAAGGGAAAGGAAAAGCTCCAATGGGAGGCAAGGCAAAAGCTGCAGAAAAAGGAAAGTGTTTCCATTGTAATGTAGACGGACATTGGAAACGCAACTATCCCAAGTACCTTGCGGAAAAGAAGGCTGAAAAAGAAAAACAAGGTAAATATGACTTGCTCGTTATCGAAACATGTTTAGTTGAGCAAGATAGCTCTGCCTGGATATTAGATTCAGGAGCGACTAACAATGTATGCTCTTCTTTACAGGAAATTAGTTCCTGGCATATGCTGGAAGACGGCGAAGTAACTCTCAAAGTTGGAACTGGAGAGGTCGTCTCAGCTAGAGCTTCTGGAACTCTCAAGTTGTCTTTTGGAGATAGATTTTTACTACTTGAAAATGTCTTGTACGTTCCCGATATAAAAAGGAACTTAATTTCTATCTCTTGTTTAATTGAACATGAATACCAAGTATCTTTTGATATTAATAAAGTGTTTGTTAACAAAAGAGGTACGCATATATGTTCTGCAAAACTTGAAAGCAACTTATACGTGTTAAGGCCAATTCAAGTTAAAGCTATTTTTAATACGAAAATGTTTAAAGTAGCGGAAACTCAAAACAAAAGGCGAAAAGTTTCTCCTAATACCTATCTTTGGCACTTGAGATTAGGCCACATAAATCACAATAGGATTGAAAGATTGGTAAAGAGTGGACTACTAAACCAGTTAGAAGATGACTCGTTACCACCATGTGAGTCCTGCCTCGAGGGAAAAATGACCAAACGACCTTTTTCAGAAAAAGGTTATAGGGCCAAAGAACCTTTGGAACTCGTGCATTCGGATCTCTGTGGTCCTATGAATGTCAAAGCACGAGGAGGGTATGAATATTTCGTCAGCTTTATTGATGATTATTCAAGGTATGGCTATCTTTACTTAATGCATCATAAGTCTGAAGTCCTTGAAAAGTTCAAAGAGTACAAGACTGAGGTTGAGAACCAATTAGGTAAAATGATTAAAACACTACGATCAGATCGAGGTGGAGAATATATGGACTTACAATTCCAAGACTATTTGATAGAACATGGAATTACGTCTCAACTCTCAGCCCCTGCTACACCACAACAAAATGGTGTATCAGAGAGGAGAAACTGAACTCTGTTAGACATGGTTCGATCAATGATGAGCTATGCTCAGTTGCCTGATTCGTTCTGGGGATATGCAGTTGAGACTGCCGTATACATTTTGAACATGGTTCCCTCTAAGAGTGTTTCTGAAACACCCTATGAGCTATGGAAAGGGCGTAAAGGTAGTTTACGTCACTTCAGTATTTGGGGATGCCCGGCACACGTGTTGGTGCAAAACCCAAAGAAATTGGAACGACGTTCAAAACTGTGCCTGTTTGTAGGATATCCTAAAGAAACGAAAGGTGGTCTATTTTACGACCCTCAGGATAATAAAGTGATTGTATCGACAAACGCTACTTTTCTTGAGGAAGATCACATAAAAGATCATCGACCTCGCAGTAAACTAGTATTAGATGAGATTTCAAGAAAAACTACAAAAGAATCTACAAAAGTTGTAGATCAAGCTAGTCCATCAAAAGTTGTTGATCAAACACATCCATGTCAAATAGTGAGAGAGCCTCGACGTAGTGGGAGGGTTATAATACAACCCGACCGCTACATGGGTTTAACAGAAACTCAAAACATCATATCTGATGATGGTGTAGAGGATCCATTGTCCTTTAATCAGGCAATGAATGATGTTGATAAGGACCAGTGGATCAAAGCCATGGATCTCGAAATGGAGTCAATGTACTTCAATTCGGTCTGGGAACTTGTAGAACAACCGGATGGGGTAAAACCTATTGGTTGCAAATGGATCTACAAGAGAAAACGAGACCAAGCCGGTAAGGTTCAAACCTTTAAAGCTCGACTCGTGGCAAAGGGTTTTACCTAGCGGGAAGGAGTTGATTATGAAGAAACTTTTTCCCCTGTTGCCATGCTTAAGTCGATTAGAATACTCTTATCCATTGCCACATACTATGATTATGAAATATGGCAAATGGATGTCAAGACAGCCTTTTTGAACGGCAATCTTGAAGAGACTATCTATATGGCTCAACCAGAGGGATTTATAGTCCAGGGTGATGAGCAAAAGGTTTGCAAACTTAAACGATCCATTTATGGATTAAAACAAGCATCAAGATCCTGGAATATACGTTTTGACACTGCGATCAAAACGTATGGCTTTGAGCAGAATGTTGACGAACCTTGTGTTTACAAGAAAATCGTCAAAAACACTGTAGCTTTTCTAGTTCTATACGTAGATGATATCCTACTTATTGGGAATAATGTAGGATTCCTGACTGACATAAAACAATGGCTAGCGACTCAATTCCAAATGAAAGATTTGGGTGAGGCTCAATTTGTTCTGGGCATTCAAATCATTAGAAATAGAAAGAACAAAACGCTAGCACTGTCTTAAGCATCATATATCGACAAAATGTTGATACGATATTCGATGCAGAACTCCAAGAAAGGGTTATTACCTTTTAGGCACGGGGTTCATCTGTCAAAGGAACAAAGTCCTAAGACACCTCAAGAAGTTGAGGAAATGAGACGTATTCCCTATGCATCAGCAGTTGGTAGTTTGATGTATGCAATGTTGTGTACCAGACCCGACATATGCTATGCCGTAGGAATTGTCAGCAGATATCAGTCCAATCCTGGACATGCGCATTGGACTGCCGTTAAAAACATCCTTAAGTATCTAAGGAGAACTAGGGATTATACGCTCGTGTATGGAGCTAAGGATCTGATCCTTACAGGATACACTGACTCTGATTTTCAGACCGATATAGATTCAAGAAAATCAACATCGGGATCTGTGTTTACTCTAAATGGAGGAGCAATAGTATGGAGGAGTATTAAGCAAGGTTGCATTGCTGACTCTATCATGGAAGCAGAGTACGTAGCCGCCTGCGAAGCAGCAAAAAAGGCAGTATGGCTAAGAAAATTCCTAATAGAGTTGGAAATTGTTCCAAATATGCAACTGCCTATCACCCTCTATTGTGATAACAGTGGAGCAGTTGCAAACTCTAAGGAACCTCGAAGTCACAAGCGAGGAAAGCATATTGAGCGCAAATACCATCTCATCAGGGAGATCGTGCAACGAGGAGATGTGATCGTCACGCAGATTGCTTCGGAGCACAACATAGCTGATCCGTTTACAAAACCCCTCACGGCTAAAGTATTTGAGGGTCACCTAGTTAATCTAGGTTTACGAGCTTTGTTAGACTAGGGCAAGTGGGAGAAATGTAAGGGTATGGATGATGCCCTAGTTTATTGTCTTTATACTTCTCTCACACCTAACTTCATGTACCCCACTAGAGTTTCTAGTCCAAGTGGGAGTTTGTTGGGTTTAATGTCCTATAAACTCGTAGTTTGTAAATCATTAAACATATTCTATTTTCAATAAAGACGTTATTGAGGTTATTCAGTAAAAGATGTTATTGAATATATACATTGTGAATGATTAACCTAAATCCAATAAACTAAGATCCTTGACTATAAAATGAATACTCGAACTATATGTAGGGACATATCGTAGGATCAAGTTCAAGTTTATAGTCAAAATAGTCTATAGTATAAGGATACGGTTGGGTGCCTTATCCTGGTGACACTATGGACGCGGCCCACTTTGTATTAAGTACAAACGATGAGATCCTAAGTCGTTCATGTGGAGACATGCGAGTGGGGGCGTCCTATGCAATGAGTTTGCATAAGACAGGACCACGAAATAAGTCACTTTCTCTTTATAATGCCGTTTACCGTAGAAACTGACTATTTCTCATAGATGACCTAGGTAACTCGTTCTTAATCCTGAGCGAGCTATGAACTCCTGTTTATACGAGATTATCCTTTGATCTACATGGGTGAGAGTGGCCAGCATCGCCGACTCAACAAGCCTACCATTTTGGGGATAAGATCGAATAGATAGCTGGGGACATAGTTTCGCAAGACGGAATTCACTCCTACCCTTTTCAGGGATAGCAGAGAGGTTGTTCTCTTAAGTACTAACTCCAGGACTTGAACAAGAGGCCCCACCCTCTCGTTGGATCGAGAGGGACTTAGGTTTGATGGTTGGACCACAAACCGATTGTTCATTAGAGGATTAGTGGAACTTAAGGAACAAGAAGTACTATAGGGGTAAAACGGTTATTTGACCTAGCTATAGCTACGAACAACCTGTGAAGGAACGACTTACTGAACATGGTTAAATCAAGTGGACGGAAATATATCTATAGTGAGGGGAGTGCAACTATCGGGCTATAGTGGAGTGTCCCGGTAGTTAACGAATGTTGGCTAGCTTGAATAATGAGATTAGTCGGTTAGTCTCGAATCGTTGGAGCCCATGATCTATAGGTCCATTAGGTCCCCCTACTAGCTCATATCGGAATATAGCCTAGAACAAATTGATAGGATTCTTTGAATTGTTCAAAGTCGGGAAAAAGGGTATTATCGTAAAATTGTGTTTGACACAATAATTTAATTATGAATTAAATTAGAAAATGAGAGATAAAGTATTTAAAAGGGTTTTAAATACTATATACATGAATTAAGATTCATATATAAAAGATGCACAATATTAAGGTGATTAACTTGCTTAATGATTTATAATCAATTGGGCAAGGTTCAAATATGATCTTATATATTAATGTCACATTTAGAATTGATATTAATATCATAAATGAATATTTGAAATCTGATTTTGAATCATGGTAAGTGGAAAATGATGTAATTCCACTCTTGCATGAAGATTCAAAGTGGAATTACACCACAAACATGCATACTTGCATGTAATGTTGTTTGAACACCTAGCTTCCACTTTCACCCTTAAGACCACCATGTGTCCTGCATCTTGAGGCTTCTTCTTGCATGGATTCTCTCTATAAGTAGAAGAAGAATCAGATTGGAGAGAGATAGAGCATTTACCTTAATGTTATGCTGCTGAATTTCTTCCTCAATCACTCTCTCATCTCATATCTCCATAGAGCTTGAACCTTCAAGCATTCCCTTCCCATTCCCTATCACTATAGACTCCCACAAGTCGTTCTCGGCCCGGAGAATAGTAGGGAAGACTCTAAAGGTTGTCCAAGAGAAGTTGGAGAAGGAAAACACCACAAGGAGTACCTCATTTGTGAGCTACAAAGGTTGGTTTTCTCTAAACTCTCTTTACTGTCTTTTATAGAACATGCATGCTTTAGGAGCAAAATTGTATGTCTTAAGTGCTTTCGATCTTCAATTGCTTCCGCATGTGTAATATGTACACCTTCAATTCTAAGTCTAAATACACTCAGGATTGAGAGTAAGTTGCCTAGGTCATCCTAGTGAAATAGAAACCATACTAGTCAACGGAGTTACATCTAGTGGTTACTATTTCGCGGTCCGATCTTATGCAAACTCATTGCATAGGATACCCCCACTCGCATGTCCCCTACACGAACGCGTTGGATCATTGTGTTTGTATCAAACACAAAGTGGGTCGTATCCACAGTGTTACCAGGATAAAATACCCAGCCTTATCCCCTATATTGGTAGCTCATAAAGTATTAATTGTAAATTGAAAGTTTATGAAACTTTATAATATAATTTTGAATTAATTTCATAATTATTTTTTAGAGAAATAAATATTTGAAAGAGTTCAAATAATTAATATGAATCGGATTTATATTAATAAAATAATTGAATAAAATCCATCTACACCATGTCAGGGTATTTGTCAGGGTATTTGTGGGAGCAAATTGGAGGAATCTATCTGCACCATGTCTATGTGGGCACTATAGATAGCGTTCTCCAGCCGTATGCAATGCCTGAGTGAATTGCCAACTCAAAAGGTGGGTGCAATCTAAAGCTTTTGGTTGATGCTATTTGAACTTCTCCGCTTATCTCATATATCTTTACTGCTTTCATTTACTTGATTTATTCTATTTGTGTCTTCAATAAAAAACCCCAATCAAATTATTTCTTTGGCTACCATCTTCGGTTGCAAATTTAGAGGAGGTTATTGTTTTTGCAGAATCCATTGTTTTTCAACTAGTCACCATCTCCCTTGGGTACGATATTTGGAGTACTCTCCACTTTATTACTTGATAGTGTATAATTGCACTCACATTCATCAGATTACTTTTTATAAACTAATTGCTAATTATCTTACTAATCTGATTATAAATCTATAACCTTCTTGCAAACATAGGCTCTCCTTTCGATTTTCCCTATTTATAACTAACTTGAATTAATAGCCTAAGTGTATCTAGCGCATTTAATTAAACTAATTAATTAAGCTCTGGTTCATCTCTGATTTCTAAGCCTAACCAACTACTCTCGCAGTCACTACGAGCTGTTAAACTTAGTTATATGAACAGGTTCATTCTTGGTATCTCTATGTCGAGTTTCCACCAAGAAACAATTCATCATAAACTTGGCTAGAGATCATAAAGCATTATGCACATTCATATAAATAATTAGTATATTAGAAGACAATTAGGCAATCGATTTAACAAAATAATCACATCTTTATATTCAAGACCCAATGCCAGAAAAACTAAGTACACATGTTCACATCTCAAACAATATTTCCAGCAAATCGATCAACAAAGTACTAAATGAACAAATAAATCAGAAAAAGTTGTAACTGATGACGAATTCCTTGCTTACGTTCTTGATCCATCACAACTCGAGCCTTGATTGAACCTTTAACAAGCCACCGATTAGATCCTTAATTGCCTACTCACTCTTTCTTTGGATCGGAATCTCTCTCAAGCCAATTTCCTCCCTCGAATGCCGAAGAAGTTGAAATATTTAGAGGCCAGTAGCAACAACGTCGAAATTCTATATGGATCTGTACAGAGGCTGGATCTTCAACAAGAGTTGTCGATGAGCCCAGTACATCTGGTCATGCCCATCCTTCTCAACAGTTGAGAATGCCTTGACGTAGTGGGAGGGTTGTTGGTCAACTTGAACGCTATCTGGGTTTAGTAGAAACTCCAGCTGTCATACCTGATGATGGTGTTGAAGATCCATTGACCTTTAGACAGGCAATGAATGATGTGGACCATGACCAATGGGTTAAAGCTATGGACCTAGAGATGGAGTCTATGTACTTCAATCAAGTCTGGGATCGTGTAGACCAACCTGAAGGGGTTAAACCCATAGGGTACAAATGGATCTACAAGAGGAAACGAGACACAGCTGGGAAAGTACAGACTTTCAAAGCTCGACTTGTGGCAAAGGGTTATGCCCAAAAGAAAGGAATGGACTATGAAGAAACCTTCTCTCTAGTTGCCATGTTGAAGTCGATAAGGATTCTCTTGTCCATTGTCACATTTTATGTCTATGAAATTTGGCAAATGGATGTTAAGACTGCTTTTCTGAGTGGCAATCTTGATGAGAATATCTTTTTGTCTCAACCAGAGGGGTTCATTACTCAAGGTCAGGAGCAAAAAGGTTGCAAACTTAAATGATCCACTTATGGGTTGAAGCAAGCTTCCAGATCCTGGAATATAAGGTTTGATATTGCTATCAAATCTTATGGCTTTGACAAGAAAGTTGGTGAGTCTTGTGTTTATAAAAGGATTATCAACAGTTCAGTAGCTTTTCTAGTGTTGTATGTAGATGATATTCTACTCATTGGGAATGATGTAGAATATCTAGCTGACATTAAAACCTTGCTATCGACTGAGTTTCAAATGAAAGATTTGGGTGAAGCTCAATACGTTATAGGGATTCAAATAATAAGGAATCGTAAAAACATAACGTTAGTCTTATCTCAGGCATCCTATATAGACAAGATGTTGTCTAGATATAAGGAATCGTAAAAATAGAACGTTAGTCCTGTCTCAGGCATCCTATATAGATAAGATGTTGTCTAGATATAAGATGCCGAATTCCAAGAGGGGTTTATTACCCTTCAGGCATGGAGTTCATTTGTCTAAGGAATAGTGTCCGAAGAAACCTCAAGAAATTAAGGATATGAGACGGATCCCTTATGCTTCAGCTGTGGGCAGTCTTATGTATGTCAAGTTGTGTACTAGGCGAGATATATGCTATGCAGTTTGGATAGTCAGTAGATACCAGTCTAATCTAGGGTTAGACCACTGGACTGTAGTGAAAAACAACCTCAAGTATCTTTGGAGAACGAGGGACTATCAACTTGTGTATGACGCTAAGGATTTGATCCTTACAAGATACACAGACTCTGACTTTCAGACTGATAAGGATTTTAGGAAATCCACATCAGGGTCAGTGTTTACCCTCAACGGGGGAGCTGTAGTCTGACGTAGCATCAAACAGGGATGCATTGCAGACTCCACTATGGAGGTCGAATTTGTCGCTGCTTGTGAAGCAGCTAAGGAGGCTGTATGGCTTAGGAAGTTCTTGATGGATTTGGAAGTTGTTCCAAATATAAACTTGGCAATCACCCTTTATTGTGACAATGGTGGTCCAGTGGCAAATTCTGAAGAACCTCGCAGCCACATGAGAGGCAAACACATAGAGGGCAAATATCATCTCATTGGAGAAATCGTGCAACGAGGGGACGTGATCGTCACGAAGATAGCTTCGGAGCACAACATTACTGATCCATTTACGAAGACTCTCACGACTAAAGTTTTCGAGGGTCATCTAGAAAGTCTAGGTCTGCGAGATATGTACATAGAATAATCTAGGGAAAGTGGGAGAAATGTAATGGGTATTATTGTGAATGTCCTAGTTTATTGTATTTACCTGTATTTGTAATAGTTATTGGAGTGATTTGTAATTTGGTTATTGAACAATCATGTTTGCATTAATAAACCCTAAATCCCATAAACTAAGATCCAAGGTTGTTTAAATGAAACTTGGACTAGTATGTGGGGACATACGGGGATCAGTGTTCAAGTAACAACATAACTGGTCCATAGTACACGGATAAGGTTGTGTACCTTATCTTGGTGACACTATGAGATACAACCCACTTTTTATTCAATATAGATGCATTGATCCAAATCATCCATGTAGGAGATATGCGAGTGGGGGTATCCTATGCAATGAGTTTGCATAAGACCGGACCGTGAAATACTAACCACTAGATGTAACACCGTTAGCTAGATTAGGTTTCTATTTCAATAGGATGACCTAGGTAACTCAATCTCAATCATGAGTCTGTTATGAACCCCTTTCAGGATGAATTTGCAGGGATAAAAGCCCTTGTGCACCGGAATAATGATCAAACCACACTGATTCTTTTTATTCCAATTGAAATACCATTACAGATTGCAAAAATTACAGCGATATAATCATATTAAACTGCTGGAATTTTATTATAAAACATGCATAAACACAAGATAAATTCAGTAGATCTAATCTAGAATGGATCCTAATGATCCAAGATCAATAACACTATACCTTTGTAGAAATTCTTGACCCGTTTGGTCAAAAACTCTTAATTAGACGGAAAATTCCAGCAGCAAGAGCGTCTCTATATTGTTGCACATTACCCACGAACACCACCACGTAGTAGCACCGGTATTCTCCTAGGATTTGGAGTTGAGCGGCTCGTGGGAACCAACAAAAAACTCTAGGGAATTCTTGAGAGCAAGCCAAATTCTCTGTGATTCTAGAGAGGAAGAAAATGCAGAGAGGCAGTTGTCTGAGAAAGAGAGAGACGTGAGAGAGGCCAAAAGAGAGATTAAACCTAACTGACCCACTCACTTACGGTAAACTACCAAATCCCTCCTATTCTTTCTCTCTATCGTGCATGTCACACAATTAGTGGGAAGAATATTTCTTATCAGTTTTCATTAACTGATAAGATTAATTAATTATTAAACAAATAAAGTAATTAATAATTAATTAAATAATATTAAGATTACTAATTAATCTTAACATTCTTTACATAAATCATATTCATGTAAACATCCCACATAACCTATAGTTTTAATGTAATATAATTAAATCAAATTTATTTAAATTAAATTAAAACTAAAATATTAATTAATTCATCAATTAATTAATACTATAATTAAATATCATATATTTAACTATATCTCTCTCATATAAGCCATAGTATTAATGTACATCAAATGTGCATTAATTATATGTGAGTATCGTTTCCACAGGGATTGGATTTATTCACTTAATTACCGTGAATACTATTGCTTTGCTTTATTTAGAGAACAAAATGTAATGTTGGAAAGATAAACTAAAAAGCTAATCTAGAAAGCAAAAGATAAATAGAGACACAATTTGGAGGGATAATTCTAGGGTGTTGATTTCATTAATTAGACCTTTAATTTGCTTAATCAATCAGTCAATTAGGATTAATTAGACATTCAATTCATAAGTCTAGAAGTCTAATATCAAGGACTCTCTTGTCGATCTACTTCTATTCTCATGCCTTTTAATAAATAATCTTCTTTTGGTTTCCTCCTTATTTACTTAGCATGGCATTACGACTCTTCATTAACAACCTCTAATGTTATTTATTTTATCCTGTGTCACCCAGGTAAATAACATTAGTCATGCATTCAATTCTAGTCTAATCTTCTCTCCGTCGAGTTTCCACTTAGGAAATAGTTCATTTAATTAGTGATGAGGTCATTAAAAGCATTATTAAGACAAAATGCACAAATGAATGAAAATGGCAATTAAACCAAATAAATAAATTCATTAAGCAAAGGTTCAACAAACTAAATCAAACCCATAGAATTTAGAAATTAACTACTCATGATCACTAAACATCCAATAATTCCTAATCACACCTATTCCAGAAACTAAAAACAAAGGAAAAAGGAATATAAATGCTCATAATCATGTCGATCTCCTCGATCCATGGTGAGCTCCATCAATCTCGAGTTCCCAAGATCTTCAACAAGGCTCCAAATTTTCTCCCAAACCCCCCAATTTTAGTGTGGGATCGAGAATAGGGTGAAAACCCTCAAATTGGCTGCCCAAATCTGGCTGCAAATGGCCCTTTTTATAGTTGCCCAGCCTCCCCATTACCGAGACGCTGATGTCACAGCGTCTCGACGCTTTGATGTATTATTGATGGTGCCCACAGTGTTGCAGCGTCGAGACACTACACGGCCAGCGTCTCGACGTTGTGACGTTTCTAACTTGCCGCCCACTTCATCCTAGCGTCTCAACACTCAAGGCTAGCGTCTTGACACTAGCCTCTCGGTCTTCCTCTTCAAGAATGGTCCTTTAGACTTCATTTTGGGCCTCCAACTCTCTTTTCTTGGGCTTTTGTGCTTGGATCTTCAATCGTCTTCTTCAAAATGCTCCAAAAGCCTAAAAAATTCATCGAAAATCTCTCAAGAACTCCGGTTTTGCTCTTTTTGCTCGGTTTCTGAAATTTAAAAATAAAATGGCATCAAAGCACACAATTTAAGCACAAAACTAGCTAGAATTAATAGGAAATAGATAGCATTTTTGCATGCTATCACACCCCCAAATTAAACCTTTGCTAGTCCCGAGCAATGCTAAAACCACATACGAATCAAATATTGCAAATGAATGACTCTAAATTCAATGATCCAAGTAATGAATTCCAACAATTAAAGGAAATATTAAAACATATTCATTCATCACAAAATTTAAATTTAAACTCTTCATCCTTTGCGTGAGTGTGTTCAAACCTCCTTATTAGGTCCTTACTAACTTAGAAAAAGTTTATAAAATCCTCAGTTCATCTTCCCCCTACACTGGCCTTAAGCTCTATTTATCCAACAATCAAGAAAGCAATACCTCACTAGGGTGCTTGAAAAGAACGGGGTATGCTTCCCCCAAACTTGCATTTTTCTTTAATTCAAGGGCACTAGCTTTCACACAACTGTTGCAGGGACCCTTATCCCGAGTTTAACCCTTGGATGGCCTAGCTGATCACAACAGAGGTAACTCTTTTTACACTTGATCAATTGAACTACAACAAGCTATTTTATTCATTTTTTTTCTTTTTTCTTTTTTTTCCCATTTTTTTCATCATTTTTTTCTTTTCTATTTTTTTCTTTGCAAGCTGATAAACATGCAATTTCTCCCGAGTAAAACATTACAAACTCTCATGCAATTCAACTTTCAAATCATATCTTAAGCCTATCGGAGTGACAACAAACATCTAGATAATATAATCTTGTTCTAAGCCTTCAAAGCCATTAATAAGTAGAATAAGTGCTCAACATGTGCAAGGAAATCAAAGAAAAATTTAAATTTACATGAATCTTGAACATGCTTTCCAATTTCAAAAAAATTGGACAAAATTCATTATCTAGATCATATCATGGGTTGTCCTCATCAAAACAAATGCAATAGAATCATCATGTAAAAAAATTCAATAAGCTCAGATCAGAAGAGCAAAGCCTCCTGCCCAAACTTAAATCGTACATTATCCTCAATGTATCAACTGTTCAGACTAATTAAGCATGCATAAAGACAATTAGAAAGATATAGGGAGAACAATACTGCCCTGGAGTGCGGGAGAAACCAAGGATGTCAGCCTTCAACAATCATTAAGGTAATTTGGAAGAGATTGTGGTCTTAAGCTCGTAAAAAATTTAATCAACAGGAACGAAATATCAACATGCACTAAGTAAAACAAAAAACTGAAAACAAAGAAAAGAAAATTAATGGAAAGGAAACTTGGTTTGCCTCCCAAGAAGTGCTTATTTAACGTGTCTTAGCTAGACGAGCTTGTGCGAGCTTTCAAGGGACATAAAAATTCTCATATTTCTTTGGGCCCTCCTTCCTAGAATCGATAAAGCCAACTATCGCTAGCAAGCTCACTAACTTCTCATGGGCCCAAAAAGAAGAAATATTTTTGGTATTTTTGGATAATAAAAGCATAAAAGAATAAAGATCAAAATAAAAGGACTCCGACTCTGACATAGACTCGGACTCGTGAGAACAAGAAAAAGAACAATCAGGATCAATAGAGGATGAAGAAGATAAAACAGACAAAGGCTTTTCAACCTTAAATTCTACCCCCTGAACTTCCTTTGACACTACAAGCTCATTTTCTTTTTCTTCCTCACAAACATGTTCTTGAAGGGTTCTAAAACTATCCAATTCTTCCTTGATATCTACACAACTCACCCCTATATGCTCAAGCTCAGCAAAATCGAAAGAATTAGGCTCTTGAAACGGTGCTAATGAATCAGTGGCCACATGACTCACTATACATTCTCAGGAAATGGATCCTACTTCCCTAACCTCCCTTTGGGTCTGGAGTCTCTCCATAGATTTTTCTAATTCTAAACTCATAGCTCTAGACTCCTCAATATAATCTTGAAGCGAGCTCTCTAGGGAAGACTTTTCTTCTATGGAAATAGATCGCACTTCACTCTCCCCCTCTTGGGGTTGCAATCTCCCTAGAGATTTTTCTAGAGCTAATTTAGTGGCTATATTATCCTCAAAATAGTTTTGAAGTAGGCTATCTATGAGAGATTTATTTTCTAAAGGGGAATAACTAGAAAAGAAAAAAATTGAAGATGGTGTTGGTTCTTCGGGCTCAGATTCCCTAAAGGACCACCCAAAATTATAAAATGTCATTTAATTCAATTGAAGCAACAATAATCAAGCTCCCAATCAGATGCAAACATCAACTAACAGCACCACAAGAACAATTGACTAGGAATCAAATCAAAATAAAAACAAAGAAAGCAAAATAAAACCTCTAAATTAAAACAAGCAATTTCTTCACAATATTAAATGAATGAAATTAGCCAATCCCCGGCAACGGCGCCAAGAAGTTGATGAATGTCTGCAATACTGCAAGCGCACGAGCTACAAGCAATATAGTGATTTTGAGTATGTGAGAATCGTCTCCACAGGGATTAGATTTATTCACTTAATTACCACAGATACTATTCCTTAGCTTTATTTAGAGAACAAAATCTAATGCCGGAAAGATAAACTAAAAAGCTAATCTAGAAAGCAAAAGATAAATGGAGACACAATTTGGAGGGATAATTGTAGGGTGTTGATTTCATTAATTGGACATTTCGTTGCGTAATCAACCAGTCAATTTGGATTAATTAGACATTTAATTCATAAGTCTAGAAGCCTAATATCAAGGATTCTCATGTCGGTCTACTCTTATTCTCATGCCTTTTAATAAAGAATCTTCTTTCGGTTTCCTCCTTATTTACTTTGCATGGCATTACGACTCTTCACTAACAACCTTTAATGTTATTTATTTTATCTTGTGTCACCCATGTAAATAACATTAGTCATGCATTCAGTTCTAGTCTAAGCTTCTCTTCGTTGAGTTTCCACTTAGAAAACAGTTTATTTAATCAGTGATCAGGTGATTAAAAGCATTAATGACAAAATGCACAAATGAATGAAAATGGCAATTAAACCAAATTAACTAATTCATTAAGCAAAAGTTCAACAAACTAAACTAAACCCATAGAATTTAGGAATTAACTACTTATAATCACTAAACATCCAATAATTCCTAATCACACCTATTCTACAAACTAAAAAACAAAGGAAAAGGGAATAGAAATGCTCATAACCATGTCGATCTCCTCGATCCCATGGACCTTCATCGATCGCGAGCTCCCAAGATCTTCAACAAGGCTCCAAATCTTCGCCGAAAACCCCTAATTTTATCGTGGCATCGAGAATAGGGTGAAAACCCTCAAATTGGCTCCCCAAATTCGATTGCAAACGACCGTTTTTATAGCTACTAAGCCTCCTCAGCGTCGAGACGTTGTGACGTAGTATTCTTGGTGCCCATGGTGTTGCAGCTTCGAGACGCTACACGGCCACCATCTCGATGTTTTGACATTTCTAACTTGCTACCCACTTCATCCTAGCGTCGAGATGCTAGCCTCTCGGTCTTCCTTTTCAAGAATGGCCCTTTGGACTTCATTTTGCGACTCCAACTCTCTTTTCTTGGGCTTTTGTGCTTGGTTCTTCAATGGTCTTCTTCAAGATGCTTCAAAACCCTCTAAATTCATCCAAAATCTCTCAAGAATTTCGATTTTGCTATTTTTTCTCGGTTTCTAAAATTTAAACCTAAAACGGCATCAAAGCACACAATTTAAGGACAAAACTAGCGAACGTTAATAGGAAATAGATAGCATTTTTGCATGCTATCAGTCTCACTCCTCAGTGTTATGGTTTTGCATTGCTCTCTTTGGTTGATCTCCGTTTCACTCGAAAACTTACCCTTTTGAAGGGTGTTCACTAGACTCGCTATCTGATCGATTTGTACTTCCATGTTCTCGAGTGAAAGGTCATGATACCTACTGAGGTCACAAAGGTGTTTTCTGTCATCTAGAGATTGTTGTTCAATGTCTTCTCCTCATTCACAAATGTGGCTACCAGGTTTTCTAAGTTGCTCTTTTTCTCTTGCTGTGTTGTGGATGTTGCAAAACTTAAGGGAGACTACAATACATTCGAGAACACAATCAATCCTGGTTGGAGAGACTGATAACTAATCAAAGAAAGTTATTTTAGGCAACCAAAAGTGGATATTAAATACCCTCGACGTGCTAGAGCATCGCCTAAAAAGCATGAAAATCAAGGCAATGTAGTAAAAATGGGCAAGTGGAGGCACGTTCATTTATAACGCATGTTTTGAAAGCACATATTCATTTTATTAGTTTAAATGCACTATTCTACATCACGCACTGTTGTGATGCTGGAAAATTATCAACGCATAGTCCGTAAGGTACCGTTGACAACGCTAAGCACTTTGCCTTACGTAGCGATAAACTGGGAAGAGAAGGTCAATGAGCGAAAGGGACGTAAAGTAACCTTTTCAAACTGATATATAGTTGTGCGACGCCTTTGAAGAACTCAGAAGAATGAGGTTGAAAAGAAGAGTAGACCTGTGCCTGGACCACTTATTGGGTTTTATGCCTTAAAACACGTAGATTGTAAATGTAACATTTGACGACTTTTTATAAATAAAAAGTTATTTCCTTTCAATAAAGCGTTATTGATTTTATAATGACTAGTATTGCCTAAATAACTACAAATCCAATAAACTAGGAACCTCGGGCTATGTTATGGAAACTTGAACTTTATGTAGTGACATAAAAGTGGATCAAGTTCAAGTAATAGCGTAAACGGTCTATAGTATAGGGATAACGCTAGGTACCTTATCCTAGGAAAACTAAGTGACGTTACCCACTTTTTCTATACTGCAAACGATGTGATCCTGAATCGTTCATGTAGAGACATGCGAATGTGGGCGTCCTATGCAAATGAGTTTGCATAAAACCAGGATTGAGAAATAAGTCACTCTTGCTTTATAACGTCGTTACTGACAAGAATGACTATTTCATGCGATGACCTAGGTAACTCAATCTCAATCCTGAGCTAACTATGAACTTCTGTTTATTCGAGATTATCCTTTGATTTCCATGGGTGAGAGTAGCTCATCATCGCCGACTCAATAAGCCTACCATTTTGGGGATAAGACAGGGAAAATAGCTGAAGACATAGTCTTGCAGAACGTAATTCACTCCTACCCAATTTAGGGATAGTAGAGAGGTTGTTCCCTTAAGTGTTGACTCCGAGACGTGAACAAAGGGATCCCGCCCTCTGATTGACCCGAGAGGTATTAGGTTTAGTGGTCGGACCACAAACTGATTGTTCATTAGGGACTCAATGGGGACTTAAGGAACAAGAAGTAACTTCAGGGGTAAAATGGACATTTGACCCAACTGTAGTTACGAACAACCTGTGAAGGGTCGACTTACTAATTATGGTTATATCTGGTGGATAATAATGTATCCACAGTGAGGGGAATTCAACTATCGGGCTATAGTGGAGTGTCTCGATAGTTAACGAATGTTGGTGAACTAGGTTAGAAGAGTTTAGCCGGTTAATCTCGGATAGTTGGAGCCCATGATGTGTAGGCCCATTAGGTCCCCTTGCTAGCTCATACAGACCAAACCTTAGAACAAGCGTGATGGAGGAGTTTGAATTGTTCAAATTCAATTTAGAGAGAAGTCGAGATTGGTGCAAAAATGATTAATTTAATATTTGATACACGAGATGTTATTATCAAGTTTTTTACTCTCACGTCCCCCTGTGTTCACACCGTGAGATCCATGCTCAGCTTTGTGTCACTGTGGGCGCGGCCTCCCTTTGGAGAATGTTTGCATGGGTCCACACCAAGGTGAATGGGGAGAGTGTTCTGCGGTCTCCTCCCCTAGGTCGCACTATGAGATTCTTATGATACACCTGCGTGTCGTCCTAGAGCGACCACCGATTTGTAGGGCCTGATCATAGGTTTCGAAACACTGTGAACTCCGTAAGTGGATCGGATAACTTAGGTTAACTACCAACAGTTGTCTTTCTGAATGGTAGCCTGTTGGTGCGTACCTCTAAGATCTGAAAGTGGGAGGGTTACACTTACGGGATTGAGATCCTTGACCAAACGAATGGTAGCTAATGTAATATAGGCATATGAGATGTTATGATATTAAGAATTGGTTGAGATAAGTCTCAATTCAAACGAGTAGCTGATCACCCGTTTGGTGACTGTTGCTCTAAACCTCTGAAGTATCGTTGCAAAACTATATCGATAGTTTATTAGGGTTTCTTTGATTAATAGTTTTGCTAAATATTGATTGGATTATTGATTAATGGTTAAGGCTAAGATTACTAATACAATCTTATGTTTTAAATTTTCAGAATGTCTTCCTCTATAAATACACCGCTTAAAAACAATAAATTAACCGACGATAATAATGATACGTGGAAGTGTAGCCCAAATACGATTCTGGCTATAGACGAAGTACGGTTTGTTTCAACAAGGGAGTGTCCTCTAGTCCCAACATATTATGAATCCCAAACTGCATTTGAGAAGATATAAAGACAAGGTAAATTTTATTTATTGGTTTTAGAAACTTGTCTTACTGAACATGATCGTATTGCCTGGATACTTGATTTTGGAGCTACCAATCATGTTTGTTTCTCCTTACAGGGAAATGGTTCTTTTCAACAGCTGGAAGAAGGTGAAATAGCACTCAAGGTCGGAACAGGAGATGTCGTTTCAGCTTCAGCATTGGGAGATGCTAAGTTGTTTTTTTGAGATAGATTTTTATTTCTTCAAAACTTGTATATGGTACCTAGACTTCAAAGATATCTTGTATCGATCTCCTGTTTGATTGATCAAGGATGTTTTGTTTCCTTTAATACTAATGAAGCGTTCATTTTGAAAAATGGAATGTTGATATGTTCAACCGATACAAAAGCAATTTTAAATCATGAGTTATTTAAAAATGCTGAAACTCAAAGAAAAAGGCAACGAACTTCTCCAAAAGAAAATACCTATTTTTGGCACCTGAGGCTAGGCCATATAAATCTCAATAGGATTGAGAGATTGGTCAAGAGTAAAATTCTAAACGAGTTAGAAGATAACTCATTACCTCCATGTGAGTCATGCCTTGAAGGCAAAATGACTAAAAGACCTTTTACCGGAAAAGGCTATCGTGCAAAAGAGGCCCTAGAGCTCATACATTCAGACCTCAATGGTCCAATGAATTTGAAAGCTCGAAAAGGATTCAAATACTTCATCTCTTTCATAGATGACTATTCAAGGTATAGATATCTTTACCTAATGCATCATAAGTCCGATGCCCTTGCAAAATTCAAGCAATATAAGGCAGAGGTTGAAAACCTGTTACGTAAAACAATCAAAACTCTTCGATCTGATCATGGAGGAGAGTTCATGGATCTAAGATTCCAGGACTATATGATAGAGCATGGAATCCAATCGCAACTCTCGGCACCTGGGACACCTCAGCAGAATGGTGTATCCGAAAGGAGGAATAGAACATTATTAGATATGGTTCGTTCATTGATGAGCTATGCTTAGTTGCCTGGCTCGGTATGGGGGTATGCAGTAGAGACTGCAGTTCACATCTTGAACAACGTACCATCGAAGAGTGTTTCTGAAACACCTTCCGAGTTGTGGAAAGGGCGAAAACCTAGTATACGCTGTTTCAGAATCTGGGTTGTCCAGCAGATGTGCTTGTGACAAATCCTAAGAAATTAGAACCACATTCAAGATTGTGCCAATTTGTTGGATACTCAAAAGAAACGAGAGGTGGTCTTTTCTACGACCCACAAGAAAACAAGGTATTTGTATCGACAAATTCAATTTTCTTTGAGGAAGACTACATGAGAAACCATAAACCACGTAACAAATTAGTATTAGAAGAAACTACTGGAGAATCAACAAAGGTTGTTGATGAAACGAGTCCGTTATCAAGAGATAATGCAGGAACTAGTTCTTTCTGTCAGTCTCGTCCATCTCAAATAATGAGAATGCCTCAACGCAGTGGGAGGGTAGTAAAACAACCTGAACACTACTTGGGTTTAACTAAAACTGAGGTCGTCATTCCTGATGACGCCGTAGAGGATCCATTATCTTTCAGACAGGCAATGAATGACATAGAAAAAGACTAACGGGTCAAAGCAATGGACCTTGAAATGGAGTCAATGTACTTCAATTCGGTATGGGAACTTGTAGATCCACCTGAAGAGGTAAAACCCATAGGGTGGAAATGGATCTATAAGAGAAAGAGAGACGCTGCTAGAAAGGTACAAACCTGCAAAGCACGACTTGTAGCAAAGGGTTACACCCAAAAGGAAGGCGTTGAGTATGAAGAAACTTTTTCCCCTGTTGCTAAAGTCAATAAGAATTCTCTTATCCATAGCCACATATTACGACTATGAAATATGGCAGGTGGATGTCAAAACTTCCTTTCTGAATGGCAAACTTCAAGAGAACATCTTTATGTCTCATCCCGAGGGGTTCGTATCTCAAGGTCATGAGCAAAAAGTTTGCAACCTGAATCGATCCATTTATGGATTGAAACAAGCATCCAGATCTTGGAATATGAGATTTGATACTACGATCAAGTCTTTCGGTTTTGACCAAAACCTTGATGAACCTTATGTGTACAAGAAGATCATCAAGAATAAAGTAGCTTTCTTGATACTATATGTGGACGATATCCTCCTCATAAGAAATAACGTTGGATACCTTACTAACGTGAAAAACTGGCTAGCAACCCAATTTCGAATGAAAGATTTGGGAGAGGTACAATTTGTTCTTGACATCCAGATAATCAGGGACCGCAAGAACAAAACACTAGTGCTGTCTCAGGCAACTTATATCAACGAGATGTTGGCCTGATATTCGATGCAGAACTCCAAGAAGGGTTTGTTACCTTTCAGACACGGAGTTCACTTGTCAAAGGAACAATGTCCTAAGACACCTTAGGAAATTGAGGATATGAGACGTATTTCCTATGCCTCAGCAGTAGGCAGCTTGATGTATGCAATGCTCTGTACTAGACCAGGCATTTGTTACGCAGTAGGAATAGTCAGTAGGTACCAGTCCAATCCAGGGTTAGACCACTGGACTGCGGTTAAAATCATCCTCAAGTATCTTAGGACAACGAGGGACTACATGTTGGTGTATGGATCTAAGGATCTGATCCTTATAGGATACATCGATTCTTACTTCCAAACTGACAAAGATTCTAGAAAATCTACATCAGGGGCAGTTTTCACCCTAAACGGGGGAGCAGTAGTTTGGCGAAGCATCAAACAGGGATGCATCGTAGACTTCACTATGGAAGCGGAGTATGTCGTTGCTTGCGAGGCAACTAAAGAAGCAGTATGGCTCAGAAAGTTTCTAACGGATTTAGAAGTTGTTCCAATATATGAACTTGCCCATTGCTTTATATTGTGACAACAGTGGGGCAGTAGCAAATTCCAAAGAACCTCGAAGCCACAAACAAGGTAAAAACATAGAGAGGAAGTAGGTTTAGGGAAAGAACAAAATGCTAGCCCTGTCTCAAGCGTCTTATATCGACAAATTGTTGGTTAGATATAAGATGCAAAATTCCAAGAAGGGAATATTACCTTTCAGGCACGGAATTAATTTGTCTAAGGAACAGTGTCCTCAGACACCTCAAGAAGTTGAGGACATGAGACGAAATCTCTATGCCTCTGCAGTAGGCAGCCTAATGTATGTCATGTTGTGTACTAGGCCTGATATTTGTTATGCAATAGGGATTGTCAGTAGATATCAATCCAATCCAAGATTCGATCACTGGACAGCCGTTAAGAATATCCTCAAGTATCTTAGGAGAACGAGGGACTATGTTCTCGTGTATGGTGCTAAGGATTTGATCCTTACAAGATACGCTAATTCTGACTTTCAAACCGATAAAGATTCGAGGAAATCTACATCGGGGTCAGTATTCACTCTGAATGGAGGAGCAATAGTATGGCGTAGCATCAAGCAGGGATGCATTGCAGACTCGACCATGGAGGCCGAATATGTAGCTGCTTGCGAAGTAGCGAGAGAGGAAGTATGGCTCAGGAGGTTCTTGGTTGACTTGGAAGTCGTTCCAAATATGCATTTACCTATTACCCTATACTGTGATAATAGCGGTGCAGTTGCAAACTCAAAGGAATCTCGCAGCCATAAGAGAGGCAAGCACATCGAAAGGAAATATCATCTCATCAAGGAGATTGTGCACCGTGGAGACGTGATCGTCACGAAGATAGCGTCGGAGCACAACATTGCTGATCCATTCACGAAGACTCTCACGACTAAAGGGTTCGAGAGTCATCTAGAAGGTCTAAGTCTGCGAGATATGTACGGGAAATAATCAATCATATTTATAATATTGTTAGTTTTATTACATGAAGCACGAAGTTATATCATTGCTTGATTTACCTAGCAGCTTGAGAAGCTACTCATTTAAGGAAGGCTAACAATTTCCACAACAGGAGCAAGAAATCAACTTTTATAACTCAAAGGTGACCTTGTTCCATAGCATATCTGGTTTCATTATAGTATTTTGCTGACCTTCCAGTTGTGATGCGATTCCCTTTCCTACTAGTAGTTTGAGGGTAATGGAATATCTTCACCTGAATCAGGGTCTGAGGCAACTACCAGTGCTTCTTGCATCAAGAATTTTGTTTCAGTGATTGACAGGGTAAGCATGATGGAAATCAGGTTCTTTTACTTTCTAAACACAAGCTTTTTTGTTCCAATAATCTATTTTGAAAGTTTGATTGTTTATTACAAAGCTGGAGTTGGTTCCTTCAGCGTGTGTAACACTATGATTCTGTTTGAAATATGATTGTAATCGTCCAATAATATATTCTGAAAAGTTGTTTGCTTGTGAGTATGGAATTTTTGGTTTTGTACTCCAGAGGCTGAGGTAGAATCTTTTAGTTGGTTTTAATTCCATGGAAGATATGTATCATTGACTGTTTTATTCACAGATGAAACTAATATATGCTTATTTAGTTCTAAGAACCTGAATATATATGTTTTGGCTGAATGCAGTACCAAAACAAAAACTAAGAGTTGAGGATGCCCGGGGGTCTAAAAACGCTTTATGGTGGCTAACATTTCATGTCATCTATGCCATATTATTTTTTATGATAAGTGGAACATTTGTTTGCACTTCTATGACTAAGAATAATTAATCTATTCTTTTGCTTTTTTTGTTTGACAGGAAAGTTAGCCAGTCACAGATGTCATATGACTTGCACATGGAACAAGTGGTTAGAGTTATCTTTTCATTACTTAGGCCCCGTTTGATAACCATTTGGTTTTTGGTTTTTTGTTTTTGAAAATTAAGCTTTACATACATACTTCCACCTATAAATTTCTTGGTTTTAGTATCAATCTTCTACTTTGTTTTCAAAAACCAAGTCAAATTTTGAAAACCAAAAAAAGTAGTTTCCAAAAACTTGTTTTTGCTTTTGAAATTTGGTAAGGAATTCAAATGGTTCCTTAACAAAGATGAAAACCATTGTAGGGAATTTGGGAGAAAACAAGCATAATTTTCAAAAACCAAAAACCAAAAACCAAATGGTTATCAAATGGGGCCTTAGTGCATGTTTGGGAGTGATTTTGAAATGATTAAAATCGCTTTTGTCAAATTCAAAATCACCACGAAATATGCTTTTAATAATTCAAAATCAATTTTGATGATATGAAAATTACCTTTAAAAGTGTAAAATTAAATATGAAATTGATTTTGAATAATTAAAGGTATGTTTCGAGATGATTTCGAACATGACAAAAGTGATTTTAGCCATTTCAAAATCACTCCCAAACATGCACTTAGTTTGTTGTTTTGATCTTTTATTATAGGTTAGCTTTACTTCATTCCTTATTTTTGTGTTCCTTTACATTAGCATAAAATATATAATGACTATATATTTATTTATTTATTTTCTTAATAGGATCAAGGCTTCTATGCATCAAGGAATAACCTATCACGGTCAAGTTCGCACGAACTTCTTTAATGACACGTCTCAAGCGAAGAGGTTTTCTTTGGTATTGGAAGGCCTTTCTGTTTTTCATAGATAGAGGGCTTTTTTTTTCTTTCTTTTTTAATGTTTGTGAGGGATAGATGTGTTCTCTCAAATTTTGTCAAGGTTGTGGTTAGATTTTTTTTTTCTTTGTAAACATTTGAGTTTAGTTATCTTTTATTCTCATTTGTGATTTTTCACAACATTAATAAAAAAAAAATTTGTTTCATTACTGTTAAACTTTCAATTCAATTCTTCAACTTTGGTGTATTTTAATTTAATTTAGAAATATTTGCGTAAATTATAGTGGATTACATTTTTACTTCCAACAGTTTCTCAAATTGCTAGTATTGGACTTTCCAATGGTACTTTTTGTTCTTTAGTTCGATTCGTTGCAATATAGCATAAAGAATTGTTGCAATATGTAAAGACCACGACTAATGTCGACCATGGTCTATACAACTATTATAAAGAGCTATTGTCTGTACTATTAGACCACAGTTAACGTCACCCATAGTCTATAATATCAACCATGGTTTATATAGTTACTATATAAACCACAGCTGACGTTAGCTGTAGTCTATAGTATAGACCAAGACTAACGCCAACCATGGTCTATAATATAAACTATGGCTAACGTCACAGTTTACGTTAGTTGTACTCTATAGTATAGACCACAACTAACGTTAGCCATGGTCTATAGTATAGACTACACTGGAGAAGACCATGGTCGCAAAACTGTAGTCTAATAGAATAAACCACAGTCATATGACCGTGGTCTATATCAATTTTTGTAGTAGTGATTTAATCATAACAATTGATATTAAATACTCATGAAAATTAAATTCATGCATAATACTTATATTATAATAATTATAATTAAACATGCATGAATATGCTTAACCTATGGTGGGATTTTAAGGTATATGACATCCATAAAGCAATTAAATAGCTAAGTAGACAGGTTTTGGCATCCTAGGACAAAATACAATAGAAAAATTACATTAATTTATCTAAATATGCCCTATCTAGCCGTGGACCAGCCCGAACCAACTTCAGACCGCATGAACTAGCTCCAAAACTACCTAGACCAAGCTGAACCGTGCGCGTTGAATCGGGCCAAAAAATCAAGAATTGGTCATCTCCATCTGAACCGCACCTACACTGCTCGAACCAGACCGCTCATTTTAGGCCTGACGTCATCCGCACACGAAGCTGCACTTTGCCACGATCCGCCGCCAGCGTTGAGACACTGAAGGCGGCGTCTCGAAGCTGGACCGAAAGACGCGGAATTCCCTAATTCTGTTAGCGGAAGTGAATTGGGACCGATTCGTAGTTAATTTTGTTTAATCTAAAATACCAATGCATTGGCAATAAACATAGAACTATTCTAGATTTATATTAAGGCTAAGCATAAAAGGATTATTAGATCTAAATCTAATAGAGAAAAAGAAGCAAACCTTCGTTGACGTATCTGAAAATCAAGAATGATTATTGATTGCTCTGTAACAATGAAGAACACCACCATTTGATCTTCCCCGCTATAACTCTGAGATTAGGAACGTAGTTGTGGGACTACCTAATCTTGAATGGGAAAAACTCTTAGAGAGAAAAATTCTCTCTAGAGTTATTGAGTTGAGAGAATATGAGAGGGAGACAAGAATGAGACCTTTGGCCTTATGGTGGCCATATGTTGTAGTAGCTAAACCCTAGGTTTAGTGTTCTATTTATAGGAGAAAGATCATGAATAAAATATTTATTTAAAATCAATTATTTCTATAACTGATTTAATCTTTTCCATAATTAATCAATTCCATAACCAATCAATTCCATGATTGATTAATCTTTTCCATAAATGATTGATCACTTCCATTAGTGATTAAATCATTTCCATAAATGATTAATTACTTCCATAAGTGATTAATGATTTCCATAATTGATTCATTTCCAATTAATTAATTGTTTAATTAATTAATCACCAATTAAATATCATATATTTAATTTCAGACATTCTATTAGTTAATTAATTAATTACCCAATGAAATATCACATATTTAATTTCAGGTCTTCAATTAATTTATTCTATAATATGAATCAAATTCATATTAAAATTTGAACTCCTTCAAATTCTCTAATATCATATAAATTTAATATGAATCAAATTCATATTAATATTTGAACTAATCCAAATATTTATTTCTCTCATAATAATAAAGTTTAATCTCAAATTAGACTTTATATTTGAATGTATCACTATACATTATATTAATTTGTATCTCATACAATTAACTTAATTCCCAATATCAATTTGAACGATTCAAATTCTTTCAAGATATAATTGTTCCTAATTACTCTTTACGAGCTAGCAGTGGGACCTAATGGACCTACAGATCAGAAGCTCCAATGATATGAGGTTAACTAATTAAACTAATTAATCAAGTTAACCAATATTGATTAACATTGGGTCATTCCACTAAAGACCCACAGCTGAACTCTTCTCACTGTAGAACATTTTTGTAGAAGGGATTGAATCCCAAGCGGAAGCGGTTTTCACCGTTCGTGTTTTAATTTCGATTATTCTGAATACCGGTACGTTGGGCAACAAACACAAAAAACTATTTTCTACTATTAAGCATGCAATCTAAACTAGTTTTAGATCCGAAAACTTACATGAATAGTGCTGGAAAATTCTGCACAATGCTCCCAAAAATATTCTTTGATCCCCAAATGGACACCACCACGCAAGAACACCCACTATTTTCTTGGGATATCTTGAGATTTCGATTGTGGGATCGATCTCGCCTTGGAAAGGGAAAATTCAGCAAAGGAAAACCTTGTTGTGTGTTTGAGAAAGGAAGAGAGGAAGAGAGCGTTCTACCACCTCTGTCTTTTCGTGAATGAGAGAGTAAAGATCGATCACGGGGAACTCCCTCTCCCCTCAACGATAAGTGGGGAGGGAGTTACATTACCCTAGTTGATCTAGACCGTTAGATCTTAATCGAAACGATCTCGGCCATTAACTAATTAAATAATTAATTAATTATAATTGATTTAATTAAATCAATACTAATTGAATTAATTATAATACAAAGTATTTAATTCAATTTGAATCATATTCAATTGAATTAAATTGGCCTATTCAATTAATTCTATTAATTGAATCCACATTAATTAAATAACAAATATTTAATTAATTTTATAATTGAATCATATTCAATATTATCTCTCTCATTTAACTTATAGTTTTAATGTGGGTCAAAATGTGCGTTAATATAAACTATAGTATTAATTTGATTAAATCATATTTAACCAAATTAAATTAAATTAATTAATTCCCAATTAATTAATTCATGAATTAACCAAATATCACATATTTAATTAAATTCATAATTCTCTCATTAATTAATTTTGAATCATATCCAAAATTATAAAGTTTAATTCAATAATTAAACTTATACTATAATGTATCTCCATACATTATATTAATTGTTTCAAAATACAATTAACTTAAATTCCCTTTAATAATCAAGACTATATTATCTCAGTACCTGTTATGAGCTAGCAGGTGGACCTAATGGACCTACAGATCAGAAGCTCCAACGATACGAAATTGATCAGCTAAACTCATTAACCGAGTCAATCAACATTCGTTAACTGTGGGTCACTCCACTAAAGACCCACAAGTGCACTCTTCTCACTGTATAATATTTCTGTGTCCACGGATATCGACCAATGCAATAAGTCAATCCTTCACGTGTGTTCGTAACACCAGCTGGGTCAAATTACCGTTTCACCCCTAGTTACCTCTGGATCCTTAAGTACCACTGATCCCTCTAATGAACAAGTTGTTTAGGGTCCAACCACTAAACAGGAGTTCCTCTAGGGCCAGGAGAGGACGGCGCGCCTTTGTTCAAGAAGGTAGGCTTATTGAGTCGGCGTGCAGGCCACTCTCACCCGTACTAATCAATGGACAATTCCTCGTGAGAAGGAGTTCATGACACACTCAGGATTAAGACTGGGTTACCTAGGTCATCCTATTGAAACAGTAACCTAACTAGTTAACGGTGTTACATCTAGTGGTTTACTATTTCATGGTCCGGTCTTATGCAAACTCATTGCATAGGATACCCCCGCTCGCATGTCTCACAGAACGATTCATGCTGAAAATGAACAAATTAATTTAATTAGTTTTGTTGCATTAACCTATTACACAAAATAACATTATTTTTATCCAATCAATTTAGCAAAAGTAATGATTGACCCAAAGAATAAACATCTATTTTGCAACAATACTTCAGAGGTTTAGAGCAACAGCTGCCGTAGGGCAGTCAGCTACTCCTCCCCTGAATTGAGACAATCTAAGCCAATCCCTATTACCAAAATAACTCATACGTTGACACGTGTCCTACTCCCACTTACTATAAAATACTCCCTCATTCACCTTGTTATTGATCCATGCAAACACCATCCGTAGGGGGTCACTCCTAGGGTGACTTGAGGCCAAGCATGGACCTCACGTTGTGAACTCTTGAGGACGTGAGAGTAATATTTGATTTATGAAAATCTTGTTTTGATATATTTCTTCCCACTAAGTATTTTTAGAACTAAGGGTCTATTACTTAGGTAAATTCCGGCTAAGTGAATCTATCTAAGTCTATGCCTTTATATAACTCTTATATATAGGTCTTTACTCTATTGTCTAGGTAAATTAAACCAATTTAATTACCTAGTGACATTGCATTCTAACATTAGACTATGATTAATTCAACTCAAGTTTTGGGTCTGTTCCCAGGTAGGAGGTGTTCCGTAAACCGTCAACTTAAATACCCTCATCCTAGACAGAACTTCACCGGGAGAGTTCCCTTGTAATCATAGTAATGTTTTTCCTACTTAGTTCATTAGAACTATTTTAATTCTAAGTAAAAAAGTAATTCCAATCCTATTAGAATCAAAATGAGCTTCGGTCTAATTAATTTTAAACATTTTAAAATTAATTCAATTTAACATAAGATCCTATGTGTGCATGCAACTCTTTGTTATAGGTTGACGGTTTCTAATCATTTTTATAACTTTTTCAAGTTTTAATGATTAGCCCTATAACATGCTACTATGGTGTTTCCTAATAATAATCTAATTCAAGTTATACTTAAATACCATAATTTCATGACGCCCATCATTATTAATTAATATAACGATTATATTAATCTAAAGTGGTTTCATGCTTCATGCAATTCCAATTTCCATTTAATTAATATCGATTATACAAATTAAAGACATTAATTAAATATAACTCGTATATTAGTCTAATTAATGTCATGCTCAATGCTTTTCCATTTTCATTTTACAAATATAACTCTTATATTAAATAATCATGAAAATCATGCATTGAATTTATTTCCATCCATAACATATAACTATTATATTATTACTCATGAAAATATACTTAAGCATGCTTAAGACATTAATTAAATATAACACTTATATTTACCTATGTAATGTCATGCTTCATGCTTCCCAATTTTCATAACATTTACATTAAATATTCATGAAAATTGTATCATAGATATTACCGTACATTATAACTCTTTATAATATAAAATATGCATGATTCATGCTTAACTTATGGTGGAATCTTGTTAAATGACATTCAAAAAGCATTAAATAGCTACAAAGACTGATATTTTGGCACCCTAGGGCAAAAAACAATGAAAAAATTATATTAATTAATCAAAATCTAGCTCTACACCGCCTTGTAAGTGGTCTGAACTGCCTCGAACCCCTTCGAACTGCTCAGAATCGAACCGAACCAGACCCAAACAACTCGAATCGGACCAACCAGCCTTGAACCGGACCAAAACTTAAGTGAACCGGTCGGATAACTAACCCACGAACTGCTGAGCCGTCCACACCGCACGAAATGCTCATCGAGACGCTGAAGACACGTCGAGACGCTTGCCCAAATTTTTCCAGACTGTTCTTCGGCGTCGAGACGCCGTTGAGCAGCGTCTCGACGCTACGCCTCTGGACAGCCTCTGTTCTTCGTTTCCAGCAGCCGTTTTTCGCCAAATTAAACCTCGATCCAAGCAATAATCAACAAATTGATTCCTAAATTTGATGCGCAAATTGCTTACCGCAAGTGTACGGGTCAAGTTATAATATAGTGAATATAAATTCGAAAGTCGTCCTCTGGATTGGTGTCTCGTCAATTTTAATTACCGAAAATACTTTTGACCAATTTTATTTAGGGAATCGAATTGAATGAGAATATAATTGATTCAAACACAAAACTAAAGCAAAAAGTGACAATCTAATGGGAAGAATTGGTCTTAGGGATTTGATTTCACCAATTGGAGTTATGGATTAATAAACGGATCAACACATACTATGATTCATAAATCTTGGCAACTAAAATCACACATATCTCTCCCGAGCATACATGATTCTCCCATATGTAATTGAACCCGATATCCCTATCTAAATCCAATAAACATACAAGACAATAAGGCTAACCTTTATAACAATTTCTAGAATTAACCTTAATCTCCCGATTCTTAGCTAAATTCTAGTTATGCATATTGATTTCTAATTTAAATCCTATCTCCCGAGTTAGATTCAAGCATAAACATCAATCAATTTATGGCCGGTAAATTGAAAGCATTAAGGACACACATATGCATAAATGACATCAATAGCATAAAAACCGTAAATCAATCCATAACGTGCCCAACGGCTACATCAATCCCTAAGAATTAAAGCCTAGCTACTCATACACAACGTTACAATATAGCCATAGTCTAAAACAGCCATAAAAACTAACTAAAGTGAGGGAAAGAGGAATTAAACTCGTTGTAGGCCGAGACCGAACGTCCCCGTCACGATCCCCACGAACAATGGGTTGATTTCCAACTTGCTCCCTTTGCTTCAGCTCCAAAATGCTCTGTTTTTCCTCTGTTGTCGGCTCCAAAAAGTCCCAAAACGAAGTCCCCTAAAACCTAGCCGAAATTTCCTTATATTCTGATTTTTTCGTCGTAGCGTCGAGACGCTATGGACAGAGTCCGATACCGCGAATCTGGAAATTTTTCCTAGAGCGTCGCGTCGCTGGTCCTAGCGTCGCCACGCTATGAAGTTTTTTTTTTTTTTTTTTTTTTTTTTTTTAAATCAGCTGGGCTGAATTTGACTTCTTCCAACTTTATCCTTTTTCGATCTTTTAGCCCTTTTTCATGTCCCGAACACCCAATTGACTCCAAAATCACGTTTTAGTTCCAATCAACAATTTCCTACAAAATAAACATTAAGTGCAATAAAATGGCCAATAAATCATAAAAGACTAGCTAAATTGATTAGGGAAAACTAGCTAGCTATGCTCGCTATCAAAATTCTAGACACAGACTTAGAAGATTCAATTTACAATAATTTGCCCCAAAAACATGGGCCCTTACATTGATCAAATCAACAAATTTTAAACCTAAGGCCAAAATACCTAAACAGTCTTTAAGCAAACCAAAATGCAAATCGATCCCACCAACAACCTCAATGCAAATTCTAAAATTGAAATTAACAATCATGAAATTGCTCTGGGACCATTTGAAGGAATTGAATCCTTAGCGGAAGCGAATTGAATCATGCGTTATCAAATTTCAATTATTTCGAATACCAATACGTTGGGCAAAATACAGAAACTATTTCCATAAAACAAATTAAGCATGTTGTTACGCATTCTAAACTCTTTAGATTTGGAGTACTTACCCGAATTGAAGACCAAAAACAACACCATGCTCCGATTCACGATCCCGGCAAGATCCTAGACACTTCTATGTGATTTTTCCAACAAGGAGGGTTGCTGTGATTTTTCCAGTATAGAGAATTTTTGGGAGAGATACTTCTCTGTTTCTTGCGTGAGAGAGCGAATGAGAGAGACTGCCTGGAACTCCCCTCAACTGAATGATAAGTGGGGAGGGAATTATTATCCTTACTTGATCTCAACCATTGATCACAATCAAAACGATCTCGGCCATCAATTATTATCAAATAATAATTAATTATAATTAATTTAATTTAACCAATATTAATTAAATTAATCATAACATAAAGTATTTAATTCAATTTAAATCATATTCAATTGAATTAAATTGATCAATCAATTAATTCTCGATTAATTGTTTCCCCACATTAATTAAACATCAAATGTTTGATTAATTTTACAATTGAATCATATTCAAATGTATTTCTCTCATTTAACCTATAGTTTCAATGCGCATCAAATGTACATAAACTATAGAATTAATTTGATTAAATCACATTTAACCAAATTAAATTAAATTAATTAATTCTCCAATTAATTAATTTATGAATTAATCAAATATCACATATTTAATTAAATTCATATTTCTCTCATAAATTATTTTTGAATTTAATCCAAAATTAATTATAAAGTTTAATTCTCTAATTAAACTTTATATTATAATATATCTCCATACATTATATTAAGTCCCTTAATATTCAAGACTAATTAATCTCAGTACCCGTTACGAGCTAGCAGGTGGACCAAATGGACCTACAAATCAGAAGCTCCAACGATACGAGATTAACTGGCTAAACTCATTAACCAAGTTAATCAACATTTGTTAACTGTGGGTCACTCCACTAAAGACCCACAGCTGCACTCTTCTCACTGTAGAATATTTCTGTGTCCACGAGTATTGACCATAACAGTAAGTCAATCCTTCACGAGTGTTCGTAACGCCAGCTGGGTCAAATTACCGTTTTACCCTTGGGTTACCTCTGGATCCTTAAGTACCACTGACCCCTGTAATGAACAAGTTGTTTAGGGTCCAACCACTAAACATAAGTTCCTCTCAGGCCAGGAGAGGACAACACGCCTTTGTTCAAGCCCCGAAATCAGCCCTTAAGGCAACACACATCTACTTACCCCAATAGGGGAAGGAGTGAATTCCATCTTGTACAATTATGTTCCCAGCACCCATTCGGTCTTGCCCTTGAAATGGTAGGATTATTGAGTCGGCGAACAGACCACTCTCACCCATACAAATCTAAGGACAATTCCTCCTGAAAAGGGGTTCATAACAGACTCAAGATTGAGATTGAGTTACCTAGGTCATCCTATTGAAATCGAAACCTAAACTAGTTAACGGTGTTACATCTAGTGGTTACTATTTAGTGGTCCAGTCTTATGCAAACTCATTTCATAGGATACCCCCACTTAAATGTCTCCTACATGGATGCTTTGGATCAACGCATCTGTATCGAATACAAAGTGGACCGTATCACATAGTGTCACCAGGATAAGGTACCCAACCTTATCCCTATACTATAGACCATTTAGGTTGTTACTTTGAACACCGATCCCCGTATGTCCCCACATACTAGTCCAAGTTTCATTTATACAACCTTGGATCTTAGTTTATTGGATTTAGGGTTTATTAATGCAAACTCGATTATTCAATAACCAAATTATTGAATCACTTCAATAACACTTTATTGAGATCGATTAATTTGTTTCATTTACTATCTACGAGTTTTAGGGCATAAAACCCAACAAAATTTAGAAACCCATATCTTCAATACAGACCTTCTCCATTTAAAGAGAGAGGGGAGAAGTTATAATTTCCTCTCCCCACTCACCACTCCCCGACAATAATTCTATGGAGTTATTTTAATTTAATTAATATGAATTAAAACTAATTTAATTAATTAAAATAAAATAAATAATTAATTAATTTCATTTGAATTTAAATGCACATTTCTCTCATAACCTATAGTTTTAATATGAATCCAATTCAAAATAATTATCTTTTGAATAATATTCAAATCATATCTCTCATATACTTTAATTTTAAATTTAATTCAAAAGTAACTTTCTATTATAATGAATCAATATGCATTATTTTAATTGTATCATATACAATTAACCTACATTCCCTTAGCTAATTTGAACAATTTTAATTTTTTCAAAACTAGTGATCCTTGTTTACCCGTTGTGAGCTAGTATGGGGACCTAATGGACCTATAGATTTATAAGCTCCAGTGATTGGAGATTAATTAATTAAACTTATTAATTAAATTAATCAACATTCATTAAGTATAGGTCACTCCACTAAAGACCCATAGTTGCACTCTTAGCATTGTAGAATATTTTGTGTCTATGGATATAACCAATACAAGTAAGTCAACCCTTCACATGTCGTTTGTAATTACAGTTTGGTCAAATTATCGTTTTACCTCTGTAATTACCTCTTTCTCCTTAAGTACCATCGATCCTCTAATAAACAATTTGTTTATGGTCCTACCATAAACAAAGTCTCTTCGGGCCAATGAGAGGATGGGGCCTCTTGAGGTAACAACTCATCTACCTAACCTAATGTTGGGGAGGAGTGAATTTCATCTTGTGAAGTTATAATAAGAAAACCCTAGCCGATTGGATCTAGGAACCCTTTTGGATATGAAAACCCCTAGATCTCAAATGCTAAAAGCCCCAAATCAAGAGGATTTCATACCAAGGAAGAAGATAGAAACAGATTTACCTTGATGATCAAGATCAAGACTAGAGAAAACTCGTTTCTAAACTCGAAATTCGAATCAGTCCACAAGTAGTTCGATCAAAGCTACTTGAATGATCCTAGCATGCAAATCTAACTCACAAGATATGCAAAGAAAGTTGCCCATGACCTTTTGGCTCAAAAGACTTAATCTCATTGAAATTTCATCAAAACTGAAGGATTGGAATTCCCTAATTCCGAAAAGCAGAAGCGTAATTGGGACCGATTCGTAGTTAATTTTGTTTAATCTAAAATACCAATACTTTGGCAATAAGCTTGGAACTATTCTAGATTTATATTAAGGCTAAGCATACAAAAATTATTAGATCAAAATCTAATAGAGAGAAGCAAACATACCGTCGTTGTCGTCTCTGAAATATCAAGAACGCCTTTCTTGATTTCATAGGGACCAAGCGTCAACAATTGGGACACCACCAATTGATCTTCCCCGCTATAACTCTGAGATTAGGAACGTAGTTGTGGGACTACCTAATCTTGAATGGGAAAAACTCTAGAGAGAAAATTATTCCTAGAGTTCTTGGGTTGAGAGAGATGTGTTTAATTGGGAAGGCGTTATGTTCTTTATATAGAGTGTCATATCCATTTCCTATTCATATTAAGGATATATTTACTTAATTAATAATTAATTACTCTTCCCAATTCTAATAGGATGGGGATTCATTTTAATTAATTAATATTAATTAATTAATTAAATCAATAATTAAATCAAATTTAATTAATTTCATTTAAATTATATTTGAATGAATATCTCCCACATAACATATAGGATAACATTAAATCAAATTAAATTAAATTAAATAATTAATTAATTACTAAAATAAATATCTCGTATTTAATTTAAGCCTACAATTAAACCGTATTTAATTGTATTTCTCACATTTAATAAAGTTTAATCTTAGGGCCCGTTTGGTACAAGGTTTTTGGAGATGGGAATGGACAAGGGTTTCTAATACCCTTGTTTGTTTCAAGATTTATGTGGTGGGCCCAGGAAATAACGCATTCCCAGGCATCATTTATGCCCATAAGCAAGGGCTTTCTATGCCCTTGCAAAAGTATGGGTTTTCTCTTTTCCCATCTCTACTTTTTTATTTTTATATGCAATTTTATTTTGAATATAGTTAATTAATTAACTAATGGATACTAAATTAAAAATAATATAATAAATTATTTAATTAGATTAAATAATAATTTGTCAAAATTTTCATTTTTTTTAAACAAATACTTTTTGCTAGGACTTTTAAACAAATACTTAGTCCAAGTTTATTAAAGAGATGTAATTACATATTTACTAAAATTATAATTAATTAGTTAATATTATCGAAAATATATTTAATTATTGAATTAAAATCATTTAAATGAATTTAGTATAAAAATTTATTTTTCAATAATTATAATTAATTACTTATCGATTATTTATAATCAATTAATTACTTTTTTGGATTTTCTTATAATAAATAAATAATCATATTATTATTAAATATTTATCTAATTAATTTTTATGGATACAATATATTAAATTATTGTAGTTAAAGATATTTATTAAAAAATTTAATTAAATAATTTAGTTTGTTAAATTAACATCGTTTATCCCATTAAAATTATTTCATGATTATTATTTCATTAATTTTTATTAATAGTTTAAATTAATTTTGATTATTTTATTGATTAATTTATTAAAATTACATAAATTTTACCTGATTAATTCTAAAAAATAAATACAGACATAATTTGTTCTCATAAAATCCTGATGACATTCCCATGCACAACCAAACACAGTTATCTTTGATTCCCAGCAATCTTATTCCCAGGAATAGTATTCCCAGGCATCATATATTCTCAGGCATCTATAAAACCTTAAACCAAACGGGCCCTTAAATTAAACTTTATGTTATACTGTATCACATAAATTATATTAATTGTATCTCATACAATTAACTTGATTTCCCATAATGGGTTTTGAACTATTCAAATTCCTTTCAAGACTAATTGTTCCTAATTACCCTTTACAAGGTAGCAGGGAAACCTAATGGACTTACAGATTAGAAGCTCCAATGATATGAGGTAATTAACTGCCTAAACTCATTAATCGAGTTAACCAATATTCATTAACTATGGGTCATTCCACTAAAGACCCACAACTGAACTCTTCTCCCTGTAGAACATTTTTGTGTCCATGGATATAGACCTATACCGGTAAGTCAATCCTTCACGAGTGTTCGTAATCACAGCTGGGTCAAATTACTGTTTTACCCATGTGTTACATCTGTCTCCTTCAGTACCAGTGCTCCTCTAATGAACAACCTATTTATGGTCCAACCAATAAACAGAAAGTTCCTCTCGGGCCAGTGAGAGGGCGGGATCCCTTTGTTCAAGCCCCAGAGTCACCACTTAAGGGAACACTCATCTACTTCTCCTAGAAGTGGGGAGGAGTGAATTCCTTCTTGTATTGTCATGTCCCCAGCCTCCCACTCGGTATTGTCCCCAAAAAAGAAGGCATATTGAGTCGGCGTAATGGTCACTCTCACCCATGCTAATCAAAGAACAGTCCCTCATGAGAAGGAGTTCATGACACACTCAGGATTAAGACTGAGTTACCTAGGTCATCCTATTGAAACAATAACCTAACTAGTTAACGGTGTTATATCTAGTGGTTAACTATTTCATGGTTCGATCTTATGCAAACTCATTGCATAGGATACCCCCACTTGCATGTCTACTATCAAATACAAAGGGGGTCGTATCACATGGTGTTACCAAGATAAGGTACCCAGCCTTATCCTTGTACTATAGACCTTTTAGGTTGTTACTTGAACATCGATCCATGTATATCTCCACATCCTAGTTCAAGTTACATACAAACAACCTTGGATCTTAGTTTATTGGATTTGGGTCAAATTGTGCAATATTTATCAAAACACTTTATTGTAGAAACTTAATAACACTTTATTGAAACAAGTATACAATTTGTTTACATTCACTATCTACGAGTTTTAGGGCATATAACCCAACAAACAAATCTGACTCTAAAGAATTAACATGGATGGCTATTTATAGCCTTCAAAACAAAACCTATGGTCATATTAACGGTTGTAACTTTCATGTCCATCAATACTATAATGACCACTGATGTGGAATTTTCCTACCGCAATCGCACGGGTCAAGTAATAATATAGTTATTTGTAAAATCGAATGATGTCCTTTGGATTGGGTTTTAAGTTAAACTAAGTACCGCGAATACTTTTGCTCAATTTTATTTAGGGACCGAAAAGTAGTGAAATTTAGAAAACAAAGGTGATGTAAATTAAAGATTTGAGATTTAATTGAAAGAATTCATAGGGAATTGATTTCGTCAATTTAGTTTAGGATTAATTAACGGGAATGAATTGTAATGTGCAATTATTTTATGAGTCTAAGATCCTTATATAACAACTATCTCTCCCGAGCATAATTGATTCTCATGCATATAATTAACTTGATATCCCTATCTAAGTTCATTAACATGCACGACTTTTAGTTCTTTTGACAATTTCTAAAGCTATTCGAAATTTTGTCACGATCTAAGAATTTCTACTTTAGTCATGCAATCTTAAATAAGTCTACGCTAAACCCCCTCTCCCGAGCAAGATTCAACACTTAGATCATTCAACTAGTGGCCAATTAATTGTAAGCATGCAAACATGATTGCATACATAAAAAAATTGCACAAAACATCCCAAAAATTTAATCCATAAACATAAAATGTTGGGTTTTATGTCCTAAAACTCAAGTTTTGTAATCCTTTTATAATAAAGATGTTATTCAGTGAATTTGTTTGTTTTATATCTTAAATCCAATAGAAACATCCATGGTTATAATATGAAATACTCGAAGTATATCGTGGATATAGACAGGGATCAAGTTTGAGTATATAACCTAAATGGTCTATAGTAAATGGATAAGGTTGGGTAGCTTATCCTGGTAACACTATGGATGCGACCTACTTTGCGAATGAGGCAAATGATGTGATCCTGAATCATTCATGTAGAGACATGCGAGTAGGGGCATCCTGTGTAAAAGATGTTTACACAAGACACGACCGATAAATAAGTCACTCTTACTTTATAACGCTGTTTACTGTTAAGATTGACTATTTCATGCGATGACATAGGTAACTCGATCTTAATCCTAAGCTTACTATGAACTCCTGTTCGTTTAGGATTATCGTTTGATCTGCATGGGTCAGAGTAGTCCAACAGTGCTGCTCAATAAGCCTACCATTTTGGGGATAAGACTAGATGGATAGACGGGGACAAAATATAGCAAGACGGAATTCACTCCTACTCAAATCAGGGATAGTAGAGAGGTTGTTCCCTTAAGTGCTAACTCCGAGGCTTGAACAAGGAGCCCCACCCTCTCATTAGCCCGAGAGGGACTCTATTTAGTGGTTAGACCATAAACAAATTGTTCATTAGAGGACCAGTGGACTTAAGGAACAAAGATGTGCTATAGGGGTAAAACGGACATTTGACCTCGCTATAGTAACGAAAGACCTGTGAAGGATTGACTTACTAATCATGGTTATATCGAGTGGACGAAAATATATCTACAGTGAGGGGAGTTCAACTACTAGGCTATAGTGGAGTGTCCTGGTAGTTAACGGATGTTGGTTAACTAGGTTAAAAGGGTTTTAAACCTCGTACCGCTGGAGCCCATGATCTGTAGGTCCATTTGGTCCCCTTGCTAGCTCGAGACTAACCTTTGGAACAATATGATGGATAGAATATGAATTACTTCGAATTCGGTTTAGGGAAATGGTTGGATAGGTTTGACGTTGTCGATACGTCGGGTTTTGTATAAACCGGGTTGTGCGAGTTTTAATATTTAAATATGATTTAAATATAGAACACATGAATAGGGATTCATGGTTGGAAATAACATTTCAGAAATTTTCGGGATTGATGGCAAAATATTAATTTAATATTAGATATTAAATAAATTAATTAATTATTATTTAATTTATAATTATTTAAAATTAATTTTGAATTAATTTAAAATTGGAAAATTAAAATTGGATTTTGAATTTTTCAGATTATTAATATATAATAATTAAAAATTAAAAATCAAGATAATTTTGAATTTAGAAATTCAAAATTAAATTGATTTTTAGGAGGTGGAGTGCATGGTGACTAAACCCATGCAGTCCCCTCAAATTAGCCACCAAATTAGGGTCCGTTTGGATTACATTTTAATTTAAATGTTTTCCAAGAATGCATTCTTTAAAAAACATTTTGTATAAAAATTGTTTAGAATTTAAACACTCATGTGTTTGGTTACATTCCCTCATAAATGTTTTTATACACAAGTTATTGTATACTTACAAACTCTTTTTTAAAAAGTTGGTTTCAAGTGTTTCTCTCAAAATGATTTATTTCTCAATCCCATTTTCTAATAAGTCATTCTTAGTGGTTGCCAAACACTACAAATTTTTTCAAAATGTATTATTTTCAAAATTAAACACTTGAAAAGTTAAACCAAACACACCCTTACCCACTTAATCTTGGGTAATTTGGTGTCAATCTCTGGTCATCTTCTTCAGCTTTCTTCCCTCTATAAAAGGGAAGTGAATTGCTGAAGAAATTCACCTTTCTTGCTTAAGAAATTGCTGCCAAAATCTCTCCTCACCAAAACCCACCTCCATAGCTTGTTCTTCAAGCTTTTCCCATCAAAATCCATCACTAGAAGATCCCACATTCCGTTCCAAAGGCTTGAGGATAGCAAGGAAGATCAAGTGGTGGTTTGTGACTAATTGGAGAAGAAAAACAACAAAAGGATTCAACCAATTTCTCGAAATTAAGAGGTTTGTATCCATGACTCTATTTCTCTTCTTTAGAATAGCATGCAAAGATTGATCAAATTGAGCTTATTAAGTGCCTAAGATCCAAAATTGCTTCCGTCATTTAGATATTAACACTTTCATAAACGACTACATCAATTCCTAAGAAACACGCTTAGCTACTCATACATGGCGTTACAATATAAACTAAACATGATAAAGCCATAGAATCTAACTAAAGATAAGGAAAAGGAAGGAAAACTCTTGAATCCGTTGAAACTGGCACGTCCCCATCACGATCTCCACGTCTTCAAGCTTGGTTCCCACTCCTTGGCCTTGCTTCAGCTCCCACAAAAGGTATCTAGTCGAAATTAGGGCTAAAATCTCTCAAATTGGACTCCCCTTGGCCGTAGCAATTAAGGATGCATTTATTGGAATTCTGTCGACAACGTTGAGACGCTATGAACAGCGTTGCGACACTGTCCGTTAATTGCCAATCTGTATAAGGAAATATTGACAGCATCTCGACGGTGCCTCTCTTGTCACGTTAATCAGTTTAGGAAAGTCTCTAGGGTTGAGACGTCACAAGAGCAGCGTTGCAATGCTAGCTCTCGGGTTTGCCCACTTTGTCAAGCCTCCAAATTTGATTCTTTTCGTTTCATTGGCTTCTTTTAGCGCCCGAACACTCGATCAACTCCAAATTCACGATTTAGCTTCAATAATCAATTTCCTACAAAATAAACATTAAAGAGCATAATTTTGGCCAATTTAATCTCAAAGACTAACTAAAATGAATAGGGAAAAATAGCTCGCTATACGCGCTATCAAACATCCCCAAACTTAAGCTTTTGCTAGTCCTCGAGCAAACTAAGAATCAAGCATAGGTTGAAGAATATAGATGCAACAAACATGACTCAATCCTCATGGCTCACAAGTCAATAATCAAGCAATCAATAGACATGCACATAAGGCCCAATGAAGGAGACAAATCAATTTTTTTCCAAAATTAACTTGAATAAGCGAGATCTAACTTAATCAGATCAGACTCTAGTAGCTCGGGATTGGATTATTGAACTCTCAACTCATCTTCCCTTTACACTGACACTAAGAATTCACTAATGAGCCAATGGAACAAATTAGTTTATTTTTATCCATACCTAGGTGCTTTATAAATTTCAATTGAATTAAGCAATTAAAAGTGGCACTAGCTTTCACACACCTATTGTAGGGACACATAACCCGAGTTTAACCATTGGTTGGTCTAACTGATCACAACAGGGGTAGCTCTTTTTGCCTAAAACAATATTAAACATTGCATAGAGCGCTCTTGACATGTCATTATTTTTCTTTCAAAAGGAAAAGCCAGAATGATGTTTCTTTCCCAGCATGATAAACATATATTCCTTTCTTTCCTCCTAGGCAAGATTAAACATGCTAATTTGCAAAAAAAATAACTCTTTAGCTCTTCCCTACACCTATCAAGGTGACAACAAGCATATGAACCTAATAATTCGCTCCTAAGCATTCAAGTCCAATTCTAAACTAAGAAAAATACTCTACTAATGCAAGATATCTCCTAGAAAAATTTTAAAACGTTTCCCTTTTTGGGCACTCATGCTTACAACTCATCAAAAGCTTAAAAATTGACAAGAAAGCCTATCCTAAGAAATCATAATCATGCAAAAATAGCATCGAAAGACAACCATATGCCATAATCATAATAAGCTCAAAAAAATATAGCTCGAACTCAGATGCTCAATGGCTCAACAAGCAAAGTATTCCACTCCCAAACTTAAAACATGCATTGTCCTCAATGTATAGAAAACTAAGACATACATAAGCATGAGAACAAGAAAAAGAATGGAAGGGGTGAACAATACTGCCCTGGAATGGTGACCTTCTCTTGAAAGCAAGCAAAGGCAAGAGCTCAAGAACACCTACAAAAAAAATAAAAAAAATAAAAATAAAAATAACAAACAAATCAAAAGCATAAAAACAAAATCAAACTTACTTGGGTTGCCTCCCATAAGCACTTGTTTCACGTCTTTAGCTCGACGTGTTGACCTTGCATGCATCAAGGAGGTTTATTTTCTGTGAATCCACCAGAGATGCTCTTGCTTGCACCTTTCCTGTAGCCTATCACAAGCGCCTCTGTATGATCTTTATAGTCTTCACAAGCTTTGAATATTTCTTTTTCGTTTTGGACTCTAACAGTGAGCTCCCTACGCTCAATGTCAATAATAACTTGCCAAGTAGCGAGGAATGGTCTCCCTAGAATGATAGGTACTGAAGGCTTTTCCATCTTATCCATGACATATAAATCAATATGGACGACAAATCTACCTACCTTGATTAAAACATTTTCCACTAATCCACTTGGTCTAACCACAGACTCGTCAGCCAACTGAAGCCTAACAGGGGTAGATTTAATCTCACCTATGTCTAATTTCTTGCATAAGGATAGAGGAATAATATTAATGCTAGCACCTAAGTCACACGATGTTCTAAAAGAATAAGTACCAAAACTATAGGGAACATAAAAACTCCCCGGATCTGCCAATTTCTCAGGTACCTTCTACTGTACTCGAGAACTGCATGTCGAGGCGAGATATATAGTGTCAACCTTCTTCTCCTTCCTCTTCTTTGCCAGCCATTCCTTCATCAATCTGTTGTATTGGGGCATCTCTAATGCTCCTGCAAAAGGAATATTAATGTTCAAATTCATAAAAGCATTCATAAATTTATCAAATTGAACCTGATTGTTCTTTTTATTCTTTTTATTCTTTTCCTTCTCTTTGAGGTCCAACACTATGGGAGAAGGAATAGGAGGCTCAGGGTCCGGCTTTTCAGGTTCATCTGATGATGTGTCCTCCTTAGCTTCTCCTGTAGGAGTGTCATACTCTTCAGTCTCAAGCTCTTTCGCTTCTTCAATTTCCTCCTGATGCACAATGATGGCCTTACAATACTCCATCTGGGGTCTCTCCTGCTCAGCTGGGGCCTTACCTGTTTGCATGGTGTTTACAACACTCACCAACTGTCCCAACTAAGTTTCGATGTTTTTTATGGCTACACTGTGGTCGGTCACCGTGGTGTTAATTACAATAACGACCTCCTCAAGCTTTTTTTTTTTATTGCTAGACTCTGCAATGAAAGCTCCAACATGATCCTCTAAAGATTGTTTATTTTCTTGCTTTTGAGGGGAAAAACCAAGAGGATTTAAAACATTTTTATTATTAGCATAAGATAAGTTTTCATGGTTTCTATCGTTATGGTGAAAATGTTTAGGTGTAGAATTATTATATCCCCTAAAATTAGAATTAGATAAGTACCGAACCTGTTCTATGGTCTCCTCCTGAGACTGGGATGCAATAGTAGCTGCTGATTCAATGGTTTGTGCACTCCCTGTACCTGAAAACTTCAAAAAAACATTAGCAAGGGTAGACATCTGGGCTTGGAGGGCACTTACATTATCAATTTCAAACACCCCAACTACAACCTTCTTTGGTGTAGACCGCTCAGATTGCCACTGATAGCTGTTGGTGGCCATATCCTCCAGTAAAGTATGTGCATTCTCTACGGTCTTAAAACAGAGTCCCACCTGCAGCGGAATCAACAATAGTCTTAGTACTTGGATTTAAACCATAATAGAATAATTGAATCTGCAACCAATCAGGATATTCATGCTGGGGGCACTTCCTCAACAGTTCCTTGTAATGCTCACATGCCTCGAACAACTGCTCATCAAACTGCTGCTGGAACGTTCCAATTTTGGTCCTCAGCTTGATCGTCTTTGTAGGAAGGAAGAATTTCTTCAAGAATGCCTAGACCAAAGCATCCCAAGTGGTGATGCTTCTAGGTGGAATATATTGCAACCAATCTTGTGCTTTATCCTGCAAAAAAAAAGGAAACAAGTGTAAGGAATGGCATCCTCAGTGACTCTATTTATTTTTACCGTCCCACAAATATCTAAAAAGGATTTTAGATGAGAGTTTGGGTCCTCGGTGGGCGATCCTCTATACGCACAATCACGAGCCATCTAGATAAGACCGGTTTTCAGCTCAAAATTGTTGGCATTAATCAGGGCATAGACAATCCCCGACTGTTGCCCTTGAAACACGAGCTGAAAATAGTCTCTAACGGGCTTGGGCTCCTCAGGTGGATTTGGGTCGGCCATTTGGATATGCTCTCTAGTCTCAAAGCCTATGAATTGTTCTTTCTATCTTGGGGTCCAAAGGTACTATGGCCAAATCCCTATCCCTTCGCATACGCAATCTAAACTAACCTAAAAAAGGCAAGAAAAAAATTAAGGAAATAAATTAGAAAAGGAAACAACTAATCTAAATAAGGAAAATATATTCTAGAAAAGGAAAAACTAACAAATTGGGAATGCAAAAACAAATATAGAAAATTACAATTAAGGAAAATTACCAACTAGGAAAAAAATCTAACTAAAAAAGAATGAAAAATAAAAGACAAATAAAGAAACTAACAAATAAGGAAAAAAATCACACAAATAAAAAAAACACTAAATTAGCAAAAAAAAAAATATGGAAAGAAAACAAATAAGGAAAAAATGCAATCTACCTAATAAAAATACACCCTAAATTAAGACTGAACAATTTTTTTCACAATATTAATTTAACTACATACGTCAATCCCCGACAATGGCGCCAAAAACTTGATGTGGAATTGGTGCGTGTCAGGCTAAAAGGTGGATGTGAGAAAAAGATGATGAATAATAATAATGACAAATTCATTCAACTTAGTGCAAGTATACACTGTCACACATAATAATAAAAAAACCTTAGAAGTATTCCAAGGGTATCGATCCCACGAGGACTAAATTGGAAACACAGATTTGAAGAAGAAACTGCTCACATATTGCTTGGATAAGGGAACCAAAGAAATAGTTGATGATACTTTTTGGAAGATAATTAAAATAAACAAGTAAAACGAGGTGTTCAATATAGTTTCATCCCAAAGGCAAATAACTCTAATCATAGTTTATTCAACCTAAGTTTATTTAATGCATTGGTTCAGATTTAACTTCTACTTGGAAGGCTTAGCGAGTACCGTTATGCACATGTCTGTGACTCGACTCCGACATAGATAAATCAAGCATGAAATCTATAACCCTATAGTTGTTATAGGGTTCCTTAGGTAGCCTCGCCCTATAACACCGAATACACTCTTTCAAGCCTTTTCTCCTATATCACCTTTATGAGAACCGATATCGTTCGTCCCTTTCGAGATCAAACTCACATAGCATGCAAAGTCTAAGTGATCAATTTAAACTCAGCAAGATTCAGAATGATAATCAATAAAGAACGACATGCATTGAATAAAACTTAAGCAAATAAACACTTTCAAGCTATTGAACCATAAGGGAATTCACTATATTGAATCCCTCAACGGGATTTAGCTACGCATGATGGGATAAAATGCCAATGAACAACTTTCCATTGAAATAAAGAATAAAGAATACAAGTAAATAAAAAGTAACGAGTGCTAGAAATAAGGTGCAGTAATTGAACTAGGGTTTTTTCTTTTATCTAATCCTTCTAGAGTTCGCTCGACACTCTACTCTCCTTTACAAATGGGAATAGGGTGAAAATCCCTACAAACACTCAGGTTTGATGTCTAACTAAGGTTAGAAATTAGTCATCTAAGAAGGACCTCGGGCATCCCTACTCATGGGCGTCAACTAGGGTTCTGTCACCACCCTCTTCTTCCCAGTGAGTTATGCATGAATTTCTCTTTGAATCAAGAGCTAGTGTGAGGAGTGGTTGAGGAGCCACAAAATAGGTGTTGGTAGGTAGCCCACTCATTTTCGGGGTCAAAACGGCCAGTTAGGTGCGCAAAATTCTCGTTCAAAATGACCCGCGACGGACTCAGAACGGACTTTGTCTGCCCAGAAATGCGGTCGCATTTCATTTTTGCCTTCCTGGGTTTTTTAAGATTCCTTCTGTTTTTCTGCACAACACCAAATTGAGTCAAATTCATATCAAATTGAGTCTTTTTAAGCACAAATAAGCATATTTTGACAAATGTGACTCTCAACTCCCTAATTCATCAACTTTAACATATTTAGAGCTTGAGAATAGTAAAATTGATTTAAACATGCAACTTTTGACAAGAAAATGAGCTAAATACAAGGGTAAAATAGGTATATTTTTTACCCTTATCATACCCCCAAACTTAACTCATTGCTTGTCCTCAAGCAATATCCAATCAAAATGTTAGAGATCAACTTTTTAATTGGCTATCAGAATGTGAGAGCTCAATAATAATTGCAAACCAAAATGTTATGCGACATATGTAATTATCAATCATGGTACTAGCATAAATTTTAATTGCAATTCAAAATGACATGGAATCAAGTAAACATGTTTCTCAAGATCGTTTTCTAAGAAGTTTACCTTTCAGGAGAGGGTTCTACTCTAGTGCCAGTCACAACTTCTAAGTTTTCTAGGCATGAAGATTTCTATTGTTCTTTTTCAAAGCAAAACTCTCCCTAGTTCATCCTAACCAATATGTTTAAACTACCTAACTTCTACTCATTAAGCCTAGTGCAGTTCTTTTAGTTAAGAAAAACAAGACTTGAGGTTCCTTGAGCATACATGAGTTACTAGACCTTTTTCTATCTCCCCCAAACTTATTTGACTGCTGGTGCTCATTTTATTCAACTTCTTTTTCTCCCAAGAGTATCCTTGCTGTCATCTTTACCTTCGTTCTAGCTTATCGACACTTTTTGGTGAAGATATCTAGCTACGAGCAAAGTTGACAAGCTTGGAATAATACTCACTTCCCTAAGTAAACCTTTCATGTAGTGGCAAACCATGGGTGTCATGAATGCCCCTGGTTAGTCAGTAAGCTCTAGGAAGGAGGAGTAACTCGATTTTTTTTTTTTGGATGATATATACTGAGCACATACTTCTTTTCCAGCAGTACAAATTTACAAAATATATATATGCAAAGTAAAGTAAAGCACCCCCCCCCCCCCAAACTTAAGATAGGCAATGTCCTCATTGACTTTTTTTTTTAGGCATGGGCTTAACATAAGGCTTTTTGATTTTCAAAACATCAAGGCTAAACTCTCCTAGTGTGTTAAAAAGGTTAAACATGAGAAAGTTTAGACTTAAGAAAATTCTGTAAAGAAAAAGACTAATGGAAAGATGAATGAAAATTCTGTTGTGATGGTGGCACTTTTTGAGATAGAACTAAGCTCTAATTATCATCATCAAGGGCTTAAAAGAAAACTCAAATGAAAACATGTTTTTCCAAAACATTTTTCAAGTAGTTATTTTCCATAAAGTTAATTTTTCCATAGGTCTAGGCATTAAAAACAGCAAGCAGATTTTTTTTTTTAAACTTGAAAACCCATGTTTATCTAAGCTATTCTAACAGCAAGCTATTTAAAACTACCCTATGAACATAACTAACATCAAACAAATTATTCAAAGCAATCAACGAAGCATGCTAAAACTAAAAAACAACAACTATCTATACACAAAAGCAGTAAAATATGCACAAAAACAACAAATAGAGGGGATCAGAAAACTCCCATATTCCTCGTCTGAGGAACTCTCTCTTTCATCTTCATATTCATCTTCATCTTTAGATTCTTTCTCTTCTTGTGGCAGCAGCGATTGAGGGAAGTCAGGAAAGATAGGAGCAATACTCAGGGCGATAGAGAGGTAGAACTCTCTAATGGATTCATCTCTCTCCTTCGCATAAACCCAGTAAGCCTTCATCTTGTCTTCAATTCTATCTAGTCTTCGAAAGGCAAATGCAAGGGCCTCTGATGATGGTGTCGGCCCTCAAACTGGAGTATGCTGAGGAGGTGAAGCTGGTGTCAACCCTGGTGGTGGAGTGGTTTGAGATGTGGAAGCCATGTCTTTTCTTTGGGTGTTGTTCTGTTGGAGCTTCCCGATTAGAGGTAAATCGATGGTAGGCCTGAAGAAGTGGCGCTCTTCATCCTTTCTAGGTACTATCTTTACCCTCTGACATAATTGGGTGATAAGTGACCCAAAGAAAAGCTTCCCTGCTTTCTTCCTTCCATAGGAAAGAATCTCCTCCCTGATGATGCTCCCAATATTTATCTCCTACCCCTTCATGATACTGTAGAGGAGCATAACTCCCTCTACTGAAATGGTGCTATCGTGGGTTGTTGGCATCAACCTGTTCTTGATAAAGTGAAGCCATACTGCCGATTCTGGCTTGAGATCGCTTGGCACTAATGTCTTAACCTTCGTTTGGGATTCCTTCCATTGAACACCCTTGTTCGCCACCATTTTCAACACTTCTTTCATTTGTTTGGCCGAGGGGTTCTTAATGGAATCATTATCTCTTGGATGCAAGGGTGCCTTGATTCTGTACACCTTGTGGATGTCAACTGAAGAGAAACTGACCATTTTACCTCTCACCACTACCATGCTCATGCTCTCCTCCCTCAGTCAAGCGTAGAATTCTCGAACTAAAGGCACCACTACCTCCTGAGGGTGAGCACAGAATTCCTGCCACTTGTACTGGGTAATGACTTTGGTCACAAACTCTGGCAGCGTTCCAGCTCTGTTAGAGAATCCCTTCTTGTTCAGTAAGTCTCTTTTTCTCATAATCTCCATTCTTTCCTGAAAATTGACATCCCTGAAGACTTCAGGAAACAGATTCTTTGGAGCTTTGGGTGATTTGGCTTTCGGCTTGGCAGGTGAGACGATTGGAGGAGTTGCAGGAGAGGCGTCCATGGACCTTGTCTTTGGCCTCTTAGTGAAGATGGGGTCATTCTTATTTTTGGTCCTCCTCTCGGCCCTCAATTATCTTCTTTTCTTCTTCTTCAATGCTGCAGAGATAGGAATTTGGTCGTCATCCAATTCCTTGATCTCTGAATCGGATTCAGTCTCTGAATAACTGGAGGTCTCGGCCTCTTCATTTTCAACTTCCTCTTAATTCTTCTTCTCTCCCGAAGAGGTACTCTCAGCAGCTGGTGGAGGTCCTCTCACATCATACTCAAATAGAGGATCCAAGGTTTCATCAGCCTGCTGTTCTTCACTGGCCTTCTCTTGGCCTTCTCTCAACTTCCCTTTCTTCTTCCAAATCCCTTATTCTTGCAAACTCATCTTCTTCCCACATACTCTGATTTTCCGTCTCTCTTTCAGCCCGAATTTCCCTTAGTGCATCTTGCTCAGCCCTATAACCTTTGGCAATAATGAGGGCTTGGGCAACGGCCTGTCGGATCATGTCTTCGAGCACATCCGGTGGCATTCTAGCCACTTTGAGGGGCTCGATGATAAGCGGCTTTTCGGGTGCAGCCTTCTTTAATTCTTTCTTTCTTGCACTGTAAGTAACAAAAGGCCTATCCCTGCAAGAAGATGACGGGTTAGTTGAAGGGTTAGAAATTTTACCCGTTAGAGTCTCTCCTTGCCGAGAGCTTTCTCCAACTTTTGCAGCTTCTTCAGTATCACGCACTCTGGCTTCTTCTTCAAGAGCCGCACGCCTTTGGGCTCCCATCTCCCGAATCATCGCATACCATTCCCTCGAACATTTCCTCAACAGTTGGCCTGCGGGTTTTTGGGTTTTGTGGAGGGAATCGGTGCATGTGGACCTTCTTGGGCGAGATGAACTCGAATTCTCCCTCAAGGTGGCCGGCATTGTCGAGGAAGAAGGAGTTTGAGTGGTGGTTCCTTGGTCTCCAATCGCTGGCGAGAAACCCGTGGGTCTCGCGCCTCTCATGCCGTGCAAGGTAGCTTCGGGCTGCTCTTCTTGACGACGAGAACTTGGTTCAACATTTTGGGCACGTTGATCACTCTAAGATCGAGTGATCTTGCGAGATGAGGATGATTTTGTCGTGTTTTTCATTGTTCTTGCTTGTGCGTTTCGGTTTCAAGCGAGTGAAGATGGAGAGTTTGGTGAGTTTGACTTGAATACCGAAAGTTTAAGTTATTGGTGAAGAAGGAAAACATTTAAGTCAGTTATTTATAGGTTTCTCAAATTAGGTCATGTGATAGTCATTTAAATGACGTCACTGCCCTCTGACTTTTGGAAAATGCGGTCGCATTTTCAAATGCACTAGGGAAAAATGCGGTCGCATTTCTCCCAGTACTCTGCCTTCTTTATGTTTTTTTCTAACTTTTTTTTTTCTTTTCCTTTGTTTTTCTTTCTTTCTTTTATTTGCTGAAACAATCACAAACGTGTTAGAAAGTTCACATGCTTAAACATGATTATTTATTTCTTTTTCTTTAGATATATGGATACAAAAATAACTTGGACTTTTTCAACTCCCAGGTAAATCCCCAAGAAATGGTGTTCCCTACGGTCAACTTAAGTACCTTTTCCTATACAGGATTTTCCTAGTCAGAGTTTTTACTCTTGTCCACATATTTTTGGATCCTATCTATTTTATTTTTATTATTATTATAAATTATAGATCCACATAATGTACAAAATAAATTTTCAGAGATAGAAGTCATACTAGATCGATCATAGATACAAGGGCTCCTTCAGCTTCAAAGCCCTTCCCCTAGTAGGGTTTGATTCTTTGTCCATTCACCTTAAAATGCATGCCTTGATCGTCCATCAGCTCTATGGTTCCATAGTCAAAGATTCTCACGATCTCAAATGGTCCCGACCATGTTGATTTTAGTTTTTTCGGAAATAACTTGAGTCTGGAATTAAAGAGTAACACTTTCTGACCCTTGTAGAACTCCTTTGGATGAATTCTTCTATCATGCCATCGTTTGACCTTCTCCTTGTACAGTTTTGCATTCTCATAGGAGAAATGTCAGAGTTCTTCCAATTCATTAAGTTGTAACTTTCTCTTGATTCCGGCTTTGTCCATGTTGAAATTGAACTTCTTCAATGCACAGTAAGCTTTGTGTTCTAACTCGAGTGGTAAGTGATAGGCTTTTCCAAATATGAGTCGATACGGAGACATTCCTAAGGGCGCCTTGTATGCAGTTATGTGGGCCCATAACGCCTCGTCAAGCCGTAATGACCAATCCTTTCGGGATGGGTCCATTGTCTTTTCCAAAATAGCTTTGATCTCCCTATTAGAAAGCTCTCCTTGACCATTCATTTGAGGACGGTACGCAGTAGCTACTTTATGTCTGATATTGTATTTGGAAAATAAGTTGGCTATGATCTTGTTTAAGAAGTGAGATCCTTCATCACTTATGATGAAACGAGGAGTTCCGTATCTTGTGAAAATATTCTTCATGAAGAATTTCTTCACTACCTTCGCATCATTTGTTGTTGTAGCTATGGCCTCCATCCATGTCGATACGAAGTCAACTGCAAGAAAAATGTAAATGTTCCCAAAGGACGGCGGGAATGGGCCCATAAAGTCTATCCCCCATACCTCGAAGATTTCCAGTTCGAGTATGAAACTAAGAGGCATTTCGCTCTTGGCTGTCAGATTCCCAGTCATTTGAAATTGATCGCAGTTCTTTGTGAAGAGGTGTGCATCTTTGAAGAGACTTGGCCACAAGTATTTGGATTAGAGGACTTTGGATGTTGTCTTTAGTCCAGCAAAATGTCCTCCATATGGAGTCGCATGACAGACTTCCAATATGAGTGGTATATCTTCTTCTGTTACGCACCGTCTTAGTATTTGGTTTGGCCCTAGCTTGTACAGGTATGGCTCATCCCAGTAGTAGTCCTTGACATCTTTCAGAAACTTCTTAAGTTGTTGAGAGGTTGCTTCTGGTGGTTTTAGTCCACTGACTAAGTAATTTACATAATCTTCAAACCATGGAAGTTCAACAGCCCTAATTGCCAGAATTTGCTCATCCGCAAACGATTCTTGAATATCCAGTCATTTCTCCATTTGTGTTTCCTCTCCAAGTCTTGATAGGTGGTCTGCTACCTGATTCTCGGTGCCTTTTCTGTCCTGGATTTCAATGTCAAACTCCTACCAAAGGAAAATCCAACGTATTAATCGAGGCTTGGCATCCTTTTTAGAAAGCAAATGTTTGAGAGCTGAATGGTTAGTATGAACTATGACTTTAGTTCCCACTAGGTAGGATCTAAATTTGTCAAAACCAAATACTACAACAAGTAATTCCTTCCCTGTGATAGTATAGTTCAACTGAGCCTCGTTGAGCGTTTTGCTTGCAAAGTAAATAGGTTGAACTATTTTTCCTCTTTTTTGACAAATGACTGCTCTGACTGCAAAATCGCTAACATCGCACATCAACTAGAATGCTTGGGTCCAATCTGGTTCAATTATGATCGGCGATGTGCTGAGTGCATTCTTTAAAGTCACGAAAGCTTGCTTACAATCTTCATTGAACTCGATCAGTCTATCTACTTCAAGTAACCTGCACAAAGGCTTGGAAAATTTAGAAAAATCTTTAATGAATCTTGTGTAAAAACCTGCGTGACCTAGAAAGCTTCTGATATCTCGAACTATTTTTGGAAAAGGCAACTTGGATATGATCTCAATTTTCGCTTTGTCTACCTCAATTCCATTTCTGGAAATGCGGTGTCCAAGGACTATGCCTTTGCGTACCATGAAATGACACTTTTCCCAGTTAAGTACCAAGTTGGTTTCTTCACATCTTTTCAACACCTGGTCTAAATTCTGCAAACACACTGCAAACGTTTCTCCGAAGACAGAGAAGTCATCAATAAATACTTCAAAGGTTCGTTCTACCATATCGGAGAATATAGCCATCATACACCTTTGAAAGGTGGTTGGTGCATTGCATAATCCGAATGGCATCTTTGAAAGGAAAATGTCCCGTACGGACATGTGAACATAGTCTTCTCCTGGTCTTCTGGGGCTATTGTTATCTGATTGTAACCTGAGTAACCATTTAAAAAACAGTAATAGTCCTTCCCTGGAAGTCTGTCCAACACAATGGGAATTGATATTTCCTGGTTACTTTATTGAGGCGGCGATAGTCTATGCAGACCCGCCATCCTCTGACTGTCCTTGTCGGAATCAATTTGTTTCTCTCGTTCTCCACTACAATTATCCGACCTTTTTTTGGGATGCATTGTACTGGGCTGGCCCAGTTACTATCTGAAATTGGATAGATTACTTCTGCGTCCAGCCATTTTAAAATTTCTTTCCTGACAACTTCTTTCAAAATGGGATTTAGTCTCTGCTGACTTTCAATGAAATTCTTGGCTCCTTCTTCAAGGTTGATCCTATGCATGCAGAATGAGGGGTAATTCCTTGAATGTCTGCAATTGTCCATCCTAATGCCTTTTTATGATTAGAGAGGACCTGCACCAAAGAGATTTCATCCTTGTCAGTAAGATAGGCTGATATAATAACTGGTAGTGTTTTTTTTCTCCAATAAAACTATATTTAAGATGCTCCGGTAGAGGTTTGAGTTCTTGATCTGGAGGGTCGATCATAGATGGTTGCAGCGGCCTGACTTCTTCCTGGTTTGATTCCGAGGAATCCCTCGGCACTTCTATCCTTGCTACTGCAGAACCATTTGTGGCCGGTTCTTCTACTCCTTCAATCTTCTATCCCCCCTTTTTCTTTTTGTTCTCCTTTTCAAGCTCGTTTCTTTTCAGTGGCTCTCCCTTTAATATTTCATGCAAAGTAGATACAGAAAGGTCATCAATCCCTTCAATCATAGAGCATTCCTCAAGATATCCTGGATGTTTCATTGCATTCATCACATTGAAAGTGACTTGTTGGTCATTGACCCTCATAGTTAACTCTCCTTTCTGAACATCAATTAAGGTCCTGCCAGTTGCTAAGATTGGTCGTCCTAAAATAATTGGCACTTCCTTATCTGCTTCACAATCCAGAATGATGAGATCTGCTGGTAATACGAATTTATCAACCTTGACTAACACATCTTCAATTTTTCCAATGGGTTGTGTTAGTGACCTGTCAGCTAACTGTAAAGTTACAGTTGTTGGTCTTGCTTCTCCTATCCCCAACTGTTGAAAATTGAGTATGACATCAGATTTATACTCGCTCCTAGATAACATAATGCCCTACCTACATTCCTTCCTCCAATGGCATCAGGTTTCCTTGTACTTTATGTTGATGACATCCTACTCATTGGGAATGATGTAGGATATCTGTCTGACGTAAAAGATTGGCCAGCGGCACAATTCCAAATGAAAGATTTGGGTGAGGCCCAATATGTTCTTGGAATCCAGATTATCTGGGATCGAAAGAACAAAACGCTAGCACTGTCTCAAGCAACGTATATCGACAAGATGTTGGCTCAATATTCGATGCAGAACTCCAAGAAGGGCTTATTGCCTTTCAGGCATGGGGTTCATTGTCTAAGGAATAGTCTCCTAAGACACCTCAAGAAATTGAAGATATGAGACGAGCTCCCTACGCCTCAGCAGTGGGCAGCTTAATGTATGTGATGCTCTGCACGAGGCCGGACATCTGTTATGCTGTAGGGATTGTCAGCAGATATCATTCAAATCCAGGGTTAGACCACTGCACCGCCGTTAAAGGAATCCTCAAGTATCTTAGGAGAACAAAGGACTACATGCTGGTGTTTGGGGCTAAAGAGTTAGTTCTCACTGGATACACCGACTCTGACTTCCAGTCTGACAAAGATTCTAGGAAATCCACGTCAGGGTCAGTGTTCACCCTTAACGGGGGAGCTATAGTTCGGAGAAGCATCAAGCAAGGATGCATAGCGGACTCAACCATGGATGCTGAGTATGTAGCTGCTTGTGAAGCAGCTAAGGAAGCAATTTGGCTAAGGAAGTTCTTGACTGATTTGGAAGTAGTTCCAAATATGAACTTGGCCATAACATTATACTGTGACAACAGTGGGGCTGTAGCCAATTCAAAGGAACCTCGCAGCCACAAATGAGGTAAACATATAGAGAGGAAGTATCACTTGATTCGAGAGATTGTGCAACGAGGAGATGTGGTCGTGACCAAGATAGCTTCGGAGCACAACATTGCTGATCCGTTTACGAAGGCCCTCTCGGCTAAGGTGTTCGAGGGTCATCTAGAAAGTCTAGGTATGCGAGATATGTATATAGTGTAATCTAGGGCAAGTGGGAGATGTGTAATGGGTGTAAGGATGTCCTAGTTTATTGGATTTTGTATATTTACCTTTTATATAATGTACAACATACATATACCATTTCCAGCTTTGAATTATTATGTATATACTTTTCCATTATCTTGAGTTTTAGTTAAGGTGGGAGTTTGTTGGGTTTTATGCCCTATAACTCGTAGATAGTAAATGTACTTTTGACCGAACATTAATAAAATGATGTATTATTAATTTATCTATGTCTGTATTGTGTAATCTTGTCTTATTAACCCTAATCCAATAAACTAAAGATCGTAGGCTAATAGAATGAGGCTTGAACTAGTATGTAGGGACATACGCGGATCAATGTTCAAGATTTAGCCTAAAGGGTCTATAGTATAGGGATAAGGCTGGGTACCTTATCCTGGTGACACTATGGATAAGGCCCGCTTTGTATTTTGATACAAACGTAATGATCCAACGCGTTCATGTAGTTGACATGCGAGTGGGGGTATCCTATGCAATGAGTTTGCATAAGACCGGATCGCGAAATAGTTAACCAGTAACTGTAACACCGTTAGTTAGCTTGGTTTCTATTTCACTAGGAATAGCTAGGCAACTTGGTATCAATCCTGAGTGGATTATGGACTCTTGTCCGTGAGGGATTGTCCTTTGATTTGTACGGGTGAGAGTGGCCTGCACGCCGACTCAATAAGCCTACCATTTTGGGGACAAGACCGAGTGGGGAGTTGGGAACATAGTCACACAAGATGGAATTCACTCCTTCCCGACTTTAGGGTAAGTAGAGGTGTGTTCTCTTAAGTGGTGTCTCCGGGTCTTGAACAATGGGCCCTGCCCTCTTTATGGCACGAGAGGGACTTTTGTTTGTTGGTTGGACGTCAAACAGGTTGTTCATTAGAGGAGCACTGGTACTTAAGGATAAAGAGGTAACCCAGGGGTAAAACGATAATTTGACCTAGCTGGGGTACGAACACACGTGAAGGGTTGACTTGCTGTTGATGGTCAATATCCGTGGACACACAAATATATCTGCAGTGAGAAGAGTGCAGCTGTGGTTCTATAGTGGAGTGAACCACAGTTAACGAACATTGATTAACTTGGTTAATGAGTTTAGCTAATTAATCTCATATCGTTGGAGCTTCTGATCTATAGGTCCATAAGGTCCCACCGGTAGCTCAGTTAGGGCATTTAGGTAAATTTCTATGGGAAAATTGAATATTCGAAAGGGTTCGATTATAATGTTAAAATATGAATTTGATTCGTATAGAAACTATAGGTTATAATTAATGTACATTTGATTTACATTAATACTATAGTTTATATGAGAGAGATATAGTTAAATATATGATATTTAATTATAATATTAATTAATTATTGAATTAATTAATTTTGTTTTAATTTAATTCAATTAAATTTGATTTAATATAATTACATTAAAACTATAGGTTATGTGGGAACTATTATGTAAATATGATTTACACTAATAATAATTAGTTTAATTGTTAAATTAATTATATTATTAATTATTAATATTAAATTTAATAATCAATCAGTTAAAGTAACTGATTGATCAGTTCCACCCCACTAACCTAGGTCTTTCACGATTGGGGAGTTATTTTAGGGTGATGGGTTTTTCATCCGTTACTTGAGTTTTCAGTTTGACGATAATCTCAAGCCCTCTCACACGTGAATCTCTCTCTCTCTCAAAAAATCTCTCTGCGTTTTCCTTTCAAGAATCACAGAGACATTTTTTTGATCTCCAAATCCCTTAGAGAATTTTTTCCCACAAGCATCCTCTTCTAATTACCCAAGGAGAATACCGGTGCAATACTTGTGGTGGTGTTTGGACAGAAAGTTGCAGAAAAAAGGACCCCGTTAGCTTGCTGTACTTTCCTGAGATTTGGTGATTTTCAGTCAAGAACGTCCACGAAAGTGAGTATTTCGGTTCTTGATGAATAGGATTAATATATCTAGATTAGATCTAAGTTTACTTCTATATTTTGCATGTTTTATAACTGTTGTACAGTAGTTCTATGTTGATTTTACTGATGTGTATGTTTTTTTCGTCGTATTGGTATCCCAATCGACATTTAATTCGATTAGGTCCTCTGAAATCTTCCGCTACCTAGGGCTATTATCCCTACAATTGGTATCAGAGACTTATCGAATTTTAAACGTTGTTTTGAGATTTGCGATTGGCTGTGATAGGTGGGATTAATTGTATATTGTATGTATTATTTGCGATAAACTGTTTAGGTTTAATTGGCCTCAGTTTTTATGAATTTTTGATGTGATCAAGTGTAAGGGCCCCTGTGTTTTTGGGCATGAATTCATGAAAATCAAGTCTGTACAGTCCAAGTCTAGATTAGGCTTGAAGATCGGTGAAAATCACGACGGAAATCGATCAATTTCATGAAGAACAGTTCTAGATTTGCCCAGTTTTTGGCTCTAGACGCAACAGCGTCGGGACGCCTGGCTTTGTGCGTCTCGACGCTGTCGCGATTTCAAGCTACGGATGGTTGAAATCACGCCACCGTCCGGACGCTATTCCTTAAGCGTCTCGATGCTGTCGCGATTTCATGCGGCAGCTGGTTTTACGTGGAGACGTGGAAGAAACCCTAAAGTGCCGGTCCGATTCGGTCGTTTTGGGTGAGCTGGGACCGGTTTGGTCTGGTTCAACCCGTTTTTGGTGCGGTTTGAGATTTTCAAGGTCGGTTCGAAGCGGTTCGGGTCGGTTTGTGGATTTTGGACCAGTTTTGGAGCTGTATATTTTGTAATATGATAGATTTAAAGCTTTATTAGTGTAATTTTTCTTTAATTTATCCTAGGGGCCAATTAAATCGGTTTATTCGCTATTTAAATGCTTTATGGATGTCATTTAAATTTTTAATCCCACCTTAGGTTATAAAGCATGCTCATGCATTATGTAGGTTATAATTTGATTATAATGTATGGTGGATAATGCATGGATTTATTTTCATGGATGATTAATATATGGTTGATTTATATTAATTTCATGAAAATGGAGTAGTATGATGCATGCAATTACATAGTTAAGTATAAAATGTCATATTTAAATGAATTGTTTGCAGCATGCTACTATGATTTTTCATGGTTGGCAAAAATTTAAGTGTTAATTTATTAATAATGGAAATTGAAGTTGAATTGAGCATGAAACATCCATAGTTTAATATAAATGTTATATTAAAATTCATGCAATACAATTGTATAGTTTAATTTCATTAACTAGAATATGATTGTTAATTGTTTTTAAACTATAGTATGCATGATTATAAGGCTAATCATTAAAATTTGAATAGTTTAAAATTAATGATTAGAAACCATCATTCTATAATCAAGATATGCATGTTCACATAGGGCCATAGGTTAAAATTAATTAATTTTAAATGAGTTAAAATTAATTAGACCTAAGGTCACATTCTAAAAGGATTAGAATATTCTTACTTAGTTTAAAAGAGTTTTAATGAACTAAGTAGGACCAACATTCCTGTGATTATAAGGGAACTCTACCAGTGATGTTTTGTCTCAGGATTGGAGGGGTATTTAAGTTGACGGTATACGGAACACCTCCTACCTGGGAACTGATCTGGATCATCGGAGTTGAATTAATCATGGGTTAATGTTAGAATAATGTCACTAGGTTTATTATATGTGTTTAATGCACCTTTTTTTTTTTTTTTTGAAAAAATACCTCATATTATTAAAACGCCCCTTGGGCTAAAGTGAAAAGGTCATTCTCGACCACATTTACAATCCAGCTTGGGAAATTTAAGGCCCAAGAATCATTAATCTCTAACCTTCTGGCCCATTTAGCAATTTTATCAGCCACCCAATTTCCTTCTCGATAAGAAAAAGAGAAAATAATTTCCTCAAAACAAGGAAAAAAAGCCCTAATCTCATCAACGATAAGTTCTTCCTCCCCCCAAACTTCTGCTCTTCCATTCACAAGATCGATAGCCATCCTACAGTCAGAATCCAAGACAATCTTTTTAAAATCCAGCAGCACAGCCAATTTCACCCCTTCCAAGATCGCTTTAAGTTCAGCCACAGTATTTCCCAGCTCAACATCCGTAAAGGACGCACTCAAACCAAGGATTTTGCCAGCATAATCCCTAATAATACAGCTCGTACCAGTCGAAGAAGGCGAATCTCCCCAAGCCGCATCTACATTGACCTTCAGAAAATTTTGAGGAGGGGGAGTCCAACGTTTTGACGCTTGATCTGGTCTTGCATGAGATTTCACCAAATTGTTCGCTCTAATCGTCACATTCACCTTCTGATAATTCTCCATGTAAGTTCTAATCCATCTTCTTCTTGTACCGCTTGGAGCCACAGCTTCATTGTGAAGAAATTTGTTTCTATCTGTCCATAACGCCCAACATGTTGTTGCTATTGTTTCCAGATCTTTTGTAGAAGAGAATTTGTTAATCTTCATCCATCTGTCGACCAGGCTATTATTGAAATTCTCGTCCAGAAAGACATGGACTCCAGATATCTTCCAAATCTCCTTGGCTCGCTTGCACCCAAACAGAGAGTGGTCAGTAGATTCAATATGATAAGAGCATATAGGACAATCTGTATTGGTATCTATACCTCTTTTTAATAAATTGATTTTAGATGGAATCATATCATTTAAAGATCTCCAGCATAGGTGTTTTATTCTAGCTGGAACTTTTAGTTTCCAAAGATTATCCCACACACTGCCCATTGAATGGTTACTGGAAGAACATTCAATTTTATGATTTAAAAAGACTCTATAGCCACTTTTAACTGTATATTTACCAGTTTTATCATAATGCCATATATGTTTATCAGCCATCTTAGTATTAATTGGTATCTTTTTAATAGAATTGATATCCTCATCTAGCATAACAGACTTTAGTTTAGCCAAATCCCAGGTTCCACTAGCTGAAATATATTCACAAACTTTATCATCTAAAGCATCTGCTCTAGTACAGGAAGGTTTAAAAGTTGTTTCTTTTGGGATCCATGGGTCTTTAAAAATAGAGATATTAGAACCCTCACCAACTCTATATCTAATCCCTTTGGCTAATAGGTCTCTACCCCATATTAGACTTCTCCAGAGATAAGAAGGATTCTTTCCCAAGCTAGCTTCCAAAATGTTTGTGTCTTTAAAATAGATATTCTTAAGGAATCTAGATATAAGAGAGGATGGATTAGAAAGTATTCTCCAAGCTTGTTTAGCTATAAGGGCTTGGTTAAAGCCTTCCACATCCCTAAAATTTAAACCCCCCAATCTTTTAGGAAGACAAAGCTTCTCCCATCTACACCAATGGATTTTATTTTTGTTATCCTTTGAGCCCCACCAAAACCTAGCAAAGTTTCGGGTAATTTCATCACACAGTTTTTTAGGAAACTTGAAAATGCTCATAGAATAGGATGGGATGGCTTGACCTATGCTCTTTATTAAAACTTCCTTCCCTGCCGTAGAAAAAAAGGAACCTTTCCATCCTTGGACGGCTCTCCAAACTCTATCTATAATAAAACCAAAATCCTTAGACTTATTATTTGATAAAACAGAAGGAATGCCCAAATATTTCCCAAAATCCTCCACACTCTTGACCCCCAGAATGCTACTAAGAAAACCTTTTCTATCCTCACTAACTCTTTTAGGAAACAAAATGGCAGATTTATTATAATTGATACTCTCCCCTGAAGCCCTCTCATATAATTCTAAGATGTATTTTAGATAGGCTAGCTCATGCTCATTAGCTTTACAAAAAATAATACTATCATCCGCGAACAAAAGGTGACTAATGATGGGGCCATTCGAACAACACATACCAGTCAGCCTATTATTTTTATTTGCCTCAAGAATTAGATGAGAAAGGCCCTCTGCAATGAAAAGGAAGAGATAAGGGGATAGAGGATCCCCTTGACGTAATCCCCTTTCTGAGGCAAAAGAACCCCTTTGTTCCCCATTTATTAAAACAGAAAAACTGGCAGACGATATACAGTTTATAATAAGATCCACCCACCTAGAGGCAAAGCCTAATCTAAGCATAATTTCCTTCAAAAAAATCCATTCCACCCTATCATAGGCTTTACTTAGGTCTATTTTTAGGGCTGCCATTTCATTTCTAAATGCTTTCTGGTTTTTTATGTTATTTACACATTCAAAACCTATAATAAAATTGTCTGTTATTAACCTATCTTGGACAAAAGCCGATTGGTTTTCAGATATAACATCCTTTAGCATCCCTTTCATCCGGTTAGCTATTGTTTTGGTTACAATTTTGTAGTTTACATTACACAAACTTATGGGTCTAAAATCTCCAACTTCCTTAGGATTAGGGCATTTAGGAATTAGAACTATATTTGTTTTATTCCATTCATCAGTCTTTGCCATTATTAAGAATATCTAAACATTCCAAAATAGTTTTTTGACCCACTATGTTCCAATATCTTTGGTAAAATAGAGCTGGGTACCCATCCGGACCCGGCGCCTTTGTTGGAAACATTTGAGTTATGGCATTTTCTATTTCTGATTTGGTAAATGGGGCTAGGAGTTTTTTATTCATATCTTCATTAACTCTCGGTACAAGGCCCTCCAAAGCAATATCAATAGATTGAATATCTGGGTTAGAGGATTTAAACAAATTTTCAAAATAATCTATGAACGTGTGATCAATAGTTACTGGATCAGTGGACCATAAACCATTATTATCGATAATTCCTTTTATTTCATTAGTTTTCCTTCTAATGGAAGCCTTTTTATGAAACCATTTAGTATTTTTATCCCCCCATCTCATCCAGTCCTCTCTAGATCTTTGCTTCCAATAGATTTCTTCCTCTTCTAAAAGATTTTCTAACTCAAATTCAATTTTATGGACATTTTCAAAGTTAGCCTTCAAAAAATTTTCATAAGCTTCCTTCAGAGATTTTTTGCAATCTTTTATTTTGTTCTTTCTATTCATATTTAAGTTCCTACCCCAAGGAAGTAAAACATTTGAGCAACTCTTTAAATTTACACTTAATGAAGTAGAGTTAGAGACAATACCTGTCCAGTGACCATTATTTGCTATTAGGTCCGCACACTCCGCATGATTGGTCCAAAACTCCTCAAATCTGAAAAGTTTCTTTTGCTTCTTCCTATGCTTCTGAAATTCCATAAACAACTCAATTTCTATGGGCCGATGGTCAGAAAATACCCAATCTAGATTTTGAGCCTTAATAGATCCGAACAAAGCCTCAAACAAAGGATTACATAAAAATCTATCAATTCTCTCCCAGATCCTTTCCCCCTTTCTCGAACCAACCCAAGTAAACTGATTACCATCCGGCTTAATATCCTTCAGATCACACTCATCAACCAACTTTCTGAAATCCTCCATAGCTTTTCTTTTTCTACGTGGTCCTCCCAACTTATCTGATTCCTCTAAAATTTCATTGAAATCACCTCCCAAAATCCAAGGGTCGTCTGTAGCTCCTCTAATATTTCGGATAAGATCCCAAGTTTTATGCTTTTGATTTGTCTCCGGGAAACCATAGATACCAGTGAACCTCCACCTCCTATTTTCCTCAAAAACGTCTGCATCTATGTGATTTTATGTGTTTAATGCACCTAGACATTAGATCTTATTATAATAGTTATAATAGGACTAGACTTTGATACATGACTTAGCCAGATTTATCTAGGTTTAATTAAACCCTAAAATATATGATAGGTTACTTTAGTGGGAGGAAAATTACCAGACTTGTTTTAAATCGAGTTTTGCTCCTACGTCTCTATATTCACAACGTGAGATCCATGCTCGGCTTCATGCCGTTTTAGCGCGGCCTCCCTTCGGAAAGTGTTTGCATGGATCAATAACAAGGTGAATGGGGAAAGTGACCATAGTAAGTGGGAGCGGGATGCGTGTCAACGCATCCCTCGGTTCCCACCCCTAGGTCACAAAGTGAGATTCCTATGATCCACCTGCGTGTTGCCCTGGAGCAACCATCCCTTAGGAGGGCCTGATCATAGGATTCGGAACACCGTGAACTCCTGAAAAGGATAGGATCGCTTAGGCTAATTACCAATAGTTGTCTTTCCTAACGGTAGCTTGTTGGTCCGTGCCTTTGAGATCTGAAAGTGGGAGGGTTACACTTACGGGGATGAGTTAATTTGTTAACAAATCCTTGACCAAACAATGATGGTTAGCATCTAATAGAATATGAGTTATTCTAGAATTAGAGTTAACTGAGAAGAGTCTCATTTTAGAGGAGGAACAACTGATCACCCTTCGGTGACTGTTCTTCTAAACCTCTAAAACATCGTTGCTAAACACAATCAATAGTTTTATTAGGGTTCTTTGATTGATTGTTTGCAAAATTGATTGGATGTATGCAATTGTTTGTATTGCTTGTGTGATGGGTTAAGGCAGAGATAACTAATACAATCAATTGTTTGTTTTTTCAGCAATGTCTTCCTCAGTTATCGCTTTGCTTAAGAATGAAAAGTTAACTGGCGAAAATTTCCCAACGTGGAAATCTAATTTGAATACAATTCTAGTGGTAGAGGATCTCCGATTTGTCTTGACGAAGGAATGTCCTCCTGTCCCCCCTCGTAATTCAGCGCAAGTGATAACTTGCAAAAAGAAAGTTATTTATCCTCTAAACTTAAGCTAAAACAAGAGTAAAAGAACCAAAGATGCGTTGCTTCAGCGCATAAAGAGAGAAAAACGTGATAATTTAATGCGGCGAGCTATATTCATGAATGCGGTGAAAAATTATAAAATATAGGGCGCTAACGCAACCTAATTCAGTTATTTGTTTTAGTTCTTTCTCAGCGCAGGCACGCATTCCAATACGATCAAGAGACAAATAAGATGATGAAAAGACAGCGCTGACACAACTGAAATAGCTAACGCAAGTGGGCGGAAAAAGGGCTGAAATGATGAGCAAGTTGACTAAAATGATGATTATCGCAAGTTGCTGATTACTTAGAGAAGTCATCTTCCCTCACCTATAAATACAAGCCACACTCTCAGGCATCAAGGGGGATTTTTTGGAAAATCAAGAGAAAAAGAAGGAAGATCATCAGAAGAATCACAGAGAGCTACGATTAGGAGCAAAACTTGAGCTTGTAATGTTCTATTTCATGATGTCTTGTTTTGCTCGCATGAGCTAAATCCTTCTTCAAGGCTTAGCACAAGCACCTCCTGTGGTGATAAGTATATCTTGTAAGTGCATATTTTGAGTTAAATGAACCATTAATTGTTTTCTATTCAGTTGCGATACTATTTTCATTACTAACTCCCGCTTGGCCAGCCGGATGCGGTAGCAACATGCTAAATCCCTGACAGGTAACGCATGCAGAAATCTATGAGTAGAGCAAGTTAGCGCATATCATGTAGTCTTGGTAGCATTAAAACACTACTGCTAAAAGATAGTGCATGCATGAGCTTAGACTGCGTTGTGACTAACACAATCCCTTCTAAGTTTTAGAGAACTGCACTTAACGCATGAACTAGCCAAATGACCACTTGATAGTTTTATGCCAAATACAAAGGAGTACCGGAAGGGAAACTTATGATTTTTTCCCACTTAGGCATTAATGGACCAATTAATCAAAGTATGCGTTACAAGGTTCTTATAAACACATGAGGTTGCAACCGCAAAAGCCTTGATACCATTCTCCTTGAACTTTTCCTTTAACTCTCGTCGCATGTGTTGTTTTTATTTACTTTCCAAATATACAAAACCTTTTGTTTATTCTTTTAAATAATATCATACGCTTTTGAGTTTAGCTCAGTAAATATTGTTAAAGGCCTTGTGAATATCCCTTCTCTGTGGAATCGACCCTGGACTTACCAGGTACTACTTGATTTTGTCAATTTATACTTGGATTGATTACTATCAACGATTATATTTCTAAACATACTAAGACAACTGACATCCAATCAGCAAGCTGTAAAAGACACCCATGAACGCTGGACGAAGGCCAATAAAAAGGCTTGAGTCTATATACTGGCCAACTTGAATGAAGTTTTGGCAAAGCGTTATGAAACCGTGGAAACAGCCAGGGAAATTATGAATTCCCTACAGGAGATGTTTGGACTCCCGTCCTATCAACTCCACCACGACGCCTTGAAGAATGTCTTCAACGCCCGTATGCAAGAGGGGCATCTTGTTCGAGAACATGTTCTCGACATGCTGAACCAGTTTAATAATGCTGAGGCGAACAGCGGGGTTGTCTGCGAGCGCAGTCAGGTTGCGTTCATACTGCATTCGCTTCCTCCAAGCTTCATGCAGTTCAGGATGAATGCAAGCATGAACAAGATACAGTTCAACCGGACCACCCTCCTCAACGAGTTACAAGAGTCATCTCCAGGTTGGAACGGAATAGGTCATTTCAGCGAGAGCAGTGGGAGCTGCTAAATTGATTTTTAGGAATAAGTTTTTGATTTTAGAGGACTTGTATTTGGTTCATAAAATTAAGTGGAATCTTATTTCTATTTCTGCTTTGTTAGAACACAACTACTCTGTTTCATTTTTTCTTAATGAAGCTATTATTTTTAGAAATGAAGTTATTATTTGTTCTGCTAAGCGTGAAAACAATTTATATGTGTTAAGACCTACCGATACTAAAGCTATTTTGAATCATGAGATGTTTAAAACGGCTGAAACTCAGATTAAAAGGCAAAAGATTTTTTCGTTAAGTAACAATACATATCTTTGGCACCTTCGTCTTGCTCATATTAACATCGACCGGATCGATCTTTTGGTGAAAAATGGACTTCTAACTGATTTAGAAGATGATTCTTTACCACCCTGTCAATCCTGTCTCGAGGGTAAAATGACCAAGAGGCCTTTTACTGGAAAAGGTTATAGGGCCAAAGAACCACTTGATCAGATACATTCGGATCTTTGTGGTCCAATGAATGTAAAGGCTCGAGGTGGTTATGTAACGCCCCAGGTTCTCCAACCTCTAGCCTAGCAACGTTACTACTTACTCTAGACTCTTAAGCAACTGACAACTCTCTTTAAACCGAATGTACCGAAATTTCGACAGCATAACGACGTAAAACTGGTTATCCCAAATTTTTTTACAACACCTGATAAAGACATTCAACACTTCTAAACATGCAACAAGCCAAACTCTGCCAAACTACAGCCAGATTTCACAACCTATCTCCTCTAGACGAGACAGACCGTATAGCAACATACAATAACTTAAAACCATGCAGCGGATCATAAAGACATTTTATTAACAAGAAAAGCTAGCCCACTAGCTAAAACAAATTATTAAACTTGACAAAAACTATCCAGTGTATGTTTAAGCTCGAAAACAAAACCTCACTCAGGTGAATCCCTCACCAAAAGAAAGTACAGAAACAATCCTACTAGCCAATTCAAAAGCAACTAAAAACAACATATCAACGAAAGAAACCCAACACTCTAGGAATCCTCGTAGTTCTCCTCCTCGCCACCAAGGTTCGGATCATCCTCCATACCTGCAACATCTAAAATGTTGGGTGGAAGGTGGGGAAGGGGGTATTAGTACAACTGCGGTACTGGTAAGCAGCTCACACGAGCCAGATCACAAACATCAAACAATGGCAAACAACATGCTTCTCACATGCATACATCATGCTTCAAAAAGCAGTAAAAACCAACATGCTCATAAAGCAATAAAACCAACATGCTCATAAAGCAATAAAACCACATCATGCTCACAAAACACTAAAACCACATCATGCATATGCTTCCCACACTATGCACCCACACTCTACTAGACCACACATGATTTACACGGCATGCTCCGCACCTAACGCATGAATTACGCACCATGCTGCGCAAACCAACATGTGAATTATGCTCCATGCTGTGCAAACCAATCGCATGCATTACGTGCCATGCTACGCAAAACCATACACGTGCATTATGCGCCACGCTACGCAAAACCATTCTCATGCATTACGCGCCATGCTACGCTAAACCAAACACATGAATTACGCGCCACGCTGCACACCTACACATGATTTACGTGTCATGTAACGCAACTGTTAGACTCATGCTACACATCTCGTGACAACATGCTAGCCTAACCCCACATACATAACACGACATCTCATCATGCTTTAAAAATTACACAACATGCTTATCCCAAGCAACTAAACATAATAAGCTCATCCCAACCATTCAGTACATTTGAATACATTAGAACATGCTTTCCACAAGTACAGAAATAAAACATAGAAACAAACATCATGCTCCACACAGTCAACTAAAATCTAGCAAGGAGAAACTACTTACAAATCACTTTTAAATACCAACGAGGCGACACTTGCACCAAGCTCCACAAGCACCTCGAACTACAACCAAAATCGCTACCATCAAAGACTAAATCAAGAGAGAACGACCTAACATGCTACTAGGGCCAAAACCACTTAACCCAGTTCATTTCCTTGATGGACAACCTTTAAACGTACCCCAGAATGAAAACCCAAAACCTCTAGACCATGGGCAACCATGTCTAAGGCACAACGGGCAATGGGTATTCAACGAACGGCTCCAGATAAGGCTTTTCAGCCCTTGGACAGCAAGTAAATGACCCACGTAAAACGTACTAGGAACTCCTAAGGACCGGGCAGGCTACTAAACCTAAGAATATTAATGGAGACCTGCCGGCAAGCTTTTTAAACTACGAGCAGCAAGCAAAAGCTCAATAACTCATGCTTTAAGAACCTACAAAGGTCGGGTAAAACTATTGAGGCAACGAGGCTTAATGGGCATTAAAGAAGTACATGATTTTAACACAAATAATCATGATGACCCATTTAAAACATGATCTAGGACTGATAACGATTAGGCAACTCCTACGAGCCTAGATATGCAATGGGTATCGACTAACACATGCTTCGAAGGCTAGAATGACTAATGGCAACAAACTTCAATGTTATAAACGAAGGGACAACAAGCATTCGACCCTTTTTTATCGCATTCTAAGGACCTTTAAGAGGTTGGGAACATTCTAAGACCTAAACAGCTATTGGGCAAAGGTAAATTCATGCTTCTAAAGCTATAACACTTGACGACCCATAAACCTCAATACTAATAAACTGAAGACAATAGCAAATCTTAACCAAACGGTCCCGTTTCAACGCTAGACGGGTGATACAAACCACAACCAGCGAGTTAGAATGCTCCTTGGGCAGTGGGTGTTCAAGTTCCAGTGATTTGAACCCCAAACGATCACCTAGACGGCACTGCAGATCAGAATATCGAACACAACTTAATTTTCCAGCACCTAAAACGAATGGGTAATCTGATTCTAAAACCAAAAGCACGAGGGTCAGCACTTACAGCTTACCGACAAGGTTAACGACGCTGCTACGATCCAGAACGGAGTCAAAATGCCACTGGACAAAGGCGAGGATGCGTAAAAATGAAGCTCGGATTGCTGGAAAGAGGCGAAAATGCGCGGAATGGAACTTCGAGATGCTGACCACTCAAGATCTACCCATGACAGAACAAGAATCACTTAGATCGGGCTTTAACCCACAAGGACAGGAAAGGGAAAAGGCTTACCCACTATTTTTGAGGCTGAAACGCGGAGGAGACGAGGCTTCGAGCTTTTGTCCGCGCAAGATCTAACCAATACAGACATAAGGGAGTTAGATCAGACCTCAAATCAACTAGATCGTGAGAAAAGAGACTTACGCACGATCTTTACCTCGCTGAAACGCAAGGAAAATAGAGAGAGAGAGAGGCGGCGGCTCCGATTGGGCACGACGCAACTCGACAAACGGTGGCGGCGGCACGTGCTTGGGCTAGACGGAGAGGGAGCTCGTGGAGGGAGAGAGGTCGCGGAGAGAGAGCTCGAGTAGAGATGACAACCCATGGTTCAGGCGCGACGAGCACAGGCGACGGCGTATGTTTGGACGGCGGCGTCTGCAGGGGAAGGCGGTGGCGTGATCTCCGGCAAGGGCTGGGCGGCGACGGCACTCTCGAGGGGGGGGCTGCCTCACACGAGAAGAGAAAAAAGATGGAGAGATAAGGTAGAGCTTTAGGGTTTTTCCTTCTTTTCCTTATTTTTGCTTTACTTTTCTTATTTCTTCAAAACCCAAGAATAGGATTTGTCCTCAACCGAAACCCAACATTCAGCTTATAATTTAAATTATAACGTTTAAGCTTCTCAACCAACTCAGACCAAGTCCAACGAGATTTAGGGAGAGATTTAAAACACGGTAATTTCCCTAAACACCTTAGTTTATAATTAAAATCCCTAAATTCAAACCAAAAATAGAATTTATATTTCTTTCAACTCTAAACTCTGGATCTAAATACACCCAAGGTGCACGAGGTGTTACAGGTTATGAATATTTCATCTCTTTCATAGATGATTATTCGCGATATGGTTACTTATACCTAATGGGCCATAAGTCTGAAGCTCTTGAAAAGTTTAAAGAGTTTAAGACTGAAGTAGAAAACCTATTGGGTAAAACAATTAAAACACTTCGATCAGATCGAGGTGGAGAGTATACAGATCAAAGATTCCAGGACTATATGATAGAACATGGAATCCAATCCCAACTCTCAGCACCTGGTACACCTCAGAAGAATGGTGTATCAGAAAAGAGAAATAGAACCTTGTTAGACATGGTTCGTTTTATGATGAGCTATGCTCAATTGCCTAGCTCGTTTTGGGGGTATGCAGTGGAGACTGCAGTACATATTCTAAACAACGTTCCCTCAAAGAGTGTTTCTGAAACACCTTTTGAGCTATGGAGGGGGTGTAAACCTAGATTGCGTTACTTCCGTATCTGGGGTTGTCCTGCACACGTGCTAGTGACAAATCCTAAGAAACTGGAACCACGTTCTAGAGTATGCCAATTTGTTGGATACCCTAAAGAAACGAGAGGTGGTCTTTTCTACGACCCTCAAGAAAACTAAGTGTTTGTATCGACAAACGCTACTTTCTTGGAGAAAGATCGCATTCGAGATCACAAACCACGTAGTAAACTAGTATTAGGAGAAGCTACTGAAGAGTCAACAAGAGTTGTTGATGAAGCTGGTCCTTCAACAAGAGTTGATGTAGGAGCCAGTTCTTCACGTCCATCTCATCCTCCTCACGTAGTGGGAGAGCCTCGACGCAGTGGGAGGGTTGTAATTCAACCTGACCGTTACTTGGGTTTAACTGAAACACAAGTAGTCATACCTGATGACGACATTGAGGATCCATTGTCTTATCGTCAGGCAATGAATGTGTTCGCTGATTGTTTACGATAATCCGCAAGCGAACGGGTCGTCACAAGTAATAGTAAAATGGAAGAATTTCGAGTATCGAATCCACAGGGAGGCGAAGCGAAAATTAAGCAAGCAAAGATTGTTTGAACACTAAAAATACTTGGGAGAAATAATATCTAGGGACTAAAACATGTAATTAAATAGAATTTTAAAAATAAAAGCAATTAAAGAAATCAATTTCGATCAATCAAGAAAAATAAAATATGGAGAAAGAGTTTTTAATGAGAGGTGGGGTCTTGAAAATCAATTATTAGCCAAACAATTACTATAATTATCCTATCGCGTTGCCCAACTAATTATACTCCTAGAATCTCAGTTAATCACATATGTTCTCCTGTCGGTCTCCCGTAATTGTAATTAATCCATTTTAACAACCTGTGTCCTTAGCGCTATTAAAATTCATTAATTATTACGCTCTGATTCATTTTAGGAATCTAAGTTTAATCAATTAATCCCGTTGTCACGACGGACAATTAAACTAGTTACATGGATTATGATCTATCCTAACTTCTCTCCGTCGAGTCTCCATTAAGAATCAGATCAATACACAATTGGCCAGATTGCACACAGCATTAAGCACATCCATACAAATAATTAGGAAAAAGGGCAAGAGATAGGCAATTATAACAATATTCAACTATTATTTCATTTCAAGACCCCAATTTGGGGTTTAGCTATACATAGCTAAAATATCCACAAAATTTACAATGAAAAACATAATTAAGAGCACAAGAAAAGGGAAGGAATTGACCGTCGAAGACCCCGTCGCTGGCGCTTGGAGTCCCTCCGTGCAACCCTTGAGCCTCCTAGAACACTCCCAAAAATTCCCCAAAATTTTCCCACTAAAGAACTCTAAAAAAGGCTAGAAAGCCTTGAGAGAGGCTCCAAAGGAGCCAAAGAAAGCAAGGAAAGAATGGAAGAAATGATTATTGATGCTTGAAATTGGATCCAAGGGACGCTATTTATAGGCTCGAAAATGGGGTAGCGTCGCGACGCTATTGGCACAGCGTCGCGACGCTGTGACGTCATCGACTTGCCGACTAAGAAATGGGACAGCGTCTCGATGCTAGGCGAATTCCAGAACTTTCAACTACGGATTTGGGCTTGAATTTGGGCCTCCCTCCATTTCCTTTGGGCCTCATCTTGATGGTTGACTTCTTTTGACTCCCCTTTGTCCAAAGCATGGAATTTGGGCTTAAATGACTTCTTTTTGGGCACTTTTTCACCAAAATTCATAATTTGCTCGAAGAAAACAAATGACAAAATATATTAAATATCTTCATTAAAAACACAATTAAAACACTAAAAAGCTCAATAAATTGGGACTAAAATAGCTACATTTCTGCTCTGTATCAGAATGATGTAGATAAAGACGAATGGGCAAAAGCCATGGACCTTGAGATGGAGTCTATGTACTTCAATCAAGTTTTTGAACTTGTAGATCCACCTGAAGGGGTCAAACCCATAGGGTGTAAATGGATCTATAAGAGGAAAAGAGATGCTGCTGGGAAAGTACAGACTTTCAAAGCAAGACTTGTAGCAAAGGGTTATACCCAAAGAGAAGGGGTGGACTATGAAGAAACTTTTTCTCTTGTTGCTATGCTAAAGTCCATAAGAATTCTCTTATCCATTACCACATTTTATGACTTTGAGATATGGCAAATGGATGTCAAGACTGCCTTTCTGACTGGCACTCTTGAAGAGAGTATCTTTATGTCTCAGCCCGAAGGGTTCATAACCCAAGGTCAGGACCAAAAGGTTTGCAAACTGAATCGATCCATTTATGGGTTGAAATAGGCCTCCAGATCTTGGAATATTAGATTTGATACTGCGATCAAATCTTTTGGCTTTGACCAAAATGTTGATGAGCCTTGTGTATACAAGAAAATCAACAAAAATAAAGTAGCTTTTCTTGTACTTTATGTTGATGACATCCTACTCATTGGGAATGATGTAGGATATCTGTCTGACATAAAAGATTGGCTAGCGACCCAATTCCAAATGAAAGATTTGGGTGAGGCCCAATATGTTCTAGGAATCCAGATTATTCGGGATCGAAAGAATAAAACGCTAGCACTGTCTCAAGCAACGTATATCGACAAGATGTTGGCTCGATATTCGATGCAGAACTCCAAGAAGGGCTTATTGTCTTTCAGGCATGGGGTTCATTGTCTAAGGAACAGTCTCCTAAGACACCTCAAGAAATTGAGGATATGAGACGAGTTCCCTTTGCCTCAGCAGTTGGCAGCTTAATGTATGTGATGCTCTGCACAAGGCCTGACATCTCTTATGCTGTAGGGATTGTCAGCAGATATCAGTCAAATCCAGGGTTAGACCACTAGACCGCCGTTAAAGGAGTCCTCAAGTATCTTAGGAGAACGAGGGACTACATGCTGGTGTTTGGGGCTAAAGAGTTAGTTCTCACTGGATACACCGACTCTGACTTCCAGTCTGACAAAGATTCTAGGAAATCCACGGCAGGGTCAATGTTCACCCTTAACGGGAAAGCTGTAGTTCGGAGAAGCATCAAGCAAGGATGCATAGCGGACTCAACCATGGATGCTGAGTATGTAGCTGCTTGTGAAGCAGCTAAGGAAGCAGTTTGGCTAAGGAAGTTCTTGACTTATTTGGAAGTAGTTCCAAATATGAACTTGCCCATAACATTATATTGTGACAACAGTGGGGTTGTAGCCAATTCAAAGGAACCTCGCAGCCACAAACGAAGTAAACATATAGGGAGGAAGTATCACTTGATTCGAGAGATTGTGCAATGAGGAGATGTGGTCGTGACCAAGATCGCTTCGGAGCACAACATTGCTGATCCGTTTACGAAGGCCCTCTCGGCTAAGGTGTTCGAGGGTCATCTAGAAAGTCTAGGTCTGCGAGATATGTATATAGTGTAATATAGGGCAAGTGGGAGATGTGTAATGGGTGTAAGGATGCCCTAGTTTATTGTATTTTGTATATTTACCTTTTATATAATGTACAACATACATGTACCATTTCCAGCTTTGAATTATTATGTATATACTTTCCCATTATCTTGAGTTTTAGTTCAAGTGGGAGTTTGTTGGGTTTTATGCCCTAAAACTCGTAGATAGTAAATGTACTTTTGACCGAACATTAATAAAATGATGTATTATTCATTTATCTATGTTTGTATTGGGTAATCTTGTCTTATTAACCCTAATCCAATAATCTGAAGATCCTAGGCTAATAGAATGAGGCTTGAACTCAATGTTCAAGATTTAGCCTAAAGGGTCTATAGTATAGGGATAAGGCTGGGTACCTTATCCTGGTGACACTATGGATAAGACCCGCTTTGTATTTTGATACAAATGTAATTATCCAACGCGTTCATGTAGTTGACATACGAGTGGGGGTATCCTATGCAATGAGTTTGCATAAGACCGGATTGCGAAATAGTTAACCACTAACTGTAACACCGTTAGTTAGCTTGATTTCTATTTCACTGGATGAGCTAAGCAACTTGGTATCAATCCTGAGTGGATTATGGACTCCTGTCTGTGAAGGATTGTCCTTTGATTTGTACGGGTGAGAGTGGGCTGCACGCCGACTCAATAAGCCTACCATTTTGGGGACAAGACCTAGTGGGGAGCTGGGAACATAGTCTCACAAGATGGAATTCACTCCTTCTCGACTTCAGGGTAAGTAGAGGTGTGTTCTCTTAAGTGGTGTCTCCGGGTCTTGAACAATGGGCCCCGCCCTCTCTATGGCATGAGAGGGACTTCTGTTTGTTGGTTGGACCTCAAACAGGTTATTCATTAGAGGAGCACTGGTACTTAAGGATAAAGAGGTAACCCAGGAGTGAAACGGTAATTTGACCTTGTTGGGGTACGAACACACGTGAAGGGCTGACTTGCTGTTGATGGTCAATATCCGTGGACACACAAATATATCTGCAGTGAGAAGAGTGCAGCTGTGGTTCTATAGTGGAGTGAACCATAGTTAACGAACATTGATTAACTTGGTTAATCAATTTAGCCAATTAATTTCATATCGTTGGAGCTTCTGATCTGTAGGTCCATAAGGTCCCACCAATAGCTCAGTAAGGGCGTTGAGGTAAATTTCTAAGGGAAAATTGAATATTTGAAAGGGTTCGATTGTAATGTTAAAATATGAATTTGATTCATATAAAAATTATAGGTTATAATTAATGTACATTTGATGTACCTATTAATACTATAGTTTATATGAGAGAGATATAGTTAAATATATGATATTTAATTATAATATTAATTAATTATTGAATTAATTAATCTTGTTTAATTTAATTCAATTAAATTTGATTTAATAGAATTACATTAAAACTATAGCTTATGTGGGAACTATTATGTAAATATGATTTACACTAATAATAATTAGTTTAATTGTTAAATTAATTATATTATAAATTATTAATATTAATTTATTACTTATTAATATTAAAGTTAATAATTAATCAGTTAAAGTAACTTATTGATCAGTTCCACCCCACTAACCTAGGTCTTTCATGATTTGGTGATTTTCGGTCAAGAACGTCCACGAAAGTGAGTATTTCGGTTCTTGATGAATAGGATTAATATATCTAGATTAGATCAAGGTTTACTTCTATATTTTGCATGTTTTATAACTGTTGTACAGTAGTTCTATGTTGATTTTACTGTTGTGTATGTTTTTTTCCGTCGTATTGGTATCCCAATCGACATTTAATTCGATTAGGTCCTCTGAAATCTTCCGCTGCCTAGGGCTATTATCCCTACATAACTAAGGTTATAATTTAGTCATCTAAGAAGGACCTCGGGCATCCCTACTCTTGGGCGTCAACTAGGGTTCTGTCACCACCCTCTTCTTCCCAGTGAGTTCTGCTTGAATTTCTCTTCGAAACATGAGCTTATATAGTGTGGGGAGTGGTTGAGGAGCCACGAAATAGGTGCTGGTAGGTAGCCTAGTCATTTTCGGGGTCAAAACGGCCAGTTAGGTGCACAAAAGTCTCGTTCAAAATGACCCGTGACGGACTCAGAACGGCCTCTGTCTGCCCTAAAATACGGTCGCATTTCATTTTTGCCTTCCCAGAAATGCAGTCGCATTTCTGGGTTTTTCCAGATTCCTTCTGTTTTTCTGCACAACACCGAATTGAGTCAAATTCATATCAAATTGAGTCTTTTTAAGCACAAATAAGCATATTTTGACAAATGTGACTCTCAACTCCCTAATTCATCAACTTTAACATATTTAGAGCTCGGGAATAGTAAAATTATTCTAAACATGCAACTTTTGACAAGAAAATGAGCTAAATATAAGGGTAAAATAGGTATATTTTTTACCCTTATCAGGAATTTTCCTACTGCAAGCGCACGGGTCTAGTAATAATATAGTGATTTGTAAAATTGAATGTCGTCCTCTGGATTGTTTTTTAAGTTAAACTAAGTACTGCGAATACTTTTGCTCGATTTTATTTAGTGACTGAAAAGTAGTGAAATTTATAAAACAAAGGTGATACGAATTAAAGATTTGAGATTCCATTGAGAGAATTCTTAGGGAATTGATTTCATCAATTTAGTTTAGGATTAATTAACGGGAATGAATTTTAACGTGCAACTATTTTATGAGTTTAAGAACCTTAATCACAACTATCTCTCCCGAGCATAATTGATTCTCATGCATATAATTAACTTGATATCCCTATCTAAGTTCATTAACATGCACGACTTTTAGTTCTTTTGACAATTTCTAAAGCTATTCTAAATTTGGTCACGATCTTAGAATTTCTACTTTAGTCATGCAATCTTAAATAAGTCTATGCTAATCCCCCTCTCCCGAGCAAGATTCAACACTTAGATCATTCAACTAGTGGCCAATTAATTGAAAGCATGTAAACATGATTGCATACATGAAACAATTGCACAAAACATCCCAAAAATTAATCCATAAACATAAACGGCTACATCAATCCCTAAGAAACACGCTTAGCTACTCATACACGACGTTGTGATATAAGCTAAACATGTTAAAGCCACAGAATCTAACTAAAGATAAGGAAGGAAAACTCTTGAATCCGTTGAAACTGACACGTCCCCATCACATCTTAACGTCTTTAAGCTTGGTTCCCACTCCTTGGCCTTGCTTCAGCTCCCACGGAAGGTCTCTAGTCGAAATTAGGGCTAAAATCTCTCAAATTGGACTCCCCTTGGACGTAGAATTAAGGATGCAGTTATAGGAATTCTATCAACAGCATCGCGACGTCGTTCGTTTAACTACCAATCTGTATAAGGAAATATTGACAGCGTCGAGATGCTAAGGGACAACGTCTCGATGTTGCATTTCTTGCCGCCCTAATCAGTTTAGGAAAGTCCCTATTGTCGAGATGCCACAAGAGCAGGTGTCGAAACGCTAGCTCTCGAGTTCGCCAACTTTGTCGAGCCTCCAGCTTTGATTCTTTTCATTTCATTGGCTTCTTTTAGCGTCCCGAACACTCGATCAACTCCAAATTCTCGATTTAGCTTCAATAATCAATTTCTTACAAAATAAAAAATAAAGCGCATATTTTTGGCCAATTTAATCTCAAAGACTAACTAAAATGAACTGGAAAAAATAGCTTGTTATGCGTGCTATCAACCACTAGCTGAATAGTAACTTAAAACATTAAAAACACAACTGTAAAACTGAAAATTACAATAAAAGCTCCTTAAATTGGAGATTTATCTTACCATCAGCTAAGTCTAAAGTTTATAACCATCTTGGGTTCTTGGAGCATGATTAAGACACCTCAGTTCGTATCAAGTTATCTTCCCAACTCCCCACTCGGTCTTGTCTCCAAAATGGTAGGCTTATATGTAGTTGGCATCTCGGGTCTCTCTCACCCATACAAATCAAAGGACAATCCCTCATAGGCAGAAGTTCATAATTCACTCAGGATTGAGGTCAAGTTACATATGGTCATCCTATCAAATCTCAATCTATTCAGTTAACGGTGTTACAACGAAAGATAAATTATTTTGCAGTCCGATCTTATTCAAACTCATTGCATAGGATACTTCCACTTGCATCTCTCCACATGAGCAATTTGAATCATTTCGTTTGTATCAAATACAAAGTAAACAGTATTCATAGTGTCATTAGGATAAGGTACCCAATCTCATCCATATATTATAGACCCTTTAGGTTATTACTTGAACATGATCTCCTATATGTCAACCACATATTGTTCAAGTTACATTAAATAACCTAGAATGTTTGTTTATTGGATTTTATTTTATGCAAGTCTAAAACACCACAATAAATTAACAATTATCTTTATTGAATAAATAAATAATTTTAAATTTACAATCCATGAGTTTAGGGCATAAAACCCAACAATCTCCCACTTGACCTAAAGCTAGTGGGGTGTACAATACAGTAGAGTACAATATAATAAACTAGGGCGATCATTATACCTAATAACAAGTTTTAAGCAATTTCATATAAATATTCCATTTGCAGATACGCTGGAAGAAGTGTCACATTGTGGTGAAGTTTATAAAGAAGATTTTGTCAAAGAAGAAGAAGTTTGAGAAATATGAAACAGTCAACATGACTATGGAGCGTAATGCAATCCTTTAGAAGCAACTACCACAGAAATTAAAAGAAAGTATTATGTGAATTAAGGGGAAGCATTAATTTGATGTCTTTCACTGTCTACAAAAAACATGGTTTAGGATAGTTGTGGCCGACCACCATTGCTCTTTAGCTAGCAGATCGTTCAGTGACTTACCCAAAAGGAATTTTATAAGATTGTTGGGTTCTATGCCCTAAACCTCATAGATAGTAAATGTAAACAAATGTTATTTATCAATAAAGTTGTTATTGAGGTTATTCAATAAAGTTGTTATTAAGGTTATTCAATAAAGTTATTGGAGTTTTCTTTATAATTGCATTATTAACCCAAATCCAATAAACTAACATCCAAGGTTATTTCATGAGACTTGAATGGTATGTGGAGACATACAGGGGATCATGTTCAAGTAAACCTAAAGGATCTATAGTATAGGGATAAGGTAGGGTACCTTATCCTGGTGACACTATAGATACGACGGAGTTTGTATTTGATACAAACTATTTGATCCAAGTCATTCATGTAGTGGACATACGAGTGGAGGTATCCTATGCAATAAGTTTCCATAAGACCAGACCACGAAATAATAGTCATTAGATGTAACACCATTAACTAATTAGATTATTATTTCATAGGATGACCTTGTAACTTGATGACCACAAAGTGCACGAGTCAAGTAATATAGTGATTTTGAGTATGAGTATTGTCACCACATGGATTGGAATTATTCACTTAATTACCGCGAATACTATTGCTGGTCTTTATTTAGAAAACAAAATCTAGTGTCGAAAAAAATAAACTAAAAAGCTAATCTAGAAAGCGAAAGATAAATGGAGACACAATTTGGAGGGATAATTCTGTTGGGTTTTATGCCCTAAAACTAGTAGATAGTGAATGAAAACAAATTGTATACTTGTTTCAATAAAGTGTTATTGAGTTTCTACAATAAAGTGTTATTGTTAAATATTGCACAATTTGACCCAAATCCAATAAACTAAGATCCAAGGTTGTTTGTATGTAACTTGAACTAGTATGTGTGGACATACGTGGATAAGGTTGGGTACCTTATCATGGTAACACTATGTGATACGGCCAACTTTGTATTTGATACAGACGTATTGATCTAAAGCGTCCATGTAGTAGACATGCAAGCGGGGGTATCCTATGTAATGAGTTTGCATAAGACCGGACCATGAAATAGTAAACCACGAGATATAACACCATTAACCAGATAGGTTACTGTTTCAATAGGATGACATAGTGATAGGACCTAAATAGTCCTATTTTATCGCTTCTAATCTAAGCTTGTTAGAGTCATTTTATGCTTTACTTGTCCTATTTATAGGTTAATTGAGCTTAGGTCGTGTCGGGAGCCGATCACGCTAATTGGTGTTAATTCAGGCCAATTACGGAGTTTTTGGAGCCATCTCGATGTCTTGGACGGAGAGGAGGTGAAGAGACCTAATTGTGCTAAAGCGGGCCTGAATTGTGACACCAAAAGCCAAAGATTGAAGCCCCAAACCGAGAAGAAGCGCAGAAAGTCGAGTAAAGAGGCTGGCGTCAAGATTGATTCAAAAAGATATGATTTTAAGCATAAAGTCCTTGATTTCCTAACAATAACCTAAGTTTTAAAGGCTAAATAATGCACATAAATTTGTGTTATCAATCTTCAATGAATCTTCTCTTTACTCTTCAACGTGATCCAAAAGCTCCCAAAATCATCCAAAATCTCTCAAGAACTCTGGTTTTGCCCTTTTTGCTCGGTTTCTTAAATTTAAACATAAAAACACCTCAAAGCACACAATTTAAGCACAAAACTAGCTAAAATTAATAGGAAATAGATAGTTTTTTTCCATGTTATCACACCCCTAAACTTAAACCTTTGCTAGTCCCGATCAAAGCTAAAACCACATATATGAATAAAACAATTGAAAATGAATGACTCTAACCTCAATGATCCAAATAATGAATTCCAACAATTTTAGGAAATATTAAAACACATTCATTCATCAATAAGTTTAAATAAAAACTTTTCATTCCTTGTGTGTGTGTGTGCAAGTCCTCCTTATTAGATCTTGTTGGGTTTTATGTCCTAAAACTCATATTTTGTAATCTTTTTGCAATAAAGATGTTATCGTATTATTCAGTGAATTGCTTTTTTATATATAACCTAAATCCAATAGATAAACATCCTTGGTTATAACATGAAATACTCGAACTATATGTGCAAATATAGACAGGGATAAAAAACTAGTATATGACCTAAATGGTCTATAGTATAGGGATAAGGTTGGGTACCTTATCCCGGGGACACTATGGATGCGGCCTACTTTGTGAACAAGGCAAACGATGTGATCCTGGATCGTTCATGTAAAGACATGCGAGTAGGGGCATCCTATGCAAATTAGTTTGCACAAGATCGGACCAAGAAATAAGTCACTCTTACTTTATAATGTCGTTTACTGATAAGACTGACTATTTCATACGATGACCTAGGTAACTCGATCTTAATCCTGAGCTAACTATGAACTCCTGTTTGTTCAGGATTATCCTTTGATTTGCATGGGTGAGAGTGGACCAACATCGCCGACTCAATAAGCCTGCCATTTTGGGGATAAGACTGGATATATAGCTGGGGACATAGTTTTGCAAGAAGGAATTCACTCCAACCCGTATCATGGATAGCAGAAAGGTTGTTCCCTTAAGTGCTGACTATGGGTCTTGAACAAGGGCCCCCACCCTCTCATTGGCCCGAGAGGGACTCTGTTTAATGGTTGAACCATAAACAAATTGTTCATTAGAGGATCAGTGGACTTAAGGAATCAAGAAGTGTTATAGGGGTAAAACGGACTTTTTGACCTAGCTATAGTTACGAACGACCTGTGAAGGGTCGACTTACTTATCATGGTTATATCGAGTGGAAAGAAATATATCTACAGTGAGGGGAGTGCAACTACTATGCTGTAATTGCCCCGTGTTTCGAAATCGAGTCATTTTGGAATTAATTTGACATTTTTATTCTAATTTGAAAAATTAGAATTTAAGCTTAGTCGTGGGTCGTTAAATTAAATTTCTATAATTTAGGGAAAAAAGATTTTTAATTAAATCCTTAATTTCCTAAAGTTTGAAGGTTTAATATTCGATATTTATTTTAAATATCAAAAGACCCAAATCCCAAATCAATTGGGTTATTTCCTATTCCTAATATTTCAAGAATTAAGTTTTGGATTTTAAGATAAAATCCTAAATAAGATCCTAAATCCTAATTAGAATGGGTTTTTTCATTCTTGGGTCTTATTTAAAGAAAAGAAAAGGAAATAGAAATCAAGAAAACCCCAAAAGCCCTAATTTCATCTCTTTCTCTCTCTTTCCCCTTCATCTTCACGCAAGAAGCCACCAGCCCCCCCTGTGATTTCTTCTCACCAGCCCACACCCACGAACCACCGGAGATCGATCGTCGTCGTACCGTCGCAGCCCAACCTTCAATCCCATTGCCGCCGCCTGAACAAGCCCACCGTCGCCGTCAGAGTGTAGTGTCGCCACCGTGTTTCTCCTTCCCTCTCTTCGTTTCAGCTGTGAGAAGCCCGTCGCCGCCCAACACTCTCTCTGTCTCTTTTGTTATTTTCGCGTGGAACCCGTGCAACCAAAGCGCCACTACCACTCTTGTGTCATAGCTCGAGCGCCGCCATCCAGCCCTTGCACGATCCATCTCTCTTTCCACAAATTCTTCTCTTTCAGTGGGTTTTAAATCTGTCTCTCTCTCTCTCTCTCTCTCTCCTTGCGTTCTTGTGTGCCATCGCCGCCCCTCTCCGTTCCCGACGTCGGCAATTTCTTGAGTGTAAGTTTCTTCCCTTTTGATTTCGTTTAACCTTGGGTTGGTTCAATAGAGTCTAAGTTTCTGATCTGCAGCGCCGCCTAGGAACCGTTTGGATTCGAGTTTGCTTTAGCTTGGAGACCCACTGCCCAATAACCTGTTGGGGTGCTGTCTGTGGTTCACAAAGCCGTTTCAGCGTGGCTTTGGGTCCGTTTGGGTAAGATTCATTGTTTTTTTTAGTTTAATAGCTTAAGGGATTGATACCCATTAGAGGTTAAAGCCTTAAAATCATGTTTTAATCGATACCCATTAGTTATTTAGTCCTTAAAAGCATTGCCCAACTCTTATAGGTTCTTAGAATGTGAAAATATGTGTTATTTACTTGCTGTCTAGTGGCTGAAAAGCCTTGATTATAGACGTTCGGTGAATACTCATTGCCCGTTGTGCCTTAGACATGGTTGCTGGCATAAAGGTTTTGGGTTTTTATTTTGAGGGATTTTGAGTTGTTGTCCAGCAAGAAATAAAGTTTCCTCAGTTGATTTGGGCCATTCTAGCATGTTTAAAGTATCAGTAGGTTGGTTCTAATTTTGTAGAGGTTGTCCTTGTTATTTAGGAGCTTTCTTAGACTACCTTGGATTGTTGAAGTTGATTTAGGAGCGCTTTTGGTAAGTAGTTCTTGCTCGATTTAGTCTGTTTGATTGCATGAGCATGTTGGTTGTTACTCGCTTTTCTAGTATGCATTGTTGGTTGTTTTATAATTCGCGATATGTGTTAAAAATGTTGTTTGATCGATTTTAAAGCATGATGAACTATTGGTTATCTTGAGCATGTTGTATATCGTTTTGACTATGCTGTAGAGAGTCAAGTTGCATGGTCTTGTGTGCTCATTGTGAGGTGAGCTGGGTTTTGTGAGCGTAGAGTGACGCAGAAATCACATGTTAAGATTGTGCTACATGATGCGGAAATCGTGTTATTGGTGCGGAGCGTGATGCGTAAATCACGTGTGTGTTGTGAGTGTGGATCGTGACGCGTAAATCACGTGTGAGTGTGCGCTACGCATGACGCGTAATTCATGTGCTGGGTGTGAGTGCGTTACATGACGCAGAAATCATGTGTTGGTGCGGAGCATGACGCGTAAATCACGTGTTAAGTTGCGTTTCATGGCACGTAATTCATGTGTTTTGGTGCGTCACATGACGCGTAAATCATGTGCTAAGAAAGCGAGCATGGCACAGAAACCATGTGGGGTTGCATAGCATGTTGTGTGTATGCATGAGTTATCCTGTTGAGTTAACATGAGTCTCGTTGTTTAGTTCTCGCTTTAAGAGACATGATTAGTTGTTTAATGTTTTGAAAGTATGTTGGATGCGTGTGCCTAGCATGATTGATGTGTTGTTTGTTGTTTGATGACTCACCGGGTGTGAGCTGCTTACCAGTACCGTGGTTGTACTGACCCCCTCCGTTTTTCTCCCCCAACATTTTTAGATGATGTAGGTGAATTCGAGTAGGAAGAGTCTGGTGATGCGGATGAGGAGGCTCACGAAGGGTGACCCATTGGTTTAGTTTTCATTGATCACCTTTTTGTTGGTCTAGAGAGGAAAGTTTTGCTTAATTGTTATTAAGTTGCTGTTAAGTTGTTTTGGATAGGATAGTGGCTTATATTTGATGTTTTCAGAGGGTTGTTTAGTTGTCTTATTTTGAGAGGTTAGACTTAGTCATGTTTAGTTTCATTTGACATTCAAACTCTTTTTATTTTATAAAGCAAAGTTGTTCTAGCAATTGAGTTGCATGCTTTTACCTAGTAAGTTGTGAATCTGATTTCAGTTGTGAATGTGAGATCTGACTCGTATTGTGGTTGTGCAATTGGAGGTTGGAGTTCTGTTACGAATCTATGTGTTGTGAATGTGAAGTTGTGGGCTGATTGTTATATAGAAGTGTGTTTTTAAGCTTAGCAGGTTAAAGAAAAATTTTGGTTTAGTCCTATGTATGTCGTTATGCAGTCGAAATTTTTGGTGCATCCAGATAATTTGGTTTAGGAGTTAGTAATGTCACTAAGATTAGTTTTAAAATCCTGAGGCGTTATATCGAGTGGACAAAAATATATCTATAGTGAGGGGAGTGCAACTACTAGGATATAGTGGAGTGACCCGGTAATTAATGAATGTTGGTTAACTAGGTTAAAAGAGTTTAGTCGGTTAAACCTCGAATCGTTGGAGCCCATGATCTGTAGGTCCATTAGGTCCCCTTGCTAGCTTAAGGAATAAACTTTGGAACAATATGATCGGAAGTATTAGAAAATGTTCAAACTTGGTAGAGGGAACAAATGTCGGTTATGTTATGGACACATTGGTTTAATTTCGAATTAAACAAAAATTTGAAGGTTGGACTTATTTAAATGTGATTTAAATATTGAGCACGTACATAGGGATTAATGTTCGAGAAAATTAATTTCGAGGATGGTCGGAAATAGTAGCAAAATATTAATTTAATATTTGATATTAAATTAATAAATTTATATTTAATTAATTAATTAATTGATTAAAATTTGAATTAAATTTAATTATAAATTATATTTAAAAATATAATTGAAATATAATTATAAATTTTATTTAAGAATTAAAATTAAGATTAATTTTGAATTAATAAATTAAAAATTAAAATTAATTTTAGGAGGTGGTGGATTACACCACCTCCATGCACTAAACCCACCATAGACACCTTAATCCCTCACTAATTAGATGTCCAATTTGTTGTCCAATCTTTGGGGTTTTGAGTTGCATAATTTTCTCTATATATAGAGCAAGAATGGCTGAAGAAAGGCATGGAAATTGAGTAGTGCTATGCTGCCAATTTTGCTTCTCAAACCCATAAGTTCATAACTCCATAGAGCTTGAAACCCAAGCACTTTTCCTTCCAATTCCCATCACTAGCGGATCCCATATTCCGTTCCAAATGCCTAAGAATAGTAAAGAATATCGTGTGGTGGTTCGTGATCAGTTGTCTAGGAAAAACAACACAACGATCGGTCCAATTTTGAGCTACAAAGAGGTTGGTGTTATAAACTATGTTTTAGTAGCTTTATATGATCAAATTGATGTTATTATGTGCCTGAGATCCAAAATTGCTTCTGCATGTTAGATATTAACACCTTCACATCTTTACTAACTTAGAACAGGTTTATAAAATCCTCAGTTCATCTTCCCCCTACACTGGCCCTAAGTTCTAATTATCCAGCTTCCCAACAATCAATAAAGCAATACCTCACTAGGGTGCATGAAAAACAACGGTGTATGCCTCCTCCAAACTTGCCTTTTTCTTTAATTCAAGGGCACTGGCTTTCTGACGGAAGAGATTGTCGCGGTCTCTTGTCAAATAAATTTATAATCCACGATTCCTAAAGTTAACTTGTAGCAGTAGTGGTCGGGGTCGATCACAGGGAAAAATCGGTTTATTTCTAAATTCTTTTGTGTTTCTGAGGTAACCAAAAAGGGGGGTTTTATAGATAAAGGATTAAGACACAAAGTAAAGGCGGGAAAATAAATAAGGAAAATTAAATGCAAGGAAAGTAAAGGCGGGGTTAGTTGATCTTACCACGAGGATCACTGTAATCTGGGTTGGACTCGGTGTTAAGTTTGATTAATTTCATTCATCAATTATCTATTGATATTTAATTAACTATCTAAGTCCGGCGTACTCCGACAACGAACCGAGAGCCATGATCCAACTATCACAAACATGCAAACGCTAAGTTTGATTCTAGTCTAAATTAATTAATAGGCCTATTAACTAATCTAAATCGCATTAGGATCTAGCCGAATTAGTTCACATGCAACGGGCAACAAACCACAATTACAATCGATTAAATCATTTAGTTCAAGGGACGCATGCGTAATATCATAACGTTAGGCTATTTGCTACTTAGATTTAGCAAGAAAATTTAGACAAGGAGCGGTCAAGGTTGTCAATCTTTCCTACCACAATCTAAACTTGTATGCAAAGAACTAAAATCACAAAGACAATTAACTAAGTAATGAAGAATAGAAGTCTCATAAAATTGAATCAAACTTACAAACTGAGGTCCCGATTACAATGATCCGAGCTTAGTTGGCCATAGACAAGCACCTCCAAGCTCGAGGCTCGATCAACCGACCCATGACTAAGAAAACTTAAAAGAACTCTAGAAAAGTAAAGAGAAAGGTGGCTACAATATTGTATTGAGGAATGATTCTAAACCTACACCAAGACCCTCTATTTATAGTGATTCTTGGACTTCAATTCGTGGTCATTTGGTGCTGAATTGGGTCTTCAAACAAGGAAAATTTCCAGCCAAAATAGGAAAAATTTGATTCTGGAAAACTGTCTAGCGTCGCGACGCTGTCCCTTCCAATATGGAAAATTGTTCTCAGATTGCCCTAGCGTCGCGACGCTGTTCGCTAGCTCGATCTCCAAGTAGTTTCTTTATTTGACTAGCGTCTCGACTCTGATGATGAGCGTCTCGACGCTGATGAGGCTCCAGGGGCAAAATGGTCATTTTATGCTCCGGTTTCGCTCGTTTAAGCCTCAAATTGCTTCCAAGGCTCCAGTGAGGACCTATAGACATATTATACTCATTTTAAAGCATTTTTCGCAAGGAATTCAACTAAGATAAGAAAATTGGGAGATTATATGTGTATAACGAATTAGGCTGATCACTTTCACACAATTGCTTCATCCCAAGTAATCCTTGGATGGCCTAACTGATCACAATAGAGGTAGCTTTTTTTTTTTTTTTTTACCTTTAATCAATTTAAACACAACAAGATATTTTATTCATATATTTTTTTTATTATTTTTCTTCTTTTATTATTTATTATTTTTCTTCTTTTCCTCTTTTATTTTCTTTGCAGGCTAATAATCATGAAATTTCTCCCAAGTAAAACATTACAAACTCTCATGCAGATCCACTTTCAAATCAAACCTTAAGCCTATCGAGGTGACAATAAACATCTAGATAATATAATCCTATTGTTAGCCTTCAAAACCATTAATAAGTAGGCTAGGTGCTCAACATGTGCAAGGAAATCAAAGAAAAATTAAAATTTACATGAATCTCATGCTTTCATATTTCACAAAAATTATACAAAATTAATTATCTAGATCATATCACATGTTGTTCTCATCACAACAGATGCAACAGAATCATCATATAACAAAAACTTTCAACAAGCTCATATCAAAAACGCAAAGCCTCCTCCCCCGCCCCCCCCCCCAAACTTAAATTATACATTGTCCTCAATGTATCAACTATTCAGACTAATTAAGCATGGATAAGGACGCTTATAAATATATAGGGAGAACAATACTACCCTGGAGTGTGAGAAAAACCAAGGATATCAGCCTCAACAATCGATGGGGTGATTTGTGGAAGAAATTGTGGTCTCGAGCTCCTACAAAAATTTATCAACATGAACGAAAGATCAACATGCACTAACTAAAAAAACTGAAAAATACAAAGAAATGAAAAGTACAATAAAGAAACTTGGGTTGCATTCCAAGAAGCGCTTATTTAACGTCTCTTAGCTAAACGAACTCGTGTGGGCTAAGGCACATAAAAATTCTTGTATTTCTTTGGGTCATTCTTCTTTGAATCGATAAAGCCAACTATTGCTAGCAAGCTTACTAGCTTTTCATGGGCCCCTGAAGTAGAAATATTTTTGGTATTTTTGAATAATAAAAGCATTAAAGGATAAAGATCAAAATAAAGGGACTCTGAATCTGACACACACTCGTGTGAACAAGAAAAAGAACAATTATGATCAATAAAGGATGGAGAAGATAAAAACAAACAAAGGCTTTTCAGCCTTAAACTCCACCTCCTAAACATCCTCAAATACAAGTTTGTTTTCTTTTTCTTTCTCACAAACATGTTCTTGGTACTTATTAAAACTCTCCAATTCTTCCCCACTATCTATTGTTGGGAATGACTAGCATATTTGCTTGTATATTTTGGCTTTTCCATGTTTCACTTTATGTTTGTCCCACATGGAAAGATTTGGAGTTGGGAGGAGTGTTTTTATACAATCACTCTTCCCTACTGTTGTTAAAGTGGTTAAGTGTGGTACTTAGACCACTTCCGACGGATGCGTACGGGAACGGGTAACCGCGCTCGTGCGAAATAAAGAGATGGGTTTATCCTTTTCCCAAAATATTCTTTTTTAGTTATTCCCGATGTCCCACGTGTCTCGGTGTGCTGCCTCCACGTGTCAACCCGGTTCGGCTTGGTCCGTGCTCCAAGTCTGGTTCAGTTCCAGTCCACGCTGCCCGTGGTTTTTGCTCCAGTTGACCGTCCAGTTCGCATGCGTGGACTACTCCTGGATCGACATGTGGCAGCTGCAGCTTCTTTCGTGGAAAAACTTGTTATTTTTCGAGCCTATAAAAACAGTCTCTTGGCTAAGTGGAAGGCATTCAATTTCATTCGTTCTTCCTACTTCCTTGATTCCAATCCTTCTATCTCGAGTGAACGAACGAGAAGGGTGTTGTGTTAACCTTGGGGAGCAACCGGCGTAAACGATTTAGCACCGTGGTCGTGCCAAAATCACTTTCAAAGCAGTGCTTCTATCCACGACACAACAATCGTTTTCTCATTTTCTTCTTAAAATTTTAAAGCAATTTAAAAAATGTCCATCAAATCCGGTATGTACCTTCCAGATCCGAAGCCTGATGGTGCACAAGCCAACGTTGTTGAAGCAGACGATATCATCGCTGCAGTGATGGTGGAGGCCAACTTGGTGGAGAATAAATCAGACTGGATTCTTGACACTGGTGCCTCAAGGCACTTCTGCTCAAATCGAAGCTTGTTCCACAAGTTCCAGAACACTGTAGATGGTGAATGCGTATACATGGGGAACTCATCCACTGCTGGAGTACTTGGGAAAGGGAAGGTTCTCTTCAAACTTACTTTTGGAAAAACTTTATCTTTAAATGATGTGTTGTATGTTCCTTCACTGCATAGGAACCTGGTGTCTGTAAGTCTGTTGAACAGGGCAGGGCTTAAAATTGTGTTTGAAGCTGACAAGGTTGTCATCACTAAAAATGGTGACATTGTTGGTAAGGGGTATTTAGCTGATGGTCTGTTTGTTTTAAATACTGTCTCTATTCCTGCTGATATAAATGACAGTACATCTCGTTGTGCGTATATTGTTGAATCTGTTGATGTGTGGCATGGTAGACTAGGTCATGTGAATTTTGCATCTATTAAAAGGCTTAAACAATTGCATCTTCTTAATGTATCTGAGACACCTGAAAATAGTAGATGTTCTGTATGTGTAGAAGCAAAATTTGCTAAAAAACCTTTTAAGCCTATTACAACGAGATGTATCAAGCTGCTTGAATTAATTCACTCTGTTCTAGCTGATTTCAAAAACACTACTAGTAGAGGTGGCAAAAATTATTATATATCTTTTGTCGATGATTTCTCTAGATACACGAAAATTTATCTTCTGAAATCAAAAGATGAAGCTAGTAGCATGTTTAGGAAATACAAAGCAGAAGTAGAAAACCAACTAGATAAAAAGATTAAAAGGTTAAGATCTGATAGGGGAGGCGAATACAGTGACAAGTCTCTCAAGGAGTTTTGTGAATTAAATGGTATTATCCATGAGAGTACTGCACCATATTCCCCTCAACAAAATGGCATAGCTGAGCGTAAGAATAGATCATTTAAAAGAAATGATGAATGCTATGTTACTAAGTTCTGGATTGCCTAACAGTACGTGGGGGGAAGCTGTGCTTTCTACTTGTTTCATTCTTAACAGGTTCCTCACAAAAAACTGGATAAGACACCATATGAGCTATGGAAAGGATATTCACCAAACCTGAGTTATCTGAAGGTATGGGGGTGCTTAGCTAAAGTTTCATATCCAGTGTTCAAGAAACCTACGGTAGGATCTAAAACCTTTGATTGTGTGTTTATTGGGTATGCTCATAATAGTGTTGCATATAGGTTTATGTGTTTAGATGATAATTCAATTTGTGAATATAAAAAAGATGAATTTTTCGAACACATTTTTCCTATGGTCAAGAATGAGCAAGATAATATCCCACGATCTAGTCAGGTGTCTGCTTGTCCTCCATCTACTGTTGATATTATGAATGAATCCGAACCTAGGAGAAGTAAAAGAAAGAGAACTGAGAAAGATTTTGGATCGGATTTTTTAACTGTTTTTCTTGTTGAAAATTCAAATAAAATAGACGATCAATTTGCATGCATGTATCTAATAGACGAGGATCCTAAAACCTACCAAGAGGCCGTAAAATCTATAGATTCTAGTTTCTGGAAATAGGCCATTAAAAGTCAACTGGATTCTTTAATTATGAATCAAACGTGGAACTTGGTAGATTTACCTAAGGGGAATAAAAATATTAGGTGTAAGTGGATTTTTAAAAAGAAAATTAGACTAGATGGCTCAATTGAAAAATTCAAAGCTAGATTAGTGGTTGTAGGCCATTCGCAAAAAGAAGGTATTGATTACTGATAGCTCTCCAAAAGGGAGTTATTTAGACCTTATTTCTATATTGATTTGTGTGTCTTTTGTGCTAAATAGGGTTACTTTTAGATAGATATTATGTGTTTTAACCCATTTGAAAAATGGATGCTTTGGAAGTTATTTTGTGCAGAATGTATTGCTGAGCGACTTAAGGGAGCAAATTCTGTGCTGCAGCAAAGCAAAGAGCTAAACTGCCACGTCACAGCTCGTTAGCCAATTTAATGAACTGAATTCAGTTAAGCTATTCTCGGATTTAAGGAGCAGGGAGAGCCATCCACGTGTCTAGGTCAACCTAATTCAAGCGTCCTAGCACTCTATAAAAGGGAGAGCCGCCCAAGTCAATCCCATTCCACTTTTGGGGAAGAGATCATTTCTCATTTCCATTTTGGGAGTCATATAGAGGAGGAAGATTAGGGACATAAAGAAAACCATCAATTACGAAGTCAATCAAGGGAATTAGTATTTTCTTGTATTATTTTGTAATTATGGATGCATTTACTCAGATTGTAACTTGTGTTGCCATGCACTTGATGAACTAAGTAATTTTAGGTGTTCGTTAGGAAATATGTAATTGTTGTGCTTAATCTCTATGCAATAAATGTTTGTTTGATGCATCTTGATTATTTGTTGTGTTTATTTATATTTTGTGCCCATTTGGCCAGCTGGTATGTATACCACTTCCTAGTTTCAGGGATGATTTGGGAAGTGTGTAGCATCTAATCACACTAGATCATTGTGTATTGGTGAACGCCAGTGACTGAGCTAGGGATAGCCAGTTGCCTAGTGCTTGATCGGTAGTGATTCATTGGAGTTGAAACACATTCTAAAAAATCCAGAGTTCTGGGAGGAATATGCTAATAAGACTACAAGAGTTTTGCATGATCAATAATATTGCTAGAGTATCTTTTAAAACAATTACTAAATCCTGACCAGCGCCTGTTTCTAATCTGTCTGCTTTATTTGTTTACTTTCCATTATGTCATTTCTTTTGCTTAAGCATTCTATAAAAATCAATCATTTTAACCACCTTTGAAACAATTGAAAAGTTATACAAAATAGATAAAGTGAGGGCTAATTCAGACCTTGGATTCGATAAATACTTATTACTTGCTGCGGATTGTGTATACTTGCATAGAGTTCTAGAGTCTATTTACATCTTATTTTTACTCACTCTAGGAGCCCAACAAGTTTTTGGCGTCGTTGCCGGGGACTTGAATAAGTTTTTATCTGATCTGTTTTGTGTATGTGTTTTAGTGGTTTGGTGCTAGAACTTTTTGATTGTTTCTTTTGTTTTTGCAGGTGTGAGTTTGGTGCATGAGCGATCCGCTTGGGGTAAGGTTCGAGCTTGATCCAGAAATCGAGAGGACATTCAAGAGAAGAAGGAGGGAGCAACGTAGAAACCAAAATTCGGTAGCTGACGTGCCGTGACGTGCCGCGTCTCCCGCAGGGTCCAGAAGATCCAGTGAACCCCCAGCAGAATCGTGTGTTGCAGCAAAATCCACTGCTGGAGCAAAATGGACAGCAAAATAATCAGGCTGAGAATCCTATCTTGGTAGCAAATGATAGGGCCAGAGCCATTCAAGCGTATGCTTTTCCAATGTTTGATGAGTTAAATCCAGGGATTGCACGTCCTCAAATTGAGGCAGCAAATTTTAAATGAAACCGGTAATGTTTCAGATGTTGCAAACCGTGGGTCAATTCCATGGTTTGTCATCTAGAGACCCCCATTTACACCTTAAGTCTTTTCTAGGAGTTAGTGATTCTTTTGTAATTAAAGGAGTGCCTAGAGATGCCCTTAGATTAACTTTGTTCCCATATTCTCTTAGAGATGGAGCAAAGGCATGGTTAAATTCTTGTGCTCCAGGATCAATTAGGACATGGAATGAGTTAGCAGAAAAGTTTCTTAGTAAATATTTCCCACCAAATAGGAATGCTAAATTGAGGAGTGAAATAGTAGGGTTTAGGCAACTTGAAGATGAAACTTTTAGTGAGGCTTGGGAGAGGTTTAAGGAGCTTTTGCAAAAGTGTCCCCACCATGGTTTACCACATTGTATCCAAATGGAAACATTTTACAATGGATTAAATGGAGCAACCCGAGGTATGGTTGATGCTTCAGCTGGAGGGGCCCTTTTGGCAAAAACTTTTAATAAAGCCCATGAAATTTTAGAAAGAATATCAACTAATAGTTGTCAGTGGTCAGATGTTAGAGGCACAAATAAAAAGGTTAAGAGTGTGTTAGAGGTTGATGGTGTGTCTACCATTAGGGTTGATATTGCAATGTTAGCTAACGCTCTTAAAAATGTGACAGTGGTTAGTCATCAGCAGCCACCAGCCGTGGAGCCTGCTGCAGTGGTGAACCAAGTTGCAGAAGAGGCATGTGTGTATTGTGGTGAAGAGCACAACTATGAGTTTTGCCCCAGCAATCCAGCTTCTGTGTTTTTTGTAGGTAATCAGAGGAATAACCCTTATTCTAACTTTTATAATCCAGGTTGGCGCAGCCACCCCAACTTCTCATGGGGAGGACAAGGAAGTAATTTGCAAGCACAACAAAAAGTGAACAAATCGGGATTTGCTAAAGTGCAGGTATTGCCCCAGCAAAATAAGATGGCTTTGCCCCAACAAAATTCAGAGCGTTCTCTTGAGGCAATGATGAAAGAATATATGGCTTGTACAGATGCCGCAATTCAAAGTAATCAAGCTTCAATGAGAGTACTGGAATTGCAGATGGGCCAGCTAGCTAATGAGCTGAAGGCAAGGCCTCAAGGGAAACTTCCTTCAGATACTGAACACCCTAAAAGGGAAGGTAAAGAGAAGGTAAAGGCAGTGACTCTTAGGAGTGGTAAGCCACTAGAAGAAAGAAAAGAACCTAGTAAACCCCATAATGTAGAAAATAATTGTGATAAAAATGTTGCTGAGAAAGAATTGGAGTCTGGTCAAGGTGCTAGAGGCAACAATAATGATATTTTATCTAAAAAGAAGAGGTTAGGTGAGTTTGAAACTATATCTCTTACTGAGGAATGTAGTGCTATTCTTAAGAATGGGCTACCAACCAAGGCTAAAGATCCAGGGTCATTTACTATACCTGCCTCTATAGGTGGAAAAGAGTTAGGTAGAGCACTCTGTGATTTAGGTGCAAGCATTAACCTAATGCCTCTTTCGGTCTATCGAAAGCTAGGTATTCGTGAAGCTAGACCTACCACAGTTACACTCCAACTAGCTGATAGGTCTATCACATATCCAGAGGGTAAAACTGAGGATGTCTTAGCGAAGGTAGATAAATTCATATTTCCTGTTGATTTTATTATCTTGGATTATGAGGCAGATAAAGATGTCCCAATTATTCTTAGTCGTCCATTTTTGGCTACTGGTAGGGCATTAATAGATGTTCAAAAAGGGGAATTAAAAACGAGGGTTTATAATGAGGAAGTAAAATTTAATGTGTTCAAGGCCATGAAGTATCTAGACGAAATTGAAGATTGCTCTTTCATTAGGATTCTGGAGAACACAATTGTTGAGACAAGAATACAAGATTCAGCTGACAAGCATTTGGAACATCATGGAGAGGTTAGTGTAGAGGATTTAGAAGTTTGTTCTTTAGAAAGAAAAAATGAAAAAGAAATGTCTAGGTGTGAGGATGTTTTTGAGTCTTTAGATTTAGATCAAAGGAAGGCTCCTCCTATTAAGCCATCCCTGATTGAGGCACCCACTTTAGATTTGAAGCCCTTACCGGATCATCTAAAGTATGTGTATCTTGGGGAGGGTGAGACGTTGCCCATTATTGTTGCATCAGATTTAATGCCGGAGCATGAAGAGGCCTTAATAAAGTTGCTGCAGCAATATCGCAAGGCAATTGGTTGGACATTGGCTGACATTCAGGGAATTAGCCCATCTTTCTGTATGCACAAAATCACTCTAGAGGAGGGATCCTTTAGGAGTGTTGAGCAACAGAGAAGGCTTAACCCTGCGACGAAAGAGGTTGTTAAAAAGAAGGTGATAAAATGGTTGGATGTTGGGATCATTTATCCAATTGCATATAGCAATTGGGTAAGCCCTGTCCAATGTGTTCCTAAGAAAGAAGGTGTCACGATGGTGAGCAATAAAGACAATGAGTTGATCCCAACCAGGACAGTGACTGGGTGGAGGGTTTGCATGGATTACAAGAGGCTTAACAAAGCCACCCGTAAGGACCATTTCCCTCTACCATTTATTGACCAAATGTTGGATAGATTGGCTGGTCAGGCCTACTACTGTTTCTTAGATAGTTATTCTGGGTATAACCAGATTACCATTGCTCCTGAGGATCAGGAAAAAACCACTTTCACCTGCCCAGATGGGACGTTTGCTTTTAGGCGAATGCCTTTTGGCCTTTGCAATGCTCCACAACATTTCAGCGATGTATGTTAGCAATTTTTTCTGATATGATTGAGTCCACTGTTGAAGTATTTATGGACGATTTTTCAATTTTTGGAGGGTCTTTTCAAAGTTGTTTGGATAATTTAGGCAAGGTATTAAAGAGATTTGAGGATACCCATCTAGTTCTTAATTGGGAGAAATGCCACTTCATGGTGAAGGAAGCCATAGTGCTAGGTCATATGATTTCAAAGAATGGTCTAGAAGTTGATAAAGCAAAAATTGAGGTTATTGAAAGATTAGAACCACCGAGTTCAGCGAAAGAGATTCAGAGTTTTTTAGGTCATGCCATTTTATAGGAGGTTCATAAAGGATTTTTCAAAAATTAGTAAACCTCTTTGTAACTTATTGTGTACTGATCATTTTTTTTACTTTAATGCAGATTGTAGGAAGGCTTTTGAAACTTTAAAGGCTGCTTTAATCTCAGCACCCATTCTTTGTGCACCTAATTGGAGTTTACCATTTGAGGTAATGTGTGATGCGAGTGATGCTGCAGTAGGTGCCATGTTGGGGCAAAAGCAGGGTAAATTTATCTATCCTATATATTATGGAAGCAGGGTTCTACATGAGGAACAAGTCAACTATACAACTACTGAAAAGGAGTTGTTAGCTGTTGTGTTTGCTTTTGAGAAATTTCGGCCATATTTGGTTGGGTCCAAAGTCACAGTTTTCACGGATCATGTAGCAATAAGGTATTTAATGTCTAAAAAGGATGCAAAGCCTAGGTTGATTCGTTGGGTTTTATTATTGCAGGAATTCGACATAGAGATAAAGGACAAGAAGGGATCAGAGAATGTCATTGCAGATCACTTGTCTCGTCTTGATCCAACATCATCTTTGCTGAAGCAATCTGCCATTTCAGATTCTTTTCCAGATGAACAACTCTTTGTTGTTGAGGTAAAGGTAGTCAAGGATGTCCCTTGGTATGCTGATATTGCTAACTTTTTGGTAAAGGGAGTCACTCCTATTGACATGGATTGGAGGCATATGAAAAAGTTTAAGCATGATGCAAAGTTTTTCTATTGGGATGAGCCATTTATGTATAAGCAATGCTCTGATGGTATTATTCGTAGGTGTGTTTCAGGTGATGAAGCAAAGGAAATCCTGGAGCAATGTCACTCTTCGCCGTATGGAGGCCATTTTAGCGGTCATAGGACAACTATGAGGATTTTGCATTGTGGATTCTTCTGGCCTTCCTTATTTAAGGATGCCCATTGGTTCTACAATCAATGTGATGCTTGCCAAAGGAGAGGAAACGTAGGGCCTAGAGATGAAATGCCTATTACTTACATTTTGGAAGTAGAATTATTCGATGTATGGGGTATTGATTTTATGGGGTCATTTCCCCCTTCTAAGGGTAATGTTTTTATCTTATTGGCAGTTGATTATGTGTCCAAGTGGGTGGAGGTCATTGCATGCCATCAGAATGATGCCAAGACATATCAAGGTTTCTTCAATCGCACATTTTTGCGCGGTTTGTGACGCCTAGAGCTTTAGTGAGTGATGAGGGTACACATTTTATTAATAATATCTTAACTAAGCTTTTAGCTAAGTATGGAATAAAGCATAGGATAGCTACCCCTTATCACCCACAAGCAAATGGTCAAGCTGAAATAAGCAATAGGGAAATTAAATCTATTCTAGAAAAAGTAGTCCATCCATCTAGGAAGGATTGATCTTTTAGGTTGGATGAAGCTCTTTGGGCTTATAGGACAACCTATAAGACTCCTCTAGGTATGTCTCCCTATAGGTTAGTATATGGGAAAGCTTTTCATTTACCATTAGAGTTTGAGCATAAAACGTTTTGGGCTTTGAAAAAGTTAAATTTTGATTTGAGTCGTGCAGGGGCAATAAGAATGCTGCAGCTTAACGAATTAGAGGAATTTCGCCAATTTTCTTATGAAAATTCGAAAACATATAAAGAAAAGACTAAGCTGTGGCATGACAAGAAAATTAAACCTAAAGAGTTTGTCAAAGGTCAGAGGGTCTTGCTTTACAATTCTAGATTAAAATTGTTTCCTGGGAAACTTAAATCTAAATGGTCAGGGTCGTTTGTTGTGATTGAAGTTTTTCCCCATGGAGCAATTACTTTGCAGGATGAAAAAGATGGGAGAGTGTTCAAAGTTAATGGACAGCGTGTGAAACATTATTGGGGAGAGGAGTTCCAGTTGAAATATCCTTCCCTAAAGTTGGTTGATGAATGAGAGAGCGAGATTTTTGCGGGAGCATTTCACAGAGCAATATTTTGAGCTCCCAGTGTTTTGATTGTATTTCTCGCTGATTTGGTTTGATTCGAATTATTTTAGATTTGGTTTGTTTTAATCTTGCATGATTTATTTTTATTCGTTGTTATTTTTAATTTAGTAGATTGTATTTTTGGAGTATTTTTATTTAGCCGAGTTAATTTTTAATTAATCTGATTAGTTTAGATTAGATTTTAGGTTGTATTTGTGTTATTTAAATTTCGGATTAGATTAGGGTGTAATAAAAATTTTTCCTGATTTATTCGGCTGAAGATAAAAGATAAAATTATATTTGATTTAAGCAGTTATTTAAATTTCCTAGGTTGATTCGATTTTTATTTAAATTTGAAGTCTTCCGTATAGAAGATCCTTCTAGAAGGAAATCTTTGTGATGATAAGTTTGTTTTTGCAATCTTTTAGCAGAATCAAATATTTCGACCGAAGGTGAAGGGATTGGTTGAGGATTAATTGATTTTACCGTTTGAGAATTTAATTTTTCAGTGGGAAGGTGAATCGCGTGCCAACGTCTGATGCTTCCACGTATTCAGCATGAAGAATCTGACGGCCAGCACAACACTTACGTGTCACGAGGTACAAATTTTACCGTTCCCTTAAATTTGATTACATGCAAATAATGTAATATCATTTAATTAGGAGAAAATATTTTCGGTTAAGATTTTATTTTGCTAGAGCCCTATTTATTAACAATCTTCGGTAAGTTTTTCTTTACTTCGTCTTCTTGGTTTCATCTTTTGCCGTTTGTATTTTTCCTTTTCTCCTCTATTTTCTATCAATCCTTTGAGTCTCTAAAGACGAAAACGAGAGCAAGAAAGGGCGAGACAATGAGGAAGAGGAGGTACCTGTTACCCCCGAAGTACCGAAAATGAAGGCAAAGAAAAAGAAGACACCAGAAGAAAAAGAAGCTAAGAGGAGAAGAAGACAGCAGAGGGCTGCGGATTAAGAAATTGTGCAGAAGGTAGTAGAGGATGTTGCTGCCGAGGTAGTTGAAGAAGGCAATCCGAAGAAACCTAAAGGACAAAACCCAGAGCAGACTGACCCGATAGTTGCGGATACGGAGGAAGTTCAAGAAAAACAGATTGAGGATGCACAAGAAGGACAGACAGAGGATGAGCCGGAAAAAGGCAATGAGTAGGTGGAACAAGAGTAGGAGGCTCGAGTGGAGGTTATCATGCCGGAAGTGCCAAGACATCGCCGCCGAAAGCAAAAAGCCAGTCGTGTTAAGGTAGTCCGAACTGATACTCCCTCGCCGCTGACCACTGATTCTGAAAGAGAAAATGCAGAGGAACAGAGGAAATAAGAGGCCGAAGACAAAGCAAGAAATGAAGCAGAGAAAAAAGCGGAAGAATAAATTTTACTCAAACAAAGGGAAGACAAGGGCAAAGGTATCGCTAAAGCATCGCTGGAATCTGAAGATAGTGAAGCAGAGTAGCCACGGTTACCGTACAATCGCTTCATCAACAATCTTGCCAGAGCAAAGCATGTTGAGTTACTGAAGAGAGACTTCCTGTTTGAGAGAGGATTTAGTGGTGATCTTCCACATTTTCTGCGGGCCGGCATTACGAACCACGGTTGGGAGTTATTCTGTTCCAAGCCTGAATCTGGGAACGCGCATATAGTGCGCGAGTTTTATGCAAATATTTACGAGGAAGAGGGTTTCTAAGTTATCGTTCGAGGAGTAGCAGTTGACTGGAGTCCTGGTGCCATTAACGCCCTGTATAACCTTCAAGATTTCCCCCACGCAGGATATAATGAGATGGTTGTGGTGTCATCTAATGAGCAATTAAGCAATGTTGTGCGGGAAGTTGGTGTTGAAGGGGTGCAGTGGAGACTTTCAAAAACAGAGAAAAGAACATTTCAGTCAGCCTATCTTAAGAAGGAAGCAAATACTTGGATGAGATTCATCAAACAAAGGTTGCTTCCAACGACTCATGACTCGACGGTTTCTAGGGAACGTGTTCTTTTGGCTTTTGCGATTTTAAGGTCTCTCAGTATTGATGTGGGCAAGATTATTGCGAGTGAGATATCTGGTTGCTGGTGGAAGAAGGTTGGGAAGTTGTTTTTCCCGAATACAATTACAATGCTTTGCAAGAAAGTAGGGGTTCCGGAGAATGAAGAAGATGTCATATTATTTGACAAGGGAATCATTGATACGCCTAACTTGGCACGGCTTCAGCATACGCAAGAGGCACGTCAGGGTAGGCTTTTTTATGGCATTAAAAAGATTTTAGAACAACTTGCATTGTCGGCCAGCAGGCAAGAGTTTGTAGAGAGGCAATCTCAAACTTTCTGGAGCTATGTTAAACGTCGTGATGCCAATCTGAAGAAGGCGCTGCAGGAAAATTTTTTCAAACCGTATCCAGCCCTTCCAGTAGTCCCTGAGGATTTATTGAACCCCTAGATTCTGCCCCCACCAATGGAAAGAGAAGAAGAGGAGGATGAAAATGAGCAGGGTCAGGAGAACTGACGGATGAAATGACCCTGAGCGAGCATAATTTTTGTTCTGAAATTTTTGTTTGCTCGCGCATTTTCTAACCTCATTTTCTTTGGATGTTTTCAATTTCTGTTTCTATGTTATTACTTTTGTAGGCCATCAAATCTTTTGCTTTGTAAATCTTTTCGCTTTGTTAATGAAATTTCCAATAGTGTTTATGTTCTATGGCACTGAGTAATTCTAACTTAACTTATTTTCTTCTGAATTTTTGAAGCTTGGACTGGTTAATCTTAATTAGGTCAAGGTATTCTGCTCTCCAGAAACCTTTTGCTTGAGCATTTCTTCTAGTCTGGTCGTTGCTGCGGCAAGAAGATTCTGAGGTAGTGTTGATTTATTTGATCCACTTTAAGCTTAGTTCTAGTACCACGCTCAGTTTAAAATTCAGATAGAAAAATCTAAGTTTGGGGGGTAAAATTCATAAAATTAATGATTCATTGGGGACAATGAATAATTCAAGCTTGGGGGACTTTTTGCTACTCCAATTGTTTTGCTCGAGCACTCCTCTCCTTCTTAAATAATTTGCTAGGTTGTTGAGTAACCAGGGACATTTGTGATACACACAGTTTGTCTTTGCGTCAAAATATAACCTAGAAAATATGAAAAATGAAAAATTATTTGCTGAAAAGAGTTGATTATTGAAAATTTTGCTGAGAAAATTCATGGAGCAAAAGTTTTGAAGGATGAATGATAATCCAGCAGTTTTTCTGTCTCCCAGAACTTAGGTGAGCTTCATCATAAAACGTTGCCATTCTGAGGGGCAAGAGATAGAATAACTAAGGATTTTTTAGCTTTACAATGAGTATTTAGCCTAGTTGGTGATGAGTTTGAGGCAAGGGTATATTGCACCATAAAGTGGGTCATTCCATGCTTAAGAGCTTAAGACTGTAGGGCTGCTTTAAGTCTGAAAAACAAAAATATAAACCCCTTAAAAATGTGTTTTAAAATGTCTGATAATAGAGCTAGGCTGTGGCAAGTTCTTAGAATTGAGTTAAAAGTGGTGATTATTTGTCCATGCCAGAAGAATTATTTTGCTGCAGCAGAGCTTGGTTTTGCAGAATGCTCAAGTAAAGGTTGAAGGTAGTGTTGGATTATCTGTTTTGATTAAGTTATGCTTTGCCTAACGTTTTGAATTCTCAAGAGAAGGTTGGTTAGTATTGCTCGGGATGCGCAATAGTTCAAGTTTGGGATATGATAACTCTCCAAAAGGGAGTTATTTAGACCTTATTTCTATATTGATTTGTGTGTCTTTTGTGCTAAATAGGGTTGCTTTTAGATAGATATTATGTGTTTTAACCCATTTGAAGAATGGATGCTTTGGAAGGTATTTTGTGCAGAATGTATTGCTGAGCGACTTGAGGGAGCAAATTCTGTGCTGCAACAAAGCAAGGAGCAAAACTGCCACGTCACAGCTCGTTAGCCAATTTAATGAACTGAATTCAGTTAAGCTATTCTCGGATTTAAGGAGCAAGGAGAGCCATCCACGTGTCTAGTGTTGGGTTTTATGCCCTAAAACTCGTAGATAGTAAATGAACCAAATTAATCGATCTCAATAAACTGTTATTTGAGTAATTCAGTAATTTGGTTATTGAATAATCGAGTTTGCATTAATAAACCCTAAATCCAATAAACTAAGATCCAAGGTTGTTTAAATGAAACTTGGACTAGTATGTGGGGACATACGGGGATCAGTGTCCAAGTAATAACCTAAATGGTCTATAGTATAGGGATAAGGCTGGGTACCTTATCCTGGTGACACTATGTGATACGGCCCACCTTCTATTCGATACAGATGCAATGATCCAAAGCATCCATGTAGGAGACATGCGGGTGGGGGTATCCTATGCAATGAGTTTGCATAAGACCGGACCGCGAAATAGTAACCACTAGATGTAACGCCGTTAACTAGTTTAGGTTTCTATTTCAATAGGATGACCTAGGTAACTCAATCTCAATCCTGAGTCTGTTATGAACCCCTTTCAGGAGGGACTGTCCTTAGATTTGTATGGGTGAGAGTGGCCAGTTCGCCGACTCAATAAGCCTACCATTTCAGGGACAAGACCGAATGGGGGCTGAGAACATAACAGTACAAGATGGAATTCACTCCTTCCCCTATTGGGGTAAGTAGATGTGTGTTCCCTTAAGGGCTGATTCTAGGGCTTGAACAAAGGCGCGGCGTCCTCTCCTAGCCTGAGAGGAACTCCTGTTTAGTGGTTGGACCCTAAACAACTTGTTCATTAGAGGAATCAGTGGTACTTAAGGAACCAGAGGTAACCCAGGGGTAAAACGGTAATTTGACCCAGCTGGTGTTACGAACACACGTGAAGGATTGACTTACTGCTTGGTCGATATCCGTGGACACAGAAATATTCTATAGTGAGAAGAGAGCAGCTGTGGGTCTTTAGTGGAGTGACCCACAGTTAACGAATGTTGACTAAACTTGGTCAATGAGTTTGGCCAATTAGTCTCGTATCGTTGGAGCTTCTGGTCTGTAGGTCCATTAGGTCCCACTGGTAGCTCGTAAAGAGACTTGAGGCAATTAGGTATAAATTGTAAATTGAAAGTGTTCAATTTATTTGGAGAATCGTATAATGTATATTGATGCATTATAATATAAAGTTTATGAAACTTTCTTATATAATTTTTGAATTAATTAATTCTTGAGATAAAGTATTTGAAAGAGTTCAAATAAATTTAATATGAATTGGATTCATATTAATTTTAATTTTAATAAAATCCCTAAGATTAAATATATGATATTTAATTGGGTAAATTAATTAATTATGGAATTAATTAATTATTTATTAAAATTAGAGACCTTTTCCTATTAGGAAAGAAAATATTTGAAAGAGTTCAAATAAATTTAATATGAATTGAATTCATATTAATTTTAATTTTAATAAAATCCCTAAGATTAAATATATGATATTTAATTGGGAAATTAATTAATTATGGAATTAATTAATTATTTATTAAAATTAGAGACTTTTTCCTATTAGGGAAAGGTCTCCCTTTTCCTATTAGGAAAAAGGTCTTGGCCTTTACTATATATAGGACCCCTGGGGTGGGGTGAAAGGCATCCCATTCATTCTCCTACTCTCAGAGAATTCTCCCAAATGCTCCCACAAGTCTCCTGCCTCTAGAAGTCTCAAAGTCATACCGGTGTAGCCATAGTGGTGGTGTTCACACTAGTTCGTGATTAATTCACAAGCAGTTGGTGAATTTAATCTTTTGTATGCTTAGCCTTAATATATATATAGAATAGTTCTAATATTATTGCCAATGTATTGGTATTTTAGATTAAACAAAATTAATTACGAATCGGTCCCAATAATGCTTCCGCTTTACGGAATTATGGAACTCCAATCCTTCATCTAGGTCAACCTAATTCAGGCGTCCTAGCACTCTATAAAAGGGAGAGCCGCCCAAGTCAATTCCATTCCACTTTTGGGGAAGAGATCATTTCTCATTTCCATTTTGGGAGCCGAATAGAGGAGGAAGATTAGGGACATCAAGAAAACCATCAATTACGAAGTCAATCAAGGGAATTAGTATTTTCTTGTATTATTTTGTAATTATGGATGCATTTACTCAGATTGTAACATGTGTTGCCATGCACTTTATGAACTAAGTAATTTTAGGTGTTGGTTAGGAAATATGTAATTGCTGTGCTTAATCTCTATGTAATAAATGTTGGTTTGATGCATCTTGATTATTTGTTGTGCTTATTTATATTTTGTGCCCGCTTGGCCAGCCAATATGATTTCAGGGATGATTTGGGAAGTGTGTGGCATTTAATCACACTAGATCATTGTGTATTGGTGAACGCCAGTGACTGAGCTAGGGATAGCCAGTTGCCTAGTGCTTGATCGGTAGTGCTTCATTGGAGTTGAAACACATTCTAAAAAATCCAGAGTTTCGGGAGGAATCTGCTAATAAGACTGCAAGAGTTTTGCATGATCAATAATATTGCTAGAGTATCTTTTAAAACAATTACTAAATCCTGACCAGCGCCTGTTTCTAATCTATCTGCTTTATTTGTTTACTTTCCGTTCTGTCATTTGTTTTGCTTCAGCATTCTATAAAAATCAATCATTTTAACCACCTTTGAAACCATTGAAAAGTTATACAAAATAGATAAAGTGAGAGCTAATTCAGACCTTGGATTCGATAAATACTTATTACTTGTTGCGGATTGTGTATACTTGCATAGAGTTCTAGAGTCTATTTACATCTTATTTTTACTCACTCTAGGAGCCCAACAATTACTTTGATACTTATTCTCCTGTAACTAAAATAGCTACTATTAGATGTCTGGTCGCTCTTTCAGCTATTCGTGGGCTGTTAATACATCAGATGGATGTGAAAACAACATTTCTCAATGGAGATTTAGAAGAGGAGATATATATGACACAACTTGAAGGCTTTGTAATTTCTGGTCAAGAAGACAAGGTATGTCAGCTTAAAAAATCTCTTTATGGTCTTAAACAAGCTCCCAAACAATGGTATGAGAAATTTAATAGTACCTTAGTAAACAATGAGTTTAGAGTGAATTCTTCCGACACATGTGTTTACTCGAAATTGTTTGGTGTTGATTATGTGATTATTTGCTTGTATGTTGATGACATGCTTATTTTCGGTACGAATTTAGAAGTAATAAATGATACCAAGTTATTTTTATCCTCACACTTTGAGATGAAAGATTTAGGTGAGGCTGATGTGATGTGATACTTGGTGTTAAGTTGAGGAAAACCGAAAATGGGTATTCTTTGAGTCAATCACACTATGTTGACAAGATTCTAAAGAGATTTGATTGTTTTGATGATATACCTATAAGAACACCTTATGATGCTAGTATGAAACTTAAGAAAAATAAAGGGGATACTGTCTCTCAATCTGAATATGCAAAAATTATAGGTAGCGTAATGTACCTGATGAATTATCTTAGACCTGATATTGCATATGTTGTGAGTAGATTGAGTAGGTATACACATAATCCTAATAAAGATCATTGGGTTGCACTTCGTCGTTTGTTGAGGTACCTTAAAGGTACAATAGATTATTGTTTGCAATTTAATAAATTTCCTGCAGTATTAGAAGGTTATTGTGATGCAAACTGGGTAACTGATAACGATGAAGTAAGTTCAACTAGCGGGTATGTGTTCATTTATGGTGGAGGAGCTATATCATGGAAATATGCAAAGCAGACGTGCATTGCGCAATCCACCATGGAGTCATAGTTTATAGCTCTCGAGCTTGCAGGGCAAGAGGCGGAATGGTTGAGAAGTTTACTTCAAGACGTACCAGTATGGGGGGCGTCAGTGCCAGTCTCTTTGCACTGTGATTCACAAGCTGCCATAGGAATTGCCAAAAGCAGTGTATATAATGGCAAGAGAAGGCATATACGTCTGAGACATGGAGTTGTGAAACAGTTATTGAAAGGTGGAGTTATCTCCTTGGAGTATGTGAGGTCTGAGAGGAATTTGGCAGATCCTCTCACCAAAGGCCTAACGAGGAGAGTAATTCTAGAGTCCTCAGCATGTATGGGACTCAAACTGTTGAAATGAGTCCATAGCCCTTTATTTGGGTGGTCCAAATACGGACTTGATGGACACATTTTTTAAAGGTCTTCATAGCTCAAGTTTTGAGTTGAGCTATGAAGCATGACGTGATTGTGAAGGTGTGGTCGCCTTCTATGAAAGAGTGTAAAGCATTCTCTTTCTAGAGCTTTCACGATGACCCAAGGTGTTCTGTGCATGGCCTTAAAATAGCACTTGTTCTACTAATGTATCGCGGAATCAAGGGAAATTTGAGGATTCAAACGTGTTGTGGGGGTCTAAACCATGACTATTGAAGTTCAAAAGCTAACTTACTTTCTCTAAGCTGGTTATTGCCTTACTTCACTACACATTAATTCAAATTGAAAGATATTAATGCTTAATTTTAATTTCCTCCTTTGCTTAGAAAAATATCGCTCATCGTCATTCGTGGGAGATTGTTGGGAATGACTAGCATACTTGCTTGTATATTTTGGCTTTTCCATATTTCACTTTATGTTTGTCCCACATGAAAAGATTTGGAGTTGGGAGGAGTGTTTTTATACAATCACTCTTCCCTACTCTTGTAAAAGTGGTTAAGGGTGGTACTTAGACCACTTCCCACACGCGTGCGCCGCCATCGCCGCCGGTCGATCGGACGGGTGGGTTCGGGTTCGGGTAACCGCGCTCGCGCGAAATAAAGAGATGGGTTTTATCCTTTTGCCAAAATATTCTTTTTTAGTTATTCCCGATGTCCCACATGTCTCGGTGTGCTGCCTCCACATGTCAACCCGGTTTGGCTTGGTCCACGCTTCAAATCTTGTTCAGTTCTAGTCCACGCTGCCCGCGGTTTTTGCTCCAGTTGACCGTCCAGTTCGCGTTGACCGTCAAATTCGCATGTGTGGACTACTCCTGGATCGACACGTGGCAGCTGCAGCTTCTTTGGTGGAAAAAACTTGTTATTTTCTAAGCCTATAAAAGCAGTCTCTTGGCAAAGTGGAAGGCATTCGATTTCATTCGTTCTTCCTACTTCCTTGATTCCAATCCTTCTCTCTCGAGTGCACGAATGAGGAGGGTGTTGTGTTAACGTTGGGGAGCAACCTGCGTAAACGATTTAGCACCCTGGTCGTGCTGAAATTGCTTTCAAGGCAGTGGTTCTATCCACGACACAACAATTGTTTTCTCATTTTCTTCTTACATCTATGCAACTCACCCTCATATGCTCAAACTCAGCAAGATCGAAAGCATTAGGCTCCTAAATTGGCTCTAATGAATTAGTGGCCACATGACTCACTAGACATTCTATGGAAGTGGATCCTACTTCCCTATCCTCCCTTTGGGTCTAGAGTCTCTCCATAGATTTTTCTAATTCTAACCTCATGACTCTAGACACCTTAATAAAATTTTGAAGCAAGCTTTCTAAGGGAGAGTTTTCTTCTAAAGGGAGATAACTTGAAAAGAAAAATTGGACGATGGTGTTTGTTCTTCATGCTCAAATTCCCTAAAGGGCACCCAAAATTATAAAAAGTCATTTTAATCAGAAATAATCAGGCTCTCATCATATGCAAACACCAACTAACAGCAAAACAAGAACAATGGACCAAGACTCAAATAAAAATAAAAACAAAGAAAGCAAAATAAAATCTTTAAATTAAAATAAGCAATTTCTTGGCAATATTAAATGAATTAAATTAGCCAATCCCCGGCAACGACACCAAAAAACTTGATGACCACAAAGCACACAAGTCAAGTAATATAGTGATTTTGACTATGAGTATCGTCTCCACGGGGATTGGAATTATTCACATAATTACCGTGATACTATTGCTTTGCTTTATTTAGAGAACAAAATCTAATGCCAAAAAAGATAAACTAAAAAGCTAATCTAGAAAGCAAAAGATAAATGGAGACACAATTTGGAGGAATAATTCTAGGGTGTTAATTTCATTAACTGGATCTTTATTTGCTTAATCCATTAGTCAATTAGGATTAATTAGACATCCAATTCATAAGTCTAGAAGCGTAATATCAAGGACTCTCATGTCGGTCTCCTCCTATTCTCATGTCTCTTAATAAAGAATCTTCCTTCGGTTTCCTCCTTATTTACCAAGCATGGCATTACGACTCTACATTAACAACCTCTAACGTTTATCTATTTTATCCCATGTCACTCAGGTAAATAAACATCAGTCATGCATTCAGTTCTAGTCTAAAGCTTCTCTCCGTTGAGTTTCCACTTAGAAAACAATTCAATTAATCATTGATTAGGTGATTAAAAGTATTAAGCACAAAATGCACAAATGAATAAAAATGATAATTAAACCCAAACAATTAATTAATTAAGCAAAGGTCCAACAAATTAAATTAAACCCATAGAATTTAGTAACTAGCTACTAATAATCAGAAATCATCCAACAATTCCTAATTACACCTAATCTAGAAACTAAAAGTAAAGGAAAATGGATGTGAAATGCTCATAATAATGACGATCTCCTCGTTCTCGTGGCTGTCTCCATCGATCACAAGCTCCAAAGATCTTCAACAAGGCTCTAAATCTTCTCCCAAAACCCTCAATTTTAGTGTGGAATCCATAATAGGGGTTTTTTAGAAAAGTAAAAAAAAAAAAAAAAAAGAAAAAAATTACTGAAAACATGTGGTTTTCAAAATATTTAGAGAAATAGAGGTACACGCTTCTTAGAGAAGCGCGACCTGGTGGTTGACTTGTGTTGCGCCTCTTCAATAGGCACGACACAACCTGTTTTTTTTTTTAAATAATAATAATTATTATTATTTTTAATTTTAATTTATTTAGTTCAATGATTATGCTTTTTTTTTTAAAAAAATATATTAGTTTTCAATTTTTTCTCAAATTTGAACCTAACGATTATGGTTTTTCTAATGATTGATTTTTTTTTTTTATTTTAAAGTTTGCATTATATAATATATATATATATATATATATATATATATATATATATATATATATATATATATAATTTACATGTTTTAAAGTTTTTTTTTCTTTGGTCTATATCTATAATTTATAGGAAAATGTAACTATATTTAAATAGTAATTTTGAAAAATAACTAAACGTTTTAATTTTTCTCTACTTCATTTTCTTATTTTCTCAATATTCTATAAAGTTAAATATTAAAAATCCACCTCAAAATTTTCTGAGTAAAATCTATCGTCAACAAAATCAACCTCAAAATCTATCATCAAGAATATACATATTCTATCGTCAACAAAATCAACCTCAAAATTTTCTAAGTAAAATCTTTTTCAAATCCTCTCGAAATCTTCTATTAAAGAAAACCTAGTAACATTCTATAAAGTTGAATATTAAAAATTTTAAAAATTTACCATATAACTTAAAGAGTTCATAAACTCTCCATTTTTCTGTAATCAACAAAATTTATTTCTAATTTAACCACTTTATCTAAACATTAATCATAATTTTATAAATTTATAATAGAATTTAGATTTTTGTTAATTAGAAGTTACTATTTCAAATTTAAAAACATTATCTAAATTCAAATTTCAGAGTGAAAATTAGTTTTCTCAACTATCTATATATTCTTAATTCTTAATTCCATACAACTATCTAACAAAATTTTAAATTAGGACATATGATAACTAATTTAAATATTATTTTAAAAAGAAAACAATAAATAATTCAAGACCAGGAACATAAATGAGTTTTTATGAATAAAAAAAAAAATTCAGCTGGTTTTTCACTCAAACCCTAAAAAAAACGGTTTGAGTAAAAAACACATTCCCATCCCATTTCCCCATCCCATATAAAAAATTAATTAAAAAATAATATACTTATTCAAATTTGAAAATTTTCATCCCATTGAAAATGTTCATACCTAAATATAGATAAAAGTGTTAAAATTACATCCAATAATTCCATATGCTGCAGAAAATGGACCGAAGGATGAGGGGCATAAGTAATTATTAAAATTACTTCTAATGATTCCATATGTTAAAATTACTTATAACAAAAAATGAACAGAACCGAAAATGAAAAAAAAAACAGAAAAAATAAAGAAAGAAAGAAAAATTCAAGATAAAGATGTTATCTGCTGGAAAGAGAGAATAGTGGAGAGAGGTGAGGGGCGAGTATAAGTGTAACTGAAGGATGGATTTTTATAAAAAAAAATCAGCTTGTTTTTCGAAGTTGGAAAATTATGTTGACGGATAAGTCACGCCTCTGGACGAGGCGCGACTGTACTCCATTCCCTTTCACCGTTCACCGTTTCCTTCGTCGTCTCCTTCAACTCGTTGTCAGTACACGTCACGCTAACAACAAAAGGTAGCGCTCCTTGCAGGAACACGACACTCTATTTTTCTAATTTTGTTATGGTTCACCAGTTTTCTCCAATTTTTTTCAATTTTGTTTTTACCTTTCTAAAAAACCTCGAGAATAGGGTAAAAACCCTTGAATTGGCTCCCCTAATTCGGCTAAAAATGGTTGTATTTATAGTTGTCCAGAAGCCCCAGCGTCTCAACATTGTGACATCACAAACTTGGCGCCCACGCTGTTGCAGGGTCTCGACGCTGCCTCATTTCTAACTTGGTGTCCATGGCTTGCTAGCATCGAGATGCTCAAGGCTAGCGTCAAAATGCTAGCCTCTCGGATATCCTCTTCTTGAATGGTCATTTGGACTTCATTTTGGGCCTCAAACTCTCTTTTCTTGAGCTTTTGGGCTTGGGTCTTCATTGAATCTTCTCCTTACTCTTCAAGATGGTCCAAAATCTCTCAAGAACTCTGGTTTTGCCCTTTTTGCTTGATTTCTGAAATTTAAACATAAAAATACCTCAAAGCACACTATTTAAGCACAAAACTAGCTAAAATTAATAGGAAATAGATAGCATTTTTGCATGCTATCATAACTCAATCTTAATCATGAGTGTGTTATGAACTCCTGTCTACTAGAGATTGTCCTTTGATTTGTATGAGTGTGAGTGGTCGGATTTGCCAACTCAATAAGCCAACCATTTTGGAGACAAGACAGAGTGGGGAGTTGGGAACATAACAACACAGAATGAAATTCACTTATTCCCGACTTTATTGTAAGTCAATGAGTGTTCCCTTAAGTTGTGACTCTGGGACTTAAACAAGGGGCCCCCACCCTCTCACTGGCCCGAGAGGGACTTCTGTTTAGTAGTAGGACCGTAAATAGGTTGTTCATGAAAGGATCACTTGTACTTAAGGAGATAGAGGTAATGCAGGGGTAAAACGGTAATTTGATCCAACTGGAGTTACAAACACACAGGAAGGATTGACTTACTGTTAATGGTCAATATCCGTGGACACAAAATATCCTACAGTGAGAAGAGTGCAATTGTGGGTCTTTAGTGGAGTGACCCACATTTAACGAATGTTGATTAATATGGTTAATGAATTTAATCAATTAATCTTGTATCGTTGGAGGTTATGATCTGTAGGTCCATTAGGTTCCCCTGCTAGCTCGAAAAGGGTAATTAGGATCATTATGTCTTGCACGAAATTTGAATTGTTTACATTAATTAATGAAATTTTGGTTAATTGTATAAGATACAATTAATATAATGTATGGTGATACATTATAATATAAAATTAATTTTGGATATGATTCAAAATTAATTCATGAGAGAATAATATATTTGAAGGGGTTCAAATATAAATTTAATGTGAATTAGATTTATATTAAAACTATAGGTTATGAGAGCGATGTGCATTTGAATATGATTCAAATGTAGGGTTAATTAAATATATATTTAATTAATTAAGGAATTAACTAATTGATTAATTTAATTTAATTTGGTTAAATGTGATTTAATTAAATTAATACCTTAGATTATATAATTTGATTAATATAATATATGATAATTAATTAAATGATTTAATTAATATTGATTATTATTAATTATTTAATTAATAACTCTCCTGCAACTGCAGGAGAGTGGGGAGAGACACATATGGGTTAGTGGGGGAGTCAATGTTACTCTCCCCTCCCTCTTTAGTTAAAAGATACAGATAGGTATCTGATGAAGGTTCCTTCACATTGCTCTCTTTGTGAATTCTCTCCAAGTACAATTCTCTCTCAAATTCTCTTTAAGAATTTTATAGAACCATTCCCCCTTAAAATCATCTTTCCTATGCATTCAAGAAAGAGTTCCCACAAACTCGATCCTAATCCTAGAGGATAGTGGGTTGTCGTTTGTGGTGATATCCTACATTCTTGCACGTGATTGTTCGTGAACCACCTATTCGTGAGGGAGAAGAAATGATGCTGGAAACTTGCTTTATTTGGTCTACAAAAATAAGAATTCTTCATCCCTTAAGCATGCTTAGCCTAGAATTCTATAGAATTGTTCTGTAGTTACTGTATCTTGTACTGTGTATCTTTTGTTTCGAAACTAATTTGAAACACGTGCAATCATACGCGCTTCTGCTAGGGATTCAATCCTTTGAAGGATGTGTTGGTCAGTGTTAATAAATTCATTTTGCCTACAGACTTCGTAGTTCTAGACATGGAAGAGGATCCTGAAGTCCCAATTATTCTTGGAAGGCAAATTTTTACTAGACACACTTTGATATTATTAGAAAAAGAAACTTTACCTCTACGAGTGGATGAAGTAGTGCTTAATATTTTTCAGGCACTGAAACACCTAGAGGATGTTAGTACATGTTATAGAATTGATATCATTGACACTATTGTTGATGAATGATACAGATAGTTGCTTCTATTGATCACTATGAATTAAGCATGCCTGATGTTTTTGGTGAGGAATTAATTGATTTGAAACGTAATAATATTTTAATGTGTGGAGAGAGGATGGATATGCTCATAGGACAAAGTAGTGAGGAGGAAAATGTATCTGAGTATGTTGTTGCACAAATTGATACCCCTTCACCAAAACTAAAGAAATTAGCCTACACACATACGTTATGCTTTTTTAGGTGAATCTTCTACTTTTTATGTGATTATTTTTGTTGAGTTGAGTAAAGTAGAAGAGGAAAAATTGTTGGATATTTTGTGTGCTCATAAATATGCTTTAGGTTGGCCTATTAGTGATATTAAGAGTATTAGTTCTTCAATTTTTATGCATAAGATTTTAATGGAAGATACTTTTAGTCCAATTGTACAGCATCAAAGGAGATTAAATCCAACAATGAAGAAAGTGGTGAAAGTCGAGTTGTTAAAACTTTTGAATGAAAGGGTGAGAATTATGACAGGAAACATAAACCAACGAATAGTGCTAGCTACGTCCACGGGCAGAAGGAGAGAACAATCTTATTATGAGGAGTATTCAGATTACAGAGGTTAGGGCAAAATAGGTTAAGAGGGTTTATATATGGCACCACTCTTTAACCCTAACATAATTGGCCCAAAATTAAAAGCCAAAACAAAAAAGTCATAATCTAATCTCTATACATATCAGATTCAAGGCATATCAACAAATCTCCACCTTGACTTGAACGCTCTCACATATAACAGATGAACCAGATATTCCAAAGAAAAAAGTATCAGATGCAACTCGAAAGTCACCAGATTCTCCCTCTGCTTCATAAGGGCCCATAAGGAACATTTAGCAATTCAGAACATTTAGCAAGTCCAAACAATGTTGGAACTTGCCACTTGGATCTAGCTTGGTCAACATATCAGTAGGGTTATCAACTGTCCCAACTTTCATCACCTTAATCCTCTTCTCATTTCTCAGAAAGTGATATCTAACATCTATATGTTTAGTCCTCTCATGATGAACTTGATCATTGGCTAGGCATATTGCACTCAAACTATCACAATATACAACAACCTGATAATGATGCAAACCAAGGTCACCAACTAGTCCTTTCAACCATATTGCTTCTTTAGCAGATTCTGTTAGTGTCATATACTCAACCTCAGTAGTAGACAAAGTAATTGTAGGTTGTAGGGTTGCCTTCCAACTAACAACAGAACCACCAAGGGTAAACACATAATCAGTCATGGACCTTCTACTGTCAACGTCACACCCCCTCCCAAACTACCTGCTAGCTTAGTCAGGGAGATGGCGTGAAGCCCACAAACATCGTCCTCCTCTAACGATCCCTGTTGACCCTACTGAAACGTTAAACCTGATAAACATATTAATCTTTGATGTAAAATACTTTACATGTAACGCAACACAGCGGAAAACCTGAAAACTTTAGACATACATGGGGTGCAGCCCTGACATAACTCGGCTTGGAAAATAACCTGATATAGATATCACAACCAAAAACATATTCAACTAGGTTTAAACAACCACGACCTATAGAACTTACACAAACCGTAAATTATCCAATCCTTACAAAAACATTTACAATACAGACAGACTCAATGTACAACTCCACCCACGTACTTGAGCTTGATCTGGAACTTTCAGCAGACGTTGGCAGTGTATCAGGCATTGGGAGCTCGATCTCTACCTGAAAAGTGGGAAAACATTTTGAAAGAGTGAGCTATGAAGCCCAGTGAGTGACTAAATTTAAAAACTGTAAATCCGGAAATCAGAACACGTGATAAACCTTTAAACGTATAAATCTGTTCAATCAAAGCGTTAAAATTAAACGTTTAATGATAAAAGCTTTCTCAAATACTCCACAAGTACGTCATTAAAATCTAGCAAGGCATATCAAGTTTATCAAACGTTTTAACTAACATGACAAATCAATGTTGTGTAGGGCACGCCCAGTACAACCAACGTTTACTAGCTCTACGATGTAGTGGGGCCCGCCCAGCACTCCCATCGTCTTTGTCGTAGTGGGGCCCACCCAGCACTCACAACAGCATCGTTGTCACGGAGTACACTCAACGTCAACAACGGAATATAACCTGTGTGCACACTGTAGGTGTTAATATCACACATGCGGAAGCAATTTTGGATCTTAGGCACACAATTTGATCAATTTAATCCTAGAAGACATGCTATCCATAAGAACAAAATTAGGGTAATAAGGTACCTACCTCTTGGAGCTCCCAATTCGTATAATTTGATGCTTTATAATTCACATGAATGGATTTTGGACAACCACTTGGATCTTCTCTACTATCCTCAGGCCTTGGAACGGATTGTGGGATCCTCAATCGATAGGAATTGGAAAGGAAAGCTTATGGGTATTGAAAGAATGAAAATCCTACGCAGCGGAAGCGTATATCAGATCATTTCGTTCTTAATTGGGTTTCATAGAAATACCGATACATTGGCCTTAAAATTATAGAACAATTCTATAATCTAAACAGATTAAGCATGCAATTCTAAATTCTAAACGATTTAGTGTTTTTGAAGACCTACTTGTTGAAGACCGTTCTTCACAGCACTATGCTCCAAAAAACACGAACGATTCGTCATTGACCTCTCCAAGAACACCACCATCAAAGAACACCCACTATCCTCTGGATTACTGAAGTAGAGATTGTGGGATCTCGTTTGTCTTGGAAAAAAAAAAGGGAAAGAAATTTCAGCAACCTTGCTGTAATTTTCTTTTCTTTTTGAGAGGATCTTGAGAGAGAAAAAAAAAACTTGCAAGCAGCAGAGCACTGTTAGAATACAGAGAAGAGCCTCTGTAATCCCATAACTCCCGTTGGTTGAAGGAGAGTGAGGAGTTACGATCGTGTAACTCCCCAATGAGGTGTCAAAACCTCATTCCTCAAAATATATCAATTTAACCATTAAATTAATATATATTTAAACTATATGTTATACAATTAAATTAAATTAATTTAACCAAATCAATATTCAATTAAATTAATTTTAACATATAGTTTTAAATTCAATTAAATCATATTTAATCGAATTAATTCAACCAACTAATTAAATATCATATATTTAATTTAATATTATATTTGAATCAAATTCAAATATGTCTCTCTCATTTAACCTATAGTCTTAATGTGCATCTAATGTACATTAAATATAAACTATAGTATTAATTTAATTAAATCATATTTAATTAAATTAAATTAATTAATTAATTCTCCAATTAATTAATTCTTTAATTAAATATCAAATATTTAATTAACTTACTATTTGAATCAAATTCAAATAATTCTCTCATAAACAATAAAGTTTAATTCATCAATTAAACTTATATTATAATGTATCTTCATACATTATCTCAATTGTAACAAATACAATAAAATTCCCTTAACGAATTTGAACACACTTCAAATTCTATTCAAGACTATTTAACCTCAGAACCCTTTACGAGCTAGCAGGTGGACCTAATGGACCTACAGATCAGAAGCTCCAACGATACGAGACTAATTGGCTAAACTCATTAACCAAATTAGTCTACATTCGTTAACTGTGAGTCACTCCACTAAAGACCCACAGCTGCACTCTTCTCACTGTAGAATATTTCTGTGTCCACGGATATCGACCAATAACAGTAAGTCAATCCTTCACGAGTGTTCGTAACGCCAGCTGGGTCAAATTACCGTTTTACCCCTGGGTTACCTCTGGATCCTTAAGTACCACTGATTCCTCTAATGAACAATCTGTTTATGATCCAATCAATAAACAGCAGTTCCTCTCGGGCCAGGAGAGGATGGGCGCCCTTGTTCAAGACCCAGAATCAGCCCTTAAGGGAACACACATCTGCTTACCCCAATAGGGGAAGGAGTGAATTCCATCTTGTAATGTTATGTTCCCAGCCCCCACTCGGTCTCGCCCCTGAAATGGTAGGCATATTGAGTCGGCGAACTGGCCACTCTCACCCATACAAATCTAAGGACAATCCCTCATGAAAGGGGTTCATAACACACTCAAGATTTAGATTGAGTTACCTAGGTCATCCTATTGAAATAGAAACCTAAACTAGTTAACGGTGTTACATCTAGTGGTTACTATTTCGCGGTCCGGTCTTATGCAAACTCATTGCACAGGATACCCCCACTCGCATGTCTCCTACATGGATGCTTTGGATCATTGCATCTGTATCAAATACAAAGTGGGCCGTATCACATAGTGTTACCAGGATAAGGTACCCAACCTTATCCCTATACTATAGACCATTTAGGTTGTTACTTGAACACTGATCCCCGTATGTCCCCACATACTAGTTCAAGTTTCATCTAAACAACCTAGGATCTTAGTTTATTGGATTTGGGTCAAATTGTGCAATTTTAGTAACAATAACTCTTTATTGTACAAACCTCAACAACAACGTATTGAGACAAGTGAACAATTTGTCATCATTCACTACCTACGAGTTTTAGGGCATAAAACCCAACAGGTATAAGCAAGCTTGAGAGTATGAACATGGAAATTCTTGGGAGAATTTTGGCAGCATTTTAGGTTGAAGAAATCCCCTAATTTTCATAAGCTCATTCTCTATCTATAGAGGAAAATCATTCACAAGAATTGCACAAAAAAAACAACAAATAGGGATCATTTTGAGTCACAAGATTAGGTGGTGCAATAAGACTAATTACAAATGATTAGTCATTAAGCACCACCTCCAAAATTTGCTAACTTTTGAATTTCTTTTAAATTCAAAATTTGCAAATAAAATTATGAATAATCCCACTTTCTTTTATTTTTATTTTTATTTAAATATCATTTATTTAATTTAATATCTCATATTTAATTAATACCATTTGTGCAATCTTGGTTTCTTTCTCCCAACGAATTTTCTCGAACATGAATACCTATTCACGTGTTTAATATTTAAATCATATATAAATATATCTAACTCTCATTTTAAGTTTAATTCGTAATTAAACTAATATGTCGCTAAATATCGCATATAACCGACTTTTGTATCCTTTTCCAATTTTGAACGTTTCAAATATTAACCTATCATATTGTTCCAAGTTTTATTCCTATTGAGCTAGTAGAGGGACCTAATGGACCTACAGATCATGGGCTCCAACGAAATGATAATAATCGGTTAATCTCATTAATCTAGTCATTTATTGTTCGTGAGCTTCTGGGGACACTCCACTATAGCCCGTAGTTGAACTCCCCTCACTGTAGATATGTTTCTTGTCCACTTTAGATAACCATGATCAGTAAGTCGACCCTTCACAGGTTGTTCGTAACTAGAGCTGGGTCAAATGTCCGTTTTACCCCTATAGTTACATCTTGTTCCTTAAGTTCCACTGATCCTCTAATGAACAATTAGTTCGTGATATAATCACTGAACCAAGTCCCTCTCAAGGTTATGAGAGGGCGGGGCCCCTTTGTTCAAGACTCGAAGTCAGTACTTAAGATAACAACCTTTACTAACCCTAAAACGGGTAGCAGTGAATTCCATCTTGCAAAGCTATGTCCCCAGCTATCAATTTAGTCTTATCCCCAAAATGGTAGGCATATTGAGTCGGCGATGTTTGGCCACTCTCACCCATGCAAATCAAAGGATAATCCTAAATAAATAGGAGTTCATAGTTAGCTCAGGATTAAGATCGAGTTACCTAGGTTATATGTATGAGATGTTCAGTTTCAACAGTAAACGGTGTTGTAAAGTGAACGTGACTTATCTCCTGGTCCGATCTCTATGCAAACTCTTTGCATGGGACGCCCTCACTCACATGTCTTATACATGAACGATTAGGATCACATCGTCTGTCTCTAAAGAACAAAGCGAGCCGCGCCAATAGTGTCCTCAGGATTAAGGTACCCAACCTTATCCATATACTATAGATCGTTTAGACTATTTACTTGAACTTGATCCATACTTATGTCACACATAAATTTCAGAAAATCACATGAAAACATTAAAACATGTCTGCTTATCGTTATCTTTCGTAAAACTTAAGCTTACTCAGCTTGCTCGTGAAAAACTAGAAATCTTTAAACAGTACTTGCTAATACATATTTTACTTTAAATGATATCGTTTCAACTACTTTTCATAAAGTCATTAACCACGTGCTCGTATATAAACTTTGTTAGAAAATCTAAGCTCAAAACTTATGCTTGAAACCATTCATAGAAATCATGTATCATTCATAGAAAAACATATAAAACATCTAACCATGAACAATCGTTTAGAAACAATTTTCGAAATTTGTTTTGTCACTCACAGTCTTGGCTAGTTTCCTGGTCTGTAGACTCGACCTATTTCCTCTTGGCCTATCAAACAACCAAAACCGAGCATTAGAACCATAAGTAGTTTTGTCTTTCCATGCCCATGAATTCTAAACACTTGAATCAAAAATCACACTTCACATTCTACTTTTCCAGATTTTCCAGATTCTATACCCTAACTGCCAACACCCATAACTTCCTCAACACTTGACCAAAATTAATGTACTATATATCAAAATCTTCATTTTCGAACACTCTACAACTTACATGGAGAAACGAAAACTAGATTCCCAACCGATATGTCCAGAAATGCCCCGAACACAAAAAACACAGATTCGAGCTTCTTTGCTACCCTCTATCTTTCTCCTGAAATTAAACCTACTTCAAGTCATTTTTCAACTCACGAATTCTTCATGAAAGTTATAGGAAATGGAATAAGCTTCCCAACCATACCAAATGGAGCTTCTGATTCAACTTGTACACCCCATAATGACCGAAAACCAGAGAAAACCAGAGATCCTTTTGGTTTGCACGAAAATTTTGTGCTCTGTTTTCCATTTCAAAAACCATTAACTTATCATCAGATTTAGCTCAAGCTTCCTCCATGAAACTTGTTAGAAAATGGACTAACTTTAAAAAAAATCAAATCTCACCTTTTAGTCCTTCCTGTGTAGCTCAAACCGAATCAAAAACCATAGATAGGCAGGTTGAACCCAGATTCAGTCATTGTTGCACTTGCATGAGCTTCTCCTCTCTTCTTCAACCTCAAAACCCTAGCAATCTTCTTCCTCTTCTTCCTTCACTCTCTCCCTCAAAAAGCTCTGTATATTGGATGGGAAAAGGATGAGAAAATGGCTGGAAATGGTTGAAATAAATCTTGTCGGTGGTGGAGTTTACCCTTAAAATACTAAGCACCGCCCACTTTCTTCTTTCTTTTTCTTTTCTTTTTTCCTTTTCTTCTTTTCATTTCTTCTTTTCTTTATTTCCTTTCTTTGTCTTTCATTTTATTTATTTTTCTTTATTAATAAATTCCAAATTAATCAAAGATAACCTCAACCAAAAGCTTTTCCATTTTTCTTGAACAATGAAACAACACAACTTAAGTCCAACTTCCTCCAATATGTGATAAGGGGAAATAATCCAAGGTAGGTCTCGGGTTTACATCTCAGGCATAGTCAGAATCAGAATAACCAGTCACTAAACATTCCGTATCACTTCCATAAACGAGACCAATATCAGATGTACCTCTAAGGTAACGAAAAATCCTCTTCACAGCTTGCCAATGTCCTTTCTAGGTTGCCCCATGAACCTACTGACAACACTCACAACATGTGCAAGATCAGGCCTAGTGCAGACCATAGCGTACATCAAACTTCATACTGCACTAGCATATGGGACTCGAGACATGTATTCCTTCTCAGCTTCAGATTGTGATGCAAGTACATAAGACAAACGAACACATGCAGCACTAGGAGTATCTATAGGCTTAGCTGAAGACATCCCAAACCTGGACAATATCTTCTAAATATATCCTTTCTGTGACAAGAAAAACTTCTTTTTATCTCTTTCCCTATAAATCTCCATACCCAAAATTTTCTGAGCAGCACCCAAATCCTTTATCTCAAATTTAGCACTGAGAAGGTCTTTCAACTTCAGAATATCAGCTTGGACTTTGCAGCTATCAGCATGTCATCTACAATAAGAACCAGATAAATCTTCAATCCATCATCATGCTCGTTGTGATACACACAACAGTCATACGAACTTTTGTTGTAGCCTAACTCAATCATATAACTGTCAAACCTCTTATACCACTGTCGTGGAGACTGCTTTAGCCTATATAAAGACTTCTTCAACATGCAAACATCTCCTCCAACTCTCCATGTAAGAAAGTTGTCTTCACATGTAACGCCCCCAAAATTTTACCTAAACTAGGAGACATTACTAAACATTTATCCTAATGCCAACTTAATGCCCCAAAAATTTCGACAGCATAACGACAAAACTATAAACTACCCCAAATTTTGTACACACCTGATAGACAATATATATATATTTCTAAAGCCAGATTAAACAGATAGCCAATCTCACTCCACAACATCCATACACAATCAGACTCAACACAACAGAATATAAATGCGAGTCAGGTTCATACCAAGGACTACCTAAATACATTAGAAAATTCACAGCGCGTAAAAGAAAAGACTTCTAACTTTTGAAAACTACACTTAAAACATTACAACAAAATTAACATCAACCCTCATTCATTCAACAACTAGAAGAAAATATCAACATCTTAGGCCACAACCTAACTCGAGCTCAAAATTAAGGGCGAGTAACAAGGAAAATCATGAACAGGACAGGCTAGCTATGGTCTTTCCTTCGTCACATCTCCTCTACATAACCAAACTTGAATATGTTTGCAGCACCTGAAAAAACCTGGTGGTTGGTCAGTACAAAAATACGGTACTGAGTAAGTGACTCACACCTGAAGAGCCATAAAACAACATACATATACAAGACAATTGATGCGCAAATTGCTTACCGCAAGTGTATAGACAAAGTTATAATATAGTGATTTTTAAATCGAATGTCGTCCTCTAGATTGGGTTTCTAATCAATTTAATTACCGCAATTACTCTAATCCAATTTTATCTAGGGAACCAACTTTAGTGATAAAGAATGGAAAATTAACACAAAGCTAAAAAGATGGAAATCAAATGATGGCAATTTCTTAGGGAGTTGATTTTACCAATTGGGATTATGAATTAATTCATGGATGATTAACATGCTATGATTCATAAATATTGGAATACTAAACTCATATATATCTCTCCCGAGCATACATAATTCTCTCACATGCAATGAATCCAATATCCTTATCTAAATTCATTTAACATGCAAGGCATTAAGGTTATCCTTTTTAACGATTTCTAGAATTATCTTTTATCTCCCGATCTCAAGACTATCCTAGTTATGCATAATGAGATCTAAGCTAAACCCCCTCTCCCGAGCAAGATTTAATCACAATTAACAATCAATTCATGGGGGATAAATTGAAAGCATTAACGAAACATCATGCATAAATGAATTAATAGCAAATATCCATAAATCAATTCACAATTGCCCAAAGGGATACATCAATCCCTAAGATAAAGAACCTAGCTATTCATACAATGCGTTACGATATAAGATACGTCTAAAACAACCATTGAAAACAACTAAAGTAAGAGGGAAAGAAGATTAAACGCTAAGTTGTCGAGACCGCACGTCCGCGTCACGATCTCCACGAGCAAAGCCTTGAATCCCACTCCTCAGCACTTGCTTCAGCTTCCACAGAAGGTTTTTAGTCGAGTTTAGGAGGAAATTGCATCAAAAGAAGTCCCCCTTGGCCAGAACTAATCGCAATCTATTTATAGGAAAATAGTCGACAGCGTCGAGATGTTATAGGCACAGCATCGCGACGCTGTTGCAAATTTGTGCATTCTGTTTAGGAAGATTTTGAGAGCGTCGAGACGCTATGGTCACAGCATTGCGACGCTGTGACCTTTTGCCGCCTGAATTAAAAGAGGAAAGCTCCAGTGTCGAGACGCCCAGAACCAAGGGTCTCGACGCTGGCCTTCGGTTTGCACACTTCAAAAGGCTCTTAGCTTCGGTTCACTCCGTTTCTTTGGCATCTTTTTGCGTCCCGAACACTCGATCATTCCCATTTTCTTAATTAAGCTCCAATACATATTTCCTACAAATAATATACTAAAATGCATAAATTTGGCCAATTCAATATCCAAGACTAACGAAATTAATTAGGGAAAAATGGCTTGCTACGCTTGCTATCAACAATTATCAAGCTTTTCAACCACAATATCATGCCTCGAATAAAAGACAAACAATGAACACAACAAAACATACTCAACTAATGCAATCGTGCAACAACCATACACCTAACACATGAATTTCCGCACCATGCCATGCATACTCGATTTTCTCTCAAGCTCCACGAGCTCGCTCAACACTCATAGCCCTCACAAAGCTCTCTGAGACTGACTCCTTCAAGTCACGCCGACCCCTGACCATATTATCCAGGGCCTCGACGTTTTTCTACGGTGTTCAGCGTTCGACCCTTGAACATATTACCCAAGGTCTCGAACTGTGCATCACCCCCTGGCCATATTACCCAAGGCACACGATGACTTCATAATCGAACTGTACATCGCCCCTTGGCCATGTTACCCAAGGCACCCGATGACTTTCACAACGTATAGACTCATCATATCCCCCCTTGGCCATATTACCCAAGGAACCCGATGCTCCTCTTAATCTATTGGTGACATACCACCCCTCGACCATTTTTACCCGAGGCACCTGGTATTCACCTAACTTTCCTTTTCAATGCACAAGGTCCTCTGACCTCACAATTTTTGGGTTTTATGTCCTAAAACTCGTGGATAGTAAATGTAACAAAGTTAATCGATAAAGTGTTATTGAGGTTATTCAATAAGTTCTTATTGAATGGTTGTTTAAATTATGCATTAATTAACCCAAGTCCAATAGACTAGAACCCATGGCTATATAATGAACAATTGAACTTTATGTGTAGACATAAAAGTGGATCAAGTTCAAGTTATAGTAAAAAACGGTCTATAGTATAGGGATAGAGGTTGGGTGCCTTATCCTGGGAACACTATGAGACGCGACCCATTTTGTATTTAATACAAAAAATGTGATCCTGAATCGTTCATGTAAAGACATGCGAGTGGGGGCATCCTATACAAAGAGTTTGCATAAGACCAAGACCAAGAAATATGTCACTTTCCCTTATAACGCTGTTTACTGTGAAACTGACTATTTCATTCGATAACCTTGGTAACTCGATCTTAATCCTGAGCTAACTATGAACTTCTGTTTATTCGAGATTATCCTTTGATTTGCATGGGTGAGAGTGGCCAACATCGCCGACTCAATAAGCCTACCATTTTGGGGATAAGACCGGGTAGATAGCTGGGGACATAGTCTTGCAAGATGGAATTCACTCCTACCCGCCTGTAGAGATAGTAGAGGTTGTTCCCTTAAGTGCTGACTCCAGGTCTTGAAGAAAGGCGCGCCGATTCTCTCCTAGCACGAGAGAATTGTATGTTTAATGGTTGGACCATAAACAAATTGTTCATTATAGGATCAGTGGTACTTAAGGAACAAGATGTAACTTCAGGGGTAAAATGGACATTTGACCTGCTGCAGTTACGAACAACCTGTGAAGGTTCGACTTACAAATTATGGTTGTATTGGGTGGACGAAAATATATCTACAATGAGGGGAGTGTAGGTACGGGCTATAGTGAAGTGTCCCATTAGCTAACAAATGTTGGTTAATTAGGTTAATGAGATTAACCTGTTAATCTCGAATCGTTGGAGCCCATGATCTGTAGGTCCATAAGGTCCCCTTGCTAGCTCATACGGAATTAACCTTAGAACAAAGTGATGAAAGGATTTGAAAACGTTCGAATTCATTTAAGGCAATCATCGTTATATTTAATGCTAAAGTTTAATTATGAATTGAACGATAAGAGAGAGTCGGGAATGTTTAAATAATATTTAAATATTAGAATTGTGTAATTAATACACATTTCGATTTAAATATGAATAGAGATTCATATCGGTTTAAAAGAGAGATTGAAATTGGGGAACTTATTTAATTTAGTATTGGATATTAAATTAAATAATTATCATTAATTAAAAAGTTTAATTAATGATATTAATATGATATATCAATTTCATTTAAAATTAATTGTCTAATTAATTATAAATGTTAAAATTGATTAAATTGAAATTAAGAATTTCAATTTCTTGGTGGCAATTTTCAGCATGAAAACTTCATCCAATTCATGGAGATTTGACAACAAATTAGGTGACAAATCAAGATGCACCATCACTTATCCCTTCATATATAAGCCTTTGTCTTCTTCATTAAATGATGATGGAAGTTGTTGAATTTTTCATGCAAAAAGGAAGATGAAATTCTCTCAAAACAGTGGGTTTCAAGTTACTAAAAAATCCATTCTTTTTCTCCCATATTCATCACGATTCGGTTCCCACAAGCCCGTTCCAAGGCCGGAGAATAGTGGGGATGATCTAAGTGGTAGTCCACGATGTGTTCATGTGAAGAATCATTCATGGAGTTGAAAGAATTCGAAGTTTCAAGAGGTTAGGTCTTTTTCCTCTATTTTTCGTATATTTTACAGCATGTTTTCATTTTCTAAAATTGACGTAGTTAAGTGCCTCCGATCCTAAAATTGCTTCCGCATGTGTTATATGAACACCTTAAATTGGTATCAGAGCATGATTAAGGCACCTAACATGCATTAATTTTAGCTTGGTGGGTAGCTTTTCATATGATGAAACTGTGATGGTAACTAAAGAAAATTGGTTTTGGGATTGACTTTAATTCTTGTTCAATTACTTGAATAAATTTGTAATTGGCTACATGTTTATGGGCATTAATGAGTGCATATGGAGTTTGTAAAATTTGAGAGTCAATAGAGTCCATTTAGGCCGTCAATTTAAAGAAATTCGGAGACTGTTCAAAGTTGGCCGAATATTCCAGAATGTTGTCCAGCCCAGCGTGTTCTTCAATTCCAGGCGCGGTTCAGTCCGGTTCAGCCTCCAGACGATTCGGTTCACTCATCCAAGGCCCATTCAGTTATTTTCAAGCCATTTGGGTCCACTTCAAGCAATCAAAGGACGTTTCGGGTCGGTTCGAATGGTTTTAGAACGGTCCAAGCCCTATTTAAAATAATTATTGTAATAATTTTAGGTTATTTGCTTGTTTAAAATCCCAAAACCAATTCACTTTAGTGTGTTTAATTTATTATGCAATATGAATGTTTGTTTTAAATTAAATTAGAATCACATATGCATAATGTATGTCATATAGATTTAAAATCCAACCATAGGAAATCATGTTTCATGTTTATTATAAGTGTTATAATAAAAATGAATTGAGTGATTAAGGTTTCATGTTAGATGCATGTTGTATGTTTTAATTTTGTTGAGTTTAATGTCCTATAAACTCGTAGTTTGTAAATCATTAAACATATTCTACTTCTAATAAAGACGTTATTGAGGTTATTCAGTAAAAGATGTTATTGAATAAGTAAATTGCGAATGATTAACCTAAATCCAATAAACTAAGATCCTTGGCTATAAAATGAAATACTCGAACTATATGTAGAGACATATCGTAGGAGAAAGTTCAAGATTATAGTCAAAATAGTCTATATAGTATAAGGATACGGTTTGGTGCCTTATCCTGGGGACACTATGGATGCGGCCCACTTTGTATTAAGTACAAACGATGAGATCCTAAGTCGTTCATGTGGAGACATGCATGTGGGGGCGTCCTATGCAATGAGTTTGCATAAGACTGGACCACGAAATAAGTCACTTTCTCTTTATAACGCCGTTTACTGAAGAAACTGACTATTTTTCATAGATGACCTAGGTAACTCGTTCTTAATCCTGAGCTAACTATGAACTCCTGTTTATACGAGATTATCCTTTGATCTGCATGGGTGAGAGTGGCCAGCATCACCGTCTCAACAAGCCTACCATTTTGGGGATAAGATCGAATAGATAGCTAGGGACATAGTCTCGCAAGACGGAATTCGCTCCTACCCATTTCAGGGATAGTAGAGAGGTTGTTCCCTTAAGTACTAACTCCAGGACTTGAACAAGGGGCCCCACCCTCTTGTTGGATCGAGAGGGACTTAGGTTTGATGGTTGGACCACAAACTGATTGTTCATTAGAGGATTAGTGGAACTTAAGGAACAAGAAGTACTATAGGGGTAAAACGGTCATTTGACCTAGCTATAGCTACAAACAACCTATGAAGGATCGACTTACTAAACATGGTTAAATCAAGTGGATGGAAATATATCTATAGTGAGGGGAGTGCAACTATCGGGCTATAGCGGAGTGTCCCGGTAGTTAACGAATGTTGGCTAGCTTGGATAATGAGATTAGTCAGTTAGACTCGAATCGTTAGAGCCCATGATCTATAGGTCCATTAGGTCCCCCTACTAGCTCATATCAGAATAAAGCCTAGAACAAATTGATAGGGTTCTTTGAATTGTTCAAAATCGGGAAAAAGGGTATTATCGTAAAATTGTGTTTGACACAATTATTTAATTATGAATTAAATTAGAAAATGAGAGATTAAGTATTTAAAAGTGTTTTAAATACAATATATATGTATTAGGAATCATATATAATGGATTGCACAAGGTAACAATGATTAATTAGATTAATCATATCAAATTAGTTGGAAATGTCCCAATTTAATTACCAAGAAATCAATTTCAATTTAGAATTTGAAATTAAGGATAATTACAAGCTAAAAAATTCAGATTATGAATTCATGTTAGTGGATTTAGTTGGATTCCCACTCTTGCATGTTAATACAAAGTGGAAGACAACACATCCATGCACTAGTTGCATGTGTTGTGAATTAAACACCTAGAATCCACTTTGAGTTGCAATTCCACCATGTGTTGTGTGTCATGAGGCTTCTCTTTGCATGGAAGATGTCTATATATAGAGTATGAATCAGATTCAAAGCCAAGAGAGTGATTTCGTAACTGTTATGCTGTTGGAATTTACTCTCAAACTCACTCACCTCCATAGATCTCTCAAGTGTTTGACCTTCAAGCATTCCCTTCCCATTCCCTATCACAATAGACTCCCACAAGTCGTTCTTGGCCCAGAGAATAGTAGGGAAGACTGTAGAGGTTGTCCAAGAAAGGTTGGAGAAGAAAACACTACTAGGAGCTTCACATAGTTGAGCTACAAAAGGTTGGTGCTATCTAACTCTCTGTTTTGTTTTCTCTAGAACCAGCATGATTTAGGAGTAAAATTAATAGAGTTAAGTGCTTTCGATCTTCAATTGCTTTCGCATGTGTTATATGAACACCTTCAAATTTTTCAATAATGAATGTTTAATATAAGCGTTATATTGATAAACGAAAACGAACTAACATGAAGCATGAAACCACCTTAGCGTTATATAATTGTTATATAGATGTATGTTATAGGTTTTCTATATTATAAATGTTATAAAACGAGATAGACGTTAAAACCTATAACAAAGATAACGCATGGTCACTTATGGTTTACAAACCACAATTTCGATCTAATTTTTTTATAGAATAGGTCGATATCTTGTAAAGCTAAGGTTACAAGAAAACTCACCCGGCGGGGTGCTGTCTAAGGTTTGAGGTATTTAAGTTGACGGTTTACGAAACACCTCCTACCTGGGCATCAAGCCGGTACATGAGTTATGTTAACCCAATTTAATGAGCATGCGTGAGCGATATAAGGTTTAAAGTGTTTTATCACCTAGACATCGTAGCGTAATTATTATGCCTTAAGAAATCACCTAGACGTAGGTTGTTTCAAAATGTTTATGCTTTGTGAATGGTGATTTGTTTTATATAACTTGAATTTTGATTTTTATATGCTTTCATCACCATTAGAAGCATGTTATAGGATTAATTCATTAAAAGTTATAATAGTTATAAGGTTAATGAATAGAAACCGTGAAATCCCATGACAAAAAGTTGCATGCTAACATAGAATTTAGGAAAAATGAATTTATTTTTAAACAGTTTAAAATGAATTAGACCTAAGATCACTTTTTCTAATAGGATTAGAATAAATTCTTACTTAGTATTTTAATAGATTTAAAATATGGTTAAGTAGGACAATAAGACTTCGGTTATAAGGGAACTCTCCTGGTAATCCAGTACCTGAGTTGAATTAACCACAGTCTTATTAGCATGCAATGCCACTAGGGTAATTAAAAAGGTTTAATACACCTAGACATTAGTGTAAAGACCTTATATGGCATAGACTTAGATAATTTCATTTAGCCGGAATTTTATCTGAGTCAAAATAAAACCCTAAATACCGATAGGACACTTCAGTGGGAGGAAAAGTATAAAAACGAGATGCTTATATCAAGTTTTTACTCTCACGTCCCCCTGGTTTCACACCGTGAGATTCATGCTCGGCTTCGTGTTGCCCTGGGAGCGGCTTCCCTTCGGAGATCATTAACCATGGGTCAATACCAACGTGAATGGGAAAAGTGTTCATAGTAAGTGGGAGAAGGACGCGTGTCAACGTATCCTACGGTCTCCACCCCTAGATTGCACCGTGAGATTCTTACGATCCGCCTGCGTGTCGCCCTGGGAGCGGCCATCCCTTCAGAGGGCCTGATCATAGGTTTCGGAACACCGCGAACTCCAGGAATGGATAGGGTCACTTAGGTCAGTCACCAACAGTTGTCTTTTCCTAACGGTAGCCTGTTGGTGCATACCTCTAGGATCTGAAAGTGGGAAGGTTACAGTTATGGGGATGAGTTAAATTGTTAACGAAATTCTTGACCAAACAAACGGTAACTAAACTCTAACGGAATATGAGTTATTCTCATGTTAGCATTTGGTTGAGAATGCCTCAATTTAGAGGAGGAGTAGCTCATCACCCTTCTGTAGCTGTTGCTCTAAACCTCTGAAGTATCATTGCAAAAGAATTATGATTCTTAGGGTGCTTAATTACTTTTGCTAAATTGATTGGATTAAGTAAAGGGTTAAGTGCTAGATAACCGATATAAGTTAATTTGTTTATTTTAGCATTAACAGTTCTATGAATGCCTCGTATATACGCCAAATTTATTATTGCTATACATCATACGACTAAGAAAACACGCATAACTCGTGGTTTTTAAACGATCTTAAAAAATTTAGGAACATCCTCAAACTCCTATATCTACTTCATCTCAAAATGTTCGTAATGAATGTAACATAAGAAATCTTCCTAGCCAAAAGGAACATGATTCAAGACTCTAAATATGATTTATTCGTATTGAAAACGTGCTTAGTAAAGAATAATGATTCAACTTGGATCCTTGATTTTGGTAGCACTAATCACGTATGTTCTTCATTTTACAAATAGGTTCCTGACAACTCTAATTATGAATTAAATTTGAAACAGGAGAATTTAGCTGGGTTATGGTAGTGGGAGACATAAAAGATTATTCTTCTCCTACGAACATTACATATTATTTGATAATGTGTACATAGTTCCTAAGATTAAAAGAAGTTTAATTTCTATATCTTGTTTGCTAGAACAAGGCTATTCTGTTACCTTTTAATGCATGAACTGTTCATTCCAAAAAGGATGCCAATATTTGTTCTGCAATATGAAGAATAACCTAAATGTTTTAAGAACGATAAAGTCTATAGCGATTTCTAAATCATAAGATTTTTTAAACCGCTAAAACTCAACCAAAAGGCAACATGTTTCTCAAAAGTACTATCTTTGGCACTTCAGGGTAGGCCATATAAATCTCAATAGAATTGGGATTTGGTCTAGAATGAACTTCTAAACAGGTTACAAGACGACTCAATACCTCCCTGAAAATCATGCCTTAACGGCAAGATGACTAATCAACTTTTTCAAGAAAAGATTCTCGTGCCAAAAAACCCTTAGAGCTTATGCATTATGATCTCTGAAATCAACGAATGAAAAAAGCTCAAACAGGGTATGAATAATTCATTAGTTTTTTTATTAATGATTATTCAAGGTACCCCATCTCTACCTAATACATCGTAAGCCTGAAGCCCTTGAAAAGTTCAAGGAGTATAAGGTCGAGGTTAAGAACAATTAGGTACGATGATAAACATACTTCGATTTGATCGCAGTAGAGAGTATAAGGACACAAAATTCCAGGACTATTTGACAGAACATGGAATTACGTCCTAAGACTACCGATACGCCTCAAGAAAATAAAATATCGGAAAGGAGAAACAAAACCTTGTTAGACATGGTTCGTTTGATAATGAGCTATGCCAAATTGCCTAACTCGTTTTGGGATATGCAATGTTGACTGCAGTTTAAAACACGAATATAGTTTCCTCAAAGAGTGTCTTTTGAAACACTATTTGAGCTCTAAAAACAACATAAAGTAAGTTTATGCCATTTCAGAACTTAGGGATGTAACGACCCATGATTTTAAAACTAATCCTAGGAACATTACTAACTCCTAAACCAAACTAACCGAATGCACCGAAAATTTCGGCAGCATAACGACATACGTAGGACTAATCCAAAATTTTCATGACACCTATTAAGCATAAAGAACACTTCTATAAGCCAGACAACCCACAACTACACACCACAACGCTACAGATACACACCAGAACTCCTTCCACAAGCTAGCGAGTCAGATCTCGCATTCATAACCAACATCAGATTCACAACTTTCTAATAAAAACATACAACGCATTTGCTAGGAACAACTTAATATTCTTAACTGGAAGGAAACAAAACTCAATGAAGTTAACCATAGCTAGGGCTAACTTCTCAATTTAAAACAACTAGACAAGCCCTTAACTGAAATAAACATAACCACTACTCTATACAACCAGAAGAGTAAAATAACCTTTTATAACAAAACTAGATAATCAAAACTTGGAAACAAAGATGCCTTGACCAGTGGAGTCACTCCTCGTGCACCTCCTCAGCACCACCGTGCTCATCATATGCAAACTCACCTGCATCATCTAAAAATGTTTGGGGAAGAAAGGGGAGGGGGTCAGTACAACCACGGTACTGGTAAGCAGCTCACACCCGGTGAGCCACCAAACAACAAACAACACATCAATCATGCTCGGCACACGCATCCATCATACTTTTAAAACAATAAACAAATCACATACTTCTTATAGAGATAAACCAACAACGAGACTCATGCTAACTTAACAGGATGACTCATGCATACATACAACATGCTATGCAACCCCACATGGTTTTCGCGTCATGCTCGCTTTCTTAGCACATGATTTACGCGTCATGCCACGCACCAATACACATGAATTCCGCGCCATGCAACACAACTTAACACGTGATTTCCGTGTCACACTCCGCACCAAAACATGATTTCCCGCGTCATGTAACGCACTCACACCTTGCACATGAATTACGCGCCATGAGCAGTGCACACTCTCACGTGATTTTAGCGTCACGCTCCGCACTCACAACCCACACGTGATTTACGTGTCACGCTTCGCACCAATAACATGATTTCCGCGTCATGTAGCGGAATCTTAACACGTGATTTCCACGTCACGCTCCGCACACACACCCAGCTCACCTCTCAATGAGCACACAAGACCATGCAACAAGGCATAGATCAACATGCTTTCAATCAATCAAAACAAGTGCTTATCACATAAATCAAGTTACATATGAAACAACAAGGCATACTAGAAAAGCGATAAACATCAAACATGCTCATGTAGTCAAACAAACTCAACGGATAGAAACTACTTACCAAAAGCTTTCGAGCGCTCCTAAAGAACTCCTTAAACAGCTCAAAAGATTCAGATAAACTCCTAAACAACAAGGATGACTTCTAAAAATTAGAACCAACCTACTGAATACTTTAAATATGCTAGAAAGACCTAAATCATCTGAGGAAAGTTTATTTCCTTGCTGGACAGCCACTCAAAATTCCCCAAAATAAAAACCCAAAACCTTTAGACCATGGGCAACCATGTCTAAGGCACAACGGGGAATGTGTATTCATCGAATGGCTATAATCAAGGCTTTTCAGCCGCTGGACAGCAAGTAAATGATATGAATTCGCATTCTAAGGATTCCTAGAGGTTGGGCAACGCTACTAGAGCCTAGACAATTGATAGATTATAATTTAGCATGCATTTTAAACTATGAACAGCAAGCAAAAGCTCAATAATTTCATGATTCTAAGGACCTATAGGAGATGGGCAAAGCTTACAAGGTCTAGCTAATTAATGGGTATCGATCTAATTAAGCTTTTAAAGCTTAACACCTAACGACAACTCAACTTAAAGCTAACAAGCTTAGGGTCAACGATGAAACTTACCCAAACAGATCTGCTTTCACGCTAGACGGGTTATTCTAACCTCGAACAGCGTGTTAGAACGCTCCTTGAGTAGTGGGTGATCAAGCTGAAGTGTTTCGAACTCAATCGAACAATTAGACGGCGCTGCAGAACAGAAAATTCATCACTAAACTAAATTTCCAGCACCTAAACACATGGGTAATTAATTTAAGCTCCAACCATGAACTAGTAAGGCTTAACCTTACCGAACAAAGCGATTCAAGGCCAAATTACCCGCTGGGCAGAGACAAAAACGCAAAAGACGGGGCCCCGAACTGCTGCCTGCGCAAGATCTAACCAAAACAATGCAAGGGACTCTTAGATCGGGCCTTAAACAACCTATAACGAGAGGAAAAGAGACTTACCCAACGGTTTAAGGCTGAAAAAATGAAAAAGAGAGGGAAAGACGGTGCGCTTAGAACGAAACGAGAGAGAGAGAGAGCGGGACCCATGAGCTGGCGGCGGCTTCTCCGACAACAGATGCTAACGGCAGCGCTACTCGATCACCAGCGGCAGCGGCTGAAACTCCGGCGACGGGGCTGAAGAAGCTTCGCGAGCAGAACGCAGAGACAGAGAGAGAACGCGCGAAGAGACGGCGGCGGCTGGACGGAAAGGCGACGACGGAGGGCTCGAACGGCGGCGACGGTACGACGTGAGCTCCGACGGTGGTGGCTGTGTGGGTGCTGGCTGGCGAAAGAAATCACAGAGGGGGGGCGAGCTGGTTCACGACAAAGAGGGAGAGAAAGAGATGAGAGGGGGAGAGATTGGTTAGGGAAATTAGGGCTTTTCTTTTCTTAAGCTTAATTAAATTAAGCTTAATCCAATTCCTTTTCTTTTATATAGAAACTAAGAATGAAAAACCCATTCTAATTAGGATTTAGGACTCTAATTAGAATATTAACTCCTAAAAGGTTTGGGAAAGAAAATAACCCAATTGATTTAGAATTTGGGTCTTTTGATATTTAAAATAAATATCAATATTAAACCTCCAAACATAGGAATTAAAGATTTAATTAAAAATCTCTTTTCCCTAAATTGTCGAAATTTAATTTAACGACCCAAGCCTAAACTCTAATTCTAATTTTCCAAATTAGAATAAGAACTCCCAATTAATTTCAAAACGGCTCGATTTCGAAATGTGGGGCGTTACAAGGGATGTCCTACATATATATATAAAAGACATACCCGAAGGAACTAGAACCTTGTTCTAAAATATGCCTATTTATCCCAAGGGAACGACAGATGAATACTTCTTCAATCCATACAAAAATATAGCATTTGTATCAAAAAAATGCTAAATTCTTAGAAGAATACCACGTTGGAGATCACAAACCATGAAGTTAGATAGTGTCTAATAAGTTATCTGGTGAAGCTACAATTGGACCAACAAGAGTTGTTGATCAGGTTAGTCCTTCAATAAGGTTTTTGATTGAACTAAAACATTGAGTTAGTCCCGTCCTCCTCAATTGTTGAGAAAGCCTCGACATAGTGGGAGGGTTGTTCTTCGACCTGATGAATACTATTTGAGTTTAACTGAAACTCTTGTTGTCATACCTGATGACAATATCGAGGATCCATTGACCTTTAAAACAGGTAATGAATGACGTGGGCAAGGACAAATAGATTAAAGTTATGGACGTGCAAAAGGAATCCATGCACTTCAATTCAGTCTGGGTCTTGTAGATCAACCTGAAGGGGTATGGGTATAGGGTATAAATGGATTTACAAGAGGAAATGAGACTTAGCTGAAAATGTACAGACATTTAAAGCTAGACCTATGGCAAAGGGTTTTACCCAGTGGGAGGGGGTTACCTATGAAGAAACCTTCTCCCCTGTTGCCATACTCAAGTCAATTAGGAAACTCTCATCCATTGCCACATTTTATAATTGTAAAATATGGCAAATGGATGTCAAGATTGTCATTATGAATGGTAACCTTGGAGAGAGTTCCTACATGTCTCAACCAGAAGGGTTCATTACTCAGAATCACGAGCAAAAGGTTTGCAAACGTGAATCGATCCATTTATTGGTTGAAACAGGTGCCCAGATCCTAAAATATAAGATTTGATACTTCAATCAAGTCTTATGGCTTTGAACAAAAGGTTGGTGAGCCTTGTGTCTACAAGAAGATCATCTACAACTTAGCAGCTTCATTTAGTTTTCTATATGAATGACATCCTATTCATCGAGAATGACATAGGTTATCAAAGCTGACATTAAAAGAAAGCTAGCAACAAAGTTCCAAATAAAAAATTTTGAAAATGGCTTCATGTGTTCTTAGAATCCAAATTGTTCAGAATTATAAGAACAAAACGCTAGCCCTGTCTCAAGCTTCTTATATCGACAAGTTGTTGGTTAATATAAGATGAAGAATTCCAAGAATGGTTTTGTTACCTTTCAAGTATGGAATTCAATTGTCTAAGGAACAGTATTCCAAAGGCCCCTCAAGAAATTGAGGACATGAGAAATATTCCTTATTCCTCGACAATAGGCAGCCAGGCTTGGCATATGGTATCCAGTAAGGATTGTCAGTTGATACCAATTCAGTCCAAATTTAGAATATTGGACTATAGTGAACATTTTGTTAAGTATCTTAGGAGAACAAGGGATTATAAGCTCATGTATGGCACTAAGGATATGATCCTTACAGGATACACTTAATCTGATTTGCACACCGACAAGGATTTGAGGAAATCCACATCGATATCAGGATTTACCTTTAACAGGGAGCTATAGTTTGGCGTAACAGCAAGAATACCACTGCTTGTGAGCAGTTTAGGAGTCTGTATGGCTAAGGAAGTTCTTGACAAATTTGGAAGTTGTTCCAAATATGAACTTGCTAGCCACTAATAAGGCAAACACATAGAGCGTAAAAATTATTTCATTCAAGAGATCGTGCTCTGAAGAATTGTGACTGTCACGAAGAAAACTTTAAAGCACAACATGCTGATCCATTTACGAAGGCCCTCTCCGCTACAGTGTTCGACGGACATCTAGATGGTCTAGGAATACGAGTTCTGTACAAAGGATAATCTAGAGCAAGTGGGAGATATGTAATGGGTATACAAGATGCCCTAGTTTATTGTATTTGTATTATATGAATACTAACCCAGTATGTTTCTGGATTGTTGTATGCCCCACTAGAGTTTTAGTCCAAGTGGGAGTTTGTTGGGTTTTATGTCCTAAAACTCGTGTATAGTAAATGTAACAAAGTTAATCGATAAAGCGTTATTGAGGTTATTCAATAAGTGGTTATGGAATGGTTGTTTAAATTATGCATTAATTAACCCAAATCTAATAAACTAGAGCCCATGGCTATATAATGAACACTTGAACTTTATGTATAGACATAAAAGCAGATCAAGTTCAAGTTATAGCCAAAAACGGTCTATGGTATAGGGATAGAGGTTGGGTGCCTTATCCTGGGAACACTATGAGACGCAACCCACTTTGTATTTAATACAAACGATGTGATCCTAAATCGTTCATGTAAAGACATGCGAGTGGGGGCGTCCTATGCAAAGAGTTTGCATAAGACCAGGACCAAGAAATATGTCACTTTCCCTTATAACGCCGTTTACTGTGAAACTGACTATTTCATGCGATAACCTAGGTAACTCGATCTTAATCCTGAGCTAACCATGAACTCTTGTTTATTATAGATTATCCTTTGATTTGCATGGGTGAGAGTGGCCCAACATCGCCGACTCAATAAGCCTACCATTTTGGGGATAAGACTGGGTAGATAGCTGGGAACATAGTCTTGCAAGATGGAATTCACTCCTACCCGCCTGTAGGGATAGTAGAGGTTGTTCCCTTAAGTGCTGACTCCGGGTCTTGAAGAAAGGCACGCCGATTCTCTCCTCGCACGAGAGGATTTTATGTTTAATGGTTGGACCATAAACAAATTGTTCATTATAGGATCAGTGGTACTTAAGGAACAAGATGTAACTTCAGGGGTAAAACGGACATTTGACCTGCTGCAGTTACGAACAACCTATGAAGGGTCGACTTACTGATTATGGTTGTATCGGGTGGACGGAAATATATCTACAGTGAAGGGAGTGCAGCTACGAGCTATAGTGGAGTGTCCTGTTAGCTAACACATGTTGGTTAATTAGGTTAATGAGATTAACCGGTTAATCTCGGATCGTTGGAGCCCATGCTCTGAAGGTCCATTAGGTCCCCCTGCAAGTTCATACAGAATTAACCTTAGAACAAAGTGATGAAAGAATTTGAAAACGTTCAAATTCATTTAAGGGAATCATCGTTATATTAATGCTACAGTTTAATTATGAATTGAACGATAAGAGAGAGTCGAGAATGTTTAATAAAGATTTAAATATTAGAATTGTGTAATTAATACACATTTCGATTTAAATATGAATAGAGATTCATACCGGTTTAAAAGAGAGATTGAAAATGGGGAAATTATTTAATTTAGTATTGGATATTAAATTAAATAATTATCATTAATTAAAAAGTTTAATTAATGATATTAATATGATATATCAATTTCGTTTAAAATTAATTGTCTAATTAATTATAAATGTTAAAATTGATTAAATTGAAATTAAGAATTTCATATTTCTTGGTGGCAATTTTCAGAATGAAAACTTCATGCAATTCATGGAGATTTGACACCAAATTAGGTGACAAATCAAGATCCACCATCACTTATCCCTTCATATATAAGCCTTTTTCTTCTTCATTAAATGATGATGGAAGTTGTTGAATTTTTCATGCAAAATGGAAGATAAAATTCTCTCAAAAAAGTTGGTTTCAAGTTACTCAAAAACCCATTCTTTTTCTCCCAAATTCATCACGATTCGCTTCCCACAAGCCCGTTCTAAGGCTGAAGAATAGCGAGGATGATCTAAGTGGTAGTCCACGATGTGTTCGTGTGAAGAATCATCCATGGAGTTGAAAGAATTTGAAGTTTCAAGAGGTTAGGTCTTTTTCCTCTGTTTTTCGTATATTTTACAGCATGTTTTCATTTTCTAAAATTGACGTAGTTAAGTGCCTCCGATCCTAAAATTGCTTCCGCATGTGTTATATGAACACCTTCAACAATCTCACTAGAATGCATGAATCCTACTCATCATGCTTCTAGACCATGTTTTATGCCAATGACACACTCACAATCCAGAATGCGTTTTAAACATGATTTCTAAACATCCACAATGAAATGAGGACATGCTAACATCAATATCGTCTCACAACCTTCAACGGGCTCAACACAAAAATTCAACATATTTGCAATAAAGCATTTCAACATGCTCGAACTCATCATAAATATAACAACACATACATGTATATATAACATATACTATAACCAAACAAGTAGAGTACACAACAGGCTAGCACACACAAGCAAGCAGACCCAACAGTTAGAAATCCACTTATTAATCGTTCTAGAGCTTCTAAGTTTTTCTAACACATCTTAAAAAAAACCTTAAGCTCAATTCGAACATCCCGTACTTGACTGAACCAAAAGAACTTAGGCGCTTTGAAAGGTGCTCGATGGAGTTTAAAATTCACTTGAACCTAATGTTGGAACATTGTCGAACATTGATCCAAAGGAATTCAAATGAGCTCAAATGACTCCGAATTGGTCCAAAACTGCCCATGGAAGACACCCAAGTATTACGGATTTAGTTAAACTACTATAATAGAATTTGAAAGAGCTAAAAGAGTGCTGACACTTTGTAAATTCGAGACTTTCCTTGGATCATTTACTCTTGTCATCAATTGTGGTTTCATGGTTGAATTTAAGTTGTTGGGATTTGCTAAGTTAAAAGAAGAAAGAAAGGAAAAGAAAAGGAAAAGGAAAAGGAAAATGGAAGAAAAAAAAAAAAGAAACAAATCACAAAGGGAAATAGAAAGCAAAAAAAAAAAAAAAAAAAAAAAAGAGAGAAAATGGGAATGGACAGCACAAACCCACCACCGCCTAAGCCAACTCCTACCCATTTTCAGCCCACTTCCAGCCACATTCCTCATCATTTTCCATCCAAATTTTCAGAGCACTTGAGGGAGAGAGTGAAGGAAGAAAAAGAAGAAGATTTTCGTGGTTTTGAGGTTGAAGAAGATAGGAAAAGCTCATGCAAAGCCAGCCATAGCAGAATCTGAGTTCAACCTGTCAACCCCTGGTTTTTTATTCGGTTTGAGCTACATAGAAGGAATTAAGAGGCGAGGTTTGATTTTCTTGAAATTTAATCCATTTTCTAACCAATTTCATGAAGAAATCTTGAGCTAAATCTGATGAGAAGTTTACGGTTTTTGAAATGGAAAACAGAGCACAGGATTTTTGTGCAAACCAGGAGGATCTCTGGTGTTCTCTGGTGTTTTGAGCATTCTGGGGTGTACAAGTTGACTCAGAAGCTCTATTTGGTATGGTTGGAAATCTTATTCAATTGCCTACAACTTGCATGAAGATTTCGTGAGCCAACAATGACTTTAAGTAGGTTTATTTTCAGGAGAAAGATAAAGGGCAGCAGAGAACGTCGAATCTGTGTTGTCTGTGTTCGGGGCATATCTGGAGATATTGGTTGGGAATCCCATTTTCATTTCTTCAGGTAAGTTGTAGAGTGTTCAAACATGAAGAGTTTGATGTATAGTACATTAATTTTGGTTAAGTATTGAGGAAGTTATGGGTGTTGGAAGGTGTGGTATTGAATCTGGAAAATCTGAAAAGTAGAATGTGGAGTGAGATTTCTTATTCAAGTGTTTAGAATTCATGAGCATGGAAAGACAAAGCTAATTATGGTTCTAATGCTCGGTTTTGGTTGTTTGACAGGCCAAGAGGAAATAGGTCGAGTCTACAGACTAGGGAACTAGCTAAGACAGTGAGTGACAAAATGAATTTCGAAAATTGTTTCCAACGGTTGTTCATGTTTAGATGTTTTACATGCTTTTCTATGAATATTGTTTCTTGTACTCTTTGAACTTTTCAAGGGCTTGAGACTTATGATGCATTAGGTAAAGATAGCCATACCTTGAATAATCATCAATGAAGCTGACGAAATATTCATACCCTCCTCGTGCTTTGACATTCATTGGACCACAGAGATCCGAATGCACGAGTTGTAAGGGTTCTTTGGCCCTATAACCTTTTTCTGAAAAAGGTCGTTTGGTCATTTTTCCCTCGAGGCAGGACTCACATGGTGGTAACGAGTCATCTTCTAACTGGTTTAGTAGTCCACTCTTTACCAATCTTTCAATCCTATTGCGATTTATGTGGCCTAATCTCAAGTGCCAAAGATAGGTATTAGGAGAAACTTTTCGCCTTTTGTTTTGAGTTTCCGCTACTTTAAACATTTCCGTATTAAAAATAGCTTTAACTTGAATTGGCCTTAACACGTATAAGTTGCTTTCAAGTTTTGCAGAACATATATGCATACCTCTTTTGTTAACAAACACTTTATTAATATCAAAAGATACTTGGTATTCATGTTCAATCAAACAAGAGATAGAAATTAAGTTCCTTTTTATATCGGGAACGTACAAGACATTTTCAAGTAGTAAAAATCTATCTCCAAAAGACAACTTGAGAGTTCCAGAAGCTCTGGCTGAGACGACCTCTCCAGTTCCAACTCTGAGAGTTACTTCGCCATCTGCCAGCATATGCCAGGAACTAATTTCCTGTAAAGAAGAGCATACATGGTTAGTCGCTCCTGAATCTAATATCCAGGCAGAGCTATCTTGCTCAACTAAACATGTTTCGATAACGAGCCAATCATATTTACCTTGTTTTTCCTTTTCAGCCTTCTTTTCCGCAAGGTACTTGGGACAGTTGCGTTTCCAATGTCCGTCTACATTACAATGGAAACATTTTCCTTTATCTGCAACTTTAGTTTTTGCCTTGCTTCCCACTGGAGCTTTTCCTTTCCCTTTATCCTTCTTTTTCTTCATTTGAATACTCTTATTCTTTGAAGTGGAAGGTCCAGACTTTGTTCCTGAGGAAGATCCCTTTTGGAACCTCTTGGTTGTGGCAACATTTGCCTCCCCTTCATGTCCTCTCTTAGTAAGATTTTGGTAAGTCTGAAGCTCGTTTAGCAAAGTGGTCAAGTTAAAGTCTATTTTGTTCATGACAGCGTTTGTCCTGAACTGAATGAAGCTCTTCAGAAGAGACTCCATTATGAAACTTACTTGACTACCCTCGTCAATTATAGCACCGTTTACTTCAGCAATGTTAAACTGAACCATCATGTTCAAAACATGTTCCCTAACTGAAGCACCTTCCTTCATTCGGGAATTGTAAACATTCTTGAGAGCTTCGTGCCTAATTTGTGAGGACGGTTGTCCAAACATACCTTGCAACGAAGTCATGATCTCCCTTGCGGTGACCATCCTCTCGTGCTTTTTCGACAAGACATCCGAAATGCTTGCTAAAATATAGACTCTTGCTTTATCATTAGCTCGAGTCCATTTCTCATATGCTTCCCGAACAATTCGGTTTGTTGACGAGCCAGGGTTAGGTGGACACTCTTCGGTAAGGACAAATCTAAGATCCTCGATTACTAGTATTGTATTCAGATTAGACTTCCAAGTTCCATAATTATCTCCGTTAAGCTTATCCGAAGCGAGTAATTGAACTAGTGAGCTAGACATGCTGAAAAATTAAACAAAACTATTAGAAATTTGCTTATTAACCATTTTTGACAAAATCCAATCAGGTTTTAGCAAAAGTAATAATGTACCCAGGATTATTATTTTGCAACGATACTTTAGTGAGTTAGAGCAACCGCTACCGAGGGGCAGTCAATTACTCCTTCACTAAACCAAGACGTTCTTTGACTAAATACTAATCCCAGAATAACTCTTATTCCTATAGTTGTTTAGTTATCGTTATGTTTGGTCAGGAATTTACTAACACTTAGTAACCCTTGTAAGTGTGACCCGCCGTTTTAAGATTACAGAGAACGGCCCCAACAATGCTACCGAATGGAAAAGCTAATGTTGGAAATGGTCCTAAGTAATCCTATCCATCTCTGGAGTTTGCGTTGTTCCGATCTCCATGTTACAACCCTCCGAATGGTTAGTAGCTCCAGGGCATACAAGCAGGCGCAACATGGAAATCTCACGGTGCAACCTAACGGAGGAGACCGCAGGATGTGTTGACACACTTCCTTCACTCACTTACTATAAATACTTTCTCCATTCACCTTGTTATTGATTTATGCAAACACCTTCCGAATGGAGCAGTTGAGTTATAATCAACACGAGGCCAAGCATAAATCTCACCTTGTGAACAAAAGGGAGAACGTAAAAGGGAAATGGATTTGATATATCTCTCCCCTCCCACTAAGTATTTTAAACGGTTTTGGGTATACTTATACTTAGGCGAATTCCGGCTAATTGAATAACCCTAAGTCTAAGTTCATTTAATCTTCCGATGTCTAGGTGATAACGATTAAAACCTCACATCACACACGTGCATGCTCATAAAACTGGGTTAACTTTAACTCAAGAACCAACTCGATGCCCAGGTAGGAGGTGTTCCGTAAACCGTCAACTTAAATACCTCCAGCCTTAGACAACATCTCGTCGGGTGAGTTCTCTTGTAACCTATGTTTTACAAGCTTATCGACCTATTTGAATCTAATTGAAATCGATCGAGAGTTGGATCAAATTAACCCTAAGTGAGCATGCACCTTTTTCTTTGTTATAGATTTTAAATTTCTATGTGATTTATAACAATTATAAATCTAAACTATAACAAACTTGCCTTTTGAATATAACTCTTATAAACAAAAATCTAAGGAAATTTCATGCTTCATGCTAGGTTAATTTTATCTTTTGATTAATATAACTTTTATATCAATTAATCAATTTTAATTAACCATTCAAGCATGAATCTCCCTAAATCAATACAACATTTATATCAATTTAAACATGAAATTTCCCTCATGCATTTGAACTATTAATAACACTTATTAAAAATGCATGAGCATGCTTTCCTATGGTGGGATTTTAAACTATATGGCATGCTCATAATGCACATACATTTAATCCAATTAAACCATACATTCTCAATGCATAAAAGAAATTAAATCAAGCTAAAATGGAATGGTTTGGCAATTTAAAACAAACAATCAACTAATTATTACAATAATAATCAATATAATTGCTTGTGATGATCCCGAGCTTTACGAACCGACCCGAACCAACCCTCCATGGAGTGAACCGGCCTTCAAATATGTGAATAGGGGCTGAACCAGCTGCAGGCAAACCGAACTGGACCAAGGACAGTAGCTGAACCGAACCAGAATCTGGAAAAACTGGGCTGCTGGAATTTTTCTTCATCAACGTCGGGACGCTACTTGAAGAGCGTCCCGACGCTGTCACGAACAGCAGCATTCTGCTGCTGTTTTCTGCTGCGTCTTCTCCCGTTCTGCTTCGATTTAACAGCCTATATGGACTCTAATGACTCTATAAAAATTACAGACTCTAGTACACACATTAACGCTCTTACATTTCCGAGCAATTACAAATTCATGAAGAATTAAAGGCTCAAAAAATTGCCAAACCAGAACACTTCCATTTTAGCACACAGAAAATTCAATTTCAAAATGGTACCCACCACAGCAAAATTAAAACGAATTAAGTGCTCTAATCATTCTCTGATACCAATTGAAGGTGTACATGTTACACAAGCGGAAGCAATTGAAGATCGAAAGCACTTAAGACATTCAATTTTGCTCCTAAAGCATGCATGTTCTATAAAAGACAGAAAAGAGAGTTTAGAGAGAACCAACCTTTGTAGCTCACAAATGAGGTACTCCTTGTGGTGTTTTCCTTCTCCAACTTCTCTTGGACAACCTTTAGAGTCTTCCCTACTATTCTCCGGGCCGAGAACGACTTGTGGGAGTCTATAGTGATAGGGAATGGGAAGGGAATGCTTGAAGGTTCAAGCTCTATGGAGATTTGAGATGAGAGAGTGATTGAGAAAGAAATTCAGCAGCATAACATTAAGGTAAATGCTCTCTATCTTTACAATCTGATTCTTCCTTTATATATAGAGAGAATCCATGCAAGAAGGACCTTCAAAATGCAAGACACTTGGTGGTCTTGATGGTGAAAGTGGAAGCTAGGTGTTCAAGCAACACAACATGCACTATTGCATGAATGTGGTGTAATTCCACTTTGAGTCTTCATGCAAGAGTGGATTTCCAAGTTTTTCCACTTACTTTTGATTCAAAATCAATTATAATTTCAGCATGAATGATATTAATTTCAATTCTTAATTGAAATTAATCACAAATTCAATTTTGAAGCTTGCCTCACAAATTGCATATGATTAATCAAATTAATCATTCTTTTATTGTGTAGTATTTATATATGAATCTCAATTCATGTATATTGTATTTAAACCCTTTTAAATACCTTATCTCTCATTTTCTAATTTAATTCGTAATTAAATTATTGTGTCGAACACAATTTTACGATAATTCCCTATTTCTCGATTTTGAACAATTCAAAGATTCCTATCAATATGTTCTAGGCTTTAATCCGATATGAGCTAGTAGAGGGACCTAATGGACCTATAGATCATGGGCTCCAACGATTCGAGGCTAGCCGACTAATCTCATTATCTAAGCTGGCCAACATTCGTTAACTACCGGGACACTCCACTATAGCTCGATAGTTGCACTCCCCTCACTATAGATATATTTCCGTCCACTTGATTTAACCATGTTCAGTAAGTCGTTCCTTCACAGGTTGTTCGTAGCTATAGCTAGGTCAAATAACCGTTTTACCCCTATAGTACTTCTTGTTCCTTAAGTTCCACTAATCCTCTAATGAACAATCGGTTCGTGGTCCAACCATCAAACCTAAGTCCCTCTCGATCCAACGAGAGGGTGGGGCCCCTTGTTCAAGTCCTGGAGTTAGTACTTAAGAGAACAACCTCTCTGCTATCCCTGAATTGGGTAGGAGTGAATTCCGTCTTGCAAAACTGTGTCCCCAACTATCTATTCGATCTCATCCCCAAAATGGTAGGCTTGTTGAGTCGGCGATGCTGGCCACTCTCACCCATGCAGATCAAAGGATAATCTCGTATAGACAGGAGTTCATAGTTAGCTCAGGATTAAGAACGAGTTACCTAGGTCATCTATGAGAAATAGTCAGTTTCTTCAGTAAACGGCGTTATAAAGAGAAAGTGACTTATTTCGTGGTCCTGTCTTATGCAAACTCATTGCATAGGACGCCCCCACTCGCATGTCTCCACATGAACGACTTAGGATCTCATCGTTTGTACTTAATACAAAGTGGGCCGCGTCCATAGTGTCACCAGGATAAGGCACCCAACCGTATCCTTATACTATAGACTATTTTGACTATAAACTTGAACTTGATCCTACGATATGTCCCTACACATAGTTCGAGTATTCATTTTATAGTCAAGGATCTTAGTTTATTGGATTTAGGTTAATCATTCGCAATTTACATATTCAATAACATCTTTTACTGAATAACCTCAATAACGTCTTTATTGAAAATAGAATATGTTTAATGATTTACAAACTACGAGTTTATAGGACATTAAACCCAACACCGGAGAGGTCAGAATGAGGCAAGGAGTGAGCAGTTCGCTAGATCTGCATAGGAGGTTGGTAGACCAGAGAGAGCAGGGCCTAGTGATTCGGAAAAGATGTATGGGATTGAACGGTTGAAGAAGTTAGGAGCCACAGTGTTTGAGGGTTCCACAGATCCAGCCGACGCCGAGGTCTGGTTGAATATGTTGGAGAAATGCTTCGACGTGATGAGTTGTCCCGAGGAGCGGAAAGTCAAATTAGCCACATTCCTACTACAGAAGGAGGCGGAGGGATGGTGGAAATCCATTTTAGCCAGGCGTAGTGATGCACGTACGTTTGACTGGCAGACATTCTGAGGCATATTCGAGGAAAAGTACTATCCCACCACATATTGTGAGGCAAAGAGAGATGAGTTTCTAGAGCTGAAACAAGGGTCACTTTCAGTGGCTGAGTACGAGAGGAAGTATACCGAGCTTTCACGGTATGTTGATGTGATCGTGGCATCTGAGAGTGACAAGTGTCGCAGGTTTGAGAGAGGGCTGCGTTTTGAGATACGTACCCCGGTTACCGCTATTTCCAAGTGGACAAATTTTTCCTAGCTAGTAGAGATTGCCTTACATGTGGAGCAGAGTATTATAGAGGAAAAGTCGGCTGTGGAGCCTAGTCGTGAAGCTCCAACAGCTAGTGGTTTTCGAGGTCGTGAGCAGCGGAGGTTCACACCTGGAGTGAATGTTTCAGGCCGTCAAGACTTCAAGCATCGATCTGGTAGACAATCATCGAGGCAGATGAGTTCGGGTAGTGCCTATCAAAGGCAGAGTTAGAGAGCCCCAGTCAGTCTGCGAGTTTAGTAGCAAGACCGCGGACGAGTCAGGAGTCTGTTGCTAGTGAATCCAGGAGAACCCCATGTATAAGTTGTGGCAAGAATCATCGGGGTCAGTGTCTTGTTGGCGCCGGTGTGTGTTACCAGTGTGGACAACTAGGGCATTTCAAGAGGGATTGTCCACAGCTGAGAGCAGCAGTTCAGAGGGACCAGGGAGTTGAGTCCCACACAGTTGAGCAGCTGAGAGTTTCAGTAGCTTCAGGAGAAGGCACCAGTTGTGCAAGGCAAAAGGGAGTTGTGGGGAGACCTAGGCAACAGGGAAAAGTCTATGCCATGACTCAGCAGGAAGCAGAGGATGCACCGGACATGATTACTGGTACGATTTTGATTTGTAATGTACCTGCACGTGTTTTATTAGATCCAGGAGCTACGCATTCCTCTGTTTCTAGTATGTTCTTAACTAAGCTAAATAGGATGCTAGAGCCTTTATCTGAGGAGACATATGCACTCCAGTTGGTGACGTTTTATTAGTTAATGAAGTATTGTGTGATTGTGAGGTTGTAGTAGAAGGTCTCTGTATGTTAGTGGATCTTCTTCCCCTAGAGTTGCAGGCGTTGGATGTGATTTTGGGAATGGACTTCTTATTCACTCACTATGCTTCTATAGATTGCCATAGGAAGGAAGTGACTTTTAGGAAACTAGGTTTGACTGAAGTTGTTTTCAGGGGTGAGAGGAAGATTATTCCTACGAGTTTGATTTCAGCTCTGAAAGCTGAGAAGTTGTTGAGGAAGGGTTGCACAGCGTTTCTTGCACACGTGGTAGAGGTGCAAGAAGAAAAGCTGAAACCAGAAGATGTTCCTGTGGTGAATGAATTTCTTGATGTTTTTCCAGGTGATCTATCGGGTTTGCCACCTGATAGAGAGGTGGAGTTCACTATTGAATTGTTACCAGGAACAGCACCTATTTCACAGGCACCATACAAAATGGCTCCGAGCGAGCTTAAGGAGCTGAAGGTGCAGTTGCAAGAACTAGTTGACAAGGGATACATCAGGCCTAGTGTATCACCTTGGGGAGCTCCAGTGTTATTCGTGAAGAAGAAAGATGGTACCCTCAGATTATGCATTGATTACAAGCAGTTAAACAAGGTCACGATACGTAACAAGTATCCTCTACCACACATCAATGACTTGTTTGACCAGTTAAGGGGAGCAGCAGTGTTCTCTAAGATTGATTTGAGGTCAGGATACCACCAGTTAAAGGTTAGGGAATCAGATATTCCTAAGACAGCATTCAGGACGAGGTATGGGCACTATGAGTTTTTAGTGATGCCATTCGGTTTAACGAATGCGCCAGCAATTTTCATGGACCTCATGAACAGGATCTTCCATCAGTATTTAGATTAGTTTGTAATAGTGTTCATCGATGACATACTAGTTTACTCAATTGACAGGAAAGCCCATGAGGAACATCTAAGGATTGTTCTACAGGCACTACGTGATAAACAACTATACGCTAAGTTCGGCAAATGTGAGTTCTGGTTGAATCAAGTGGTGTTCTTTGGGCATGTAGTTTCAGCGGACGGAGTTAGTGTTGATCCGCAGAAAGTGGAAGCTGTTGTCAACTGGGAGAGACCAACTAGTGCAACAGAGGTACGTAGTTTCCTCGGTCTTGTCGGATACTACAGACGTTTTGTTGAGGATTTCTCACGATTAGCATTACCCTTGACAGCTTTGACAAGGAAGAATGCTAAGTTTGAATGGTCGGATAAATGCGAACATAGTTTCCAGGAGCTGAAGAAGAGATTGGTGACAACGCCTATTCTGACACTTCCTGTAACAGGGAAGGAGTATGTGATCTATTGTGACGCTTCGAGGCAAGGATTAGGTTGTGTGCTTATGCAGGAAGGAAAGGTAATAGCTTATGCTTCAAGGCAGTTGAAGAAGCATGAATGTAATTACCCTTTGTGTTAGCACTGAAGATCTGGAGACATTATTTATTCGGTGAGAAGTGCCACATTTTCACAGATCATCAGAGTTTGAAGTATATCTTGATCAGAAAGAGCTGAATCTGAGGCAGAGGCGATGGCTAGAACTGATTAAAGACTATGACTGTACCATAGAATATCATCCAGGTAAGGCTAACGTGGTAGCAGATGCGTTAAGTAGGAAGTCGAGACTTCCGAAGAGTGCCTTGTGTGGTATTCGAGCAAGCTTGCTAAGTGAGTTAAGAGGTTTCAAGGCGGTTCTGACTGCAGAAAGCTCAGGGAGTCTTTTAGCTCAATTTCAGGTTAGGTCTTCTCTAGTAGAAGAGATTGTGAGAAGACAGCCGAAGGATAGTAACTTACAGAAGATGCTTGCAAAGTCCAAGCAAGGCCCAGAGGCAGAATTTGAGTTGAGAGCAGACGGAGCCATAGTTAAGCAGGGAAGACTATGCGTTCCGAGTATTAGTGAGCTTAAGAGTGCTATACTAGAGGAAGCTCACAGTTCAACTTACGCTATGCATCCAGGAAGCACCAAGATGTATAGAACTCTGAAGAAAACTTATTGGTGGCTTGGAATGAAGCGGGAGATAGCTGAATATGTCGATAGATGTTTGATCTGCCAACAAGTTAAACCAGTGAGACAGAGGCCAGGAGGACTCCTTAATCCACTCCCAGTGCCAGAGTGGAAGTGGGAGCATATTACCATGGATTTTCTGTTTGGATTACCTCGTACTTCCAGTGGACATGATGGTATATGGGTAATAGTGGACAGACTTACCAAGACAGTACGGTTTATACCGATTAAAGCGACGTCTACACTAGATCAGCTAGCTAAGCTATACGTCGACATGATTGTGAGTCAACATGGAGTGCCAGTGTCCATAGTTTCAGATAGAGATCCGAGGTTTACTTCTAAGTTTTGGCCTAGTGTGCAGAAAGCAATGGGAACAAAGTTGAAGTTCAGTACAACATTCCATCCCCAGACAGATGGTCAGTCAGAGAGGACCATCCAGACTTTAGAGGACATGTTGAGAGCATGTGTCCTTCAGTTTAAGGGAAGTTGGGATACCCACTTATCACTTATGGAGTTCGCTTATAATAATAGCTACCAGTCTAGTATCGGCATGGCACCATTTGAGGCTTTGTATGGCAGACCATGCAGGACTCATGTGTGCTGGAATGAAGTGGGAGAGCGAAAGCTAGTTGGTCTTGAGTTGGTACAAGTTACGTCAGACAATATTAAGCTGATTAAGGAGAATCTGAAAATAGCTCAGGATCGACAGAAGAGCTATGCAGATAAGCGACGAAGAGACTTAGAGTTCCAGGTTGGAGATCAAGTTTTCTTGAAGCTATCTCCGTGGAGAGGTGTTCTTCGCTTTGGGAGGAAAGGTAAGCTGAGTCCTAGATATATTGGTCCTTACCAGATAATAGAACGAGTTGGACCAACAGCCTATAGACTTGAGTTGCCAGCGGAACTCGCTTGAATACATGATGTTTTTCATGTGTCCATGTTGAGGAAATATATTCCAGATCCATCCCATGTCTTGCAAGTGCAACCGATTGAGCTGAAAGAAGACTTGAGTTATAAAGAGAAGCGGTTCAGATCCTCGACAGAAAGGAGCAAGTTTTGAGGATCAAAACGATCCCACTCGTGAAAGTTCTTTGGAGACATCATGGAGTAGAGGAGGCAACCTGGGAGTCAGAAGATCAAACGAGGAGGAGTTACCCGACACTCTTCACCTAAGAACTTCTAAATTTCGAGGACGAAATTTCATAAGGGGGAGGTAAGTTGTAAACCCGAGACTTTCCTTGGATCATTTACTCTTGTCATCTATTGTGGTTTCATGGTTGAATTTAAGTTGTTGGGATTTACTAAATTAAAAGAAGAAAGAAAAGAAAAGAAAAGGAAAAGGAAAATGGAAGAAAAAAAAAGAAACAAATCACAAAGGGAAATGAAAAGAAAAAAAAAAAAAAAAAAAAAAGAGAGAGAGAGAGAAAATGGGAATGGACAGCACAAACCCACCACCGCCTAAGCCAACTCCTACCCATTTTCAGCCCACTTCCAGCCACATTGCTCATCATTTTCCATCCAAATTTTCAGAGCACTTGATGGAGAGAGTGAAGGAAGAAGAAGAAGAAGATTTTCGTGGTTTTGAGGTTGAAGAAGATAGGAAAAGCTCATGCAAAGCCAGCCATAGCAGAATTTGAGTTCAACCTGTCAACCCCTGGTTTTTTATTCAGTTTGAGCTACATAGAAGGAATTAAGAGGTGAGGTTTGATTTTCTTGAACGTTAATCCATTTGCTAACCAATTTCATGAAGGAAGCTTGAGCTAAATCGGATGAGAAGTTTATGGTTTTTGAAATGGAAAACAGAGCATAGGATTTTCGTGCAAACCAGGAGGATCTCTGGTGTTCTTTGGTGTTTTGAGCATTCTGGGGTGTACAAGTTGAATCAAAAGCTCTATTGGGTATGGTTGGAAAGCTTATTCAATTTCCGACAACTTTCATGAAGATTTTGTGAGCCCAAAATGACCTGAAGTAGGCTTATTTTCAGGAGAAAGATAAAGGGTAGCAGAGAACCTCGAATCTGTGTTGTCTGTGTTCGGGGAATTCCTGGACAAATTGGTTGGGAATCCCATTTTGATTTCTTCAGGTAAGTTATAGAGTGTTCAAAAATGAAGAGTTTTATGTATAGTACATTAATTTTGGTTAAGTATTGAGGATGTTATGGGTGTTGGAAGGTGTGGTATTGAATCTGGAAAATCTGAAAAGTAGAATGTGGAGTGAGATTTCTTATTCAAGTGTTTAGAATTCATGAGCATGGAAAGACAAAGCTAATTATGGTTCTAATGCTCGGTTTTGGTTGTTTGACAGACCAAGAGGAAATAGGTCGAGTCTACAGACTAGGGAACTAGCTAAGACAGTGAGTGACAAAATGAATTTCGAAAATTGTTTCCAACGGTTGTTCATGTTTAGATGTTTTACATGCTTTTCTATGAATGATACATGGTTTTTATGAATGGTTTCAAGCTTAAGTTATGAGCTTAGATTTTCTAATGAGGTTTATAAATGAGCACGTGATTATTGAGTTTCTGAAAAATAGTTGAAACGACATCCTTTTAAGCCAAGCATGTATTAGCAAGAATTATCTAAGGATTTTCGGTTTTTCTTCCACGAGCAAGCTGAGTAAGCTTGGGTTTTACGAAAGATAACGATAAACAGGCATGTTTAAACGTTTTCATGTGATTTTTTGAGATTTCTATTGACTACATGACTGAGATATTGAGCCCGAGGCTATATGGTACCGTGTGCACACAGGTTATATTCCGTTGTTGACGTTGAGTGTACTCCGTGACAACGATGCAATCATGAGTGCTGGGCGGGCCCCACTATGACAAAGACGATGGGAGTGCTAGGCGGGCACCACTACATCGTAGAACTAGTAAACGTTGGTTGTACTGGGCGTGCCCTACACAACGTAGATCGGTCATGTTAGTTAAAATGTTTGATGTACTTAATATGCCTTGCTAGATTTTTAATGACGAACCTGCGATGTTTTAAGAAAGCTTTTATCGTTGCACGTTTATGTTTAACGCTTTGGTTGAGCAACTTTATACGTTTAAAGTTTTATCACGTGTTATGATTTCCGGATCTACAGTTTTAAATTTAGTCACTCACTGGGCTTCATAGCTCATTCCTTCAAAATGTTTTCCCACTTTTCAGGTAGAGATCGAGCTCCCGGTGCCTGATACACTGCAAACGTCTGTTGAAAGTTCCAGATCAAGCTCTAGTACGTGGGTGGAGTTGTATATTGAGTCTGTCTATATAGTAAATGTTTTGTAAGGATTGGATAATTTAGTCCTAGAGGTCGTGGTTGTATAAACCCTAGTTGTATATGTTTTCGGTTGTGATATCTATATCAGGTTATTTTCCAAACCGAGTTATGTCAGGGCGGCACCTCGTGTATGTTGGATGGTTTTCAGGGATTCCGCTGTGTTGTGTTTCATTTAGAATATTTTATATCTAAGATTAGTACGTTTATCAGGTTCAATGTTACAGGAGGGTCAACGGGTATCGTTAGAGGAGGACGATGTTCGTTGGCTTCACGCCATCTTTCGGGCTAAGCTAGCAGGTGGTCCGAGAGGGGGTGTGACACACTTACTGAAAGGGTCTTAATCCTTGCTAGTCAGTGACCAGATGTCTCTGAAACCATGAAATCGAAGCAATTGAGACGTTGGCCAACCTATTTGAGGCTAAACGGAGAGTGGGTCACCAAACAAGAGTGCTTTGATGTCCAAAACTAAGTGGGCAACGCTAAAACTCGTAAAAATCACGTGGAGAAGGAAAATTCGTGCTAAACACCACTGAACAGAGGTCGTCGTCGCATGGGTCTCGAGTTTGGCAGCCGGAATTGCATGGGTCTCGCTCGCCTGAGGAGAGGATTTGCTTGAGACGGACTAGGAAGCTACCTCGACATTCGTGGGTAGCCTCGCCGCAAAAGCTCATCGAAGATGAAAAGGATGGGGAAGCGAACTGCTACACGAAGAAGAAAGTGAGGGGGAGTTTGTCGGTGGAAAGAAGAACGGGAGAGGAGAGAAGACTTACTGACTCATGGGTCTACTGCTCGTCGACGTGGAAACAACGATGGAGAGAGAGATGGCGTCGGAGGAAGGACAAACCGAGAGCGAAAGAGAACTGTCAAATGTAGAAATCGTTGGGGGGGGAGGTTGAGCGGCTGAACGGCTAAAAGAGAGAAAGGAATAAGGATAATAGGTGTTCGGTTGTCACACCGCAATACCGCAAGTGCACGGGTCGCAAGTAATATAAAACGGAAATATTCCGAGTATCGAATCCACAGGGAGGCGAAGCGAAAATTAAGCAAAGCAAAAATTACTTGAACACTAAAAATACTTGGGTGAAATAATATTTAGGGACCAAAACATGCAATAAAAATGAATTTAAAAATTAAAGCGATTAAGGAAATTAAATCGATCAATCAAGAAATAAAAATATGGAGAAAGAGTTTTTAAATGGGAAGTTGGGCCTTGAAATTCAATTAATAGCTAAATAATTATTACAATTAACCTATCTCATTGCCCAACTAATTATACTTCTAGAATCTCCGTTAGTCACATAGGATCTCCTATCGGTTTCCCCTAATTCTAACTAATCCATTTTAACAACCTAAGTGTCCTTAGAGCCTAAAATTCGTTAATTGTTACGCTCTGATTCATTTTAGGAATCTAAGTTTAATCAACTAATCCCGTTGTCACTACGGGCAATTAAACTAGTTGCATGGATTATGATCTATCCTAATTTCTCTCCGTCGAGTTTCCATTAAGAATCGGATCAATATACAATTGGCCAGATTGCATACAGCATTACGAACATCCATACAAATAATCAGTAAAAGAGAGCAAGAGATAGGCAATTATAACAATATTTAACTATATAATTTCATTTCAAGACCCCAAATTGGGGTTTAGCTATACATAGCTAAAATATTCACAAAATATACAATGGAAAGCATAAATATGAGCAAAATAAAAGGAAAGGAAATGACCGTCGAAGACCCCGTCGCTGGCGCTTGGAGTCCCTCCGAGCACACCTTGAGCCTCCTAGAGTGCTCCCCAAAACTCCCCAAAAATTTCCCACTAAGAACTCTCAAAAAGGCTAAAAAGCCTTGAGAGAAGACTCCAAAGGAGCCAAGAAAGAAAGGAATGAAAGGATTGAATGATGATTGATGGTAAAAAAATGGCACCAAGGGGCGCCTTATATAAGCCCGGATTTGGGACAGCGTCGCGACGCTGTGACGTCACTCAACTTGCTGGCCAAGAAATGTGACAGCATCGCGAAGCTGTCCCCACAGCGTCTCGACGCTGTGCGGATTTCAGACCAGGCTGGCGCGGATTGGGCTTGAAATTGGGCCTCTCTTCATTTCTTTTTGGATCTTCTTTAATTGGTTGACTTCTTGGGCTTCCCCTTGACCCATGCATGGAAATTTGGGCTTGGATGGCTCATTTTAGGGCATTTTCCACCAAAAATTCATAATTTGCTCCTAAAGACCAAATAACAAAATATTTTACATTTCTTTAATAAAAACACAATCAAAGCGCCTAAAAGCTTAATAATTTAGGACTAAAATAGCGACATTTCTGCCCGCTATCAATAGGGCTAGGGCTTTCTCTTAAATTTCTTTTTTTTTTTATCCCTTAAAAGAAAACTTACTTTTCCTTTAAATTCGAAATTTTAAACCCCAAATTAAAACCTTAATCTCCTTCCAAAGATTAGAAAATCTTTGGGTAACTTTAATTCCATAATCATGGGATTCAAATTAAAATTTGATTCCTTAACCAAAAAAAAAAAAAAAAAACCAACACTGAATAATTTGATTCCATCAACTTAATTCCAATTTAAACTCAATAATAGATCCAAAATATCCCAAAAGCCTTAATTTCGAAATGCGGGGTGTCACAATCTCCCCACCTTAAGATCTTTCATCCTCGAAAGTTGTTTGCTTAACAACTTTAAACGCCTAACCTTGACTCCAACTTTTCTTTCCAAGGCACTCTTTCCTAATGGCTTAAGCACATAAAACGAACTCCCACTAACCTGCCAGTGTTTTGGATTCAACGAACATGAAGGTCCATTGGTGCACTTCCCAATCAATGACAAATGAAACACAATGTGTTGCAAACAACGCCTGGGGCCAAGATAACCTTATAACCAGCTCGACCAATGTGCTCAAAGATCCCAAATAGCTCAATACATTTGGGTTAAGCTATCCATTCACCACAATATACATGACTTCTTTCATGGTTGCTTCTTGAGAAAACACAGGTCGTGAACATCGAAAACTAAATCCTTGTGTCTGCCACCATCGCAGTCCATCTGCCTTCACTAGCAACTTACATCCTTGTCTTGTTCCCTTGGATAGCTTTATTAGTCAGCTTTACCTATTTTGATTTGGATAGGAACAAGAAAGTATCAGTAGACTAAACAATTTCTCTCTTCATACATTATGTTATCAATAGAGCTTCTCGATGTCTTAGTACATCTCAATGCTGTTACGATGCATAAAAAAGGTGTTACACGCCTCTTCTTTCAACTCTTATCTTAAAAGATAGTTTTTTGATATACAAAACCTTGATATAACCAAGTCGAATCATGGGTGCTAGTAAAATTTCCTTGCTCACTACCAACCATGCTGAAAAGTCTTCACTGCCAATTCTCTTTTTTTTTTTTGAACAATTAAGTCTTTTGATAATGGACTATGAGATCATACTAAGAACGTCGTGCTCGAAGTCCTCTTGCTACGGTATTCCATAATAGCTTTGCCAAATCGATAGTTGATCTCGTAGTCATAACTCTTTACCAGTTCCAAACACATTCTCTTATCCAAAGTTAAGTTCCTTTTTGTACAAAGAAATACTTCAAACTCTTGTGACTTGTGAGATTGGATTCTTTTCCCATAATGGAAGTGCTTTTAGATCTTTAATAGCTAATACACTGCGAGTTCCAAGTCATGAGTGAAATAGTTAAGTTCATATGTCCTTAGTTGACTCAAGGTGTAAACACAACTTTTCCCCTATTGCATTAGTTGACAACCTTGTCTTTTTTTTTTCTTTGAAGCATCATATAACGCCCCCAAATTCTCAAGAGGCTATCTAAGAGAACTACTAATCCTAGTCACATTATTCTTTAAGGGGCTACCGAAAATTCGGCAGCATAACGACGCAATTTGCTTAAACCAAAACTTGACAACCTGCTAAAGCATTAACATAACTCCAACAAAAAAATGCAACACGATTATGAGTCAGACCTTGTAACCATTACCATTAAGTTATAGCCGTTCAAATTGAGTCTAATTCAAAAACACCAATCAAAGAAAGTAAATAACCATTGTTCTAAATAACGCCTCATGACCAACAAAAATTTATATCTCTCCTAGCATTGTTTAAAACAACTAAAACATAATAATGAAATAAACTCTTAAACTCTGCTTTCTCAAGCCTGCTCCTCAGCATCACCAGGCTCGTAGTATTCCTCATCACCTGCAAAATCTGGTGGTGGGTCAGTACAAAACCACGGTAATGAGTAAGTGGCTCACACCTGAAGAGCCATCAAACATCATACATCATACAAAGCAAACATCATGCTTTACAATCACAATATCATGCCTTATATACATAATGTAACATGCTCAATTATGTAAACGTGCAACTAACCATGCACCTAACACATGAATTCCGCACGATGCCATGCTCACTCAATACTCGTAGACCTCACAAGCTCTCTGAGACTGATTCCTTCGAGTCTTGCCGACCCCTTACCATATTACCCAGGGCCTTGACATTTCTCTACGGCGCTTAGCGTTCGACCCTTGACCATATTACCCAAGGCCTCGAACTGTGCATCGCCCCTTGGCCATATTACCCAAGGCACCCGATGACTTCACGATCAAACTGTACATCGTCCCTTGGCCATATTATCCAAGGCACCCGATGAATTTCATAATGTATATACTCATCACATCGCCCCTTGGCCATATTACCCTATGCACCCGATGCTCCTCTTAGTCCATTGGTGACATACCACCCCTCGACCATTTTTACCCGAGGCACCTGGTATTCACCTAACTTTCCTTTTTAATCACAAGGTTCTCTGACCTCACAGTCTCACTAAAATGCATGAATCCTACTCATCATGCTTCTAGACCATGTTTATGTCAATGACAAGCACACAAACCAGAATTTTCATTCCAACCATGCTTTTCTACTTCACGTCATACTCTTAGTCTATGCAACAACCAAAAATACAGTGCCAACTCACAACATAAGAATCATGCGCTGCAACCAATCACAATGACATAACATGCTTATCACATAAAGTTCACATCACAAAAACTCAGCATAAATCACATGATAGTTCAACACATCAGTCCAATAAGTTCAAGATTTCGTCAATAACATAACAATAAACACATGTATACAAAATATACTAAAATGGACAAATAAAGCACACAACATGCTACCACACCAACAAACAAACCCAACAGGTAGAATTCCACTTACCTAAAGTTCTAATGCGCTCCTAACAACTCAAGGAACAGTCCTAAGAACAATTAGCCAAGTTTTAGAGGTCGGAACTCAATCTAAGAACTAACTAGGAATATGAGTATTGCTTAAAAGAGTTGCTCTTACCCACAAGTTGGTTCCAATCTTATTAGGCACCTAGGAATTGAATGGAACCTGCGCTAAAAATTACCCAAAGCTTAGATACTAATTTACAGCACATACGTGAGTTCGAAAAGGGTGTAATATTCGCTGTCCCTCACCGAAAATTACCCAAAACCACCCTTAAACCTTTTTCGAACTCTATGATATCGCCTTGAACCTAAAACAATGATACCCAAAGGTCAAGGGCTATTCTACGGCATAAAATCGAGCACGAAAATACTTATAGCTCGCTTATACTTACTGGAAACTCGCCGAACAACTTCAAATTCTTGTTGTTTCGTGGTCGTAAGGCCTAAAATCGTGAAGGCAAGATCATTAGAGGGCGGGTAACTCCAACTAAGGCTGATTATGAGCGGGTGGATGTTAAACTTACCGAAAAACAAGAATAACCGAAGCTGTAGTTGGCTGGAACTCAAATCGCGTGCAAGGAGGCTCGGGGAAACACGTAATCAATGAAGATCTTTGTCGAACTCGCGTGGGTCAAGCTACAGGTTGTGCAATGGAACGAGTAAGTAGTTGAACCGAGGAAAAACGTTTCGAAGAGACCAAGACTCACCAGAAAACACACAAGAGATTGCGAGTTCGCTCACAACTGGCCGAATCCATGTCAGGGAGCTCGTTCGCGGGGCGGCGTCGCACGGCTGGGATGAGGCGGCACGTCAGGATGGCTGCGGTTGCGCGTGAAAGAAGAGGAACGAGAGGGAGCTGGTGGTGGTTGTGCAAAAACGAGGGGAGAAGGGGATGGGCGGCGGCTGCGTGAAAGGGAGAATGGGGCTGACGGCTGCGAGAAGGAAAGAAAGAAAGGAGGGAAATCCAGGGTTTTTTTCCTATTCTTTTTAATAAGGATTATTGCCTTAATAGAATCCAATGAAGCTCTAATTTCTTTTCTCAATTTACGGGATCTTGGGTAATAAAATTTTTCCCTGACTATGGTTTGGAATTCAATATTTAACTCTTAACCACGATTATAAAAATCAAACGGATATAAATCAAGCGACAAAATTTAGCGTACCTGATAATGCGGGGCGTCACACATCATTTGTCGACCACTAAACCTCATGAACCATTAGAAAAAGAACGTTGAGAGACCACAATCATTTTTTCATTTTATACCTATAAATACTCTTTACAATCCTTGTCCGATGCACAAGTGGTATTCTCGAGTCTTGCAAGTCATCTGAGTCCAAGATGCTACCACACTGGCAAAATTCTAAACAAACTCAGAACTTCCAAAAGTACTTGCCAATCAAAGACAATTGCGAATCTAGGCAACTACACTGGTCCAAACCAATTTCAATTTGCTTCTATCTTGGACAGTCCACCACAATACCATCCTTAGCATCCCAATGTTCAAGAAAATTAGTCTTGCTTAACCAAAACTCGACTTTTAACAAGTTTGAGTACAACTTGCCACCTCTCAACATGGCGACAACTTGTTCAAGGTGCTCATCACGAGTCTTCTTAGCCTCTGAATAAACCAAAAAATCATCAATGAACACTACCACGAGCAAATCTAAACGATCTTGAAGGCTTGGCTCAAAAAGTCCACACAAGCTCAGAACTTCCAAAAGTACTTGCCAATCAAAGACAATTGCGAATCTAGGCAACTACACTGGTCCAAACCAATTTCAATTTGCTTCTATCTTGGACAGTCCACCACAATACCATCCTTAGCATCCCAATGTTCAAGAAAAGTAGTCTTGCTTAACCAAAACTCGACTTTTAACAAGTTTGAGTACAACTTGCCACCTCTCAACATGGCGACAACTTGTTCAAGGTGCTCATCACGAGTCTTCTTAGCCTCTGAATAAACCAAAAAATCATCAATGAACACTACCACGAGCAAATCTAAAAGATCTTGAAGGCTTGGCTCAAAAAGTCCACACAAGCTGCAGGAGCATTAGTAAGTCTGAATACATCACATTAAGCTTGTAATGTCCATACTTGGTTTTGAAGGCAATCTTCACCAACTTCCTTAATCCTTACTAATAGTAGCTTGATCAAAATTTCATTTTTGAAGACCTTTGCTCCTTTAATCTAATAAAAAAACTAGGGGTGAAAAAAATCGAACCAAAGCAGAGAACCGAACCGTCGGTTCGGTTCGGTCCTCGCGTATTCTTTACCCGAACCTACTTTGTTCGCCTAGGGTTCCTGTTCCTCTTCCATTCGCATTCTCTCTTCGCTGCCTCTTCAACTGAATGAACTCCATCAATTTCTCTTGCATCTTCTTTGCACGTGCTTGTTGTCATCGCCGAGTAGCTTGCTGTAGTGTTCTCTGGGTTTCCGCCGCCGTCGAAGCTGTGCCGTCTGGGTTTATTCGCCATCGCCGCCGCCGCTGAAACTTGCTATCGAGTAAGGATTTCAAAATTCTTTTTTGGTTATTTATACTTAGGATGGTTGGATTCGTTTCTCTGTATGTATGCTCATATCGTAGGTTGGGTTGTGATGTGGGACTTGGGTTGCGAGTCTATGCTTGATTTTCTATAAAAAGGGGACTAATCTGTTGGGTCTCTACTCATTGATTTTCTAGAGAATTTTGCCTTCATTAGTAGACCACCATCCGGACAAAAATTTAACTCATGGGCGAGTTTTGTTTAACCTTGATTATGGTTGTTTTCTGTATCCTCTTTTAATCATGGTCCACTCACCCTCCCCCCACTATTTAGGATGTAACCCTCTGTTTTCTTTCATTATGTTGATGTCGCTGTAACTGTGTGAAAGTTATGCACATCTTTGCATAACTTTATATTTGTTTATTCATGGGTCAATATTTTGTTTTAAGCCTCTTCTAGACTTTTCTTTTGCATTTTTTTTTTGTGGTGTGTGTAGCCAGAAATTGCTCGACTATTCTTTGTTTCTCAGCATTTCTCGGCCTTTTGGCTAAGAAAATTGATGTAATGTGTTCTTTAGAATTTAGGAACTAGCTGTTGTCCTTTGTGAATTCCGTTTCTTGCTTCTCTTAGTATAAGTATAAATCACTTGGGCCTGACAAATAACTAACAAAGCCAGCGTGAAGGCATATTCATAACACTCATTTATCTAAGATTAGAGATTGTTTTTTACTTTTTATATTGCTGCAGACTCGTGGTTGTTACAAAGTAGAATTGGGTGTTAGTTTAGATTGGTGAAACTACCTATTCGTTTCTAAAAGAAGTACTTATATAGTTTCTGTACTTTAAAAAGTTTATAATTTGGTGTTCAATAGATCTCTAAAGTCCATTTCTCACCTTATTTCTTTGTTTGCTCAAAATTATTCTAATATGGACTAAAATTACAACTAAGTTTGTGAAAGTTCTAGTTTTTCTCAAGTATTCTCTGTCGAAACAACATATGAGGAGCTGTTTGCTCTTGCTTTATGAAGTGGAACTACATGTGCAAATACTTTTTATTATACTTGGTAGTTTTAATCTATCAGAGGTAACTAAAGCTGCAACAGTTATCTGTTTTACTTATTATTTGTTGGATGAGTTTAACATATTTTGGTCAAGGATTTATTCAAGTTTCTATGATTTTTGGATTAGGCTGCTATACAAGTAGATTTTTGTCTATCCACGGAGTGCAAATCTTACCGCGAGAATTTAGTAAATAAAACAAGCCTTTCCATGCCTATCTTCAACACCCACAACCCCTTGGCCATGGTCCATCTTCCAATTATAATTGAATACAATTGGAAGGCTTTTTAACGTATTGTTTGTTTGTTTGTTTTTTTTTTCTTTGTTTGTATAAAGTTGACTGCATAGGTCATATCTGTCATAGTCTTGTTTTGTGAATTTTGGTTTGATTTTTATCACAGGATGACTTCATCTTTTACAAATGAGACTTCTGAACAAAGTCATACCCCTAATCTAGGTACGAGTAGTAAAGTAGGATTGTTAGGAAAAAGAAAACCTACTAAACCAACTTCAGATGCTTGGAAGCATTTTATTAGAGTAGAGGGATGTGATCCTGAATATCCTAGGGCTGCTTGTAAATATTGTGGAGCTACATATGCATGTGACTCTAAGAGAAATGGGACAACAAATATGAAAAGACACTTAGAGAAATGTAAGATGTATACAAGTAAGTCAGAGGATTATGTTGAAGGAGAGGGGGATTCTGAAAGTAATTTGATAGCTGCATCGTTCACTCAAGAGAATTGTAGAATGATGCTTGCTTACATGGTCATATTAGATGAGTTCCCCTTTAAGTTTTTAGAGAGCGAAGGATTTCATAAATTTTGCATGGCATTAAATCTAACTTTGTAATTCCATCATGAGTCACTGTTGCAAAGGATTGTTTTCAATTGTACATGAGGGAGAAAAAGAGGTTGAAACGTGTCTTGACTCGAAATGGCCAAAGAGTTTGTTTAACGACTGATACATGGACTTCCGTTCAAAATATTAATTACATGGTGATAACTGCTCATTTTATTGATAGTGAGTGGAACTTGCACAAAAGAATTCTAAATTTTTGTCAAATTGCCAATCATAAAGGAGACACAATAGGAAGAGCAATTGAAAAATGCTTGCAAAGTTGGGGGATTGATAGACTTTTTACCATCACTGTCGATAATGCTAGCTCAAAGGATGTAGCATTGACATATTTGGTTAAAAAGTTTAAAGGAAGAAATGAGTTAGTGTTGGATGGTGAATTTCTCCATGTGCGATGTTCTGCTCCTATTCTTAATTTGATTGTTAGTGATGCTTTAAAGGATTTGCACGTGTCTATCATTCGCATTAGAAATGTTGTGAAGTATGTTAGATCATCTTCTGCAAGATTACAAGCATTTAAAGATTTTGCTAAATTAAAGAAGATAAAATTTCGACCAAAAGTTGTCTTAGTATGGATGTTCAAACATGATGGAATTAAACTTTCACTATGTTGGATGGAGCAATTAAATTTCAAAAGACTTTTGAAAGATTAGAAGAACACGATCCAAGATATTTGCCGGAAGGTGAGATACCTATTATTGAAGATTGGGATAATGCTAAAGTGTTTGTGGAGTTCCTGAAGACTTTTTTATATGTTACTTTAAAGTTCTCAGCGTCTACATTTGTAACTTCAAACATTTTCTTTCATGAAATTTTGTTGGTCGAAGAAATAATTCATGAATACTCGATGTACAATAATGAGTTGTTAAGAGATGGCATCAAGCATGCAAGCAAAGTTCAACAAATACTTGGGTATAACTACAAGTGAGAAAACTAATTTGTTGTTGTATGTTGCTGTTGTTGACCCTAGATATAAGTTGAATTATGTGAGTTATTGCTTTCATGATTTTTTGGATGAAGAAAGTGCAAAAAAATGGATAAATAAGGTCGAAGAAACATTGCGTCGACTATGTGATGACTATTATTTAAGAATATCGGTGCAAAAGGAACAACATCAACAAGCACAATCATTTACATCCATAGAAGCATCAAGTTGTCCAAGTCATAGTGAAATACCATCTATCTCTTCTAATGCATCGAGTGGAACTGGATCTTATAAGGTATGTGCTGCTGTCCATGATAGATATATGTTTTTAAGTAAGAAAAAAGATCCAGATGACGGTAAAACAGAGGTGGCTCGTTATTTAGATGAACCTTGTGTGGAGGATGAAAATTTTGATATATTAAATTGGTGGAAGTTAAATTCTGCTCGATTCAAGATTATCAGCCAAGTAGTCAGGGACATCTATAGCATTCGTATATCTATTGTGCCATCTGAATCAGCTTTTAACACTGGAGGACGGGTATTAGATCCATTTCGAAGTTCACTAACTCCTCAAACTGCAGAGGCCCTCATTTGTGCTCAAAATTGGATTCAATCTAAACCTCTTGATGACATGAGTGAAGAAATTGATGGAGCTGAAGAAATTGATGAAGGTAAGATTAATGAATGACATGTTTTGTCTTCAAAAATTGTTTATCACATTGTTTGCATTTTATCAAGTTAATTGTTTTTCTTTTTCTTGTGTCTAGAACTCACAAACATACGCAATGAGATGGAAGTTGCCTTTGAAAACTTGAGCGGTTCTAAATTTCTACTCTCAAATTTCATTTCTCTACTTTATTTATATGAATTTAATTTTATGTTGAACTTCAAGTAACAATTCTTGTTTTTGTTTTAGCATCTTGAAGTCTAGCAATGGAGTTCGAGTTGTACCGAGAATCAAGAATCAGTATGTATGATTCAAAGATCACTTATTCACAGGTACTTTTATCGACTTTATCGAAAGCCTCAAGGTAATATATAATTTGTATATGTCTAGTCTGGTGATCGGTCGATTTTATTTATCGCTGTTCTGTTTGGGA